>JAOPSE010000034.1:5034556-5673575 GCA_029449295.1 Zea luxurians
TCGTCTGCAGAGCCTGAGCGGGCAGGTGGGTCTGCCTCGCGTAGAACTGACACCCTTCGCAGGTGCGGACAATTCTAGTGGCGTCGGCCACCGCCGTCGGCCAGTAGAAGCCTTGCCGGAAAGCATTCCCGACAAGGGCTCGAGGCGCTGCGTGATGGCCGCAAGCCCCCGAGTGTATCTCTCGCAGGAGTTCCTGACCTTCGGCGATGGAGATGCATCGCTGGAGGATGCCGGAGGGGCTGCGGTGGTAGAGCTCCTTTCCATCTCCCAGCAAGATGAACGACTTGGCGCGCCGCGCTAACCGCCGAGCCTCGGCTCGGTCGAGGGGTAGCTCTCCTCGGTGGAGATATTGCAGGTACGGGGTCTGCCAGTTTCGATTAGGCGTGACCCCGCTTCGCTCCTCCTCGACGCGCAGTGCCTCACCCTCGGGGGCCGAGGGTACCTCGGACTGAACCGAGGGCGCCTCGGGCCGAGCTGAGGGTGCCTCGGGTTGAGCCGAGGGTGCCTCGGACTGAGCCGAGGGCGCCTCGAGTTGAGCCGAGGGTGCCTCGGACTGAGCCGAGGGTACCTCGGGCTCGGACGTGTCGTCGATCTTGACGGAGGGTTGATGCAGGTCTCGGGAGAAGACGTCCGGGGGAACCGTTGTTCGCCCCGAGGCTATTTTAGCCAGCTCGTCCGCAGTCTCGTTGTAGCGCTGGGCGATGTGGTTGAGCTCGAGCCTGTAGAACTTGTCTTCCAGGCGCCGAACTTCATCGTAGTAGGCCTCCATCTTCGGGTCGCGGCAATGGGAGTTCTTCATGACTTGGTCGATGACGAGCTGCGAGTCACCGCGAGCGTCGAGGCGTCGGACCCCTAGCTCGATGGCGATCCGCAACCCGTTGACCAGAGCCTCATACTCGGCCACATTGTTGGACGCCGGGAAATGGAGGCGTAGCACGTAGCGTAGGTGCTTACCGAGGGGCGAGATGAAGAGTAGGCCTGCGCCGGCTCCTGTCTTCATCAGCGACCTGTCGAAGAACATGGTCCAGAGCTCCGGTTGGATCGGAGCCGTCGGTAGCTGGGTGTCGACCCATTCAGCTACGAAGTCCGCCAAGACCTGGGACTTGATGGCCTTCTGAGGAGCGAACGAGATTGTTTCGCCCATGATTTTCACCGCCCACTTTGCAATCCTACCCGAGGCCTCTCGGCACTGGATGATCTCCCCTAGGGGGAAGGATGACACCACAGTTACCGGATGAGACTCGAAGTAGTGTCGCAACTTTCGCCGTGTCAGGATCACCGCGTACAGCAGCTTCTGAACTTGTGGGTAGCGGATCTTGGTTTCGGACAGTACCTCGCTGACGAAGTAGACTGGCCTCTGAACGGGCAATGCATGCCCCTCTTCTTGCCTCTCGACCACAATCGCGGCGCTAACCACCTGAGTGGTCGCGGCGACGTAGACCAGGAGGGCTTCTCCAGCAGCTGGGGGCACCAAGATAGGTGCCTTCGTGAGGAGCGCCTTCAGGTTCCCGAGGGCTTCCTCGGCCTCAGGGGTCCAAGTGAAGCACTCGGCCTTCCTCAAGAGGCGGTACAGAGGTAGACCTCTTTCGCCGAGGCGTGAGATTAAACGGCTCAGAGCCGCGAGGCATCCCATGACTCTCTGTACGCCTTTCAAGTCCTTGATGGGCCCCATGCTGGTGATGGCTGCGATCGTCTCCGGGTTGGCTTCGATGCCCCGCTCGGAGACGATGAACCCCAAGAGCATGCCTCGGGGCACCCCGAAGACACACTTCTCGGGATTTAGCTTGACACCTTTCGCCTTGAGACATCGGAATGTCGCTTCAAGGTCGAAAAGGAGGTCGGAGGCTTTCCTCGTCTTGACTACGATGTCATTGACGTAGGCCTCGACCGTGCGGCCAATGTGTTCGCCGAACACATGGTTCATGCACCGCTGGTACGTCGCGCCCGCATTCCTCAAGCCGAACGGCATGGTGACATAGCAGTACATGCCGAAGGGTGTGATGAAAGAAGTCGCGAGCTGGTCGGACTCTTTCATCCTGATTTGATGATACCCTGAGTAGGCATCGAGGAAAGACAGGGTTTCGCACCCAGCAGTGGAATCCACGATTTGATCGATGCGAGGCAGAGGGTAGGGAACCTTCGGACATGCTTTGTTGAGACCAGTGTAGTCTACACACATCCGCCATTTCCCCCCTTTCTTTCTCACAAGCACAGGGTTGGCAAGCCATTCGGGATGGAATACCTCTTTGATGAACCCTGCCACCATTAGCTTGTGGATCTCCTCGCCTATGGCTCTACGCTTCTCCTCGTCGAATCGGCGCAGTGGCTGCTTGACGGGTCGGGCTCCGGCTCGGATGTCCAGCGAGTGCTCGGCGACATCCCTCGGTATGTCGGGCATGTCCGAGGGACTCCACGCGAAGACGTCGGCGTTCATGCGGAGAAAGTCGACAAGCACTGCTTCCTATTTGGGATCGAGCCCAGAGCCGATCCGGATCTGCTTGGAGGCGTCGCCGCTGGGGTCGAGGGGGACGGACTTGACCGTCTCTGCTGGCTCAAAGTTGCCGGCATGACGCTTCACGTCTGGCACCTCCTTAGAGAGGCTCTCCAGGTCGGCGATGAGGGCCTCGGACTCGGCGAGGGCCTCGGCGTACTCCATGCACTCCACGTCGCATTCGAACGCGTGTTTGTACGTGGGGCCGACGGTGATGACCCTGTTGGGGCCCGGCATCTTGAGCTTCAGGTAGGTGTAGTTGGGGATGGCCATGAACTTCGCGTAGCATGGCCTCCCCAGTACCGCGTGGTAGGTTCCTCGGAACCCGACCACCTCGAACGTCAGGGTCTCCCTTCGGAAGTTGGAGGGTGTTCCGAAGCAGACGGGAAGGTCGAGTTGTCCGAGGGGCTGGACGCGCTTCCCGGGAATGATCCCATGGAAGGGCGCAGCGCCTGCTCGGACGGAGGACAGATCGACACGCAGGAGTCCGAGGGTCTCGGCGTAGATGATGTTGAGGCTGCTGCCTCCGTCCATGAGGACCTTGGTGAGCCTGACGTCGCCGATGACGGGGTCGACGACGAGCGAGTATTTCCCCAGGCTCGGCACATGGTCGGGGTGATCGTCTTGGTCAAAGGTGATGGGCTTGTCAGACCAGTCTAGATAGACTGGCGCCGCCACCTTCACCGAGCAGACCTCCCGGCGCTCTTGCTTGCGGTGCCGAGCCGAGGCGTTCGCCGCTTGCCCACCATAGATCATGAAGCAGTCGCGGACCTCGGGGAACTCTCCTGCCTGGTGATCTTCCTTCTTGTCGTCGTCGCGGGCCTTGCCATCCTCCGCGGGTGGCCCAGCCCTGTGGAAGTGGCGCCGAAGCATGACGCACTCCTCAAGAGTGTGCTTGACGGGCCCCTAGTGATAGGGGCACGGCTCCTTGAGCATCTTGTCGAAGAGGTTGGCACCTCCGGGGGGCTTCCGAGGGTTCTTGTACTCGGCGGCGGCGATAAGGTCCGCGTCGGCGGCGTCGCATTTCGCTTGCGACTTCTTCTTGCCCTTCTTCTTGGCGCCGCGCTGAGTTGACGCCTCGGGAGTATCTTCCGATGGGCGGCCCTGGGCTGCTTGTCCTTTCGGAAGATAGCCTCGACCGCCTCCTGGCCGAAGGCGAACTTGGTGGCGATGTCCATCAGCTCGCTCGCCCTGGTGGGGGTCTTGCGACCCAGCTTGCTCACCAGGTCGCGGCAGGTGGTACCAGCGAGGAACGCGCCGATGACATCCGAGTCGGTGATGTTGGGCAGCTCGGTGCGCTGCTTCGAGAATCGCCGGATGTAGTCTCAGAGAGACTCTCCCGGCTGTTGTCGACAGCTTTGGAGGTCCCAGGAATTCCCGGGGCGCACGTACGTGCCCTGGAAATTGCCGGCGAAAGCTTGGACTAGGTCGTCCCAGTTGGAGATCTGCCCCAGAGGCAGGTGCTCCAACCAGGCGCGAGCAGTGTCGGAGAGGAACAGGGGGAGGTTGCGGATGATGAGGTTGTCATCGTTCGTTCCACCCAGTTGGCAGGCCAGACGGTAGTCCGCGAGCCACAGTTCCGGTCTCGTCTCCCCCGAGTACTTTGTGATAGTAGTCGGGGGTCGAAATCGGGTCGGGAACGGCGCCCGTCGGATGGCTCGGCTGAAGGCTTGCGGACCGGGTGGTTCGGGCGAGGGACTCCGATCCTCCCCGCTGTCGTAGCATCCCCCACGCCTGGGGTGGTAGCCTCGGCGCACCCTCTCATCGAGGTGGGCCCGACGGTCGCGGTGATGGTGCTCGTTGCCGAGGCGACCCAGGGCCGCAGGCGGGGTGTTGCGCGTGCGCCCGGTGTGGACCGAGGCTTCCCGCATGAATCGGGAAGTCGCGGCATGAGGTTCCGAGGGGTACCCCTGCCTTCGGGAGGCAGAGCTCTCGGCCCGTCGGACCGCGGCGCCTTCCAGGAGATTCTTGAGCTCCCCCTGGATTCGCCGCCCCTCGGTGGTTGATGGCTCTGGCATCGCACGGAGAAGCATCGCTGCTGCAGCCAGGTTCTGGCCGACCCCACTAGATGCGGGTGGTGGCCTGACCCTGACGTCGTCGGTGATGCGGTGCTAGAAGCCCTAGGGTAGATGACGTATTTCTCCAGCCGGAGGTTGGCCCGCCCATGCCTGCCCGACGTCCCGGCGGATCGGCTCAAGCGCTCCTGCTCCCTCGTCGAGCCTGGCCTGCACCCCGTGGATTTGCTCGAGCTATGGGTCATGGCCCCCCGCCTGAACGGGGACCACAGCTAGCTCCCGTGGGATGTCAACGCGAGGCACCGGCCTAGGGAGGTCACTGTCCTCCGGCATGCCAAGATGGTTGCCTTCGGAGGGACCCCCTAGATCGACGTGGAAGCATTCGCGACTTGGGCCGCAGTCCTCGTCGCCGAGGCTACGGCTACCGTCGGAACAGTCGGAAAGGCAGTAGTTGCATGCGGTCATGAAGTCCCGCATGGCACTGGGGTTGCCAAGTCCAGAGAAATCCCAACAGATGTTGGGTTCGCTGTCTTCCTCGGACCCAGAGGGCCCGTAGGTCGAGACGTCCATCAGCCGGTCCCAAGGTGACCGCATACGAAACCCCTGAGGGTTTGGACTCGCCTCTACGAGAGCGCCCGCCAAAGCGGGGCCGCTAGGCGGGTCGAGGCTGAATCCGAAAGACGTGGGATGGGAATCGGTCGGTACCTTTTGGTCGACGGGCGGCGATGAGGTCACGCCGGGGACTGACTGCGCCGTTGTCCCAGGTACGAGGGTGACGTCCAGCAAGCTTTTCGCGAGCGTGCTGGCGTCGTCCGCTTGCTTGGGATTGGTGTGTCGCGGGGAGACGGCGCTCGCCTTCGTCTCAAACGCGAGGTCGACGCCCGGTGCGCCCCCCGTTGGGGCGCTGGGGCCGTTGACTCGCTCGATAGCCGACGAGGCGCTGCCTCCTGCTTGGCCTTGGTTGCCCCGCCTCCTCCTCCGTCGGCGGGGGAGAGGACGGGGTGAGCTCGAAGGTTGTTCTTCCACCATGCGGGGAAGACGTCGCCGATTCCGCCGTCGGCGGGCGGGTTGTCGGTCGCCACTGTCGTTGTCGCACGGCGGTGGAAGGAGTATCACGTCGTAGCTGCCGTCGAGGGACATGAACTCAAGACTCCCGAAACGGAGCACCGTCCCGGGTTGGAGAGGTTGCTGGAGACTGCCCATCCGGAGCTTGACGGGAAGTTGTTCGTCAACACGCAGCAGGCCCCTACCTGGCGCGCCAACTGTCGGCGTTCCGAGACCGGGGGGTCCCTGAGCCGACGAGTGAATGTCGCCGCGTCCCCAGCCTAGATGGGTCGAGCGCGAGGGCGAGCGCGAAGGGGGGAGAGCGAGGCGGCCGAAGACCGGCTTGAGAGAGGTGGGAATCCCGCGGCCTTCGTGTTCGTCCCGCGCCCAGGTCGGGTGCGCTTGCAGTAGGGGGTTACAAGCGTCCACGCGGGAGAGGGAGCGAGCGGCTTCGAGCGAGCGTGTATCTCGTCCTCGTCCCCGCGCGGCCAACCTTCTCTAAGAGGGCCCTGGTCCTTCCTTTTATAGGCGTAAGGAGAGGATCCAGGTGTACAATGGGGGGTATAGCAGAGTGCTACGTGTCTAGCGGAGGAGAGCTAGCGCCCTAAGTACATGCCGTTGTGGCAGCCGGAGAGATCTTGGCACCCAGCTGGTGTGATGTCGTGGCCGTCGGAGGAGCGATGGAGCCTGGCGGAGGGACAGCTGTCGGAGCGGTTGAGTCCTTGCTGACGTCCTCTTGCTTCCGTAAGGGGCTGAGAGCCGCCGTTGTCACAGAGTATGCGGGGCGCCATCATTGCCTATCTGGCGGAGCGAGCCAGATGGGACGCCGGTCTTATTCCCTGCGGCCCGAGTCAGCTCGGGGTAGGGTGATGATGGCGCCTCCTGTTGACGTGGCTGGTCTGCGCCCTAGGTTGGGCGATGTGGAAGCTCCTCCGAAGCCGAGGTCGAGTCTGTCTTCCGTGGCTGAGGTTGGTCCGAGCCCCAGGTTCGGGCGAGGCGGAGATTGCCGACTGGTGCCGGGGCGGAGTCCGAGCCCTGGGGTCGGGCGAAGCGGAGTTCGTCGTCTTCTGGGGCCGAGTCCAAGTCCGAGCCCTGGGTCGGGCGAGGCGGAGATCGTCGTCTGAGGCTAGGGCGTAGTCCGAGCCCTGGGGTCGGGCGAAGCGGGGTTCGTCGTCTTCCGGGATTTAGCCCGTGTCCGAGCCCTAGGTCGGGCGGAGCGGAGTTCGCCGTCTTCCGGGACTTAGCCCGTGTCCGAGCCCTGGGTCGGGCGGAGCAGAGTTCGCCGTCTTCCGGGTCTTAGCCCGTGTCCGAGCCCTGGGTCGGGCGGAGCGGAGTTCGCCGTCTTCCGGGTCTTAGCCCGTGTCCGAGCCCTAGGTCGGGCGGAGCGGAGTTCGCCGTCTTCCGGGACTTAGCCCGTGTCCGAGCCCTAGGTCGGGCGGAGCGGAGTTTCCTATGGAGCCTTCGGTCGGGCCTGACTGCCTGTCAGTCTCACTCTGTCAAGTGGCACCGCAGTCGGAGTGGCGCAGGCGGCGCTGTCCTTCTGTCAGGCCGGTCAGTGGAGCGGCGAAGTGACGGCGGTCACTTCGGCTCTGCCGGCTGGGGGGCGCGCGTCAGGATAAAGGTGTCAGGCCACCTTTGCATTAAATGCTGCTGCGGTTTGGTCGGTCGGTGCGGCGATTTGGTCAGGGTTGCTTCTTGGTGAAGACAGGGCCTCGGGCAAGCCAGAAATATGTTCGCCGCTGGAGGGGGGCCTCGGGCGAGACGGAAATCCTTCGGGGTCAGCTGCCCTTGTCCGAGGCTAGGCTCGGGCGAGGCGTGATCGAGTCCCTCGAATGGACTGATCCCTGACTTAATCGCACCCATCAGGCCTTTGCAGCTTTATGCTGATGGGGGTTACCAGCTGAGAATTAGGAGCCTTGAGGGTACCCCTAATTATGGTCCCCGACAATAAATACTATACAAAACAAAATATATGGATCAATAAAATACTACAATACTAGTATGTTTATTTTGTATTTTTGACTTATGTACAAAGTTCACATTCATATTTGAATTCAATTGAGAATTTAAAAATGAAAGGAAAAAGAAACCAGAAAAGAATAAAAGAAAAAGGAAATAAAAATAGGAAATCCGGTATTGGGCCCAAAGTGAACAACGTCGGCCCACTGCTATCGATCTTAGCTCCACGCGAGACCGATGCGCCCCTGCGCTGATCGGCAGGGCCCACTTGGCGGCTGCTACTCTCGCTCAATGTCCTACTCTGTTCACTGAACCAAGGGCCCGAGCTATCTGTGGCCGCTTCAACAAACTGACCGACAATGGCGGGTGGGTCCATCCTGGCAGTGTCCTGCCCATCTCTTCCCCCAAATCCGCATGGAAGCCCGACCATGGCGCAAAATCCGGGCACCGTTGGAGCTCGGCCGCCCAATCGGGGCCTATAATCCGATGACCGTGCACCTCTCCCCTCCCCCACCACTTCCCCGCTTCGAATTTTGGTTGCCCTGGCGTGGGAGAAGTGTTGCATCGCCGTGCAGAGAGATAAGAGTGACCGTCACCCCTGCATCGCGAGTGTGGCCGCTAGAACCATCAATTACCAGCTGGGGTCCTTCACGCGGGAACTGGTGTGGCGTCCGCGGTGAATCAGTCAAGGAATTGTTAGTGTGGCGGTCGGAATTGGGTGTCGAACCTTGTGTTCCGCCGCGCACCGTGGGGGAGACTCAGCGCTTCTTGGATTTTAGTAAGTTGTCTCTAGACGAAGTCCTACGATCCACCGCGTCGTGCTACCGTCTTTAGATCGTAATTAGAACGCTAGGGTCATGGGTTTGCGATTCCGGCCATGGCGCCACCGTCGGGGCCTGTCCTTCCACCTGTTGGCGCGCGGTCGGCAGGGTGCCCGTGGGGAAGAAACGCTGACGCCGTTGGATGCGTCAGGGACGGTTTAGATTAGAAGCCAAGCGTACCATTTCGGCGGAGCGCGCAGCGACCGTAGATCCAAGATCCGAGGGATGCGCTCTGATCTCGGTTATGTTGAGCGCGGTCCATTGATCGCAGATCGTAAGGCTAGTGTTGCGTACCGGTTCGGGTTGGTCCATATCTAATCCTGGCCGTAGGATCTGGATCGTCCGGCCCACAATAGAAAATACTCGTTCGCTCCGGTAATTTTCCATATGAGTCCCTGGATTACTATAGATTCAACCCGCAGTACTTCTCGGGTTAGACTGAGTCTTGGGTTTTATTGCGCTTGAGCCCCTACGTTCCTGTTTAATTGAGGCCCAGTCCAGAGCATTGCAAAATCAGGGAAATTAAATTTTAAATGGATTTTTAATGTATAAATGAGTGCTAGAACTTATAAAATTCATAGAAAATTAATCTCTAGTCCAAAGTACTCCATTCCAGTTCCTAAAATTTTGTAATTTAATTCTCATCACTTAGTGTCCCTGTTTTATCATGACAACAGCAAGAAAATTAATTCCACACTTAATCCTATTCTAAACACATAAACCCTTTGAAAATCCATAACTTAAAATCTATAACTCGAAAAATTATGATTCCTGTTCCTAGGATTTTATTTTAATGTGTAGATTATTATTGTGTATTTTGTTTATATGTTTGGTGTAGTGTCAATTTCTTTATATATTGTGCTTGTTTGTATTGTGGCGAGTAGAAGAATCCGTGACTGAGGATCCTGGTGAGCAGCAGGTTGAAGTAGCTGAGCAGGAGCTCATTGAAGGCAAGTTGTGCCCTTGACCACTTTTTACCCAATAATGTTCTTTAATATCACTTATCCATGCATAGGTTAATTTTGATGGGACCCGATAGGTCACCCTAGATTGTTGATCTCATTACCTTGTTTACCCCTGAATCACTTAGGTAGTTTGCTATTGCTTTACATGGTTTTGGGATAATCATTTATTATATCTATGTTCCAATTCTTCTGTTATTCTATTTATGTTCATGTTAAGATCATTAATGTTAATTGGAACATAGAGCTTAACTTGAGAAACACGTGCCACCACAAGGGTTTAATGGGACGCCCTTGGCTGACTAATTAGGAAAGCTAGTGGAAGACTACCTTACACGAAAGGGGCAAGGGCAGTAGGGGAGTGGTCAGTGTAGGGAGGTCCTTGGTTGATTTTGCTGCGATGGCGGTCAGACAAGAACCCTGCATTGGAACTTCCTATAAACTGTAGCGGGTTTTCTGAAGCTAGTGGAACTTTGTAAAGGCCTCGTAGTGTTACCCTGCCTCGCCTCCTCGGTAGAGGTGTATGGGAAGTCGCGATCCCTTGGTAGATGGGTAACATGACTTGTGGGTAAAGGGTACAACCTCTACAGAGTGTAAAACTGGTATACTAGCCGAGCTCACGGTCATGAGCAGCTCAGGACTCTCTGATGTTTAAATTATGGAACTTAAATTCAATTTGTCATTCGCATATGCATGGGTTTGTTATTAATTTTGTACTATTACTTTACTTATGGTTTGGTATTTACTTACACTTAGTAATTGCTAATAAAATTTGGACCAACTATTTAAAAGCAATGCTCAGCTTTAACCCCTGTCATTGATTAGCCTTACACATCACATGAACTCACATCTTTATGAGTTTATGTCCACTGGTTCCCCACAACTTGTTGAGCTATGATCATGTGTGAGCTCACCCTTGCTGTCTCACACCCCCCCCCCCATAGGAGAAGAGCAGGTGGTTCAGGAGGAGCCCCAAGGCGAGGAGTATGATCTGATCTAGGTGGTGTTTCTCAGTTGACATTGGCGCCGACGATCCTTAGTTCGTTTTATATTTATTCTTTTATTTTGTAATAAGTCTTCCGCTATGTAATAAATACTCTGATGTTTTATGGCATTTATCTCTATACACTCTGTTATTATATATGTTGTCTTCTTGGCGCATGTATGAGATGCACCTGGCTTTGTTCCTTAAAGCCGGGTGTGACAGAAGTGGTATCAGAGGAAATGTTGACTGTAGGACGAAACCTAGATAGAAATGGACAAAACCCTTACCTACTTACCTTACTCTGACTCATTCTATACTTATCTCACCTTGATCTTGTCTCACCTTTTGCTACTCTACTCGGGTTAATCTTATCTATTCTACTCTAAGACAAGATGGATTTCACACCTTGGAATCCTACCATTATGATCTTCTTAAGAGATAGGGAACCTAAGACAAAATTTAAAACTATTTTCTTTAAAATGTTGTTTGAATGTTCTGATGTTAATGTCTGATTTGCTTCTTTGATTGATTGAAATATTATATAAGGGCATCTTAGCATGTACCACCACAAGGTAATGAATTAGCTATGGTAGGTAAAATATTAATCTGCTTAGCTAATAAATCCCCCAAAGTAACCTGATTTGTAAATACCTGCCTTGTCTACTATTTTCTTACCATATGTATCTAACTCAGATGGTCAATACCAGGCGGGGTGGTGGAATTGATTTGCCTCCTAATCGACACACTCGGTGGATATATAGACAACCCCAGCCACAACCTGCAGAGATGAATCCTCCTAATCCTCCACCAGGCGGAGTTGACCCACTGGTTGCTGCTCAGATGAGTATGATGCAACTAATGGCGGACACCATGGCAGATATGCGTGCACAGATGCAGCAAGAACGCTAGGAGATGCGTCAAGAAAGAGAAGAGATACGACAGGAGTTGCGCCAGGAACGAGAGGAGATACGCCAGGAAAGGAGGGCGCAACAACAGCTGCTGCAACAGCAAATGCAACAACAACAGCAGCAGAAGCAACAGCAACAAGTACCACTGCCTCCACCACCACCACCAGTTCCACCCCGAGATAAGCACCGAGAATTCATGAGTCATAAGCCACCTACATTTGCAAGCTCTCCTGACCCACTGGACGCGGATGATTGGCTGAAGTCTGTTGAGAAGATGTTGAATATTGCACAGTGCACTGATCGGGAGAAGGTTTTATATGCTTCTGGACGACTGACAGGTCCTGCTGCTGACTGGTGGGATTCATATACTGCTGCCCATGATGCGGCGGATACTATTACTTGGGCAGAGTTCAGTATGCAGTTCAGGAATTATCATATACCAACTGGATTGATGAAGATTAAGAAGAAGGAATTTCTATCGCTGAAGCAAGGAAGCATGACAGTCAGCGAGTACCGCGACAAGTTTATCCAGTTATCCAGATATGCCCCTAATGAAGTTGCTGAAGATGAGAGGAAGCAGGAGCATTTTATTGAAGGACTTAATGGACCCCTGCAGTATGCTCTAGTGGCACACACATTTCCATCATTTCAGAGGCTGCTTGATAAGGCCCTGGCTATTGAACACAAGCGTGTTCAGCTGGGAGATTTGAAGAGAAAGGCTATATCTCAAGGACAAGGAAGCAGCAGTGTTCGTCCTCGCTACAGTTCATCTCAGGGTACACCAGTTCGCACTGGCGGAGGCCAGCGCCCAGTTCAGCAATCACCACTGAGGACTCCACCTCCTCGACAGGCTACCCCCACTGGCACCCCGACGAAGTTTTCAGGACAGAGTCCAGGCACTACTTGTTTCAAGTGTGGGAAGACTGGTCATTATGAAAATGTCTGCCCACAGAGGATTGCTACTACTCCAGTTCAAAACAGGCAGCAAACTCCAGGATCTGGCAAGGGATATTCTATTGCCAAGGTTAATCAAGTCAGCGTTGATGCTACTCCGGATGGTGGGGACATCGTACTTGGTATGTTTTATGTTAATGCAATTCTTGCAACCATATTATTTGATTCTGGTGCTACACATTCATTCATGTCTGCTAGATATGCCAACACAAATGAAATACCACTGCTAAATATGAGAAAACCCATGATAGTAATTACACCTAAAGGGCCTGTTGAGGCGAATCAAATGACACGTAGATTGACATTGACCATTATGGGTAGAGAATTTGGAGCTACTGCTATAATATTAGAGTCAAGCAGTATAGATCTGATCCTTGGTATGTCATGGCTAAGAAAGGCAAAGGCCGTTATAGCATGTGGTAGAGGTACCGTAGAACTCACTACCACTAAAGGAGAAAGATTTCAAGTTAATATTGCAGTAACCTCCTCATCCATGCGTGCAATGTTCTTTATACCTGAGGAGTTTGTTGGTGACAACATCCGGGTGGTTAGAGATTTTCCGGATGTCTTTCCAGAGGAGTTACCAGGGATGCCACCTGATAGAGAAGTTGAGTTTGTTATTGATCTCTTACCTGGAACCGCTCCTATTTCTAAACGGCCATATAGGATGTCCGTAGAGGAGTTGAAGGAACTGAAGAAGTAGTTAACTGAGTTACAAGAGGCTGGGTACATTCGTCCGAGTTCCTCACCTTGGGGAGCACCGGTTCTGTTTGTACAGAAGAAGGATGGATCACAAAGGATGTGTGTGGATTATAGATCCCTTAATGATGTTACCGTGAAGAACAAGTATCTGTTGCCCCGTATTGAGGATTTGTTTGATCAAATGAGAGGAGCAAGAGTATTTTCGAAGATTGATCTCCGATAAGGGTACCATCAGATGAGGATTAGACCATCGGATATTCCCAAGACGGCTTTCTCGACTCGATATGGATTATATGAGTTTACTGTTATGTCATTTGGATTAACTAATGCACCAGCTTATTTTATGAACTTGATGAACAAGGTGTTTATGGAGTATTTGGACAGATTCGTCGTGGTATTCATCGACGATATCCTTATCTATTCCCAGAGTGATAGCGATCATGAGGAACATCTGAGATTGGTGCTACAGAAGCTACGAGATAACCAGCTATATGCCAAGTTCAGCAAGTGCGAGTTTTGGATTGGCGAGGTGCCATTTCTTGGTCATATTATTTCTAATGGAGGAATATCAGTGGATCCTGCTAAAGTTAAGGAGATAATGGAGTGGAGAGTACCCACTACAGTTACTGAGATTCGAAGTTTCTTAGGACTAGCAGGATATTATCGGAGATTTATTGAAGGATTTTCTAAGATTGCTAAACCTATGACTTCGCTTTTGGAGAAAGGAAGAGAATTTAAGTGGGACGAGAAGTGCCAAGACAGCTTTGATCAATTGAAGAAAAGATTGATGTCGCCACCAGTATTGGTTATGCCAGACCTACAGAAAGGATTTGATATCTATTGTGATGCATGTGGCTAAGGCTTAGGATGTGTGCTCATGCAAGAAGGACATGTGATTGCCTATGCGTCTCGTCAGTTACGAAGACATGAATTGAACTACCCCACTCATGACTTGGAATTGGCAGCCGTTGTGCATGCACTTAAGATTTGGAGACATAACATTATGGGAACCAAGTGTCAAGTATACATGGATCATAAGAGTTTGAAGTATATATTCACTCAGAAGGATCTCAACCTTAGGCAACGCCGTTGGTTGGAGCTTATTAAGGATTATGATTTGGAGATTCACTATCACCCGGGCAAGGCAAATTTGGTTGCAGATGCCTTGAGTCGCAAGGAGCATGTTCATTCAGCTATTGTTGCCCAGCTACCTGATGAGATTGTTGAGGACTTCAGGAGACTTAACCTGGGGATAGTTGCTCATACTGAAGGAGTTACTATTGATGTGGAACCTACTTTGGATCAAGAAATACGCAAAGGTCAACTTGATGATGCTAAAATAAAAGAGATTAAGGATCTGATTACTGAAGGTCGAGTTTTGGAATTTACGGAAGATGAGCAAGGCACTGTATGGTTCAAGGACAGGATGTGTGTTCCTGATATTGAAAGCCTTCGAGAGACTATTTTAAAGGAGGCCCATGATTCAGATTATTCTATTCATCCTGGTAGTACTAAGATGTATCAGGATTTGAAACGGAAGTATTGGTGGTATGGATTGAAAAGAGATGTAGCTGCACATGTGGCTATGTGCGACGTATGTCAAAGAGTTAAGGCTGAACACCAGAGGCCAGCTGGACTATTGCACCCACTGAAGATACCCGAGTGGAAGTGGGAAGAGATTGGTATGGATTTCATTACTGGATTGCCTCGCACCCAGAAAGGATATGATGCTATATGGGTGATTGTGGATAGATTGACTAAAGTGGCTCACTTTATTCCTGTCAAGACTACTTATAAAGGTTCTCAGCTAGCAGAGTTATATATGGCTCGGATTGTGTGTTTGCATGGAGTGCCAAACAAGATCGTGTCTGATCGAGGTTCACAGTTTACCTCAAGATTTTGGAGAAGCTTTCATGAGAATATGAGTACAAAATTGAATTTTAGTACGGCTTATCACCCTCAGACTGATGGACAGACTGAAAGGACTAATCAAGTATTGGAAGATATGTTGAGAGCATGTGCCCTTCAGCATGGAGGAAGTTGGGATAAGAGTCTACCTTATGCTGAGTTCTCTTATAATAATAGCTATCAGGCCAGTCTGAAGATGTCACCTTTTGAAGCTCTATATGGCAGGAAGTGCAGGACTCCTCTATATTGGGATCAGACTGGAGAAAGACAATTCTTTGGGCCTGAATTGATTCAAGAAGCAGAAGAACAAGTCCGTATAATTCGAGAGAATTTGAGGGTGGCTCAAACCAGGCAAAAGAGCTATGCTGATAATAGAAGGAGGCCACTGGAATTTGAAGAAGGAGATTATGTGTACCTCAAGGTGTCGCCACTTCGTGGAATGAGGAGATTCAAAGTTAAGGGCAAATTGTCCCCTCGCTATATTGGACCATTCTTGATCTTTAGGCGAGTTGGGGAGATGGCATACCAACTCGAGTTACCGGATAGTCTATCGGATGTGCATAACGTGTTCCACGTATCTCAACTAAAGAAGTGTCTCCATGTCCCTGAGGAATAGTTACCAATGGAAGAGCTCAGTGTTCAAGGTGATTTGACTTACACGGAGTACCCGATCAAGATTTTGGATACTTTGACTCGAGTTACAAGAAATAAGGTGATAAAGATGTGCAAAGTGCAATGGAGTCACCACGGTGAAGATGAAGCAACCTGGGAAAGAGAAGAAGAGCTTCGCATAGATTTTCCCCATCTTTTCCCTCGTTCTTTCTAAATCTCGAGGACGAGATTATTTTTAAGGGGGGTAGGATTTGTAATACTCAAATTGTAAGAAAGTGTAAAAGGAGAAAGAGTTTTCCCTTACGTATGTGTGTTGTCCATATTTATCATTTCATGAGAACATCATATGAAAACAAATAAACATAAAATATATGCCACTAAATTATGCATCATACTGGACTTTATTTGGTGTGCATTTTGTGACAAAAAAAATAAAATAACATGGAGATATAATAATGAGAAGAGAATTGGATTTAATCACAAAAGTGCAAATTGGGGAAATTGGAAATAATAAATACTATACAAAACAAAATATATGGATCAATAAAATACTACAATACTAGTATGTTTATTTTGTATATTTGACTTATGTACAAAGTTCACATTCATATTTGAATTCAATTGGAAATTTAAAAATGAAAGGAAAAAGAAACCAGAAAAGAATAAAAGAAAAAGGAAATAAAAATAGGAAATCCGGTATTGGGCCCAAAGTGAACAACGTCGGCCCACTGCTATCGATCTTAGCTCCGCGCGAGACCGATGCGCCCCTGCGCTGACCGGCGGGGCCCACTTGGCGGCTACTACTCTCGCTCGATGTCCCACTCTGTTCACTGAACCAAGGGCCCGAGCTGTCTGTGGCCGCTTCAACAAACTGACCGACAATGGCGGGTGGGTCCATCCTGGCAGTGTCCTGCCCATCTCTTCCCCCAAATCCGCACGGAAGCCCGACCATGGCGCAAAATCCGGGCACCGTTGGAGCTCGGCCGCCCAATCGGGGCCTATAATTCGATGACTGTGCACCTCTCCCCTCCCCCACCACTTCCTCGCTTCGAATTTTGGTTGCCCTGGCGTGGGAGAAGTGTTGCATCGCCGTGCAGAGAGATAAGAGTGACCGTCACCCCTGCATCGCGAGTGTGGCCGCTAGAACCATCAATTACCAGCTGGGGTTCTTTCGCGCGGGAACCGGTGTGGCGTCTGCGGTGAATCAGTCAAGGAATTGTTGGTGTGGCGGTCGGAATTGGGTGTCGAACCTTGTGTTCCGCCGCGCACCGTGGGGGAGACTCAGCGCTTCTTGGATTTCAGTAAGTTGTCTCTAGACAAAGTCCTACGATCCACCGTGTCGTGCTACCGTCTTTAGATCGTAATTAGAACGCTAGGGTCATGGGTTTGCGATTCCGGCCATGGCACCACCGTCGGGGCCTGTCCTTCCCCCTGTTGGCGCGCGGTCGGCAGGGTGCCCATGGGGAAGAAAAGCTGACGCCGTTGGATGCGTCAGGGACAGTTTAGATTAGAAGCTGAGCGTACCGTTTCGGCGGAGCGCGCAGTGACCGTAGATCCAAGATCCAAGGGATGTGCGCTGATCTCGGTTATGTTGAGCGCGGTCCGTTGATCGCAGATCGTAAGGCTAGTGTTGCGTACCGGTTCGGGTTGGTCCGTATCTCATCCAGGCCGTAGGATCTGGATCGTCCGGCCCACAATAGAAAATACTCGTTCGCTCCGGTAATTTTCCATATGAGTCCCTGGATTACTATAGATTCAACCCGCAGTACTTCTCGGGTTACACTGAGTCTTGGGTTTTATTGCGCTTGAGCCCTTACGTTCCTGTTTAATTGAGGCCCAGTCGAGAGCATTGTAAAATCAGGGAAATTAAATTTTAAATGGATTTTTAATGTATAAATGAGTGCTAGAACTTATAAAATTCATAGAAAATTAATCTCTAGTCCAAATTACTCCATTCCAGTTTCTAAAATTTTGTAATTTAATTCTCTATCACTTAGTGTCCCTGTTTTATCATGACAACAGCAAGAAAATTAATTCCACACTTAATCCTATTCTAAACACATAAAACCTTTGAAAATCCGTAACTTAAAATCTATAACTCGAAAAATTATGATTCCTGTTCCTAGGATTTTATTTTAATGTGTAGATTATTACTGTGTATTTTGTTTATATGTTTGGTGTAATATTAATTTCTCTATATATTGTGCTTGTTTGTATTGTGGCGAGTAGAAGAACCCGTGACTGAGGATCCTGGTGAGCAGCAGGTTGAAGTAGCTGAGCAGGAGCTCATTGAAGGCAAGTTGTGCCCTTGACCACTTTTTACCCAATAATGTTCTTTAATATCACTTATCCATGCATAGGTTAATTTTGATGGGACCCGATAGGTCACCCTAGATTGTTGATCTCATTACCTTGTTTACCCCTGAATCACTTGGGTAGTTTGCTATTGCTTTACATGGTTTTGGGATAATCATTTATTATATCTATGTTCCAATTCTTCTGTTATTCTATTTATGTTCATGTTTAGATTATTAATGTTAATTGGAACATAGAGCTTAACTTGAGAAACACGTGCCACCACAAGGGTTTAATGGGACGCCCTTGGCTGACTAATTAGGAAAGCTAGTGGAAGACTACCTTACACGAAAGGGGCAAGGGCAGTAGGGGAGTGGTCAGTGTAGGGAGGTCCTTGGTTGATTTTGCTGCGATGGCGGTCAGACAAGAACCCTGCATTGGAACTTCCTATAAACTGTAGCGGGTTTTCTGAAGCTAGTGGAACTTTGTAAAGGCCTCGTAGTGTTACCCTGCCTCGCCTCCTCGGTAGAGGTGTATGGGAAGTCGCGATCCCTTGGTAGATGGGTAACATGACTTGTGGGTAAAGGGTACAACCTCTGCAGAGTGTAAAACTGGTATACTAGCTGAGCTCACGGTCATGAGCAGCTCAGGACTCTCTGATGTTTAAATTATGGAACTTAAATTCAATTTGTCATTCGCATATGCATGGGTTTGTTATTAATTTTGTACTATTACTTTACTTATGGTTTGGTATTTACTTACACTTAGTAATTGCTAATAAAATTTGGACCAACTATTTAAAAGCAATGCTCAGCTTTAACCCCTGTCATTGATTAGCCTTACACATCACATGAACTCACATCTTTGTGAGTTTATGTCCACTGGTTCCCCACAACTTGTTGAGCTATGATCATGTGTGAGCTCACCCTTGCTGTCTCACACCCCCCCATAGGAGAAGAGCAGGTGGTTCAGGAGGAGCCCCAAGGCGAGGAGTATGATCTGATCTAGGTGGCGTTTCTCAGTTGACATTGGCGCCGACGATCCTTAGTTCGTTTTATATTTATTCTTTTATGTTGTAATAAGTCTTCCGCTATGTAATAAATACTCTGATGTTTTATGGCATTTATCTCTATACACTCTGTTATTATATATGTTGTCTTCTTGGCGCATGTATGAGATGCACCTGGCTTTGTTCCTTAAAGCCGGGTGTGACAAGCCTGGCTGGAGCACCTGCCTCCGGGGCAGATCTCCAACTGGGACGACCTGGTCCAAGCCTTCGCCGGCAATTTCCATGGCACGTACGTGCGCCCTGGAAACTCCTGGGATCTCCGAAGCTGCCGCCAGCAGCCGGGAGAGTCTCTCCGGGACTACATCCGGCGATTCTCGAAGGAGCGCACCGAGCTACCCAACGTCACCGATTCGGATGTCATCGGCGCATTCCTCGCCGGCACCACCTGCCGCGACCTGGTGAGCAAGCTGGGTCGCAAGACCCCCACCAGGGCGAGCGAGCTGATGGACATCGCCACCAAGTTCGCCTCTGGCCAGGAGGCGGTTGAGGCCATCTTCCGGAAGGACAAGCAGCCCCAGGGCCGCCCACCGGAAGATGTTCCCGAGGCGTCAACTCAGCGCGGCACCAAGAAGAAAGGCAAGAAGAAGTCGCAAGCGAAACGCGACGCCGCTGACGCGGACCTTGTCGCCGCCGCCGAGTACAGGAACCCTCGGAAACCTCTCGGAGGTGCCAACCTCTTCGACAAGATGCTCAAGGAGCCGTGCCCCTATCATCAGGGGCCCGTCAAGCACACCCTTGAGGAGTGTGCCAAGCTTCGACGCCAATTTCGCAAGGCCGGGCCACCCGCGGAGGGTGGCAAGGCTCTCGACGACGCTAAGAAGGAAGATCACAAGGCAGGAGAGTTCCCCGAGGTCCGCGACTGCTTCATGATCTATGGTGGGCAAGTGGCAAACGCCTCGGCTTGGCACCGCAAGCAAGAGCGTCGGGAGGTCTACTCGGTAAAGGTGGCGGCGCCAGTCTACCTAGACTGGTCCGACAAGCCCATCACCTTCGACCAGGCCGACCATCCCGACCATGTGCCGAGCCCGAGGAAATACCCGCTCGTTGTCGACCCCATCATCGGCAACGTCAGGCTCACCAAGGTCCTCATGGACGAAGGCAGCAGCCTCAACATCATCTACGCCGAGACCCTCGGGCTCCTGTGGATCGATCTGTCCTCGGTCCGGACGGACGCTGCGCCTTTCCACGAGATCATCCCCGGGAAGCGCGTCCAACCGCTCGGACAACTCGATCTACCCGTCTGCTTTGGGACGCCCTCCAACTTTCGAAGGGAGACCCTCACGTTCGAAGTGGTCGGGTTTCGAGGAACCTACCATGCAGTGTTGGGGAGGCCATGCTACGCCAAGTTCATGGCCATCCCCAACTACACCTACCTCAAGCTCAAGATGCCAGGCCCCAACGGGGTCATCACCGTCGGGCCCACGTACCGACACGCGTACGAATGCGACATGGAGTGCGTGGAGTACGCCGAGGCCCTCGCCGAGTTCGAGGCCCTCATCGCCGACCTGGAGAACCTCTCTAGGGAGGCGCCGGACGTGAAGCGCCACGCCAGCAACTTCGAGCCAGCGGAGACGGTTAAGTCCGTCCCTCTCGACCCCTGCAACGATGCCTCCAAGCAGATCCGGATCGGCTCCGAGCTCGACCCCAAATAGGAAGCAGTGCTCGTCGACTTTCTCCATGCAAACGCCGACGTTTTCGCGTGGAGTCCCTCGGACATGCCCGGCATACCGAGGGAAGTCGTCGAGCACTCGCTGGATATCCGAGCTGGAGCCCGACCCGTGAAGCAGCCTCTGTGCCGATTCGACGAAGAAAAGCGCAGAGCCATAGGCGAGGAGGTCCACAAGCTAATGGCGGCAGGGTTCATCAAAGAGGTATTCCATCCCGAATGGCTTGCCAATCCTGTGCTTGTGAGGAAGAAAGGGGGGAAATGGCGGATGTGTGTAGACTACACTGGTCTAAACAAAGCATGCCCGAAAGTTCCCTACCCTCTGCCTCGCATCGATCAAATCGTGGATTCCACTGCTGGGTGCGAAACCCTATCTTTCCTCGATGCCTACTCAGGGTATCACCAGATCAGGATGAAAGAGTCTGACCAGCTCGTGACCTCTTTCATCACACCCTTCGGCATGTACTGCTATGTTACCATGTCGTTTGGTTTGAGGAATGCGGGTGCAACGTACCAGCGATGCATGAACCATGTGTTCGGCGAACACATTGGCCGAACGGTCGAGGCCTACGTCGATGACATCGTAGTCAAGACGAGGAAAGCCTCCGACCTCCTTTCCGACCATGAAGTGACATTCTGTTGTCTCAAGGCGAAAGGTGTGAAGCTCAATCCCGAAAAGTGTGTCTTCGGGGTCCCCCGAGGCATGCTCTTGGGGTTCATCGTCTCCGAGCGGGGCATCGAGGCCAACCCAGAGAAGATCGCGGCCATCACCAGCATGGGGCCCATCAAGGACTTGAAAGGCGTACAGAGGGTCATGGGATGCCTCGTGGCTCTAAGCCGTTTCATCTCGCGCCTCGGCGAAAGAGGCCTGCCTCTGTACCGCCTCTTAAGGAAGGCCGAGTGCTTCGCTTGGACCCTTGAGGCCGAGGAAGCCCTCGGGAACCTGAAGGCGCTCCTCACGAACGTGCCCATCTTGGTGCACCCCACTGCCGGAGAAGCCCTCTTGATCTACGTCGCCGCTACCACTCAGGTGGTTAGCGCCGCGATTGTGGTTGAGAGACGAGAAGAGGGGCATGCATTGCCCGTCCAGAGGCCAGTCTACTTCATCAGTGAGGTACTGTCCGAGACCAAGATCCGCTACCCACAAATTCAGAAGCTGCTGTACGCGGTGATCCTGACGCGGCGAAAGTTGCGACACTACTTCGAGTCTCATCCGGTAACTGTGGTGTCATCCTTCCCCGTGGGGGAGATCATCCAGTCCCGAGAGGCCTCGGGTAGAATTGCAAAGTGGGCGGTGGAGATCATGGGCGAGACGATCTCGTTCGCCCCTCGGAAGGCCATCAAGTCCTAGGTCTTGGCGGACTTCATGGCTGAATGGGTCGACACCCAGCTCCTAACAGCTCCGATCCAACTGGAGCTCTGGACCATGTTTTTCGATGGGTCGCTGATGAAGACGGGGGCCGGCGTGGGCCTGCTCTTCATCTCGCCCCTCGGGAAGCACCTACGCTGCGTGCTACGCCTCCACTTCCCGGCGTCCAACAACGTGGCTGAGTACGAGGCTCTGGTAAATGGGTTGCGAATCGCCATCGAGCTAGGGGTCCGACGCCTCGACGCTCGCGGTGACTCGCAGCTCGTCATCGACCAAGTCATGAAGAACTCCCGCTGCCGCGACCCGAAGATGGAAGCCTACTGCGATGAGGTTCGGCACCTAGAAGACAAGTTCTACGGGCTCGAGCTCAACCACATCGCCCGACGCTACAACGAGACTGCGGACGAGCTGGCTAAAATAGCCTCGGGGCGAACAACGGTTCCCCCGGACGTATTCTCCAGAGACCTGCATCAACCCACCGTCAAGACCGACGACACACCCGAGCCCGAGAAGGCCTCGGCCCAGCCTGAGGCACCCTCGGCTCAGTCCCAGGTACCCTCGGCTCGGCCCGAGGCACCCTCGGCTCAACCCGAGGCACCCTCGGCTCAGCCCGAGGTACCCTCGGCCCCCGAGGGTGAGGCACTGCGCGTCGAGGGGGAGCGGAGCGAGGTCACGCCTAATCAAAACTGGCAGACCCCGTACCTGCAATATCTCCACCGAGGAGAGCTACCCCTCGACCAAGCCGAAGCTCGGCGGTTGGCGCGGCGCGCCAAGTCTTTCGTCTTGCTGGGAGATGGGAAGGAGCTCTACCACCGTAGCCCCTCGGGCATCCTCCAGCGATGCATTCCCATCGCCGAAGGCCAGGAGCTCTTACAAGAGATACACTCGGGGGCTTGCGGCCATCACGCAGCACCTCGAACCCTTGTTGGAAACGCCTTTCGACAAGGTTTCTACTGGCCGACGGCGGTGGCTGACGCCACTAGAATTGTCCGCACCTGCGAAGGGTGTCAGTTCTACGTAAGGCAGACCCACCTGCCCGCTCAGGCTCTACAGACCATACCCATCACCTGGCCATTTGTTGTGTGGGGTCTGGACCTAGTCGGCCCCTTGCAGAAGGCACCCGGGGGCTACACGCACCTGTTGGTCGCCATCGACAAATTCTCCAAGTGGATCGAGGTCCGACCCCTAAACAGCATCAGGTCCGAACAGGCGGTGGCGTTCTTCACCAACATCATCCATCGCTTTAGGGTCCCGAACTCCATCATCACCGACAACAGCACCCAGTTCACCGACAGGAAGTTCCTGGACTTCTGCGAGGATCACCACATCTGGGTGGACTGGGCCGCCGTGGCCCACCCCATGACAAATGGGCAGGTATAACGTGCCAACGACATGATTCTGCAAGGACTCAAGCCTCGGATCTACAACGACCTCAACAAGTTCGGCAAGCGGTGGATGAAGGAACTCCCCTCGGTGGTCTGGAGTTTGAGGACAACGCCGAGCCGAGCCACGGGCTTCACACCGTTCTTTCTAGTCTATGGGGCCGAGGCCATCTTGCCCACAGACTTAGAATACGGTTCCCCGAGGACGAGGGCCTACGCCGACCAAAGCAATCGAGCCAATCGAGAAGACTCACTGGACCAGCTGGAAGAGGCTCGGGACATGGCCTTACTACACTCGGCACGGTACCAGCAGTCCCTGCGACGCTACCACGCCCGAGGGGTTCGGTCCCGAGACCTCCATGTGGGCGACCTAGTGCTTTGGCTGCGACAAGACGCCCGAGGGTGGCACAAACTCACGCCTCCCTGGGAAGGGCCGTTCGTCGTTGCCAAAATTCTGAAGCCCAGAACATACAAGCTGGCCAATAGTCAAGGCGAGGTCTACAGCAATGCTTGGAACATCCAACAGCTACGTCGCTTCTACCCTTAAGATGCTTTCAAGTTGTTCGTATACCTCGTTCCCACGCAAAGTTTGATCATCAAGGAAGGGTCAGCCTTGCCTCGGCAAAACCCGACCCTCCCTCGGGGGCTAAAAGGGGGGAACCCCCTCTGTGTCAAAATTTTCAATCAAAAAGGCTTCCGCGTTTCCCCCGGCTATGTCGGTAGCAGGACCCCAAGAAGCGAACGCGGGTGCATGTAAGTGGCAAGGCTGACTGAGCCGAGGGACTCCTACGCCTCTGGGTTACGGACACCTCACTCGTCACCTACCACGAAAAATGACTCCTACTTGGGCAAGCCACCCTGCTACTGACGAACGGGGTCGGACACGCAAAATGAAAGGAAAAGGGGCACGACTTTATACTACGATAATAAGGTGTTCGGGCCTCAGCGGCGCAAAAGACACACGCGCATTCAAAGGAAACTGCTCCGGCAGAGTTAGGCGTTGCCCGGGGAAGGAGCTGCGCCTTCGGCTTCGTCCCCGCCTTCGGCAAAGTCCACCCCGGCTTCAGACGACGGCGCAGGCGGGAGGATCTCTGCCTCGAAGGTGGTCGCCAGCACTGCGCTCGGGCCTGCGGCGGCCGCGTCGAGCCTCTGGACTTCAGCCAGGGCGGCTTCATCTTCGTCAGGGAGGCAATACCCCTCGCTGACCCGCTCCAGATCCACGACGTAGTGGGAAGCAAGCACGGCGAAGGCCCGCCTGACGCCGTGGTGTAGCGCCTCGCGGAGTCTGCCGCGCACGTGGTCACCCAAGGCCTGCAGGCGACTTTGAGGGGAGCTTCCTGAGGGGACATCGCCGAAGCCAAAGACCCGGTAGAAGTCCGAGATGGCCTAGGACATGGCCGCGTGGTCGGCCTCCCTCTGCTCGGCCGCCTGGGCAAGCGCCCTGGTGGACTCATCATGGGCAGACTTGAGCTCTGCGAACAGCCAGAGCGCAAGGCCTCAAACACAAGTGGAGGAAATAAGCTGAAACGAAAACCGAAAATAGCCAGGACATACCTCTGGCTCGGGCACGCTGCTTCGAGGCTGCGGCTTGGGCTACGGCTAGGTCTGCTGCAAGGGCTCCGACCCGGCTTTCGGCCTCGGCAGCCCAGCCCCGAGATTGATCTCACTCATCAACGACCTGGTCGAACTCCGACTATCGTCGCTGCACCTCTGCGCGTGCCGCTGCTGCCTCTGCTCTCAGATCGGCACAGAGCAACCGAAGGTCCGCCACCTCGGCGCCCTGCTGGGAGAGGCACGCGGTAGCCCTAGCGAGCGAGGTTCTCAGGGATCGCAGCGAGCCCCAGACATCGACCTCGTGGCGGATAAACGACGACTTGGCGGCGCTCAGATCCGTCAGATCCTGAGGGAAGGAAGCGGGGCGTCACAAAGGACGCCTTGATCACAAAAAAGGTATGCCTGAAATCATTACCTGGAGGATCTTGGGGATGTCCCTGCAAAAGACCTCCAAGGATGACCGGAGCGACCCCACCGTTGCTTCGGCACACTCGCGGAGCTCGTCCCAAGACTGCTCCTCCCGCTCATCGTCAAAAACAAAGAAGGGATCCGAAGCCTCACGAGTCCGGAACCGGAGCAACTGGCGCCGCCCCTCGGAGCTCCACCGCGCAGGGACAAGGCTGCCGCTCAGCGGGACGAGTTGCGGTTCCACGCCCCCCTCCTCCGAGGCAACAAGCGCCGACGCCTCGGCCATCTCAGCATCGGCGGCGACAGGTCGCTCCCCGACCGGGACGGCAGCGGCTTCGGCAGCAGCTGGCGCCAGCGCCGGCGGCATGTCTGGTGGGCCCGAGGCCATGTCCGCGCCAGCCGCCTCCCCCAGCGTGATGGCCACCTCGACAGAAGAGCCGGCCTCGGGAACTCGCTCCACGGCGACTGGTGCCGCCTGAGCCCCCCACTATGGGGCGCCTTGCGAGAAGGTCAGCTGAACGGTGAGGCCCGGCGTGGCACCGGCTGCGGAAGCCGACGCCGTCTTAAGGGCTTTCCGGGGAGCCAGATCGGTCAGGCCATGGCTTCGCTTGCTGAGGAGGAAAGGAAAGTCGCGGTCAGGACATACAGATGAAGAGCCAGGACGAAGACGTTCTAAGGTACTTACCCGCTCTGGGCCATGATCAACCGTGCCTGAGGAGAGGTCTCTCGGATCTCGACCCCTGAAGGTACCGCCGAGGTCCGCCTCGCCGCCAGCTTCGGTACCATCCTCGCCTTGGGCACCTTGGACGCTCGGGAGACGGACTGCCCAGGCGCTGCCACGGCGATCTGAGGGTCGCTCTCCTGCGCTGCCGGCATGGGCGACGGCTCTCGGGGAACAGGCGCCTCGACCTGACTCCCTGGGGTCACCTCAACTTCCCTAGCCGAGGGGTCGAGTACCCCTCGGTCTGCCCCCGCTCTTCGGGCCGGGACCTTGGCGTCCCGACCCCGGGAACTGACGGCACCAGCCCGCTCGGGGGCTGGCTTGACGACTCCTGGCCTAGCCTCAAACCCGGGCTGAGGCCAAGGCGGGCAGCCGTGTCGTCATCCTCGTCATCATCTTCATCGTCGCCGTCGTCGTCGTCGTCAGGCGTTTCGGGAGTCCATCCCTCTCCTGCCGGCGACGGAGCTTTTCCAAGGCGTCTCGGGCCCACGTCCGCTCGCGGGCCCAAGCCTTCTTCGCGTCCATTTTCTTCTTCTTCTCCTCCGCGGCAACCCGCCGTGCTGCTTGGTCCACCGCGTCCTTCGGGACCCATGGCCGGGAAGGCTTGTGACACCCTACCTCCTGGAGACAGATGAAAAGTCTCGACCGTAAGGACCAAGGGCAATCCGACGCAAGGAGAAAGAAGGAGCGGACACTCACCAGGGACACACACCCGCGGTCGGGGCGCATCAAGGGCTGGGAGAAGGCGCTGGCGTCCGGTTTTCCCAACGCGGCGGCCACCCGCCCTTGGAGAACATCGATGGGAAGGGGATCCGAGGACATCCGCGAGCCCTCCAAGTCAGCCTCTGGCGTCATCTCCCAAAGCAGCAACCGCCGCTCCGCCAAGGGAAGCACCCTCCGGCGATGAATGGCGGCAATCACTCCCGCAGCGGTGAGCCCTCCTTTCCGCAACGCCTCCAGGGCCTTGAGAAGGGGCTCGAGATTCTTCTATCTGTCGTGCGGGGTCCCATAGCGCCAAGCATCGGCGGCGACGGTGACCACTCGCTGAGAAAACGACGGGAGCCTCTCGTCGTCATTCCGGAGATAGAACCACCGGCGCTGCCACCCTTTATTCGAGGACGCAAGGACGGTGGGAATATACTGTGACACCCACGACTGCCTCAGCTGGAGGATGCAGCCGCCGGCCCGCACTGCCGCGCGGACCCTTCTCTCCCCCGTCGGCGAAGCAAAAAGCTCCGCGGAGAAGAAATGAATCCACAAGTCCCAGTGGGGGTCGATCCCCAAGTATCCTTCGCACACCACTACGAAGATGGTGGCTTGCGAGATGGAGTTGGGGCTGAGGTTGTGCAACTCCACCCCGTAGTTATGCAGGATCGCTCGCATGAAGCGGCTTGCCGGCACGCCGAATCCTCGCTCGTGGAAGGAGACGAAGCTCACGACGTACCCCGGCGGCGGGGACGGGGCGGCTCCGTTCGGGGGAGGAATCCACTCCGGTTGCCTCTCATCAGAGAGAGGGCGAAGTAAACCCTCCACAACGAGGTCCTCCAGGTCACCCGTCGTGACTGTGGAGAAAGGCCATGGGTCACGCGGCGAAATAATGGTCACCCGGTCGGCCATCACCGAGCAGAAGGGGCGACGGCGGAAAGGACTGGGTGGGCGGTTTCCTTTTCTCTGGCTAAATCTCTCAGGTTGCGAAAACCTAAGAAGAAGGCAAGAAGCAGAGCAAAGAACCATCACCAGGCCCTCCCCCGAGTATATAAAGACCAAGGCGAGACCCGTTCAACGCGTCGCCCGAACCCGCCGCGAGATTCAAAGACTCAAAGCGAAATGACCATTCCTCGAACGGCTCGCGCACGCGCAACGGCCGCCTCGCGAACCACTTGCCCTGTCGCATTAACTCCGCGACGGGACAGGCGGCACCTCAGGCAGGAGAAGCAAGCGACGCTTCACCTTCGCCATAATGACCGCGTCGAAAAAGGTACGCCACGTCATTCGATTTCGTATCCTTTTCCTTTTCCTCTTTCTCTCTCTTACAACAGGGACCGGGAAAGGGAGATACCCCGGAAAGGATCCTTCTCCGCGAAGGAAACAGGCCCCGAGCCTCCCTACTGATCAGAGGTTCAAAGGCTGGCCCCTCGGAGGGGTTCAACGGCCGCCTCAGAGCGCTTGGGTTCTGCGCCCACTACTGGTCAGAGGTTCGATGGCCGGCCCCTTGGAAGGGTTCAACGACCGCCTCAGGCCACTCGGGCTCTGCGCCCACTACTGATCAGAGGTTCAAAGGCTGGCCCCTCGGAGGGGTTCAACGGCCGCCTCAGAGCGCTTGGGTTCTGCGCCCACTACTGGTCCTAGGTTCGATGGCCGGCCCCTCGAAAGGGTTCAACGGCCGCCTCAGGCCACTCGGGCTCCGCGCCCACTACTGATCAGGGGTTCGTAGGCTGGCCCTCGAAGGGTTCATAGTCGCCTCAGACACAGAGCGAGGGATGACCCTGGGTACGTTCGATACATAACCAAGGCTCGGGCTATGCTCCCGAGGTACCCTAGGACATTTCCGAGACCAGCAGGAACGATCTTGTAACGGAATCCCATCAGAGGGAGGCATCGAGCCCTCGGACCCCGTCAAAAGGGGACCGGGTCCGGCAGATCACCCGCAGGTACTTTTGGAGCGCGCCTCTGGGCCTCTAGCCGACCCCTAACAAATGGGGCACGGGCGTCCACTCGGATTACCCGCCAGCAGCTCACCGGAGACACCATGTTCGGCGCCCTCCGAGGGCAACATGGCGCTTTCCCCCTCCTCCTTGCGGAAAGGCGACGCAGGGGCGTATGTAAAAAAGTCGAGTCTGTCCTTGACCGTCCTCTCGCCCTGTGCAGAGGCTCGGGGGCTGCTCTCGCAAACCCAGCTCCGGCCAAACCGTTGACAGCGTCAACATACCAACCCGAGAACTTGGGACCCGACTGTGCACCCGGGCTACGGCCAGCTCGCATGAGGGAACAACCAGACCAGCCGAAGTGTTGCGAAACGCACTAAGACCTCGAAGGAGTCAAACTACTCCTCCGAGGCCTCGGGGGCTACACCCGGTGGGTGCGCTCGCGCGCACCCACCGGAACAAAATGCAACCAAAAAAGGCTGGTCCCCTTGCAAAAAAGTGCGGCAAAAGCCTCCAAGCGAGTATTAACACTCCCTTCGAGGCTCGGGGGCTACTGTCGGGGACCATAATTAGGGGTACCCTCAAGACTCCTAAATCTCAGCTGGTAACCCCCATCAGCACAAAGCTGCAAAGGCCTGATGGGTGCGATTAAGTCAAGGATCGGTCCATTCAAGGAACGCGATCACGCCTCGCCCGAGCCCAACCTCGGGCAAGAGCAGCCGACCCCGGAGGATCTACGTCTCGCCAAAGGACCCCCTCCAGCAACGGACACACCTTCGGCTCGCCCGAGGCCCAGTCTTCACCAAGAAGCAACCTTGGCCAAATCGCCACGCCAACCGACCAAATCGCAGGGGCATTTAATGCAAAGGTGGCCTGACACCTTTATCCTGACGCACGCCCTCCAGTCGACAGAGCCGAAGTGACCGCAGTCACTTCGCCGCTCCACTGACCGGTCTGACAAGAGGACAGCGCCGCCTGCGCCGCTCCGACTGCTGAGCCACTCGACAGAGTGAGGGTGACAGCAGCCAAGTTCGGCCTTAGGCGCCATGGGAAACTCTGCTCCGCCCGACCCCAGGGCTCGGACTCGGGCTCAGCCCCGGAAGATGACGAACTCCGCTTCGCCCGACCCCAGGGCTCGGACTCGGGCTCAGCCCCGGAAGACGACGAACTCCGCTTCGCCCGACCCCAGGGCTCGGACTCAGGCTCAGCCCCGGAAGACGACGAACTCCGCTTCGCCCGACCCCAGGGCTCGGACTCGGGAGCAGCCCCAGAAGACGACGAACTCCGCTTCGCCCGACCCCAGGGCTCGGACTCGGGCTCAGCCCCGGAGGATGACGAACTCCGCTTCGCCCGACCCCAGGGCTCGGACTCAGCCCTGGCCTCAGCCGACGGTCTCCGCCTTGTCCGACCCGGGGGCTCGGACTCGACCTCGACCTTGGAAGACAGACTCGACCTCGACCTCGGAGGAGCCTCCACCTCGCCCAACCTAGGGCACGGACCGACCACGTCGACAGGAGGCGCCATCATTACCCTACCCCGAGCTGACTCAGGCTACGGGGAACAAGACCGGCGTCCCATCTGGCTCGCTCCACTATACGAGTAATGATGGCGCCCCGCATGCCCTGTGACGACGGCAGCTCTCAGCCCCCTTACGAAAGCAAGAGGACATCAGCAAGGACTCGACAGCCCCGACAGCTGTCCTTCCGCCAGGCTCTAGCGCTCCTCCGACGGCCACGACACCACACGAACTGGGTGCCAAAACCTCTCCGGCTGCCACGATGGCATGTACTTAGGGCGCTAGCTCTCCCCCGCTAGACACGTTAGCACACTGCTACACCCTCCATTGTACACCTGGATCCTCTCCTTATGCCTATAAAAGGGAGGTCCAGGGCCCTCTTACAGAGGGTTGGCCGCGCGGGGAAGGACGGGACGGCGCTCGCGCAAGGCCGCTCGCTCTCTCCCGCGTGGACGCTTGTAACTCCCTACTGCAAGCGCACCCAACCTGGGCGCGGGGCTAACACGAAGGCCGCGGGTTCCACCTCCCACGCCTGTCTCCCTCCGGCTGCTTTTCCCCCCTTTGCGTTCCGCCTCGCGCCGACCCATCTGGGCTGGGGCACGCGGCGACAATTTACTCGTCGGTCCAGGGACCCCCCGGGTTTCGAAACGCCGACAAGATCAATCCAAGTTACGCGAATCTAAGACATTTAGCTCACTACGCAACCTGCAAAACCTTTTCTCATCTAAAGGCTTGGTGAAGATATCGGCTAGCTGGTTCTCGGTACTAATATGGAACACCTCGATATCTCCCTTTTGCTGGTGGTCTCTCAAAAAGTGATGCTGGATGTCGATGTGCTTAGTGCGGCTGTGTTCAACAGGATTATCTGCCATGCGGATTGCACTCTCATTGTCACATAGGAGTGGGACTTTGCTCAGATTGTAGCCAAAGTCCCAGAGGGTTTGCCTCATCCAAAGTAGTTGCACACAGCACTGTCCTGCGGCAACATACTCGGCCTCAGCGATAGATAGGGCAACAGAAGTTTGTTTCTTTGAGCTCCACGACACCAGGGACCTTCCTAGGAATTGGCACGTCCCTGATGTACTCTTCCTATCAACCTTGAACCCGGCATAATCGGAGTCTGAATATCCAATTAAGTCAAAGATAGACCCCTTTGGATACCAGATCCCGAAGCAAGGCGTAGCAACTAAATATCTAAGAACCCGCTTAACGGCCACAAGGTGACATTCCTTGGGGTCGGATTGATATCTAGCACACATGCATACACTAAGCATGATATCCGGTCTACTAGCACATAAATAAAGTAATGACTCTATCATAGACCGGTATGCCTTTTGATCAACGACTTATCTCCTTTGTTGAGGTCGACATGTCCGTCGGTTCCTATTGGTGTCTTTGCGGGCTTGGCATCCTTCATCCCAAACCGCTTGAGAAGGTCTTGCGTGTACTTCGTTTGTGAGATGAAGGTGCCGTCCTTGAGTTGCTTCACTTGGAACCCAAAGAAGTAGTTCAACTCGCCCATCATTGACATCTCAAATTTCTGTGTCATCACCCTGCTAAACTCCTCACAAGACTTTTGGTTAGTAGAACCAAATATTATGTCATCGACATAAATTTGGCACACAAAAAGATCACTGTCACAAGTCTTAGTGAAAAGAGTGGGATTGGCTTTCCCAACCTTGAAAGCATTAGCAATTAAGAAATCTCTAAGGCATTCATACCATGCTCTTTGGGCTTGCTTAAGTCCATAGAGCGCCTTAGAGAGCTTACACACATGGTCGGGGTACCATTCATCCTCAAAGCCAGGGGGTTGCTCCATGTACACCGCCTCCTTGATTGGCCCGTTGAGGAAAGCGCTCTTCACATCCATTTGGAACAACCTGAAAGAGTGGTGAGTGGCATAGGCTAATAGAATGCGAATAGACTCTAGCCTTGCCACAGGAGCAAAAGTCTCCTCGAAATTCAAACCTGTGACTTGGGCATAACCTTTTGCCACAAGTCGAGCCTTGTTTCGTGTCACCACCCCGTGCTCGTCTTGCTTGTTGCGGAACACCCACTTGGTTCCCACAATGTTTTGCTTTGTACGTGGCACCAGGCTCCAAACTTCATTCCTCTTGAAGTTGTTGAGCTCTTCCTGCATGGCCAGCACCCAATCCGGATCTTGCAAGGCCTCTTCTACCCTGAAAGGCTCAATAGAAGAGACAAATGAGTAATGCTCACAAAAGTTAGCTAATCTTGAACGAGTAGTTACTCCCTTGCTTATATCACCCAAAATCTGGTCGACGGGATGATTCCTTTGAATCGTCGCTCAGACTTGAGCTGGAGGGGCCCGTGGTGCTTCTTCCTCCATAACTTGTTCTTCTTGTGCTCCCCCTTGATCACACGCCTCTTCTTGAGGAACCTGTTCATCATCTTGAGTTGGGGGATGCACCATCGTTGAGGAAGAAGGTTGATCTTGCTCTTGTTGTTCCTGCAGTCACACATCACCTATCGCCATCGTGCGTATTGCGGCCGTTGGAACATCATCTTCATCTACATCATCAAGATCAACTTGCTCTCTTGGAGAGCCATTAGTTTCATCAAATACAACGTCGCTAGAGACTTCAACCAAACCCGATGATTTGTTGAAGACTCTATACGCCTTTGTATTTGAGTCATAACCTAGCAAAAACCCTTCTACAGCTTTGGGAGCAAATTTGGAATTTCTAACTTTCTTTACTAGAATGTAACATTTACTCCCAAATACACGAAAGTATGAAACATTGGGTTTGTTACCGGTTAGAAGTTCATACGAGGTCTTCTTGAGGAGGCGATGAAGGTAGAGTCGGTTTATGGCGTGGCAAGCTGTATTCACATCCTCCGACCAAAACCGCTCGGGTGTCTTGAACTCTCCAAGCATCGTCCTTGCCATGTCGATAAGCGTCCTGTTCTTCCTCTCTACCACACCGTTTTGCTGTGGTGTGTAGGGAGCGAAGAACTCGTGCTTGATTCCTTCCTCCTCAAGGTACTCCTCCACTTGTAAGTTCTTGAACTCGGACCCGTTGTCGCTTCTTATCTTTTTCACCTTGAGCTCAAATTTGTTTTGAGCTCTTCTTAGAAAGCGCTTTAGGGTCCCTTGGGTTTCTGATTTATCCTGCAAAAAGAATACCCAAGTGAAGCGGGAAAAATCATCAACAATAACAAGACCATACTTACTTCCCCCGATGCTGAGGTAGGCGATGGGTCTGAAGAGGTCCATATGAAGTAGCTCCAGAGGTCTTGATGTGGTCATCACATTCTTGCTGTGATGAGTGCTTCCCACCTATTTACCTGCTTGACAAGCTGCACAGGGTCTATCTTTTTCGAAAAATACATCGGTTAGTCCTAACACATGTTCTCCCTTTAGAAGTTTACGAAGGTTCTTTATCCCAACATGTGCTAGACAATGATGCCACAACCAGCCCATGCTAGTCTTAGCAATTAAGCATGCATCTAGATCGGCCTCCTCTTTCGAAAAATCAACTAAGTAGAGTTTGCCGTCTAGTACAGCCTTAAAAGCTAATGAACCATCATTCCTTCTAAAGACAGACAAATCTACATTGGTAAATAGACAATTATAACCCATATTACATAGTTGACTGATAGACAATAAGTTGTACCCGAGCGATTCAACTAAGAATACATTGGATATGGAATGCTCGGATGAAATGGCTATCTTTCCTAGTCCTTTAACCTTGCCTTAGTTCCCATCTCCAAAGATGATCGAGTCCTGGGAATCCTTGTTCTTGACGTAGGAGGTGAACATCTTCTTCTCCCCCGTCATGTGGTTTGTGCATCCGCTGTCGATAATCCAGCTTGAGCCCCCGGATGCATAAACCTGCAAGGCAATTTACACTTGGGTTTTAGGTACCCAACTTTTGTTGGGTCCTATGAGGTTAGTTACAATAGCCTTTGAGACCCAAATACAAGTCTTGTCTCCCTTGCATTTGGACCCCAACTTTCTAGCAACCACTTTTTCATTTTTACATGAAAGTACAAACGTAGTGTTGAAAGCATGAAAGACAGTGGTAGGTTTATTACACATTTTCCTAGGAGCATGAGACACTAAATTTCTCCTAGGCCTACCATTTGAACTTGAAGCAATCATAGCTTGTGAATCAAAAGCATTATAACTCCTATTATAATGAGAATTTCTAGAAAATTTTCTATCATTATACATGAAAGCATGATTCTTTTGATTACTACTAGCCATGGGGGCCTTCCTTTCTCCTTGTTGGGAATGGAGCCCTTTGGCTTATTAAGTTCTTGGCTTCCTTTCAAAAGCCAAGTCCATCCTTAATTGAGGGGTGTCTACCAACAGTGTAGGCATCCCTAGCAAATTTCAATTTATCAAAGTCACTTTTGCAAGTCTTAAGTTGGGCATTAAGAATTGCCACTTCACCATTTAATTTGGTAATAGAAGTAAGGTGTTCAACACAAGCATCAACATCAAAATCCTTACATCTATTACAAATTACAACATGTTCAACACATGAACTAGATTTATTTGCTTCCTCTAGCTTAGCATTTAAATCATCATTTACACTCTTTAAGCTAGACACAGTATCATGGCAACCAGATAATTCAGACGATAGCATTTCATTTCTTTTGATCTTTAAAGCAAGAGATTTTTGCACACTAACAAACTTATCATGTTCTTCATACAAAATATCCTCTTGCTTTTCTAAAAGTCTATCCTTTTCATTTAAGGCATCAATTAACTCATTAATTTTATCTACCTTTGCTCTATCTAAACCCTTAAATAAATCGGTATAATCTACTTCATCATCACTAGAATCATCATCACTTGAAGTAGTATACTTAGGGGTTTCTCGAACACTTACCTTCTTTTCTTTGGCCATGAGGCAAGTGTGGCGCTCGTTGGGGAAGAGTGACGATTTGTTGAAGGCTGAGGCAGCGAGTCCTTCGTCGTTGGAGTCGAAAGAAGAGCAGTCTGAATCCCATTCTTTGCCAAGGTGCGCCTCGCCCTTCACCTTCTTGTAGGCCTTCTTCTTCTCCCTCTTCCCGCTCTTTTCTTGTTCCTGGTCATTTGCATTATCGGGACAATTTGCTATAAAATGACCAGTCTTACCGCATTTAAAACAGGAGCGCTTTCCCTTTGCTTTGCTCTTGTTGGGATGCTCCTTGCGTCCTTTTAGCGCGGTCTTGAAGCGCTTGATGATGAGGGCCATCTCATCTTCGTTTAGCCCGGCAGCCTCTACTTGTGCCACCTTGCTAGGTAGCGCCTCCTTGCTGCTGCTTGTTGCCTTGAGTGCAACGGGCTGGGACTCATAGATGGGCATTGGGTCGTTCAATGCATCATCAACATATCTTGCTTCCTTGACCATCATACGCCCGCTCACAAACTTTCCGAGTATCTCCTCGGGCGTCATCTTTGTGTACCTGGGATTTTCACGGATGAGGTTCACAAGATGAGGGTCAATAACAGTAAAAGACCTGAGCATAAGTCGGACGACGTCGTGGTCCGTCCATCTTGTGCTTCCATAGCTCTTGATCTTGTTGACCAGGGTCTTGAGCCTGTTGTACATTTGTGTTGCCTCCTCTCCCCTGATCATTGCGAACCTCCCTAGCTCGCCTTCCACCAACTCTATTTTGGTGATCATGGTGGCGTCGTTTCCCTCATGTGATATTTTGAGGGTGTCCCAGATTTGCTTGGCGTTGTCCAAGCCGCTCATCTTGTTGTATTCGTCCTTGCACAAGGATGCTAGCAAAACAGTGGTAGCTTGTGCATTTTTATGAATTTGCTCGTTAATAAATACAGGGTTATCTGTACTATCAAATTGCATTCCATTTTCAACTATCTCCCATATAATAGGATGGAGAGAAAATAAGTGACTACGCATTTTGTGACTCCAAAAAGCGTAGTCCTCTCCATCAAAGTGTGGAGGTTTACCAAGAGGAATTGAAAGCAAATGAGCATTGGAATTAAAAGGAATACAAGAACAATCAAATGAATAATTTGAATTAACCGATTTCTTTTTCTCGTCGTCATCGTCTCTTGGTGAAGAAGAAGATTTGTCGCTGTCGTAGTAGACGATCTTCTTGATGCGTCTCTTCTTCTTCCCGTCCTTCTTCTTGTGACTCGAGCCAGAGTCAGTGGGCTTGTCGTCCCTTGGCTCGTTGAAGATGGACTCCTTCTCCTTATCGTTGACCACCATCCTCTTTCCCTTAGGATCCATCTCTTCGGGCGATTAGTCCCTTATGTGAAGAGAATGGCTCTGATAGCAATTGAGAGCACCTAGAGGGGGGTGAATAGGTGATCCTATAAAAATCAACACTAAATAGCCACAAAACTTGGTTAAGTGTTAGTACGGCTAAGTAGCGAGCTCTTGCGAACACACAAGTAATCACAGAAAAGCAATCACAAGAGACACGTTTTATCTCGTGGTTCGGCCAAGTATAACACTTGCCTACCTCCACGTTATGGCGTCCCAATGGACGAGGGTTGCACTCAACCCCTTTCAAGTGATCTTAAGATCAACTTGAATACCACGGTATTCTTCCTTATAGTTTTCTTCCCATTTGCGAGGAATCTCCACAAGTTGGAGCCTCTCGCCCTTACAAGATTGTTCACAAAGAAGCACAGAAGTAAGGTTGGGAAGAGCAACGCACACTAGAATTAAATCCACACAGCAAACACGCACGCAAGTGAGAAGATGAGCACACAAAACACGCGCGGGGAGTTTACAACTCGAAAAGTGCTCCAATCTCAAGAACGATGAACGATTGCATGAAAGTGAGGACTAGAAGTCTTGGAATGCTTAGAGTGTGCTTGAGTGACTCCTCCGTGCGCCTAGGGGTCCCTTTTATAGCCCCAAGGTAGCTAGGAGCCGTTGGAGGCAATCTTGGAAGGCTAATCTTGCCTTCTGTCGGGTGGCGCACCGGACAGTCCGGTGCGCCACTGGACAGTCACTGTAGCTGTCCGGTGTGCGATCTCCTTCCTTTTCTGGCGCATCCGACCGTTGCAGATTTGTGGCAGTTGGCACACCGGACACTGTCCGGTGTACACCGGACAGTCCGGTGCCCCCTGCCGACCGTTGGCGCGGGCCACGCGTCGCTCGCGGATTGCGCGGCCGACCATTGCGCAGTCGACCGTTGGCTCACCGGACAGTCCGGTGCACCACCGGACAGTCCGGTGAATTTTAGTCGTACGCCGTTGAACTTTTCCCGAGAGCGACGACCTCGCCGCGGACGACTCACTGAACAGTCCGGTGAACCACCGGACAGTCCGGTGAATTATAGTCGTACGCCGCCGTCAAGTCTCGAGAGCGACCGGTTCACCTTGGACTCGTCTGGCGCACCGGACACTGTCCGGTGCACCACCGGACAGTCCGGTGCACCCAGACCGAGCAGCAGTTGGCTGTACACTGCCAACTCTTTTCCAATCTATTTTCTCCTGTTTCTAGCACTTAGACACAATACATTAGTACCCAAATCAATGTACTAAGTCTAGAAACGTACCTTGTTACATGATTTACACTTCTTCAATCTTTGGCATAAATTAACACTTAGAGAATATGTGTTGGGCACTTAATCACCAAAACACTTTAGAAATGGCCCAAGGGCACATTTCCCTTTCAGAATTACCTTATGTGGTTTGGAGCCTAAGAACTCAACCCAGTCGAGCTCTGCATGGAAACACCCCCTTCTTCATGGTCTATGGTTCGGAGGCAGTGCTACCTGCCGACCTCAGATTTGGGGCACCAAGGCTGGTCTTTGAAAACATAGCTGAAGTGGAAGCTACCAGGCTAGAAGATATTGGCGTACTGGAAGAGGAGCGGTTGAATACAGTAATTCAGTCAGCTAGATATCAGCAGACCCTAAGGCGCTATCATGATAAGACTATACGACATCGATCCTTCATAGTGGAAGACTTGGTCCTTCACCGAATTCTAACGGGAGAAGGACGGCACAAATTATCGCTGCTATGGGAAGGGCCATTCATGGTGTTAGGGGTCACTCGGCCAGGATCAATCGGCTTACTCAAATGGATGGCACGGAAGTAGGGAATTCTTGGAATATAGAGCACCTCAGGAAGTTTTACCCTTAGCAAGAACTATCGGTGCAACGTTGTATTCTGTAATTGGAAAATACGTCATCAATAAAAGATTTTACTCTCAAAAGCATTCAAACTATTGGTTATCCATCGACTTCGACTTGATTAAACTTGGAATCAGAATGCTTACTCGACTTAGGGTGACCACTATACCCTACTAACGGAGCAATCGGCTTAAGTCGGCAATGACTTAAGACGGTGCAACATGCTCGCGCTTACTCGACATAGGGTGACCACTATACCCTACTAACGGAGCAATCGGCTTAAGTCAGCAATGACTTAAGATGGTGCAACATGCTCGCGCTTACTTGACTTAGGGTGATCACTATACCCTACTAACGGAGCAATCGGCTTAAGTCGGCAATGACTTAAGACGGTGCAACATGCTCGCGCTTACTCGACATAGGGTGACCATTATACCCTACTAACGAAGCAATCGGCTTAAGTCGGCAATGAATTAAGACGGTGCAACATGCTCGCGCTTACTCGACTTAGGGTGATCACTATACCCTACTAACGGAGCAATCGGCTTAAGTCGGCAAAGACTTAAGACGGTGCAACATGCTCACGCTTACTTGTTATAGGGCGACCTCTATGCCTTACCAGTTGATCAATTGGCATAAATTAGGAAAAGAGTCCAAAATCAGCATGCCGCACTCACTTCTGCAATCGTTCATGACGACTGTTGAATTCTAACAACAGAAACAAAATGTTATAGCTTTCAGCGCCAAGAACACATTCTAATATCCTACCAAGTATTCAAGCGCACTGATCACACACACATATAGTTCACAAATGCATTCAATATCTTCTAAACACAGCAAAACATCTCTATTTGGCAATGTCTTTCGCAGGAGCAACCGAAGAGGAAGGGCGACTCAAAGCATCAGGCGTAGCCTTGACATCCGCAACAATGTCATCAGGAACAACTACACCGGCCCTTCCCATCAGGATTCGCCCCACGCAAATGGCTTTGTCCATAGCCTTGTCATGTTGGGCTTTCAGAGCGGCGCAGTTGTCCTCTACAACTTAGGTAGCCAGTCGAGCAGCCTCTAGCTCCTGGGCGATTGACCTCTTGGAAGCACGCAGATCTTTGATGATGGAGTCCTTGCTTGACACCAACTGCCTAAGCCGCAGGATCTCATCCTAGGATACTTGCAGTTCACGACGATGATGATCCAGATCTGTCATGGTAAAGCGGTGGCTCCTCTCCAAGATGGTTAGGGAATTGCTGGCGTCACGATGTAACTTATCCAGATTATCATGAGAAGCTGCAAGTGCTCGTTTTTCCTCCTACAAACAAGGATCAACTCTCAAGCATCCATTAAGCAGTAAAAGCACGGCAGATCCAACTGAGTAAGTTTACCTCGTTAGCTGCCCTTTCAGAGTCAAGCTGAGCGTTCAGAGAAGAATTCAAAGAATGTGTGTCGTCTAAAGAAGCAGAAACCCAAGCCAGGTTGATCTGACCTTGGGAATACTTCTCCTCAAGCTCAGAGTACCGCCGGGTTGAGTCGGCTTGATGTTGAAGATGTTTCTCCTCAAGCTCAGAGTACCGCCGGGCCATATCTGACAAAAAGCAGTCGAAGAAGGATACACGGTTAAAAACAAATTAATCAATCAGCCAAGGAAGAAACAAAGATACCAACCAGCATTTGACACTTTCAAATCAGCTATCTGCTTCTGAAGCAGTAATGGATTCCACTGCGTCAGAGACAGAGCTCCTTCTGGGATAGAGGCACCATGTGATCTCAATTGAGCAGACATCCCGTCAACCAAAGCTTGTTATTAAAAACAAATGAGTACAAAGAAAGTGATTTACTAGGAGGAATGATGGAACGAAAAGAGCTAATTTACCTGAAGATTAGAAAAGAATGAGAGCAATCCCAAGTCATGAGAAGCTGTGTTGTAGCTCGACGAAGGAAGATCAACTGGAACAATCTGAAGAGCATCGTCGGGGGTTGATTCAGCTCCACTAGCAGATATCAGAATCCTGGCATCCGGCTCACCGACCTCTAAGGTGACTCCCTCACTCGAAGCTAAAGAAGTATGCATCGCTATCACTCCATAAGATCGTGGTGGAGACGACCCGACATGGACGTCCATGAAGGTGTGGGAAGGAGAGCTCGCTTGGACACCCTCTAGGGCTGGGTTGCAGCTCGCACTACCCATCGGAGCCGGATCACTACCTGCAACACCCTCGGGGGCTGGGTTACAGCTCGTGCTACCCACTAGAGCCGGGTCATTACTGGCGACACCCTTGGGGGATGGGTAACCGCCGGCATCATTCTTGGGGGCTGGATTTTCTGCAACAACCACCTCTAACAATGAAGGATCCTCAGCCACCTCCATGGGAGTCGGGCAATCCTAACCAGCTTCTCGATACCAAAGACTGCCTTCCAAAGTCGACGATGCACGAGATACCGCTCGGGATACCTCTAATCCCACGTCTGGAGCGTCAGAGCAAACACCCATCATATCATCAACAGTCGGTTCCAACAGCATATCTTCAGGAATGACATCCTCAAGGGCCTGATCAAAATCTGTTATGGATAAATCTTGAAGGCTAACAAGAGCAAACAGAGCTAGAGAAGGAATATCACTATCCCCCCTACTACCTCTGTAACGCCGACTATTCTTACGAATTAGCGGAATTTCTTCTTCATCCTCGTTAAAAATGCGGACAATAATGGTGCAGGATCACACCCATTGGGATCAGCTTCAATAGGATAACACCCATTGGGATCAGATGGCGCATGGATACACTCGTTGAGGTCAGTTGGTGCAAGGTTACACCCATTGGGTTCAGTCTCAACAGGATCACACCCATTGGGATCAGCTAGCGCACGGTCACACCCATTGGGGTCAGCTTCAACAGATACACCACCAGTGGGGTCAACTTCAGTAAAGACCTCTGCTGGTACTTCTTCACAAACAGGAGCAGAAGGTCCAGCATCCTGGTCCAAGCATGACAATCGTCGAAGCCGTCTCTTTTTCTTCTTCTTCTCCTTAGCAGGCGCAATTGGGCGACTGACCTGGCGAAGACGCTTTGGGCGAGTACCCTCAGGCTTTTGGGTGTCCACTGTTTCGACAAGCTCTGGTATAACTGTGACAGCCAATGTTTCAGCAAGGGCCGAGTCAGAAGATTCTCCAGCCAACATATCGAGTACAGCATTTATTTCTGCATCATCTGGACTCACTGGCATCTCAAAATGAACTTGCCTCTCATCATTGGGAAGATCACAAAGAGAAGCAACCAAGACCTCAATATCTTTAGGAGAGGGTCGCACTCTAAGACCCAGACCACTATCACCAGCAGGAGGATTGGACACGAAACTGAAAAAGGACTTAGGAGGTGGCAAATTCCAAGCAGAGTAGGCAACGGGAGCACCAACATTTGATACTTTGCCTCTCAAGATCATGTCTAGCCGGCTCACCAAATCCTCAGCAGGAATTCTCCTATTAGTAACCCGAGTCGAGTCGGTAACACCACTGTACAAGTAAGCTGGGTATGCTCTGTCCTTCAAGGGCTGGATATTCTTAAAAACAAAATCAGCAACCACAGCCTCGGCAGTCAGACCTCTCTCCTTCAGCAGACAGATTTCAGAAAGCAGAACCCTAGCTTCTGTTACTTCCAAGGCAGTAGAAGACTGAATCCAACTCGGAGTGTGCACATCTGGCTGTCTCCCCGACCGAGGGGGGAGGGACTTGCTGTGGTTTTCCATAATAAACCACTCAAGGCGCCACCCTTTAATGCTGTCCTTAAGTGGAATATCAAGGTATTCTGTTTTCCTCCCGCGGCGCATCTCCAGACTTACACCACCCACGAGCTGGTGCTGCCCCCCAGCCATCCCAGGCCGACAGTGATACAAGTACTTCCATAAACCGAAGTGGGGAAGAATTCCGAGGTAGGCCTCACACAGATGAACAAAGATAGAAATTTGCAAAATGGAATTGAGATTCAGATGAGTTAGGTTTAGATTGTAAAAGTCAAGGAGACCACGGAAGAAGGGAGAAATAGGAAGAGCAAGGCCACGGATAAGAAAAGGGACGTAGACAACAGACTCGTGGGTATCTTCTGTCGGGACAGTGAGCCACGGCAAATCCGTCAAGAACAAAGCTCCTTCGGAGGAAGAACTCCAACATCGACAAGGCAGAGGAGATCCGATTCTGAGACAACAGACATATAGTTACCTGCGAAGGGCAACTAGCTGTTTGGGTCGATGGGAGGAATGACCACCGCAGCAGAATTCTGGTTCTTCCGCTTGGGCGCCATCGCAATCTCGTCGACGGATTGAACGGAAGCGAAATCAGAGGGAAACTGAGGAATGTTTTGAGGCAGAAAGGTGAAGTTAGGGCTCAGAACGCAGAGGTGTGCAGTGACGTGATATAAATGGGGTTTTCCCGGGTTAGGCACCGTTTCTAAAAAGTGCTAAGTCATCACTCAGGAAAACAAGAATTCCTGGCATAACTCGGCAGTTGCCTCTAAGACGCCGACGTCGCCAAGCACCACTCGGTTGTTACCTCTAAAACGCCAGCGTGGCTCAGCGTAACTCGGCTTTTACTTCTAAAACATCGACGCGATCCAGCATAACTCGGCTGTTACCTCTAAAACGCCGAGGTAGCCCAGAGTAACTCGGTTGTTGCCTCTAAGACGCCGACGTCGCCAAGCACCACTCGGCTGTTACCTCTAAAACGCCAGTGTGGCCTAGGGTAACTCGGCTGTTACTTCTAAAACGCCGATGCGGTCTAGCATAACTCGGCTGTTACCTCTAAAACGTCGGCATGGTCCAGAGCAGCCCGACAGTTACTTCTAAAAGACGCCGGCAATGCCTGCCATAACTTAGCCATTTTCTCTATGTAAATGTCGGCAGAACCAAATACGACTCAGCAATTACCAGTCGTTACTCGGGTGTTATCTCTAAGAACAACAGCAGCGCTGGGCATGAATACAAGCTATCAATTGACTATAAAAGAACGATGGAAAAGCGAAAGAGATGCTCAGAACAAGCTAAAATTTTCTTCAATATATAAAGAAGGGAAGTTCTTCCACAAACTCAAAGACCAACTCATTATGAGCCGTCCTTCCTTCCCTTTTTCGCTACATTACACTACTACATCACTACACTACTTACACTACTCTATACTACTAACTACTACTACATTATTAAACTATTACTAATACTACTTCTACTACTAGTTATCTATACTAATATTTAAGCCAGTGGCGCTTTGCCATTGGCCTTGCTGCTGCCGCTGTCACCCTTGCCGCTGCCGCCATCGCCCTTGCCTCCGTCGCCATAGCCTCCATCGCCGCCGTCGCCTCCATCGATGTCGTCGCCTCCATCGCCGCCGTCGCCCTCATCGTCGCCGTCACCACCGCTCTCCTCCTCGGACGAGTCGAAGGAGTTATCCTCGTTCGAGGAGATCTCCGACTCATCCGAGCCCTCAAGCCCGGAGCGCTCGATGGCCCGGATGTATGTCCACACCTCGGCAGCGATCCCCTAGGAATCATCCGAGTCATCGGACGACACGGGGGAGAGGCATAGACCGGTGACCCCTCGGACTCGGAGGTGTAGGAAACGGGTGACGCCTAAGAGGGGGGTGAATTAGGACTTCTAAAACTTTTACTAAACTAGGCCACAATTAAATCCCTAGAGCAAAACCTATGCAGATAATCAAGACTAGAACGTGCAACCTAGGTTTTGACTAAGTGTTGCTATCTCTACCGCAAAGGCTAAGTTTCAATCTACACTAAATAAGTATGACTACAAGATTGAAACTTAAATGCTTAATATAAATGCGGAATGTAAAGAGCTAAGTAGAGAAGCAAACTCTCGTGGATGACGCCGGTATTTTTACCGAGGTATCCGGAACCACGCAAGGTCCCGACTAATCCTCGTTGGTGCCCCTACGCAAAGGGAAGCCCACGCGAGGGCCAAGCACCACGATCGAGTGACTCCGTAGAGAGCCGCGGGCCTTCTCCACGCGCAAGTGGTGCTCCGCTTCCGGCTCCTCTCGGACGCTCCCCGCCGTCTCCACTATCGAGCTTCCGACTGAAACGCCGCGGGCCTCGTTCCCTCCGGTACACGGTGGCGGCCGTGACACAAACGCGGTTGTCACGGTCTCGCAAGACTCTCGCCCCACTCGGTACAATTACAACGACTCACGCAAGAGCCGAGGGGTTGTGTGGTTTTACAAAACTCACTCAACTAACTAGGATTCACCTAGAGCAAGCGCTAAAGCGGTCTAATTAACCTAAGCACTTCGCAAAGCACCTACGCTAATCACCGAGTGATTCTATTAAGCACTTGGGTGTTTGAGCTCTTGGAAATATGCACTATGTGTATTGGTATGTTGCTTGGGCTCACACACTTGAGAATGGCCGGTTGGGGTGGTATTTATAGCCTCCACACCCCAAACTAGCCGTTGGACAGAAAGCAGCAGCTTTCTGTCGTCGGGTGCACCGGACAGTCCGGTGCACCACCGGACACTGCACAGTAGATGTCCGGTGCACGCCACGTCAGCCGACCGTTGGCGCCTGTAGCAGTCGACCGTTGGATCCGACCGTTGCCGTCTGCCCGTTGGCACACCGGACAGTCCGGTGCTACAGCCAGAGAGCGCCTGTCTGCGGCCTCTCTGCGCAGACTGTCCGGTGCCTCACCGGACACCGATGTCCGGTGCGCCACCAGGCGCTGGCTGACAGCCCTCATCTTGGATTTCTTCGCTGATTTCTTCGGGCTTCTTTGTTCTTGAGTATTGGACTCCTATGCATCTTTTTTATGTCTTCTTTTGAGGTGTTGCATCCTCATTTGCCTTGGTCCAATTCTCTTCGCATCCTGTGAACTACAAACATAAACACTAGAAAACTTATTAGTTCACGGATTGTGTTGTTCATCAAACACCAAAACTCAATTAGCCAAATGGCCCGGGGTCAATTTTCCTTACAATCTCCCCCTTTTTGGTGATTGATGACAACACAACCAAAGCAAGCAAATAATACAAGTATTTGAGTGAAAATATGCAATCTACTTGCTAAGATGCATGATTGTCCCCACAATGTGATATTATGGACTTAAGCCTCCCCCTAACTCCATAATTCACTTACTTCCTATTTTTGGACCAAATAACCAAAACCACTTGAAAAGCCATTTGTAGATATAAAATTTTAAATTGGTGGTGTTTGGTGTTTGATATAGTTTTCATTGCTTTGGTCCATAAACTTCTCCCCCTTTGGCATCAACCACCGAAAAGGAAGACATTAAAAGCATGTAGGAAGTAAACAAAAGCTTGCCCTCATCAAGAATTGTATCAAATGATATCACTAGAAGGATATTACATTAAACTATGTGAATGATACCACTTGAAGGAATCCTCAAAAGATTACTCCCCCTAAATGAGTATTCTCTTTTAGAAAGAGTTTTTCTCCCCCTTTAGAGATGAAGAAATACTCCCCCTGACAGAGATCCTCTACTTAGGAAAAAGCATGTGAAAATTAGAGGTGCAAGACATGATTTGAAAACACTAACTTCCCTTATGCATAGGTAACAGAATATGAGTTAAACTACTTATGCATTTTTAGCAACATGGAAGCATATGATATGAAATATAGTCTAATCAAATATTGGAGAGGACATGTAAATGATACTGAATGTAGTCTCAAAAGATACCAATTGAAAGTCAATGGTGAGCTTGAGAGACATAAGAGTTCTTGGAGATTTTGCAGTGGAAGATTGTTGTCTTTCTCCGGGGACTTCATTTTCCTTATAATGAGACTATCACATGAAATAGACTTGAAAAGGTGTTAGTCTCAAAGTGTTAGATTATAGAGTAACCTCCCCCTAAAGGTGTGCATACAAGTTTTGAATACTTGTGGGAGACATGCACTTTGATTTGATATCAAGAGGGGCAAATTATCCATAATCCAAACTTTGGCACATATAAGTTAAATGATACACTTTGTAGAAATCAAAATTTTCAATTGATGCATCATTTACTATGAAGTGATATAAAAGCTATGTGCCTTGCTTTAACTAAACATTTTAAGCCATGTAGGTTTGCTTAAGTATATGAATTAAAAACAAGCAATCCTACCATATGATTTACCTAGTATGCATGATTTTGAACAAAAATACATAACAAATGTAATACTAGGCAAGAAAGGTAAACTAGATACAAGGTAAATAGATACGCATATCTAAAAACGAGAAATACAATACAACTAGTTACCTTAGTCATGGGTGGGAAATTTGGGTCCAAAATTTTCACTAACCCACTTGGCAATAAACTTGATCCAATATGATGTATCCCATGATATACATCCCAATTTAGCCAAGTCTCCAAATTTCCCGAATACCTTTGGTCCACTCACTTCCCTTTCGGGATCCAAACCTTCTTGGTGCTTTTCATGGTTGAAATTATCTCCTTTGGCACCCAGATGCGTTTGGCCCCCTTTCCTTTGTTGGCTTGCTTGTTGGCCTTGATTGCTATCACCTTTCCGTTCTTTTTCTTCTTGATCAAATATGGTGTAGCATCCTTTTTGTTCACCTTTTTGATGTAGGTGTTGGAGATTTTGCTTGTTGGCTTTTGCTTGAGCTTTTGCCTTTGTTTATCCCCGGTCATCGCCTTGCATTGGAAAGACTTGTGGCCTTCCTTGTGGCATAGCCTACAAATCACAGTTTCTCCTTCTACAGGCTTGTTCACTCCCGCAGTGGTGTTATCCTGTGGAGGTCGGATTTGTTTGGCTTTGCCTTTCTTGTCATACAAAGCCTTGCCAAGGCGAGCCACTTCTTGCTTTAATTGTTCATTTTCCTTTGCAACCTCATCCGTACATGTCTCTACAACAATATTCTCAACAACGACTTGGTTGCAGGGGTTAGAATCATCAATTAAATCAAAGCAGGAAGTAGAAGCATCTTTCTTAATTATTTCAGGTATTTCAACTAAAGATGCTGCTGGGGTGCTACCAATGTTTTCTAGCTTAGTAGTTAGCTCATTATTGTGTATGCTAAGAATTTCCATTTTCTCTAGCAAATTTTCAATAGCTTCTTGGGAGCTAGCTAACTTAGCCTTAAGTTTTTCATTCTTTTTAATAAGGCTATCATCGGTAGTAGTGGATGGAGCACTAGATTCTAATAGCTCAATTTTAGTTGATAGCTCACTATTTAAGTTTGCAAAAGTTTCAAATTTTTCTAGCAAACCTTTGTAATCATTTTGAGAGCTAACCAACTTATTTTTCAAAGTTTTAAGTTGAGCTTTTTGCTTAGTGCAAACATCCTGAAAAAATTTTACGGCTTCCGCAAGTTCTTCTAGAGAGGCCTTTCCCTCGCCTTCATCATCACTACTACTTTCATCACTAGAGGATGGAATGCTTTTGTTACCTCTTGCCATAAGGCATTTGTGTGATGACCGTGATGATCGTGACGAGGACCGGTGGCTGCGCGTCCTTGGAGGTTCATCTTCACTTGAAGAATCATCCCAAATTCTAACACTTGTGAGCGCCTTGCCTTTGCTCTTCTCCTTTTTGGGTTTGGCCATATTTGGACAGTTGTCCCTGAAGTGGCCCTTCTCCCCACATGCGAAGCATCCTCTCTTCCTTTGCTTTTTCCTGTCAATGTTAAAGAGAAGATCCTCGACCTGCAGGGGCACACCCATTAGATTAATCTTGCGGATCATCCTCATTACCTTTCCGACGCGTCGGATTGTTTCTTCGTCCTCGGAGGATGATGTGCATGGTTGATTATCTTCATCATCATCACTTTCTTCTTCTTCTTCCTCTTCTTCGCTTGAGGAACTTGGAGTGGGAGCCTTCTTTTTTGCCCTTCCTTTCATCACATGCAAGGGCATATGGTCTTGAGGAAGTCGGCTCCTCTCCCCGACTCATTTTTCGTGACATCTCAAAGGCCGCGATTTTCCCAATCACAATGGTCGGGGTCATGTTGCTCAAATCCTCCATATTGTGAAGGATGGTGATGATGCTCCCATATCTTTGTTGTGGTAGCAGGGAGATAATCTTCCTCACAATGTCCGCATCACCTAGCTTATTAATGCCAATAGAATTGAGCTCATTGATAATTAGATTCAAACGAGAATACATGTCTCTAACAAGCTCATCATCTTTCATGGCAAAAGAATTATACTCATTTAAGACTAGGCAATGTTTTTGCTCACGGACATTGGATGTGCCGTCATGGAGCTCATGCAATTTTAGCCAAATCTCATTAGCAGTTTTCAAGGTAAATACTTGATTAAAAATATCCATGCTAAGAGATTCATACAAGCAATTTTTGGCTCTAGCATTTAAATGAATTTCTTTTTCCTCACTCGTGGTGGGTTTCTCGGGATTCTTGAGGGGTTTCATCCCGTCACGAGTGACTCTCCAAACACCTAGATCAACCGCCTCTAGGTAACAAGCCATTCTAGCACTATAATATGGGAAGTTAGTGTCGTCAAAGTGTGGTGGCCTATGGGTATCCATCCCTTCCTCTAAAAAGCGTCGGCTCTTTTAGCGGTGAAGCTAAAGCGTTTCAAATGAGCCAAACCGGGCTTTGATACCACTTGTAGGAAACGGGTGACGCCTAAGAGGGGGGGTGAATTAGGACTTCTAAAACTTTTACTAAACTAGGCCACAATTAAATCCCTAGAGCAAAACCTATGCAGATAATCAAGACTAGAACGTGCAACCTAGGTTTTGACTAAGTGTTGCTATCTCTACCGCAAAGGCTAAGTTTCAATCTACACTAAATAAGTATGACTACAAGATTGAAACTTAAATGCTTAATATAAATGCGGAATGTAAAGAGCTAAGTAGAGAAGCAAACTCTCGTGGATGACGCCGGTATTTTTACCGAGGTATCCGGAACCACGCAAGGTCCCGACTAATCCTCGTTGGTGCCCCTATGCAAAGGGAAGCCCACGCGAGGGCCAAGCACCACGATCGAGTGACTCCGTAGAGAGCCGCGGGCCTTCTCCACGCGCAAGTGGTGCTCCGCTTCCGGCTCCTCTCGGACGCTCCCCGCCGTCTCCACTATCGAGCTTCCGGCTGAAACGCCGCGGGCCTCGTTCCCTCCGGTACACGGTGGCGGCCGTGACACAAACGCGGTTGTCACGGTCTCGCAAGACTCTCGCCCCACTCGGTACAATTACAACGACTCACGCAAGAGCCGAGGGGTTGTGTGGTTTTACAAAACTCACTCAACTAACTAGGATTCACCTAGAGCAAGCGCTAAAGCGGTCTAATTAACCTAAGCACTTCGCAAAGCACCTACGCTAATCACCGAGTGATTCTATTAAGCACTTGGGTGTTTGAGCTCTTGGAAATATGCACTATGTGTATTGGTATGTTGCTTGGGCTCACACACTTGAGAATGGCCGGTTGGGGTGGTATTTATAGCCTCCACACCCCAAACTAGCCGTTGGACAGAAAGTAGCAGCTTTCTGTCGTCGGGTGCACCGGACAGTCCGGTGCACCACCGGACACTGCACAGTAGATGTCCGGTGCACGCCACGTCAGCCGACCGTTGGCGCCTGTAGCAGTCGACCGTTGGATCCGACCGTTGCCGTCTGCCCGTTGGCACACCGGACAGTCTGGTGCACACCGGACAGTCCGGTGCTACAGCCAGAGAGCGCCTGTCTGCGGCCTCTCTGCGTAGACTGTCCGGTGCCTCACCGGACAGTCCGGTGCCTCACCGGACAGTCCGGTGCACACCGGACACCGATGTCCGGTGCGCCACCAGGCGCTGGCTGACAACCCTCATCTTGGATTTCTTCGCTGATTTCTTCGGGCTTCTTTGTTCTTGAGTATTGGACTCCTATGCATCTTTTTTATGTCTTCTTTTGAGGTGTTGCATCCTCATTTGCCTTGGTCCAATTCTCTTCGCATCCTGTGAACTACAAACATAAACACTAGAAAACTTATTAGTTCACGGATTGTGTTGTTCATCAAACACCAAAACTCAATTAGCCAAATGGCCCGGGGTCCATTTTCCTTACAGGAGGAAAACTCCTCCTCCGAGTACTCGGAGTCACCGAAGTCCTCCGAGGGGGGACTTGGCTCGCGCTTCCGCTTGTCGTCGGAGTGGTGCAACGAACTCCCGCCCTTCTTGTTCTTGCCCATAGTTGATTGGAAGAGAAGAGAAAAGTGGAGAATAAGCAACAAACAGCCGGGAGATGTGTAAAGATACTAGTGAAGCAGGCAGTCTATTTATAGAGGCGGGAGGCAACCGCTCATCTCCTACCACGGTCACTGAACAGTCGCAAGTATTCAATAAGCCATTCAAATCGTTTGGAAACAAGTCAGGCAGCAGACGCCGTCTCACGTAACACGACACCATTGGGACTGAGGCCAACTGCTTGGACGATATGATTACACCCCGCGGTCATGTCAAGTTACTACTCAAAGGCAGTTTGCTAAACGCTCAGCGCACCAAGCGGTCCCTTGGCTACACCCATTGGGGGGACACCTAGGAATTTTCAATAGATTTTCCCAAGCAGTCACATCCATATAGTATACGCAATGAATGTACCAAGACAGAAGGAAGATATTGATAGAGATCGGAGGAAAGCCAAAAATAGCTATTGAAGTACAAGTCTAATCAACAGAAGCATTGAAGCACGAAGCGAAATGAAGACCAGCCAAGAGCCATCTACCGGACGTCCAATTTGTCGCTGATCAAATAAATTTCAAACCTAACAGGACACGGGTAGACCGCGTTGCTGATCTCAAAGGCAAGAATTAAAGACAACAGGCTAATTTCTAAAAGCATAAAGCTGATGATATAATGCCAAATTCTAAGGCATGAGATGAAGACCCTTGAGTGGATTATTTTCAGTAATCCACTCAAAGCTCGGGGGCTACACCCATTAGGTGCACCTCTGGTACACCCAATGACTTATCAACCCTGAAGGCAGAATGCTGATCTCTAGGGCATGGAACGACGATGAAATGCTAATTTCTAAAGCATGGGACAAAGATGAACCAACGACTTTTAAAAAGCAGGAGATGAAGACCTTTGAGTGGATTATTCTCAGTAATCCACTCAAAGCTCGGGGGCTACACCGCACCCAATGAATCTTCAACCCCTAAAGATGAAATGTTGATCTCTAAAGCATAAGCTGGTAACCAAGCACTAATCTCTGAAATATAAAGCAAAGACCGCTGAAAGAGCTGAAGAATATAATAGAAGTTTGTTTTTACCGGACCGATCAAAGTTCAGAAGCAACGACTTGACAGGTGTACTATCAAAGCATCCACAGTTCTAAATCAAAACTGCAAGTTGGACCTAGAATCTTTGGGCCGATTGTTCCAAAATCAACTCAAAGATTGGGGGCTTGTGGGGGACAGGTATCCCTCGGGTCCACTAGAAGGCTGGAAGGCCTCGCGAAAGACTCTGGGCCCATTATTTCGCAAGGCCACCCCTTCGTGGGCTAGGGGAGGAATCACTGGCAGAATGGATCGATGCAAGATTGGATCAACTCGAGCCTAGACGGCTCAATGGATTTAAATGTTATCCGCAGCATTGATCCGATTCTCCCGTGCAGCACCCTCAGACGTCAGAACTGAACAAGGATAAGTCGGCAGGATAATAGGGATATAAGTTCAGTCGGTTCACTATTACGTAGGAGCAAATAGTTATCATACCCGCATGTAACGCCCCACGGTCGAGTATATAAGGCCTAGGGGGCACCCCATCAAAAGACAAGTCACTCATTAGCCATCTACTCGATTCTCTAGTGTCTTTCATACTAGAGAATCCCCCTGTAATCCACCACATAAAGATCCACACCAGGAAGTAGGGTATTATGCCTCTCTAAGCGGCCGGAACCTGTAGAAAATTGTCTACTGTCTCTCGTGCGCTCAGCACGAACCATCGAGCTACAGTCGGTTACACCGTCCTACCCAAAAGCACCTCGAGGGGTAACCCCGGGTGCGCGGTCGGGTCCCAAACACCGACAGAGATGACCATAGCAAAGACAAGGAAGATGATCAAGAAATTCAGGGTCAAAGACCGCCACACCCCGTTAACTCCATTCTTGGTGATTTTCATAAGGGGGTAACAACTCGATCTCGAGTCGCTCATTTTTGTGAACATTACTCTTTTGTGTCCTCTATTGAGCCATACAGGGTGGAGGATGCACTAAGAGACTCGGATTGGGTGTTGGCAATGCAAGAGGAACTCAACAACTTCACGAGGAATGAGGTATGGCATTTAGTTCCATGTCCTAACCAAAATGTTGTAGGAACCAAGTGGGTATTCCGCAACAAGCAAGATGAGCATGGTGTGGTGACAAGGAACAAAGCTCGACTTGTGGCCAAGGGTTATTCACAAGTCGAAGGTTTGGACTTTGGTGAAACCTATGCACCCGTAGCTAGGCTCGAATCAATTCGCATATTACTTGCCTATGCTACTTACCATGGCTTTAAGCTTTACCAAATGGACGTGAAGAGTGCCTTCCTCAATGGACCTATCAAAGAAGAGGTCTACGTTGAGCAACCTCTCGGCTTTGAATATAGTGAGTACCCTAACCATGTTTATAAACTCTCAAAGGTGCTTTATGGGCTCAAGCAAGCCCTAAGAGCATGGTATGAATGCCTACGAGATTTTCTTATCACTAATGGCTTCAAAGTCGGAAAAGCCGATCCTACCCTCTTCACTAAAACTATTGCAAAAGATTTGTTTGTATGCCAAATTTATGTTGATGATATCATATTTGGGTCTACTAACAAATCTACTTGTGAATAGTTTAGTAGGATCATGATTCAAAAATTCAAGATGTCGATTATGGGGAGTTAAAGTATTTTCTAGGATTTCAAGTCAAACAACTCCAAGAGGGCACCTTCATCAGCCAAACCAAGTATATTCAAGATATACTTACCAAGTTTGGAATGAAGGATCCCAAGCCCATCAAGACACCCATGGGAACTAATGGGCATCTCGACCTCGACACGGGAGGTAAATCCGTAGATCAAAAGGTATACCGGTCGATGATAGGATCTCTACTCTATTTATGTGCATCTCGACCGGATATTATGCTTTCCGTATGCATGTGTGCAAGGTTCTAAGCCGATCCTAAGGAAGTTCACCTTAGGGTCGTGAAAAGAATCATGAGATATTTAGTTTATACACCTAAGTTTGGACTTTGGTACCCCAAGGGATCAACCTTTGATTTAATAGGATATTCATATGCTGATTGGGCAGGGTGTAAAATTGATAGGAAGAGCACATTAGGGACTTGTCAATTTCTGGGGAGATCCCTGGTGTCTTGGGCTTCAAAGAAACAAAACTCAGTAGCTCTTTCTACCGCCGAAGTCGAGTACATTGCCGCCGGTCATTGTTGTGCGCAATTACTTTGGATGAGGCAAACCCTCAGGGACTATGGCTACAAGCTAAGCAAAGTCCCTCTCCTATGTGACAATGAGAGTGCTATCCGCATCGCGGAGAATCCCGTTGAACACAGTCGCACTAAGCACATAGACATTCGGCATCACTTTTTGCGGGATCACCAACAAAGGGGGGATATCGAGATAGCCTATATTAGCACCAAAGAACAATTAGCCGATATCTTTACCAAACCATTAGATGAGAACACCTTTACCAAACTTAGGAATGAGCTAAATATACTTGATTCTCGAAACTTTGATTGACACTTTGCACACATAGCTCATTTATATACCTCTGATCATATCTCTTTTATGTCTACGGCTAATGTGTTTTCAAGTGAACTTTATGATAAGACGTAGATAGAAAGGGAAATGGAGTACTCGACGAAGAACAAGGCTTCCACTCCATTCTACCGTATTATTTATCCTTCGTCGTTACTCCACCAAACTTCACATTGGTATAATATTTCCACTCATATTTACTTATACCAATGGGGGACAAAGTAAAGGGCTCACCAAGACTCTGCTTTTAGCGATTAATGCCAAAGGGGGAGAGAGTATTAGCCCAAAGCAAAAGGACCGCACCACCACCAATTTCAAATTTTTCAAAATAAAGTTTTCAATTGGTATCTTTCAAATTAGTATTCCTCTGGAAATTATATCTCAATTGGTATCTATATTTCAAATTGATATATATTATCAAAGATTTTTCAATAGGTATCTAAAACTCAAAACCCTCTTGAAAGCTAAGAGGAGATTTTCATTCAGGGGGAGTTTTTGTTTAAGTCAAAGGAAAAGCATTTGAAACAGGGGGAGAAAATTTCAAATCATGAAAATGCTTCTCGAAATCCTATTCATATACCTTTGACTATTTGCAAAAAGACTTTGAAAAGATTTTCCAAAAAGAATTTGCAAAAAAACAAGTGGTGCAAATGTGGTCCGAAATGTTAAATAAAAAGAAAGCAATCCATGCATATCTAATGAAATTACAAATTGGTTTAATTCTAAGTAACCTTTGCACTTACATTATGCAAACTAGTTCAATTCTGCACTTATATATTTGCTTTGGTTTGTGTTGGCATCAATCACCAAAAAGGGGGAGATTGAAAGGGAAATGGGGTCAAACCTTTTCCTATAAATGATTTTGGTGGTTGAATGCCCAACACAAATGATTGGACTAACTAGTTTGCTCTAGATTATAAATTCTACAGGTGCTAAAGGTTCAACACAAACCAATAAAAAGATCAAGTTAGGGTTCAAAAGAAAAGAGCAAAAGAAACCGAAGAGAACCCTGGTCTGGCGCACCGGACAGTGTCCGGTGCCTAGGGTCGTGCGACTTCAAACTTGCCACGTTCGGGTTTCAGGAGAGCCGCTCCGCTATAATTCACCAAACTGTCCGGTGTGCCACCGAACTGTCCGGTGCACCAAGCGGAGCAATGGCTAACATCGCAACGGTCGTCTGCAAATGTGTGAACAGTGCGCGCAGAAGTCAGAGCAGGCATCAGAGGCGCACCAAACACTAAACAGTAGCTGTCCGGTGCCGCACCGGACTGTCCGGTGCAACATGAAGTCAACGCTCCAACGGTCGAAACCGTCAGAACCCTAACAGTTGGGTGACGTGGCTGGCGCGCCGGACAGTGTCCGGTGCGCCCATCGACAGACAGCCTCCCCAACGGTTGAATTGGTGGTTGGGGCTATGAATACCCCCCAACCACCACCACTTCATGCATCCAAGTTTTTCAGACATCCCATTCAATACAAGAGCTAGTGCAATCAATACAAGACACAATTCAAAAGAATCAAAGCCTCTCCAAGTCCCAAATTCACTCCAAACTCCTAGTGACTAGAGAGAGAGTTTTGCTCGTGTTCTTTGAGCTCTTGTTCTTGTATCGCTTTCTTCTTCCTCATTCTTGTTCTTTAAGCAACTTGTAATCAAAGCAATAGACACCAATTGTGTGGTGGTCCTTGCGGGGTCTAAGTGACCCATTTGATTAAGGAGAAAGCTCACTCGGTCTAGGTGACCGTTTGAGAGAGGGAAAGGGTTGAAAGAGACCCGGTCTTGTGACCACCTCAACGGGAACTAGGTTCTTTGGAACCGAACCTCGGTAAAACAAATACCCGTGTCATCTGCATTATTTATTGGTTGATTTGTTTTCGCCCTCTCTTCCGGACTTGATATTTATTCTAACACTAACCCCGGCTTGTAGTGTGCTTAAAGTTTGTAAATTTCAGTTTCCACCTATCCACCCCCCCTCTAGGCGACTTTCAATGAGAAGGATCCAGTTTGGAGTTTTTCTGAACACCGTGGCCCGGTAGGAATCCGGGTGTGCTGCCCTCCAGATCCAATCTCGAAGGAACGGGCACTGGGCAACGCTGGCGATGAATGAGGCGAGGAGACGCCGTCGCCAAGTGACGGCGTGGCGGCGCGAAGTGATAGTTTGGTGACATAGCGCAGCGACGACGACAACTCTCCCCGTTGCGTTCTCACCGGTAACCACTGCCCTCTCTTCCCCAAACGCACTTGCGCTGTCTCGTCCTTGAGTGCTGTCGGTCCCCACTGCATCTGCATCTGCATCTGCGCTGTTTCCTTCGCCTTCCACTGCATCTGCATCTTCTCCACTGCATCTGCATCTGAGCTCTTGCCTTCGTACGAAGAGGCTCCCTAGAAGTTCGTGTAGCGGAGAGCACAGGAAGGCAGATCCATGGATGGCCCACGGCGCAGATGCAGTGGGGCTGGGGAATGCGAATGAGCACCGCACCATGCGCAGATGCAGTGCGGCGCAGATGCAAATCCGTGGCGTACGTTGCGTGGAAGGCACCCGCTCAGAGCTCAGTGGCACCTCCTTTCGCCGGCCGGTCCCTCGCACGCGCGCGCAGATGGTGGTGGGGCCAGTCGCTGGAGATGGTGGTGGCACGCCACTGCAGGCGCAAGCAAAACCAACTCATTCCTCTCTCATGCGCTGGGAGAACCAAGTCCCCGTCCAAACTTGGACTCCAAGCCCCCAACACCTGAGTCCCGGACTCGGCTGGCCGCATATACATGTTCGGCGTGCAACATAATATAATTAAGACTCGTTTTACAACAACATAATGATAGAAGTTCACCACTGCATGAGTTGTTGAGGACTAGGAGGTACCAGCATTGTTGGAGTGCAAGATATGCTTGAGAAGCAGATTGTTCTCTTCCTGTTGCTTCTTAAACTCCTCAAACTCCCTTTGAGTTTTTGCCAACTTCGTGTTGAGTTCATCTACTTCTTGGTGGAGAGCAGTTGAGCCTTGCTTTTCAGCAGTAAGTTCCTGAAGCGCTCTCTCTTTCAATGTCTTTATTTTCGTGGAGCTTGTGAGGATACCTACATTATTAAAAATGTGTCGTTGGAGCTGTTCTAAGAGACGAAGACCTTGGAAACAGTCTCAACACTAGGCATTAATGATTCCCTAATAGGTTGCGCTCGCAATATAGTTTCCATAGTAGACTGTTTCAATTATTTGTTAGATATTTTCCTTTCATGTTTGTGCTATACTGATTTGATGTTAAATGTGTACTCCCTCCGGTTTTCTATTAGTTGTCGTTTTGGATAAGGTTCGAGTCAAACTTATAAAATTTTGACTACAAGTAACTATTTCGTTATTTAGTTTTGGAACCTAATATTTATATGCACTAATTTGTCATAAAAAGTACTTTTATAGAAGTATAAATATATTAAGAGTTTTATTTGTATTTTAACAAAAAAATTGGTCAAAGTTATATTTTGAAGACCGTGTCGTTGTCCTAAACGACAACTAATAGGAAACCAGAGGGAGTATATAGAGAAAAAGAATGTCAGTGTTGGGGGCCTTCGTCCTCCGAAGGTCCTCAAAAACAAGATTTGACAATATTTTCCAAGTGAATTATATGAACAGGTATTTTCGGACTCAGATTACGAACATGGAGTACGGATAGGACGAAGCTTAAGCCAGACGAAAGGAGGTTGAGATGAAGGACGGGCTGGTTACCATGCTGTACGAAGGATGGTGCGCAGCGGAAGCTATGCGCAGGAAAGCTTCGTCGCGATAGCAGAACGGGGAACCGACCTAAAGATGAAAAGACTACTTAGGCCTTGACAGACTCTCATAGGTCATTAGCAAATGTAATGGATATGAATGTAATTTTACATGGGCTGCGTCCCACGCCTATAAATAGATGAACAGTACTCCCGTACTGTTCACGCTGATTTGGCATTTGCTTTTGCGTCATCCTTGTACTTTTGTCTTCCTGCAATCCGAAGGTACACTTGTAATCTAAAGTCATTTCTATTGTTATGCAATAATAAAATAGAAATGATATTGTGATGAGATTTAAATGTTTATATTACTTTTTATGTCGCGTGTATGTCCTTCGTCATAGCTTATTATGCTTACGAAGATATATTGTTTGTGACTTTCGTCCGGAGCACATTATATCCCGAAGGGAAATAATGTTTCAAAGGACGAAGGACCTTATCATTTAACACTTTTTATGTTGCCTTGTTCTTAATCCGAAGCATTTGAGAACAAGTCACCAACATTGGCACCCACCTCCGGTGAACTCACTTCCACTTTGAGTTTTTTTGAACACCTTCGGAAGCCATAGACCCTCGCTATGGCGCCGAAGAAAGCTTCAGCGACTAGGGCTGCAGCTCTGCAACCGCTGGACCCCAACCAGGAGACTGTCTCTCTTCGGGAGGCCCGAAGCCAGAAGAGGAAGGCCGTCAGCCCGACGCTTCAGGAGGATGAGCTAGATCAAGAGATCAGGGATATGGAGATGCTTCATCAACAGGTGCAGAGGAAGAAGGAAAAGATGGCCAGGCTAGCTGAGCTGCAAAGGCAGATAGACGAAGCTTCTGAAGAAGTTCGCCATCTTACTCACGATGAGCAGAACAGAAGGCCTCAACAAAAAGACCTTCATCAGGAGGGCTTCTTCAACGAAGATGACTGGTATGACAATTTCCATCATGGAAATTTTGTTTTCGATGATGCTTCTCCCCTGTCCGCTGAGCTGCAGGCTACACCTTGGCCTCCGTCCTACAAGCCGCCCCAGCTTCCCATGTTCGATGGCCATTCAGACCCGAAGCAGTTTTTGATGAGCTACGAAGCAACAGTATCTTCGTATGGTGGCAATGCTGCAGTCATGGCAAAGTCTTTTGTTATGGCTGTCAGGAATGTTGCTCAGACCTGGTATTCCTCCCTTCGACCAGGAACGATCACTTCATGGCAAAAGCTGAAGGACATGTTGTTAACCAGCTTTCAAGGGTTTCAGACGAAGCCGGTCACTGCTCAAGCCTTGTTCCAGTGCACTCAGGATCATGAAGAATACCTTCAGGCGTATGTCAGAAGGTTCTTGCGTTTGAGGGCGCAGGCACCAACGGTGCCCAATGAAATTGTCATCGAAGCCATGATCAAGGGGCTTCGTCCTGGACCTTCAGCTCAATACTTTGCTAGGAAGCCTCCTCAGACTTTGGAGAAGCTGCTCCAGAAGATGGACGAGTACATTCGTGCCGACAATGATTTTCGCCAAAGAAGGGAGGAGGCTTTCAGATTTTCTGAAATGATCAGGGGCTTCGGAGGAAGATTCTATCCGAGGCATGTCAGGTCCATCCACAACTCTACTCAAAATGATGATAAGGGGAGTCAGCAGAACAGGCCGCAGTGCTCCTCACAGGCTTCGGGGCAACAGCAAACTTTCTTCCGGCCACCAGCTCCAAGAGGCAGAGGCGCCAGGGGCTTCGGCGGAAGATTTGGAGATCAACCAAGGAGAGTATTTTGCTTATTCTGTGGTGAAAACAAGGGCCATACCACCAGGATGTGCCATGTTACCATCCAAAAGCAAAAGGAGATAGCCGAAGCTGCAGCGCAACAAGTTCAGCCGAAGCAGGTCATGCATACTGCTTCGTACCATCAGCCTTACATCCCAGAATACGTGGGCAACCACCCTGCAGTTTCTGTAGCTTCGGCGAGTCAACCTCAAGCTTCATGGCAACAGCCCCCGCCTCCACCACCGCTGCAACAAGGCCAACAGCTGGAAGGGAGCCAATATGTTCCACACCAAAGGGATCTCAGAGAACAATATGAAGCTCGCACAGTCAATAGCACTGTGCCAGAGTCGAAGCATATTTATTGACAAATATCCTACCTTGATAGCAGTCTTTTCCATTTAGTTCTATTTTCTGTGTAATAAAGAACATTTCAGTTTTCATGTAATAGTTTCGTTGTTGGTCACGAGGAAAACCTATTTTCTCCACAGGCTTAAGTTGCCGAAGCTTAAGAATTTGCGATAACAAGAAGGACCTTCGAATTAATAAAAATCCTTCGAAGCCACAAAAAGTCGTTCTAAGGAACGCAGAGTAAGTTGCTGAAGTCACAAAAAGTCGTTCCAAAGGGAGCGCAGTGTAAGTTTTCTGCTCCAAAGTCGTTCCTAAGGGAATGCAGAGCATACAGCGAAAAGTCAACGCTGATACCGCCTAAGTAAAAGGCGAAGAAGCTCCAAAGACGTTCCTAAGGGAATGCAGAGCTTACAGCGAAAAGTCAACGCTGATACCGCCTAAGTAAAAGGCGAAGAAGCTCCAAAGACGTTCCTAAGGGAATGCAGAGCTTACAGCGAAAAGTCAGCGCTGATATAAAGATATTTTGTGTTTTATGGGGATATGTGTGTATCTTCGGAACAAATGTCATCTACATAACATAGCATCATCACATCATTTTGCATAGCATAAGCATCATGCATCATGTTGCATATGGCAAAAGAAGGGAACACAGTATCAACCTTCGAAAGGACGCTTTGAGAAAGTGAAAATCGTGCAAAGTCACGAGGGAATACAATGTTGATCTTCGGAATACAGCTTCGGAGAATGTTTTCACGAAGCGTGGATGTGCTTCATCAGAATAGTATTAAAGGAGAATGTCTTCTTCACGAAGCATGAAAAGAAGGGAAGGTGTTTTTTCGCCGAAGGCTCAAAAATGGTATGTATGTAGAATTTCACGCATCGTAAAGAATTGAATAATGAAAAGAGACTTGTATATTACATTCAAGTGTACAAAATATTACATAGACCACATTTCAAATGTTTTTTCTAATAACATCTAGTCTTCTCTTAGTACTACTTCGGCAGCCTCATTTAGAAGTTGTTCAACAACTTTATCCATGATAGCTTCGGCCATTTGTTTAATTTCGTCATCCCCTTTCGTGTGAGGGTCAGCAGACGATCCAGCAGGATCTGAGGGAAGAGAATATGTCTACATTACTATCACAGACCGCGAACAAAGTTTGAAATTAAAAATTACAACACAATAAGGACGACTAATTAATACCTATTTGCCCTTCGGGCTTTGTACTTTTCTCGACAACTTCTGTCACTTTCCTAGCATCATGGATGCCTTTTTCACTCTTTTGAATAATTTCTTGCGCCATTTCTCGGCCGCCGTTGTCCCAGATATCAGTAAAGAATTTTTCGCCAACCATGCTTGCTTCGGCCGAGGGGTCTTTGATGTCTTCGGAGGACAAGGCAGCTTCGGACTGAGCTAAGGATTTTACATGCTCACAACCTTTCCTCTCCAAAACAGTAGCAACTCCTCTAGCGCCCGAAAAAGCGCAGATGTCACCGCGGCTACTCAGGATTTCCTCGAAGGCCTCTGCTTCGTGACTGATCCATTCCAGTGGACCTTCGGGATTGCCTCTTGAGAAATTCTCTTCACTAGAGAATGCGCCAACGCTGGCGAAGCTGGTTTTTATTTTCTTTACACATTCCATGGATTTTTCGTAGCATCTTTTCTTAAAAGACCGAAGCTCTTCAACGGTTCCTTCCAAATGATCAGCCCATTGGTCGCTACATTCCCGTCTTGTTTCTTCAAGTATGCGTTCTTCTTTCGCCCAGGCCAATTGCTTCTGAAGATCTTTAATTTCGCGTCTGTGAGCTTCGGCCTGAACCTTTGCAGCAGCTTCGTCCTTTTTTATCTTGTCTACTAATGTAAGCAGAATTTTATCTTTTTCTAGAGCTTCGTTTCTCAGTTTAATAACTTCTGATCGTAAATTGTTGAACGCAATTTCATAGCTCTCATCTTCGGCACTCTTTTGTGCTCTTAATGCGTTGCTTAGGATTAAACCCTATACGAAAAAGAATCTATATAAGAATAAAAGAATGAATTACGAATTGTAAAATTTTTCAAACGTCTAATTCCCATACCTTCAGGCTATTATATGCAAGACTATCCGCGAGGTCCTCCTTCGTCATAGCGCATAGTCCAGCTTCAAGCTTCGGAAACCCCATACTCCTAGCCATCTCCCGGCAGACAGATAATTCTTTGTTGTCAGGGAGACAGTATAGGAAGTCATCTTCGTTTGTCCCATTGAACACTAGTGCCCCCTTCGGATATTTTAATTCTTTGGCATAGTGGTTGGCTTCATAAATCTCTTCTTCAGATAATTTTTTCCCCGAAGCATGTCGCACAATGTAATCGCATATGGTGGAAGAAGCTTCGGGGGCAGCAGTGTCAATTTCTTCAACCAAAATTGGCTCTGGCATTTTTATTTTTTCTTCGATTTCCAAAGGATGTTCCTTGGTGGGCTCTGAAGTCCTAGCTTCAACTTCAAGTTGTTGCTTCGAAGCTTCAGCAATTAAAGCTTCAGTAGACACTTCAGAAAGTTCAACAGTCTTCTTTGGAGTTGTGCTTGAAGACTTAATTGTCTCCAAAACATCTAACACATTCACCATTCTTTTTCTTTTCGGGGTCACCGACGGGCCCTTTTGATTTTTTATTGTTTCAACATTTGCTGAAGGACTTAAGATTTCCAATATTTTTGGTCCTTCAATTCTCGGTTTTTCTGCCTTCTCTGCTGAAGGCGCTTCAGTTTTTTCTTCTAACTTCGGCGCTGGAGCTGGTTCTGTAGTTTCAGAGGTCAAAGAGACTTCACCAATAAATTCAGGCACTGTGGCCGGCTCAATAAAACGCGCCCGGTGAGTGAGCACCTTCATCTTTTTTCTTTGCGGCGCTGGCTCGCTAGAGGCACTTGTGGCAACTTCTGTTGCAGGAGAAGTATTTTTTCTTTTACGGCCCAGCACCGGATAATGATAGTCAGGGTAGACAAACCCGATTGCATCAAATACCTGGTTGAGCCTCTTCTTCTTTCGGCCTCCGAAGGTTGCCGATAATGCAGTATTCTCGGCCTTCGAGTATACCCCAAGCAGTTCGTCACTTAATGTTTCAATGCTTTTTAACCAGTCGTCATCAGGTTCAACAAATTTATCCCCGTATTTGAATGAGTATTTTAGTCTGACTAGTCCACCTTCGTCAGACTCTTTGATGGTCTCCTTCGGCATTTCCCACTTTCCTGCAAGTGGCCACACCCTGAAGGCAATATGCTCTTGGACCAGATCCCTTGTCCCAATAAAAGAGCAGACTACGCCGAAGGCTCTTTGGCATTCTTCGGCCGCTTCATCCATTTCAACTTTCGGCTTTCGTAGTCCGAAGCGTTGCCAAATGGGGCGCATAATGATACTCTTAACATCTTCCTGCGCTGTCAAGTCATTCTTTACATAGAACCATTCTGTCATCCAGGTACCGGGCCACCTCTTCCGAAAGGTTGGCACAGGGCGGCTTGACCCGGAGCGGGCACCGAAGCTGTAACAACCAAAGTTGTTGTGATATTGTTCTTTCCCCCAGGGCTTCGTCTCATATACCAACTCATGAATTTTGCAAAAGCTTTTAGCATTTGGTTCTAAACCTTGGCTTTTCACAGCCCAGACAAAGATTCCCATTCTTATGATAGCTTCGGGAGTAATTTGATGAAGGTAGATTTGAAATGTCTTCAGGACTTCGACGACAAAGCTGCTTAGGGGGAATCGAAGCCCAGCCTTGAGAAAGCTTCGGAAGATCACGACCTCATCTTCTTCGGGGGTGGGAGAAGTTTTTTCTCCAGCATCAGCCCTCACAATAGATATATCTCGAAAATATCTCCCTCTCATATTGTCAATATGACTCTGCTTAATAGTGCTTTTCCCGAAAACTGAGTGACTTGGCCGCCATGGTCGATCTTCGGACTCTCCCCCACCGCTTTCTACATCATAACTGTCGCTGTCACCAGTATCTTCAGACAAACCTTCCAGAATCTCCTTGGTGATTTTTTCCGTATTGGTCTTCGCCATCGCTATAAGGAACCCCAAGTTCTTCTCTTCGTCGAGGCTCAGCTTCATCTCAGCAGCGACCTTCTTATCTTCAGACATCTTCGGAGACACTAAAAAATTGTTTTCAAAGCCGAAGCTTCAAAACCAAAAGATCAGCAAATCTTAGTGCGCAAGAGCTAAAAATTTAGTGAGCGGAAGCAGATGGCAAGTGAGCGTACCAAATGAGTTTGCGGTATGATCTTATTTATACGCCCAGTGCGTTGAAAATTGAAAGACCCCGCTTGTCAGTGAATGTTGCTATTCTAGCAAAGGGAAGGTGTTTTTTCGGACCTTCGGCTTAAGGCCTTCGTCCATATCGCAATCTGAATTTATCACTAACAAATTAATATTGCGAGGGGCTACTGTTGGGGGCCTTCGTCCTCCGAAGGTCCTCAAAAACAAGATTTGACAATATTTTCCAAGTGAATTATATGAACAGGTATTTTCGGACTCAGATTACGAACATGGAGTACGGATAGGACGAAGCTTAAGCTAGACGAAAGGAGGTTGAGATGAAGGACGGGCTGGTTACCATGCTGTACGAAGGATGGTGCGCAGCCGAAGCTATGCGCAGGAAAGCTTCGTCGCGATAGCAGAACGGGGAACCGACCTAAAGATGAAAAGACTACTTAGGCCTTGACAGACTCCCATAGGTCATTAGCAAATGTAATGGATATGAATGTAATTTTACATGGGCTGCGTCCCACGCCTATAAATAGATGAACAGTACTCCCGTACTGTTCACACTGATTTGGCATTTGCTTTTGCGTCATCCTTGTACTTTTGTCTTCCTGCAATCTGAAGGTACATTTGTAATCTAAAGTCATTTCTATTGTTATGCAATAATAAAATAGAAATGATATTGTGATGAGATTTAAATGTTTATATTACTTTTTATGTCGCGTGTAAGTCCTTCGTCATAGCTTATTATGCTTACGAAGATATATTGTTTGTGACTTTCGTCCGGAGCACATTATATCCCGAAGGGAAATAATGTTTCAAAGGACGAAGGACCTTATCATTTAACACTTTTTATGTTGCCTTGTTCTTAATCCGAAGCATTTGAGAACAAGTCACCAACAGTCAGTGTCGTCAATTTTGTTTTGTTTTTCAAAAATGTCCAGATTAGCTATCCAAATCTGCGTTGTTTAAATCATTCTCTAACTACAAACCTAGATTCATTTGTCCTGCGTAGATTTATTTGTCCCGATTCATTTGTGTGCCTAGATTCATGTGTTTTCCAGCTACTTATTTGAGTTGTTACATGTAGATCCCTACAACACCAATTATAGTTGGGGAAGGTGAACCTCCTCCCTCTTGGGATCCGGTACCAACTCCAAAAGGTATTAAATTCTTTATGCATATATATGGTTTGCTTTACTCCTTATTACTTGTACTTTTGAAATGATACATGATTTGCTTTAATTCTATTTTATTATTTAACTTCTACCTGACAATAAATCTATATTCTTTAGTTATACAATCAGTATGTCGTTGCGAGATCATATTAGAAAGAGGAGGGAAGAAGAAGATGATGATATGATGTTGTTTATTTTCCCTGCCTTATATTTGATGGGTTCAACTAGAAGTGGGGGACAAAAGAAGAAACGCCATACATCAGATGAGACAGGCGAGGTTAAGGTTCGAAGACTCCTTAAGGGACATGTCCAGAACTGTCAAGTTAAATTTAGGATGGAACCACACATCTTTAGAGAGCTGGCAACTTATCTTAGAAGGAGAAGAATCATCGTTGATATAAGGATCACGGTCGAGGAGAAGTTGGGGTTCTTCTTATACATGCTAAGTCGCAACGCCTCATATCAGGATCTCCAAGTGTACTTTGGTCATAGTAATGACACCTTCCATCATCACATCAACCACTTCTTTAAGAAGGTCATTACTGTTCTCTCTCATCGTTTCATTCAGCCTCCTAATCCTAATCAAGTGCATCAAAAAATCCAAGATAATCCTAGATTCTATCCATTCTTCAAGAATTGTCTGGGTGCCATTGATGGAACTCACATTCCTATTTCCATATCTCCCGAGAAACATTCTCCTTTTCGAAATCGGAAAGGAACACTAAGCATAAATGTGATGGTGGCATGTGATTTCGATCTCAATATCACTTTTGTTTCTAGTGGATGGGAGGGATCGACCATAGATTCTAGAGTGCTAAGATCAGCTATGAGCAAGGGTTTCTAGGTACCTCCAGGAAAATTCTATCTAGTTGATGGAGGGTATGCAAATACTCCATCTTTTCTTGCTCTATACCGAGGAGCTCGGTACCACTTGAAGGAATTTGGGGCTGGACATCGAAGACCACAGAACCCGAAGGAGCTCTTCAACCATCGCCATGCACTTCTGAGGAACCATGTGGAAAGGGCTTTGGGGGTGCTTAAAAAGTGCTTCCCCATTCTCAAAGTTGCCACGTTCCACACACTGGAAAGCCAAGTAAAGATACCTATAGCTGCTGCCATCTTCCACAATCTAATCTGATCACTTCATGGTGATGAGGATTGGTTAGATCATCAGCCGGATAATATTGATCCATCAAACTTTGTTGCTCTATCAAGTGGTGATCAAATGAGTGACCCAGGCACTACACAAGGCAATGCTTTAAGAGATACCATCGCCCAAGAAATGTGGGCTCAATACTAACAACATCTAAATTAGTATTTTCGTGGTTGAATAAGTTGTAATAATTTAATTAATATTCTTTAAAAAGCTATGGTTGGAAAAGGCTCCCCAAGGTTCAACATAGGTGGTTCCCCAAAGTTGCGTAGGTTCATTCCTACAACAAGTGCTACTAAAAAGAAGACTTCTCCTAAATGCAGTGGGGCAAAAAAGAGTGGAAGTTCTCCAAGAGGTATTGTGTTCAATGTTTCTTCATGCTTTCTTGTAAGTTTTGTATTATTGTGTGACCATTGTTTATGTAGTAGTGAAACAAAGAGCGGATTGGAATCCAGGCCTTGAGAGGTCTCTTGTTGACATTCTCCATGAATTTAAAGATAGTGGATATAGAGGTGACAATGGTTGGAACTCCGAAGGGTGGAATAGAATGGTCAAGGAGTTTCATGTGAGGAACAAGTATGTCTCCTTTACAAAGTCTCAAATTCAGGATAAAGAAGGTCAGTTGAAGAGAGACTATAAGATGCTCAAAGCAGCAAAGCAACAGAGTGGGTCCACCTGGAATGAGAAAAAGGAATATGGTTGAAGGACCACCAGCTTTGTGGGAGAATCTCATGGTGGTAAGTTGATTTCTTGAAATTCAATTATCAAATTAGTTATGTAGGATAACCTTATAATGATAATCTCATATTTGATCAATACTTTTTTTAAATTGTGCAGACAATTCCTAAAATCAAGAAGTTTAACAACAACAAGGCAACCTTCTCGCTCTTTGATGCTTTGGGAGAGCTTTATGATGGTAAGTTTCCAAACATCATAAAGCTTACTAGATTTTCTACAAAACATCATAATCCTTATGGGTACAATGTCTGGAGATGAAAACTTGTTAGTAGTCGAGTGCTTTTGGTTAGAGAATTTTGGTTGGCAAAACAGTATTTTTAGTTTTCATCACAAGCACATTTACACTAGAGCCATCAATATTCATACGGTGCAGAGATGGACCCATGTTTCACTCACTGCATATGGCGATAGGTTTAGCTTGAGGATAAATTCAGCTAGTTGTCCAGGCTGTTTTAGGCAACTGACCCATGTTTCAGGCTGCATATATATAACAAAACTGATGTTCTAGGAATTGCTTATTCAGAGCTTAAGACATGTCAATGCTGCCCTAAGTCATTGTAATTAAGGAAAATTCTGGATTCTATATGAGCTGCACAATTCTTATTACAATTCTAACCTCTAGGTCGGCTGTAAAATGGCAAGCTCACAGAAAACAAAAACAATTAAAATCTAACAACAGCTAAGCACTAATGTAACTGCATTCCTATAATGGATTAGAAGAACTTCTGAATTTTAGTATGATCCTTCTGAATGTCCCATTCAAAATGTCCCATTCTTTCCACTCGTGCTCTGGGTAGAGACATATTTTTGCTAAGTTTATATTTCTTTGTTATTGTGTAGGACACTTGGCTGAAGGGACTTGGAATTGCACTTCTCTTGAGGCACCACAAGAGGAAGAACCGAATGAGCAACTTTAGGATGCAGAAGATGGACCACAAGGCTTTGATCTGAATGTTGTTCATGATGTAGATGATGAAGGATGATGCACTCACTGAAAGGAATGAAGATATGCTTCAAGGAAGGGCTGATACTCTGTCTCAAGATGAAGAAAGTGGACAGCGAAGACCTGCTGCGTCAAGAAACAAGCAAGAAAAGGAACCAAAGAAGCCTAGAAAGACTGATAACATAGAAAATATGATGATCAAATACCTAGAAATGAGGAGCAAGCAAGTAGAAGATGAAGCTGCAAGAGAAAAGGAAGCAAGAGAAAAGGAGACAAGAGAAAAGGAGGCAGCTCAAAGTGAAGATTTCTCCATCAAAAGGTGCATATCAGTTCTAAACACAATGGAAGAAGTGACCAAACTGGAGAAGGCAAAAGCATATTCAGTCTTCACCAAGAGCAAAGAGAATAGAGAGACTTTCATATGTGCATGTGAAGCAGATCAAGAATCAGCTTTGATTTGGCTAAGAAATGAGATGGCTTAGTAGGTATGATATTTGTGTCTTTACCTTCCACTCAACCCTATTCACTTGGGCCTTTATCTTCCAATCTAATTGTTCCATTTGTTTGGACAGGTTTGGGTGATCAATTGGTGATGCTTAGCACATATGGAGGTTTCTTGTTTTGAACTGACATGCTTAGTTCTAAAGTGATGTTTCTTCTTAGCACATATGTTCTATCTCTTAGCTGTTGAAGATGTCAGTCTATCAAAATTGTTCTTTGCGTTTGTTGGCAAGACTATAATTTGTTTGTTGCTTTGCTGTTTAAAACTATTTGGTTGGTGATGCTTAGCTGTTGCATCTGTTGAACATGTTGCTTTGCTGGTGCATTTAAAACCATTTGGCTCGTATACTTGAACAAGTATGTTGCTTTGTTTTACTGTTGTTGCAAAGTATGTTGCTTTGTTGGAACAGCAGCCTTTCAACCTTTATTTGTTGCTGCTGGAAAGCATGTCTGTTGCTGCTGAACAAGGCAAAATTGCTGGAGCTGGAAGCATTCTAGTTAGATTACTTCTTAGACTGAAAAGAGTGAAAGACCCGGATACACTAAATCCTAGCCTGGAACAATTACGACCCTAGAATTGATTCCATGCTGCCGAACTGGCCCATAAAATGTTTTGGACTGTACGGTGTTTGAGTTGTCTTTTTTTCTGGGGGCTAGTGCATCATGGCCGGTCCAAATATGCGCCTGTACTCGTGCTCCTAAATATGAAAAAAAAGATTATGCAGTCAGTCGTGCGTCAGATGCCAGACACCTCATGTGGCTGACAGACAGCCACCTGATCCATAGCCCGCAGGCCGCAGCGTACCAGCTGACAGAAACGTCTCATCCGTCGAGCTTGCTGCCAGATTGGCAGTAGTCAAAGTACTGTACTATGCGCCAAGAAAGGTGCGAGGTGCCGCTGATGTGCGAGCGTTCGGCGGACCCGGCACTGCGTTATCTGTGGCGTGTGGTGGGACGTGTGTTTTTCGAACGACAAGTTCCGTCTGATCTTTCTTAGGACGAATGGCCTTTTTAGTACTAGCCCGATACTAGGTGTCCTGTTATTGGTGTAGGTACAAATCCTACTTTAATTGCAGACTTAGTACTGTTTCAAAACTCTAAAACTAATAGTTAGCAGCTAAAATTAGACGACAACTAAAAGACAAATAATAATTAGTCATATCTCTCAAATAGCATTAAGTTGTTAGCTGCTACAACCTAGCTAAAACAAGTCAACAATTTATTAGCTAACTAACAATTAGCTTTAGAGGTTTGGAATATAGCCTTAAACTTAAGTTTAGACTTTAGAGTCCAAATAGCCAATTGAGTCTGCAATACAAGTTGACGAAACTGATGGACTAACTTGGAGCGAAGCCGGTGATTACCGTGATGCTTGACAACATCTAGCTCTTGAGATAGAGAGGCATGCTATAGTCAATGAGTTCAATGACAAATAGTTGGTCTCCATAATGCATTGGGCTTGATGTGTCAATTTATCAAAAGGCGAAACATAGAGAGATAAAGAACAAGAAAGACAAGAACAAAGTGGGGAATGTTAGATGTGTCGTCGAACCCAATCAAGAGATCAAGCCGAGGTTAACCACGCGTCCTGATTGGTGGGGGGGGGCAAACATATCTGTCGGTTGTGGTTCCCGGCCATATGTGCTACATAAACGAGACGAGGATAATACGGAAAGCCAATGCTTTCACTAAACTTAGCCGCCAAACGAGAAAGGACCTGATCTCCTCCTAATGTCTAGGAATTGGAAGTTCGCTCAACCTCCCTATGGCACCTGTAGATCCTAACGTTTGTAAGTGAGCGACTACCGACACTCCTCGTGACGGCCCTAGCTAATATGTAAGGAGGAAGGCCCTAATATGCAAGGAGGAAAGGAAACTCACTATGCCGATGATACTTGTATAATGCAAGTGTCTCCGTGTGATACTTGTGTGAGGCAAGTTTCTCCGTCAACGTCCCATGTGTCGGTGACAGATGATAGCCTAGCAATAAGGGTTAGTTTAGAAGCCACAAAACCGGAGGGGGTTGGATAAGCTAAATCCCCCTATTCAATTTTGAATAAGAAGTGAATTTTAGTCCCTTTAATCCCCTCCAGTTTTTTAACTCTTAAACTAGCCCTAAAAGTGATTCCCCCTTGCAGCCAAGAGCATCTCCAATCGTTCTTAAAAAAAAGCTCCCTAGCTAATATGTAAGGAGGAAGGCCCTTTCAAAAAAAAAGTGTTGACGTGAATGGAAAATGCTACGCGGCGCTTTGTAAATAAATTGATTATACTGGAGCCAAGTCCCATACTGACTCCGTACGTTCAGCTTAATGCAATTAACCACAGCAGGAAAGTACAGTAGTAGTGTTTGACTTTTGCTGCTTCCGGAAAAACAAAAACGAAGGAGAACTCGTTTTCCCAACTGATCAACAAGACCTGAGCCCAACGTTCCTGCACGTAATCCACGACGACCCAACCCAATAAACAATACGAGGCCCATCTAAGCCCACCACCTGCTCCACACGTCATCCCACTGCAAATTGGGATAGCTGAGTATAAATTACATGTATTGAAAGTAGAAGAACTGTTCTATTGATGAACAAAAAAAAGGACAGTTTACTAAAAGGACATTGGATTCCCGACAATCATGCTCGTGACGACTGACTCGTATGACTTGTGAATTTGCCATGTTTTTTCTTTGAGTAGCAAGGTCAATTAATTAACAACATCAACGTGCTCAATCAATCGACGTTGTTTACTTACGCGCTCAAGGGAGAAGCAACCGAATATGAATTTCATAGTGAATAGACACGAGTACAGAAAGGGTAATAGCTCACCAATAGCATTGGCCGATGTTTGTGAAGATCGTTCCTCTCCTACGGACTCCAAAGAAATGGAGGGTTTTTTTTATGCTAGGAGGGTGCATAGACAGATCATTTGAAGTCCTCAAGGCTCGCTTCCATATCCTCGCTAGCTAGTCTAGACTGTTCTTTGTACTCAGTATGATCATGCGTGCATGTATTATAATTCTGCACAACGTGATCATCGAGGAGTAGTAGGGACGAAAAAGGAAATGGTAATTTTCAGTTAACCACAATCATGCACCTTGCGCATAAAACTCGTGTGGTGTTGATAGTAACAGGCCCTCTCTCTCTCTCTCCTCAGTCCTCACGCGCTGCAACCTTAACGAGAGTGGCAAGTTTGGTCATCTGTTCGGGCAGACCTGCAACCACCTCACCTACAACTTCACCGCCCCCCGGCCTGCCTCCTCGAACTAATAACCAGTCGCCATCACAAAACTTGAGGTTGAGAGGACCCATCTCCAACCAAAGATACTAAACGACGCTTGCGAAACAAACTTGCCCCGCGCTTACAAAGATGGCGGATCGTCGTCCGTTTCACTTCACCGCGCCGCGCGCGTCTAAATCAGCCTCGATCTCCCCATCATCAACCGCTCGATCAGATAGATCATCATCTACTCGATCTTGCGACGGTCGATGTTGACAATGTATTCTTCTGGTTACAAATTACCCTTGAAGCTGTAGGTATATATATACATGTATATATACAGTAATTCTTTATCATATTTTAACTAAGTGTATCATGCGTCTCCTTAATTATTCGGGTGGCCAGTTCGCGGTTCATCTGAAGTTGAAAACCGTACGTGGACAGATTGAAAACCGAGTTCGGCACAGAAGAAACTCGTCAGTGAGGCTTGACGGCTTCCTGATAACGGCTACATTGCAACCACCGCCACCGCTCCTTCCTCCACCTCCTCGCGGTCCTTGTCGCCATCGCCGCGGGCGTCCACCTCTCCCTCCAGACGTCCACGTCGCCACTCACCGGTTCGCCACGGCAGCACCACCAACCAAACAAGCAGCTCTCCCTCCCTCCCTCCCACTTCTCATTCAAACAACAAAGCTCCCTGCGATAAACCGTCGTCGGTTTCGGCATTTCTTGGCCCCAAAGCACGCGCGCGCTAATGCCTTCGTCGCCAACGTCGCCTACTCGCTTCGCGTTGTCGTCCCCTTTACTTGTTGGACAGCACCTTTAGGTGGCGCGTCTCGTCGTCGTCCTTGCGGACCGTCGCCTTACATCTATCGCTCGCTGCCTTGCCTGCACGCCTGTGCCGTGCCGTGCCGTGCTGCACCTCCGTGCATGCGCTCCTGTACGTCCTCCTCTCATCCTTGCGTGTCAATTATATTGTGATCCTGTGTTCTTAACCAGATCAGTTCATCAGCCTTCTGGTCATTTTTTTCGCGTTCATAATGTGTTCTTTTTCTTTTTCGGTTTATATTATATCTCCAACTGGATGGATTCCCCGTGCAGAGGCTGCTGCAGAGCAAGTGCTTCTTTCCTCACAAATTAAAGCGTGCCGACGGCCGGAGCAAGGAATAGATCTCGGGTCCTGGTCACGGGAAGGTATCTTGGAAGAGCTGGATACAAGGAAAGCTGTGAGGGCCGCCGCCGCCGGCCTTGGAATTAGTTCGTTCATCCAACTGGAGCTATACTAGTAGGAGGGCATTTAAGATGTTCAACATAGTTTCGTCGTGGAACAAGAGGCGGAGAAGCAGGTCACTCGACCAGCTAAATCCCTGTGAGTGAAAGTGAAACTCTTGTCTCTCTCTTTTTTCTCTGTCTTCTCTCCCCTCCCCATATATGGGCCATGGAGTTCTGATGATCTGAACGGTCGGACCTCCTCTGCAGGGGTGTACAAGCCGGCTGAGCTATGGCAGGCGAAGGAGCAGGAGCACCACCACCCGCCGCCCAAGAAGCGCAGCTGCACCATGGTGTTCACGCTCAAGGAGATGGAGGAGGCGACCAACCTGTTCAGCGACCGCAACCTCATCGGCAAGGGAGGCTTCGGCCGGGTTTACAGAGGCGTGCTCAAGGATGGCCAGGTGCTACGCTTGCCTCTCACCATTGCTTTTCTTTAATTTTTCATTTTTTTTGTCGGCGCGGGGCTTGTTCTCGTGTTTGGTTAAGCTGCGGCGTTGATGTCATCAATGTGTCCTTTAGTTTAGCTTCTATTTATGACAAGCATTTCAAATAAATTGAGCATTCTGTCCAATGATTCAGCTTGGAAGAGAAGCTGTACTTTGTTGTTGCATGTGTATCTGTGGGACATTTCGTCTTAATTAAATATCCACTGATGAAGAAAACGTAGTGGCAACCACCACCGGTCAGATTTTGCCACTCACCATCAGCTGATTCTTCCACCAGCTCACTAGTCGCTAGCCTCAGTAATAATTCATGCATGGACTACACGCATGGTTCAGGAGTTGCGTCAGCTGCTCTGACTGTATACAACTGAATGTCTGAATCCTTCTGTGAAGATCGTCGCCGTCAAGAAGATGGAGCTGCCGACTTGCAAGCAGGCCGACGGCGAGCGCGAGTTCCGGGTGGAGATCGACATCCTGAGCAGGCTAGACCACCCCAACCTGGTCACGCTCATCGGCTACTGCGCCGACGGCAAGCACCGGTTCGTGGTGTACGAGTACATGCCCAGGGGCAACCTCCAGGACATCCTCAACGGTGACACCCCATCCATCCCCCCATACACCACAATGTTCAGAGCGGAGGTCACGATCTGGCGTCTCTCGATCCATTCAGGCATTGGGGAGGTGAGGATGGACTGGCCGCTGCGCCTGCGGATCGCGCTGGGAGCGGCGCGGGCGCTGGCCTACCTGCACTCCAGCACGGCCGTCGGCGTCCCCGTCGTCCACAGGGACTTCAAGTCCAGCAACATCCTCCTCACCGAGCACTACGAGGCAAAGGTAGGTCACCACATCCTCCTTCACGTTGCGGCCACGGCCATATCTCTGCTCTACTGCTATCCACATCTGAATGCGTTTCGCGCCGCCCAGATCTCGGACTTCGGGCTCGCCAAGCTGCTGCAGCAGGACCAGGACCTGCACACCACCACCAGGGTGCTGGGCACGTTCGGCTACTTCGACCCCGAGTACGCGCTGGTACGCATACGGTCGATCGATCAAGAATGGTCCTTCTTCTTCCCTTCACATTGAGCTCACCAGATTCTTCTCTTTCCAGACAGGGAAGCTGACGCTGCAGAGCGACGTGTACGCGTTCGGCGTGGTGCTGCTCGAGCTGCTGACGGGGCGGCGGGCCATCGACCTGAGCCAGGGGCCGCAGGAGCAGAACCTCATCGTCGGCATCCACCAGGTGGTGGGCGACCGCAAGAAGCTGCGCAAGGTGGTGGACCGGGACATGCCCAGGGGCTCCTACACGCTGGAGTCGGTGTCCATGTTCGCCGCGCTCGCCGCGCGCTGCGTCTGCTTCGACAGCGCCGCCCGCCCGCCCATGCAGGACTGCGTCAAGGAGCTCCAGTTCATCATGTACGCTAACATGAAGATATGATCACTCTCGCGGGTGCAAACCGCGCGTGGGTTTTCTTTACTTTTGAGATGCGGCCGCTGGATTGCAATTGCAGGTCCGCGGAGCAGCTTTTGTTTGGTTGATGAAACGAATTGTATAAAACGGCTTTATACACTTACTTACTAGTAGTGCTCGTTTGGTAGAGCTTGTAGCTCTAGCCAAACCAGTTCTACTGGTGATTTCTCCCATGAAGTAGACATGTGTTATTAAGTTGTATGCATCAATCAATCCAATCAAAAAACTTAAACTCATAAAAAGAGACGGCAATTCATTTATATTATATTCCAACACTCTCACGCATGTCGAATCTCTTTTGGGTCTAAGACGTAGAGATTAGTAACGAGCAACAATTAATATTATTTTTAAATTGTGCTAACCAGGATTCAAACTTTTAATCTCTAACTTTGACATCATAATAAATTGCATGTACCAACCAATTCAACACAAAAGCTTAAGTTGATAGAAATATGGAGTAATTCACTTATATTATATTTCAACATGTGTGATTTTGATTTATCTAGTTAGAAAACGTTTGGTAGAATAATTTTTATGGTTATAAAAAACTGTGTACTACACAGTTGCAATGACTAGTGATGCCAATTTCAACCCGAAAACTTGACGGGTACCTAACCCGATCGATGCGGGTATGGGTAAATATTTTGACCCACGGGTGCACCCGCACCCAACCCAAAGTTTCGCGGATGTGGGTGCGAGTTTCTATTTTAACCCGTGGGTGACCTGCACCTGACCCGAAACTTGGTTCGTTCTTTGTTTTGTGCAAAAATGATTAAGGTACAATATTAATTGTTATGAATAAGTAACTTGGCTAATGGTTTATGAAACGTGTTGTTGTTCAACGTGAAAAGGTTTAAAATCCGTACATATAACTCAATTGTTGCTACCAATGTTTAAAATATCCGAATATAGTTGCTGGAGAGGGGTGGAGTTCGATTTCGGGGGAGGGTGGGGGATTTTTCAGGGTTGGTTAAAAAAGTTTCCTTGTTGTCGTCGGCGTTTCGAGACCGGGGGGTCCCCGAGCCGACGAGTGAGTGTGCCGCGTGCCCCAGCCCAGATGGGTCGAGCGCGTGGGCGAGCGCGAAGGGGGGAAAAGAGCGAGGTGGCCGGAGCCGGGTCGTGAGGGAGTTGGAGATCCCGCGGCCTTCGTGTTCGTCCCGCGCCCAGGTCGGGTGCGCTTGCAGTAGGGGGTTACAAGCGTCCGCGCGGGTGAGGGGAGCGAGCGGCCCCAAGAGAGCGCCTGCCCCTGCCCTCGTTCCCGCGAGGCCAACCTTCTCTAAGAAGGCCCTGGTCCTTCCTTTTATAGGCGTAAGGAGAGGATCCAGGTGTACAAATGGGGGTGTAGCAAGGCGCTACGTGTCTAGCGGGGGAGAGCTAGTGCCCTAAGTACATGCCAAGGTGGCAGCCGGAGAGATCTTGGCACCTAGCTGGTGTAGCGTCGTGGCCGTCGGAGAAGCAATGGAGCCTAGCGGGGGGACAGCTGTCGGAGTGGTTGGGCCCTTGCTGACGTCCCCCTGCTTCCGTAAGGGAGCTGAGAACCGCCGTCGTCATGGGTCCAGCGGGGCGCCATCATTGCCTATCTGGCGGAGCTAGCCAGATGGGACGTCGGTCCTGTTTTCTGCGGCCCAAGTCGGCTCGGGGTAGGGTGATGATGGCGCCTCCTGTCAACGTGGCGGACTCGTGCCCTAGGTCGGGCGACGTGGAGGCTCCTCCGAAGCCGAGGTCGAGTCTGTCCTGCATGGCCGAGGCCGAGCCCGAGCTCCTGGGTCGGGCGAGGCGGAGGTCGTTCGGCAGAGGCCAGGGCGGAGTCCGAGCCCTGGGTCGGGCGAAGCGGAGTTCGTCGTCTTCCGGGGCCTTAGCCCGAGTCCGAGCCCTGGGTCGGGCGGAGCGGAGTTCGCCGTCTTCCGGGGCCTTAGCCCGAGTCCGAGCCCTGGGTCGGGCGGAACGGAGTTCGCCGTCTTCCGGGGCCTTAGCCCGAGTCCGAGCCCTAGGTCGGGCGGAGCGGAGTTCGCCGTCTTCCGGGGCCTTAGCCCGAGTCCGAGCCCTGGGTCGGGCGGAGCGGAGTTCGCCGTCTTCCGGGGCCTTAGCCCGAGTCCGAGCCCTGGGTCGGGCGGAGCTTCCTATGGCGCTTTTGGCCAAGCCTGGCCGCCCGTCAGTCTCACTCTTTGCGTTAAATGCCCCAGTGACTTGGTCGGTCGGCGCGGTGATTTAGTCAGGGTTGCTTCTCAACGAAGGCAAGGCCTCGGGCGAGCCGGAGATGCGTCTGCCGTAAAAAAGAGGGCCTCGGGCGAGACGGAAACACCTCGGGGTCGGCTGCCCTTGCCCGAGGCTAGGCTCGGGCGTGGCGTGATCGAGTCGCTCGTATGGACTGATCCCTGACTTAATCAAACCCATCAGGCCTCTGCAGCTTTATGCTGATGGGGGTTACCAGCTGAGAATTAGGCGTCTTGAGGGTACCCCTAATTATGGTCCCCGACAGTAGCCCCCGAGCCTCGAAGGGAGTGTTAGCACTCGCTTGGAGGCTTTCGTCGCACTTTTTTGCAAGGGGACCAGCCTTTCTCGGTTGCACTTTGTTCCGGTGGGTGCGCGCGAGCGCACCCGCCGGGTGTAGCCCCCGAGGCCTCGGAGGAGTGGTTTCACTCCTTCGAGGTCTTAATGCCTTGCGTAATGCTTCGGCTGGTCTGGCGGTTCCCTCATGCGAACAGGTCGTAGCCCGGGTGCACTGTCGGGGCCCAAGTTCTCGGGCTGGTATGTTGACGCTGTCAACGGTTCGGCCGGAGCCAAGTTCGCGAGAGCAGCCCCCGAGCCTCCGCACAGGGCGAGAGGACGATCAGGGACAGACTCGGCTTTTTACATACGCCCCTACGTCGCCTTTCCGCAAGGAGGAGGGGGGAGAGCGCCATGTTACCCTCGATGGGCACCGAACATGGTGTCTCCGGTGAGCTGCAATCGGGTAATCCGAGTGGACGTCCGTGCCCCGTTCGTTGGGGGTCGGCTAGGGGCCCGAAGGCACGCCCAAAAGTACCTGCGGGTGACCTGCCGGACCCGGTCCCCTGGCGACGGGGTCCGAGGGCTCGATGCCTCCCTCCGATGGGATTCTGTTACAGGATCGTTCCCGCTGGTCTCGGAAATGTCCTAGGGTACCTCGGGAGCGCAGCCCGAGCCTTGGTTATGTATCGAACGTACCCCTGGTCATCCCTCGCTCGGTGTCTGAGGCGACTGTGAACCCTTTGGGGGGCCAGCCTTCGAACCCCTGATCAGTAATGGGCGCGGAGCCCGAGTAGCCTGAGGCGGTCGTGGAACCTTTCGGGGGGCCGACCTTCGAACCCCTGACCAGTAGTGGGTGTCGGGCCCACGCGATCTGAGGCGGCTGTTGAACCCTTCGGGGGGCCAGCCTTCGAACCTCTGATCAGTAAGGAGGCTCGGAGCCTAGTTCCTTCACGGGGAAGGATCCCTTTGGGGGTATCCCCCTTCCCGGTCCCTGTTGCAAGAGATAGAGAAAGAGGAAAAAGGGAAAAAGGATACGAAATTGAACGACGTGGCGTACCTTTTTTGGTGTGGTCGTTTTGGCGAAGGCGAAACGTCGCCAGCTGCTTCCGCCAGAAGCGCTGCCCGTCGAGCCGCGGAGTTAATGCGCCGGGGCGAGCGGTCGGCGAGGCTGCCGTTGCGTGCGCGAGCCGTTCGAGGAACGGCTGTTTTGCTTTGCGTTTTTTTGAACCCCGCGTCCGGTTCGGGCGGTACGTTGGAACCGTCTTCACCTTGGTCTTTATATACCCCGGAGAGGGTCCGGTGACGGTTCTCGACTCCGCTTCTTGTCTCCCTCTTAGGTTTTTTGCAGTCTGAGAGATCCAGCCAGGGAAAAGAAAACCGCCCTCCCCTGTTCTTCGCGCCGCCACCCTTTCTGCTTCGACGATGGCTGACCGGGTGACCATCATACCACCGCGCGACCCGTGGCCCTTCTCCACGGTGACGGCGGGTGATCTGGAGGACCTCGTCGGCGAGGGTTTGCTCCGCCCTCTCACCGATGAGCAGCGGCCGGAATGGATTCCTCCCGCGAGTGGAGTCACTCCATCCCCTCCGCCGGGGTACGTCGTGAGCTTCATCTCCTTCCACGAGCGGGGATTTGGTGTGCCGACGAGCCACTTTATGCGGGCCATCCTGTTCCATTACGGGGTGGAGTTGCACAACCTCACCCCCAACTCCATCTCGCAGGCCGCTATCTTCGTAGCGGTGTGCGAGGGGTATTTGGGGATCGCCCCCCCATTGGGATTTGTGGACCCATCTCTTCTTCGCCGAGCTTTTTGCCTCACCGACGGGGGAGAGGAAGGTCCGCGCAGCGGTGCGGGCCGGCGGCTGCACCCTTTTGTTGAGGCAGTCGCGGTCGTCGCAGTATATCCCTGCCGTCCTCGCATCCTCAAACAAGGGTTGGCAGCGCCGGTGGTTCTACCTCCGGAATGACGGAGAGTTGCTCCCGCCGTTCTCTCAGCGGGTTGTCACCGCCGCTCCCGATGCCTGGCGCCACGGGACTCCATACGAGAGGCAGAAGAACCTCGAACCTCTTTTCCAGGCCCTGAAGGCGTTGCGGGAGGGAGGACTCACCGCCGCGGGAGTGGTTGCCGCCATCCACCGTCGGAGGGTGCTCCCCCTGGCGGAACGGCGGCTGTCGCTTTGGGAGATGACCCTGGAGGCCGACTGGGAGGGGTCACGGATGTCCCCTGATCCTCTTCCCCATGACGCCCTCCAATGGCGGGTGTCGGCCGCGATGGGGAAGCCGGACCCCCACGCCTTCTCCCAGCCTCGAATGCGCCCCGACCAAGGGTGCGTCGCTCTGGTGAGTGTTCGCTCCTTCCTTCCTCATATACCGGGTTGCTCCTGGTTCTCACGATTGGGTTTCTTTCCCCCTCCCCCCTTTTTAGGAGGTGGGGCGGCACAAACCCTCCTTGCCGCGGGTCCCGGAGGACGCGGTGGGTCGGGCAGCGCGGCGGGTCGCCGCGGAGGAGGAGAAGAAGAAAAAGGATGCGGAGAAGGCCCGGGCCCGCAAGCGGAGGCGGGCTCGGGACGCCTTGGAGAAACGCCGTCGCCAGCAGGAGAGGGAAGGACTCCCCAGGGAGCCGTCGCCGGAGACATCCGACGACGACGACGACGATGGTGAAGAGGAGGAGGACGACATGGCCGCCCGTCTCGGCCTCAGCCCCAGCTTGGGGTGTGGCCGGGAGCTGTCGAGTCAGCCCCCGAGCGGGCCGATGTCGTCGGTTCCTGGAGCCGAGACGCCGGATCCCCGACCTGAGGGGCGGGGGCAACCCGAGAGGGTACTTGACCCCTCGGCTGGAGGAGCTGACGCGGCTCCAGGGAGCCGGGCCGAGGGGTCCGTTCCTCGAGAGCCGTCCCCCGCGCCGGCAGCGCGGGGGAGCGGTCCTCAGGTTGCCATGACGGCGCCTGGGCAGTCCGCCTCCCGGGCGTCAGGGGCGCCCAAGGCGAGGGCGGTGCCGGGGCTGTTGGCGAGGCGGACCTCGGCGGTGGTTCCAGGGAGAGGGAGCCAAGAGACCTCCCCCCAGGCACAGTGGATCATGGCCCGGAGCGGGTAAGTACCCTAGAATGTCTCCGTCCCGGCGCTTCATTCATACGTCTTGGCCGTGATTTTCCCTTCCTTCTTTTTTCCAGCAAGCGGAGCCATGGCCCTACCGACTTGGCGCCCCGGAAGGCCCTTAAGACGGCGTCGGTCCAGGCGGCTGGCGCCATCTCGGGCCCCGCCGCTCAGCCGACCCTTTCGCAGGGCGCTTCGCCGCATGGGGCTCAGGCGTCACATGTCCCGGGGGAGCAGGTCCCCGAGGCGGGCTCCTCTGTCGAGGCGGCCATCGTGATCGGGGAGGCGGCCTGCGCCGACACGGTCCCGAGCCCGCCTGCCGTGTCGGCTATGCCGGCGCCTGCCGCCACCGCAGTTGGCACCGTCCCAGTCGGAGAGCATATGGTTGCTGCCGACGTTGAGACGGCCACAGCATCGGCGCCCAGGGCCTCGGAGAAGGTGGGCGTGGACGCGCAGCTCATCCAGGCGGGCGGCAGCCTTGTCGCAGTGCGGCGGAGCCCCGAGGCCTGGGGCCAGTTGCTCCGATTCCGGACCCGCGAGGCTTCGGACCCTATCTTCGTTCTTGACGACGAACAGGAGGACCAGTCCTGGGACGAGCTCCGCAAGCGTGCGGAAGCAACGGTGGGGTCGCTCCAATCGTCGCTGGAGGTTCTCTGCGGGGACGTCCCCAAAATCCTCCAGGTAACGGTTTCAGGCATACCTTCTCCCTTCTGCGAGCGAGGCGTCCGTCGTGATGCCTTGTTTTCCTTTCCAGGATCTGACGGACCGGAGCGCCGCCAAGTCGTCGTTCATCCGCCGCGAGGCCGACGTCTGGGGCTCGCTGCGGTCCCTGAGGACTTCGCTCGCCGGGGCTACCGCGCGCCTTTCTCAGCAGGACGCTAAGATAGCGGACCTCCAGTTGCTCTGCGCTGACCTGAGGGCCGAGGCGGCGGCGGCGCGCACGGAGGCGCTACGGCAGCGGTCGGAGCTCGTCCAGGTTGCCGAGGAGCGGGACCAATCTCGGGGCCAGGCTGCCGAGGCCGAAAACCGGGCCAAGACCCTCGCGGCCGACCTGGCCGCAGCCCAAGTCGCGGCCTCGGAGCAGCGCGTCCGAGCCGGAGGTATGCTTCGACCGTCCTCGGTTCTCGTTCTTGTCCGTTTCTTCCGCTTGTGTTTGAGGTCTTTCTTCTGGTTGTTCGCAGAGCTCGAGTCTGCCCTTGACGAGTCCGCCAACGCGCTCGCCGAGGCGCTCGCTGGGGCTGCTGAGCAGAGGGAGGCCGATCTCGCGGCCATGTCCGAGGCCGTCTCGGATGTCTATCGGACCCTTGGTCCCGGCGGCGTCCCTTCAGGAAGCTCCCCCCAAAGCCGTCTTCAAGCCCTAGGTGGTTACGCGCGCGGTAAAGTCCGCGGGGCGCTACACCACGGCGTCAGGCGGACCTTCGCCGTGCTCGCTTCCCATTACGTCGTGGACCTGGAGCGGGTCAGTGAGGGGTATTGCCTTCCTGACGAAGACGAGGCCGCCCTGGCAGAAGTTCAGCGGCTCGACGCGGTCGCTGCGGGTCCGAGCGCGGCACTGGCGACCATCTTCGAGGCGGAGATTCTTCCTCCTGTGCCGCCGCCGGAAGCGGAGGTGGACCTTACCGACGGCGGGAGTGGAGCTGAGGGCGCGGCGCCTTCCCAAGGCGACGCCTGACTTTTGTTGGGACAATTTCTGTTGGATGTGCGATTTGCCGCGGCCGCCGAGGCCTGGACACTTTACTTCTCTTGCGTGAAGTCATACTCTTTTCTGTTTCAATTTGCGCACTGGCCCGACTTGTCAACAACAGGGTGATTTCCCGAGCTGGGTCCTTTTTCGTGGCAGGCGATGAGTGAGGTGTCCCTAGCCTGGAGGCATAGGTGTTCCTCGGCTCAGTCGGTCTCGCCACTTATTTGTACCCAAGTTCGCTCCTCGGGACCCTGCTTCTGACGCATCCGGGAGAACGCAAAAACCCCTTCTTGATCGAAAAAAGAATTTTTTTGACGCGGAGAGGCGCATCCAAACTCGACGAGAGGGGTTCCCCCTTTTTAGCCCCCGAGGGAGGGTCGGGCTCCGCCGGGGCGAGGCCGACCCTTCCTTGATGACTGATTCTCGTGTGTGAGTGGGGGAAGGGCGTAGCCCCCGAGCGTCGTCCGTGCAGAGGCCGTTTGACGAGTCGGGCTCCTGCCCGAATATCCGGCGAGTGCTCGGTGACATCCCTCGGTATGCCAGGCATGTCCGAGGGACCCCACGCAAAAATGTCGGCGTTTGCGCGGGGAAAGTCGACGAGTACTGCTTCCTATTTGGGGTCGAGCCCGGAACTGATCCGGATCTGCTTGGAGGTGTCGCCGCTGGGGTCGAGAGGGACGGCCTTAACCGTCTCCGCTGGCTCGAAGTTGCCGGCGTGTCGCTTCACGTCCGGCACCTCCCGGGAGAGGTTTTCCAGGTCGGCGATGAGGGCCTCGGACTCGGCGAGGGCCTCAGCGTACTCCACGCACTCCACATCGCATTCGAACGCGTGTTTGTATGTGGGACCGACGGTGATGACCCCATTGGGGCCCGGCATCTTGAGCTTCAGGTAGGTGTAGTTGGGGATGGCCATGAACTTCGCGTAGCATGGCCTTCCCAATACTGCGTGGTAGGTTCCTCGGAACCCGACCACCTCGAACGTCAAAGTCTCCCTTCGGAAGTTGGAGGGTGTTCCGAAGCAGACAGGAAGGTCGAGCTGTCCGAGGGGCTGGACGCGCTTCCCAGGGATGATCCCGTGGAAGGGCGCAGCGCCTGCTCGGACGGATGACAGATCGACGCACAGGAGCCTGAGGGTCTCGGCGTAGATGATATTGAGGCAGCTGCCCCCATCCATCAGGACCTTGGTGAGCCTAACGTCGCCGATGACGGGATCGACGACGAGCGGGTACTTCCCTGGGCTCGGCACGCGGTCGGGGTGGTCATCCTGGTCGAAGGTGATGGGCTTGTCGGACCAGTCTAGGTAGACTGGCGCCGCCACCTTCACCGAGCAGACCTCCCGACGCTCTTGCTTACGATGCCGGGCCGAGGCATTCGCCGCATGCCCTCCGTAGATCATGAAGCAGTCGCGGACCTCGGGGAACTCTCCTGCTTGGCGATCTTCCTTTTTGTCGTCGTCGCGGGCCCTGCCACCCTCTGCGGGTGGCCCGGCCCGGTGGAAGTGGCGCCGAAGCATGACGCACTCCTCGAGGGTGTGCTTGACGGGCCCCTGATGGTAGGGGCACGTCTCCTTGAGTGCCTTGTCGAAGAGGTTGGCGCCTCCGGGGGGCTTCCGAGGGTTCTTGTATTCGGCGGCGGCGACAAGGTCCGTGCTGGCGGCGTCGCGTTTCGCTTGCGACTTCCTCCTGCCTTTCTTCTTGGCGCCGAGCGGAGTAGACGCCTCGGGGGCATCTTCCGACGGGCGGCCCTGGGGCTGCTTGTCCTTTCGGAAGATGGCCTCGACTGCCTCCTGACCAGAGGCGAACTTGGTGGCGATGTCCATCAGCTCGCTCGCCCTGGTGGGGGTCTTGCGACCCAACTTGCTCACCAGGTCACGGCAGGTGGTGCCGGCAAGGAACGTGCCGATGACATCGGAGTCGGTGATGTTGGGCAGCTCAGTGCGCTGCTTCGAGAATCGCCGGATGTAGTCCCGAAGAGACTCTCCCGGCTGTTGCCGGCAGCTTCGGAGGTCCCAGGAATTCCCGGGGCGCACGTATGTGCCCTGGAAGTTGCCGGCGAAAGCTTGGACCAGATCCTCCCAGTTGGAAATCTGCCCCGGAGGCAGGTGCTCCAACCAAGCGCGAGCGGTGTCGGAGAGGAACAGGGGGAGGTTGCGGATGATGAGGTTGTCATCGTCCGTTCCACCCAGCTGACAGGCCAGGCGGTAGTCCGCGAGCCACAATTCCGGTCTCGTTTCCCCCGAGTACTTTGTGATAGTAGTCGGGGGTCGGAATCGGGGCGGGAACGGCGCCCGCCGAATGGCCCGGCTGAAGACCTGCGGACCGGGTGGTTCGGGCGAGGGACTCCGATCCTCCCCGCTGTCGTAGCGTCCCCCACGCCTGGGGTGATAACCTCGGCGCACCCTTTCGTCGAGGCGGGCCCGACGGTCGCGATGAGGGTGCTCGTCGCCGAGGTGGCCCGGGGCTGCAGGCGCGGTGTTGCGTGTGCGCCCGGTGTAGACCGAGGCTTCCCGCATGAGTCGGGAAGTCGCGGCACGAGGTTCCGAGGGGTACCCCTGCCTTCGGGAGGCAGAGCTCTCGGCCCGCCGGGCCGCAGCGCCTTCCAGGAGATGCTTGAGCTCTCCCTGGATTCGCCGACCCTCGGTGGTTGATGACTCCGGCATCGCGCGGAGGAGCATCGCTGCGGCTGCCAGGTCCTGACCGGTTCCGCCGGATGCGGGTGGCGGTCTGTCCCTGGCATCGTTGGCGATGCGGTGCTGGAGACCCTGGGGCAGGTGACGTATTTCTCCGGCCGGGGGCTGGCCCGCCCATACCTGCCCGACGTCCCGGCGGATTGCCTCGAGCGCTCCTGCTCCCTCATCGAGCCCGGTGTAGGATCTAGGACACCGGCTAGAGGGGGGGTGAATAGACGGTTTTGACTAAAAACAACAATACTCAATAAATTTAATCAATGCAACAAGAGAAGTAAATTATCTAGTATCAATAAGTGACCAATGTATGAAAAACAACTACGGAAATTGAATGCTTGAAGAACAATAAGCAAAGCACTAATCAATTGCAAGGCAATAAGTAATGCTAGAAACAATAGACACCGAAATTTATCCCGTGGTATCGGTGATTTGCCGATCACCCCTAATCCACGTTGAGGTGGACTTCAAGCTCTCACTTGCTCCTCTATCAAGACACGACTTGATCTTTGAGCCAAGTGGACAAGAAATCACTCAATACCTCGATTCCACTAATGTCACCTTTGCCGCTCCGGCGAGGTAGGCGCGAACCCCTCACAATCCACACCGCGGCTTCTCCACAACCTTCTTGGAGAGCTCGACGGAGACAATCACCCGAGCCGTCTAGGAGGCGGCAACCTCCAAGAGTAACAAGCCAACGACGCTTGCTCGGAGTACCACCTAGTGCCTCAAGAATCACCAAATGATGCAAATGCACTAGGAACACTCAATCTCTCACTAGAATGCAATCTCAAGCAAAGAGTGTGAGAGAGTGAGTTGGAGGATCACAAATGAGCTCAATGTATGCAAGGAATGGCCAAGAGAGCCCTCTCACACGAGCTACCCTTCTATTTATAGTCCTCCACAAGAATCCAACCGTTATGTGCAAACGGTAGCCGTTCTGCGCACACACGGACCGTCCGCGCCCTAGGGCCGGACGGTCCGCCGTACATATAACGGCTATAAAGACATTCAAAAAACATGTCAGAGCTGACTCAAAAGGTGGGTCCGGACAGTCCGCCCCTCAAGGCCGGACTGTCCGCGACCTGGCAGCATGAAACATCCGAGCCTCGGATCAAAATAAGTTAACACGTGCGGACCGTCCGGCTATAAATCCCGGACGGTCCGCGACCTAAGACTATACTGTCCGGACTGGCCACCCGGACAGTCCGTAGTACAAATCAGTAAAAACACACAGTCCCTGTCCAAAAACGAATTAGACACTTGCGGACCGTCCGCCACTCACAGGCGGACCGTCCGCCTAATAAATCAGGGACAGACCCGAGAACACCCTCCTCTGGACAAGACTGCGGACGGTCCGGCCCTAAGCCCCGGACTGTCCGCAGTGCAGACATACTGAAACAGCTCGAAATGAACAAAAACTGGACCCTTCTGGATGGGTCGCGGACGGTCCGGCCACTTGGCGCGGACGGTCCGCCGACCCCAAGACTTAGACACTTTTCAAACTCGCTTTTGAAAAGATTTTAACTTTCGGAAACGGAAGCGCTGCTAGTCCTCATGCAAATGCAACCACTAGATGCTCTATGAGGCACTAAGTCTTACACAGAACAAAGTCATTAACCCCTCTTAATAGTACGACTATCTAGCCTACCAATCCGGTCAATTTCTTCTCTAAACACCTGGTGACCGGTAAAAACAAAACCTATGTTATACCTTTGCCTTCACCAGATCCACAACCAATGCTTATAAGTCTTCAAGACTTCTCAGTTCTCTGTGGTTCAACCTACATTCTTATTTCTCCAAGAATTATTAGTACACAAGTAGTTGTCATTAATTACCAAAACATTACCAAAGGGGCCTAGATGATTCACAATCTCCCCCTTTTTGGTAATTGATGACAACACCACATTGTATATAAAAGAGAAGTTTAGTTTCTCCAAATCTCTCTCATACCTAAGGTATAAGATAGATCTTGGAGATGAGTTTTATAGGACTTATCTTGATTTGAAGTTCTGTCTGAGAGATAGATAAATCCCAATAAAAAACTCAGTATGTAAGAAAGGCTCCCCCTAAGTGTGTGCAGGATTATCTGACGTTGAAGATATAACACACATAATATATTGGAGCTTGATGGAGACTTTCCTACAAACATGGTTATCGAGGCATACAAGAGATGATCCATAGAGTGAGCGCAGCAATTATAATCACTCCTCGAATAACCACACATAGAGAAATTTGAACTAAAACATAGTTCATCCCACAGAATATTACAGACAATAGTCCACAGACATACGACATAGAGTTAATAGTTCAACCAGTTCCAAATGCGTAAGTCATAAACTAATGCAAGCGGCATAAAAGGTAAAATGCATATGCATGAGCGGCATAAAAGGTAAAATGCATATGCATGGTCTTAATGTCCACATAGAACCACCAACTCCCCCTGAAGGAGACGCCAGACAACTTCTCATCACTTATCACCTCTCTCCCCCTTTGGCATCAATTGCCACAAAGGAGAGGCCTCACTGATCGCTTGGCGGCGGATGCATGTTGTAGTAGTGAGTGCTGAAGGTGTCAAACAGGGAGGAGAACTGGCCAAAATCCTGCTGGAGCTGCTGCTGCCTCTGACTGATCTCCTGCATGTTGTCATTTGTAGAGAGATTATCAAATTGACTGGCCAGGGCACCCATGTTGTCCTGAAAACTCTGTTGCATATTGTTCAGCCTGGTCATGATGGGATCAGTGACATTAGTGTGAATCTGATCACGAAAATCAGAAAACTCAGAGTTGAGGGCATCCCAGTTACTGTCAAACTGAGACTGCATGTCATCGAAACGGTGATCCATTTGTGTCACCAGGCCATCAAAGCGTGTATCAATGTGATGCTCAAGTCCCTGCTGCATATTTTGAAAATAAGGATCAAAGTATCCTGGAGCAGGCTCCCAATAATGCTGAGGCTGAGGAGGAGGTGGAGGTGGAGGCATCTGCTCTCCCTCAACATCAGGAGCTGCTCCACCCTCATAGCCAGGGTCTTCCTCATCATCTGGGAAGGGGGTGAGTGGCCTGGTGAGAAACCCTATCTCATTCTTGAAAGGCCTGAATGGAGTGTGAACAATCTCGCATGGGCCCTCAAATCTTGTCTTGGATTTGATGAGAGCCATAATGTAAGGAGCATACGCCAAATTTTGATTCTTATCCATCTTCAGATCATTAAGCTGTCGCATCATGAAAAGAACAATATTCATGACTTCACCATTCATGATATGCTGGATGATGTTCCAGAACTTATCCCTGATTTTACTCTTATCACCACTCTTGGGAAGGATGGTGACTCTGGCAATTTTGTTGATTACAGCAGGATGATGTCTGAGTCCTGCTGTCTCTCCAAATCTCCTGGGTATACCAAGTCTGGCTGGCTCATAAAACTGCACAAAATCCTCAAAATTATCTTCAGTATAAAGATCCAATCCAGCAGAAATAGTGCCATAGTTCAGACCGTTGGCAGCTGCAAAGTCAGCAAAAGAAGCAGAATAGCGCTTGAAGCCAGTCATCCAGGTGATAGATTCTTCTTCAATGTCAATCTCTGAGGTAGCCAGGAATTGCTTAACAGCCATTTCATTGAAATCTGTGCGCTGCCCCATAAACTGATATAGTCCGCATGCCTCAAACTTAGGGATCAGACCCTCCATGACTGATTGACTGAGCAGGAAGGACCAATCAATCACCTGATGCTTATGGAAATTAGTATCCACCAGGGTGCCCCAGAAAACATCAAACTGCAGCTGCGTGTGGAAAAACTGGATGTGTGTATCAGATGGCAGAGTATACTGGTTCACAGTCCGTCTGGAGCAGTACTCAGCCATATAGAATCGCCGCTTGGGGTAAGTCCATCCTTGGATATCAATGGGATAATCAGGATGAACAAGAGGAAAATCTTCAGCATCCATGGATTCAGTGCCCCCAGCTGAGGATTGGGCCTCTGAATCAGTGGTTGGTACATAATCATCATCATTTCCTCGAGGGCGCTTGGATTTAAAGCGACCTGCAAGTTTCTTGCGTAGACCACCAAGACCACTGCAACAATGTGACAAACATCCATAGATAAATAATTGAAACCAATCACCATTTGCAAAAGGAATGGAACTGTAATGCTCTGCCAGGGTCCGGACGGTCCGCGCTGGGGCGCCGGACTGTCCGCGCCAGAGGCCCGGACGGTCCGCGTCCACCAGGCAGACGGTCCGCGACCGACCAGAGGCGACTCCCAAGAACCCTAGCCGCCACAAATGTTGAAGCTGATGATTTTGCAGATAATACGCGTCCAAACCAGTTCAAAATTTTGCATAGCAGTCATATTGAGGAGAACCAACAATCCCACCAATTAGATTTTGAAACCGACTGCTCAATTTCAGATCGGAGAGGAAACCCATATAATCTCAAAAGTGAAGAGATATGATAAAATCCACAAGATTTGAAGATACCGTGATGAAGACATGTTGATGGAGTGTTGCCACAAACTGCCGGACTGTCCGCACACAACTTCACTGCACCGTCCGCGCACACTCGTCACAGGAGAGGACTGGGTGAGTGGAGAGCAAGAGCAAACGAGCGAATGAGCACAAATGACATGGCTGCGGGCGCTGGGTAATTTTACTGCCCTGTCGCGGACGGTCCGCGCGGGGGCGGCGGACGGTCCGCGCCCTGATAATGCCAGACTGTCTGCGAGGCTGCCCGGACTGTCCAGGTTCTGATGCGGCGGACGGTCCGCGGTCCATGGGCGGACGGTCCGCGGCCTGATACTCATTTTTCCATTTTTTGTCCACTTGCTGATTTTGAATTTCGATTCCGAATTGGTGCTTATATATGGACATTTCGACCAATCCTTGTGTTAGTATGCATGCATATACATATTATGTAATTGAGGAGTGCAAAACTTTTGAATTAAACTATCGAGAACAATTAGAAATGAGAAATGCACCAATAATACCGAATAAATAGCATAAAAAGCATGTTTAGACCCTAGATGCAAGACGACACATGTGTGATCAACTTCAAGCCACATTTGAGAGATCGATCACATTCATTTCACTTCTTAGGGAACAAAATCTTGTTTCATCCAAAGGCTTTGTAAAAATGTCTGCTAATTGATCATCCGTTCCAATGGAATAAATACAAATATCTCCCTTGCCAACATGATCCCTTAAGAAGTGATGCCGTATATCAATATGCTTGGTTCTTGAGTGTTGGACCGGATTTGTAGCCAATTTTACCGCACTCTCATTATCACACATGAGAGGCACATTCTTGAAAATAACTCCATAATCCAATAAAGTTTGTTTCATCCATAATAGTTGAGCACAACAATTTCCGGCCGATATATATTCCGCCTCGGCGGTAGATAGAGCAACCGAATTTTGTTTCTTAGAAGACCATGAAACAAGAGATCTACCAAGAAATTGACAACAACCGGAGGTGCTTTTTCTATCAACTTTGCACCCCGCATAGTCCGAATCCGAGTATCCAATTAATTCAAAGTGAGCACCTTTGGGATACCATAGACCAATATTGGGGGTATACTTCAAATATCTTAGAATTCTTTTTGCGGCCTTCAAGTGAATCTCTCTAGGTGAAGCTTGAAATCGAGCACACATGCATACACTAAACATAACATCGGGCCTAGATGCGGTAATATAAAGTAAACTGCCAATTATTGAACGATAAAGTTTTTGATCAACCATAGTACCTCCTTCATCTAAGTCTAGATGACCATTTGTTGCCATTGGAGTCTTGATAGGCTTAGCATTTTCTAAACCAAACTTCTTGAGCATGTCCTTCAAATATTTTGATTGACTTATAAAAATACCATCTTTCAATTGTTTGATTTGAAGGCCAAGAAAGAAGCTCAATTCTCCTATCATAGACATCTCAAATTCTTTTGACATCATTTTTCCGAACTCCTCGCAAAATAATTCATTAGTAGATCCAAAAATAATATCATCAACGTAAATTTGACAAACAAATAAGTCTTTGCCAATTCTTTTAGTGAATAGAGTAGTGTCTACCTTCCCAATTTTGAAGTCTTTGGAAAGCAAGAAATCCCTAAGCCTTTCATACCAAGCGCGTGGAGCTTGCTTAAGCCCATAGAGAGCTTTAGAAAGCTTGAACACATGGTTAGGTCTTTTGGGGTCCTCAAAACCGGGAGGTTGTTCAACATACACTAGTTCACTAATCTTACCATTTAAAAAGGCACTCTTTACATCCATTTGGTAGAGCTTGATATTATGTGCACAAGCATAAGCAAGTAGAATCCGGATTGCTTCTAATCTTGCTACGGGGGCAAATGTCTCCCCAAAATCCAATCCTTCAATTTGAGTATATCCTTGTGCAACCAATCTTGCCTTGTTTCTTACTACCACACCATCTTCATTGTGCTTGTTGCGAAACACCCATTTTGTACCAATAACATTGTGGTTCTTTGGTCTCTCAACAAGCTCCCAAACTTCATTTCGAGCGAAGTTATTTAACTCTTCATGCATTGCATTCACCCAATCAACATCAAGTAGAGCTTCATCTACACGGTTAGGTTCCATACAAGATACAAAAGAGAAATGTTCACAAAACGAAGCTATGCGAGAGCGAGTTTGAACACCCTTACTAATATCACCCACAATTTGATCAACCGGGTGATCCTTCACAATGGAATGATGAATTCTTGATACCGTTTGATAATTACTTGTTGGAGCATTAGAAGGAACCGAAGGTCTTGAAGTACCTTGATCATTTGTATCCATGGTTTCATTGAGTTGTTGGCTTTGGTGATCTTCTTCATTTATAGTTGAGGATGAAGGAATGACAACCACACTATTTTCATCATCATCCTCCTTTGGTTTTATTTCACCAATGGCCATTGTTTTCATTGCATTTATCAAATGAGTTCCCCCAACATCATCAAGATTATCACTCTCATCTTGAGACCCATTTGTTTCATCGAATTCAACATCATATGCTTCCTCAATAATACCATGAGTTTTGTTGAAGACTCTATAAGCCTTACTATTTGATGAATATCCAAGAAGAAAACCCTCATCACATTTCTTCTCAAATTTAGAAAGCCGGCTCCCCTTTCTCAAAATATAACATTTGCAACCGAATACCCTAAAATATGAGATATTTGGCTTTCTACCAATAAGCAATTCATATGGAGTTTTCTTCAAAAGCTTGTGACAATATAATCTATTTGATGAATGACAAGCGGTATTTATTGCCTCGGCCCAATAAGAATCCGATATACTATATTCCGCTAACATGGACCTAGCCATGTCAATAAGAGTTCTATTCTTTCTTTCAACAATACCATTTTGTTCCGGGGTATATTTGGAAGAGAATTCATGTTTGATACCCTTGTCATCACAATATTGATCAATTCTTGCATTTTTGAATTCCGACCCATTATCACTTCTAACCTTTTTGATGTCGAAATCAAATTGATTTTGAGCCAATATAGCAAATGACTTGAATGTTTCAAACACATTGGATTTGTCTCGTAGAAAATAAACCCAAGTAAATCTTGAATAGTCATCCACAATCACAAGACAATAAGAATTACCACCAATACTTACAAAAGATGTGGGCCCAAATAAATCCATGTGAAGTAATTCCAAAGGTCGATGAGTGGACATTTGACTTTTATTTGGATGAGTATTTGCCACTTGCTTACCGGCTTGACAAGAGCTACATAATTTGTTCTTTTCAAACTTCACATCTTTTAAGCCTCGAACTAAGTCATGTTTGGTTAACCGATTGAGTTGCTTCATTCCAACATGACCAAGTCTTCTATGCCATAACCAACCTAGTGAAGCTTTTGAAAATAGGCAAGTTGTGAGCTTTGCCTCATTAGATGAGAAATCAACAAGATAAAGATTTTCATGTCTAAAGCCTTTAAATTTAAGATTGCTACCATCAACACTAGAGATAATGACATCTTCAACTGTGAAATTGCAACAAAATCCTAAATCACATAATTGAGCTACGGAAAGTAAATTAAAATTCAAAGACTCAACCAATAGCACATTTGATATAGAATGATCATTTGAGATAGCAATTTTACCCAAACCTTTAACCTTTCCTTTACGATTATCTCCAAATGTGATACTATCATAATTTGAGCAATCTTCCTCACTCATTTGGGTAAACATTCTCATATCCCCGGTCATGTGTTGAGTACATCCACTATCCAACACCCAATGATTCCCTCCCGCCTTGTAGTTTACCTACAAAAGGAAATCAATCTCTTTTAGGTACCCAAACTTGCTTGGGTCCTCGGATGTTAGTGACCAAGGTCTTTGGCACCCAAATAGCTTTCTTTTTGTTTCCAACAATTGAAGTACCAACAAATTTAGCATGAACACCTTTTGCATTATGAGAAAGAACATAACAATGCTCAAAACAAGTGGAGGATACATTTTTGAACTTAGGACAATTTTTCTTAACATGCCCCTTTTTGTGACACTTGTGACACACTTTGTCACATTCTTTCACAAACAATGTCTTTTGCTTTACAAAAGCATTCTTTCCTTTCTTAGGAACATATCCAAGACCTTCACGGTTAAGAGAGCATCGTTGACTTCCCAATATGAAATCCAACTTAGTCTTACCACCATATGCCTTTTCTAGATCATGAGTTAGAGCATTTATTCTATCTACTAACACTCCATTCTCAACAATAATTTTTGATTCATCAAAAGCAATGTTATCAATGAGAGAAATTTTGCATTTATCACAAATAGAGTTAGTAGGTAGTGGTTCACTTGTAAGACTATCAAGTAAGTCACAAGTGACTCCAACATCCTTAGTGACCACCTCAACTTCATGCACAATAGATGATTTTTGAGCATCCGCAAGCTTCTCATAATTTTCTTTGAGGTCATTGTGAGAGGTCTTGAGCTCCTCAAAAGACACTTGGAGGTTTTTATACAATTCCTTCAAGGTCTTAAATTTTTCTTTTTCTTTGTGCATGTAGTCATCGGCCTCACCTAGCATTCTAACAAGATCATTATATGAATAGCCATCATCATCAACATCATCAATATCATCATCATCTTTTATATCATTTAAATCGGTGATGATTTTTACCTTAGCATCTCCCTTTGCCATAAGACAATGGGGAGATGAGAAGAGGGAGGGAGCTTCCTTGATAGCAATTCCGGCATTAAGCTTAGATGAGGTGTCATCATCATCATTATCCGAGCTATCATCCGAATCCCATTCAACTAAGTAGGCTTTGCCATCTTTCTTCTTGTTATAGTACTTCTTTTTCTTCTTGTCACTTTCATCTTTGCCCTTCTTCTTCTTGCTTGGGCAATTCATGGCAATGTGACCGGGTTCTCCACACTCAAAACATTTTCTATCATTGAAGGCATTTCTTCTAGATGTTTGACCTCTTCTAGGTTGACCTCTTTTCATCTTCATGAATTTATTGAATTTCCTTACAAATAAAGCCATGTCACCATCACTCTCACTTTCATTTTCTTCATCATTGCTATCTTCTTTTTCAATTGCCTTTGAGGCCTTGGCTTTGAGAGCAATAGATTCATTTTTCACCTTCTTTGCCAAACTTAAGGCATCGGCTTGAGACTTCTTAAATATATCTTGAGTGAGAATTTCTCCCAATACTTCGGTTGGAGAAGTTGTAGATAGATCACTCCTTACTAGCATTGTCACAATAGTCTCATATTTCTCCGGGAGAGATCTAAGGAACTTGTGTGTGAAATCCACATCCGGTACATTAAAACCAAGTCCCTTGAGTTCATTTACAATCTCATTCAACCGATTGAACATATCGGATACACTCTCATCTTCTTTCATAATAAATTGCTCAAACTTCCCTTTGCACACATATAGTTTGGCACTCTTCACAATTGTAGTTCCTTCATGAATTTCCATTAGTTTTATCCAAATCTCATGAGCGGTTGTGAGATTCTTGATACGATTGAACTCATTTATATCAAGAGCATCATAAAAGACATTCATGGCTTGATCATTTGTGAGGATATTCTCATTATCACTAACGGATGGTTCATCTTCCTTCAAAACAACAAATCCATCCCTAACAATTGGCAAATTTTTCCACCCATTGCTCTAAGATGCATTGACATTCTTATTTTCCAATAATCATAATTGCTTCCATCAAAGTGCGGTGGCTTCCCAATGTGCACATTGTTGTTACTAGCCATTTTGTCCCACTCCGGGATGATTAGATCCACAAACAATGGAGTCCTTGGCTCCGATACCACTTGTAGGATCTAGGACACCGGCTAGAGGGGGGGTGAATAGACGGTTTTGACTAAAAACAACAATACTCAATAAATTTAATCAATGCAACAAGAGAAGTAAATTATCTAGTATCAATAAGTGACCAATGTATGAAAAACAACTACGGAAATTGAATGCTTGAAGAACAATAAGCAAAGCACTAATCAATTGCAAGGCAATAAGTAATGCTAGAAACAATAGACACCGAAATTTATCCCGTGGTATCGGTGATTTGCCGATCACCCCTAATCCACGTTGAGGTGGACTTCAAGCTCTCACTTGCTCCTCTATCAAGACACGACTTGATCTTTGAGCCAAGTGGACAAGAAATCACTCAATACCTCGATTCCACTAATGTCACCTTTGCCGCTCCGGCGAGGTAGGCGCGAACCCCTCACAATCCACACCGCGGCTTCTCCACAACCTTCTTGGAGAGCTCGACGGAGACAATCACCCGAGCCGTCTAGGAGGCGGCAACCTCCAAGAGTAACAAGCCAACGACGCTTGCTCGGAGTACCACCTAGTGCCTCAAGAATCACCAAATGATGCAAATGCACTAGGAACACTCAATCTCTCACTAGAATGCAATCTCAAGCAAAGAGTGTGAGAGAGTGAGTTGGAGGATCACAAATGAGCTCAATGTATGCAAGGAATGGCCAAGAGAGCCCTCTCACACGAGCTACCCTTCTATTTATAGTCCTCCACAAGAATCCAACCGTTATGTGCAAATGGTAGCCGTTCTGCGCACACGCGGACCGTCCGCGCCCTAGGGCCGGACGGTCCGCCGTACATATAACGGCTATAAAGACATTCAAAAAACATGTCAGAGCTGACTCAAAAGGTGGGTCCGGACAGTCCGCCCCTCAAGGCCGGACTGTCCGCGACCTGGCAGCATGAAACATCCGAGCCTCGGATCAAAATAAGTTAACACGTGCGGACCGTCCGGCTATAAATCCCGGACGGTCCGCGACCTGAGACTGTACTGTCCGGACTGGCCACCCGGACAGTCCGTAGTACAAATCAGTAAAAACACACAGTCCCTGTCCAAAAACGAATTAGACACTTGCGGACCGTCCGCCACTCACAGGCGGACCGTCCGCCTAATAAATCAGGGACAGACCCGAGAACACCCTCCTCTGGACAAGACTGCGGACGGTCCGGCCCTAAGCCCCGGACTGTCCGCAGTGCAGACATACTGAAACAGCTCGAAATGAACAAAAACTGGACCCTTCTGGATGGGTCGCGGACGGTCCGGCCACTTGGCGCGGACGGTCCGCCGACCCCAAGACTTAGACACTTTTCAAACTCGCTTTTGAAAAGATTTTAACTTTCGGAAACGGAAGCGCTGCTAGTCCTCATGCAAATGCAACCACTAGATGCTCTATGAGGCACTAAGTCTTACACAGAACAAAGTCATTAACCCCTCTTAATAGTACGGCTATCTAGCCTACCAATCCGGTCAATTTCTTCTCTAAACACCTGGTGACCGGTAAAAACAAAACCTATGTTATACCTTTGCCTTCACCAGATCCACAACCAATGCTTATAAGTCTTCAAGACTTCTCAGTTCTCTGTGGTTCAACCTACATTCTTATTTCTCCAAGAATTATTAGTCCACAAGTAGTTGTCATTAATTACCAAAACATTACCAAAGGGGCCTAGATGATTCACACCCGGCCCGCGCCCCGCGGACTTGCTCGAGCTGTGGGTCGTGACCCCCCCGCCGGAACGGGGACCACAGCTAGCTCCCGCGGGATGTCGGCGCGAGGCGCTGGCCTAGGGGGATCACCATCCTCCGGCATGCCGAGACAGCTGCCTTGTAATACCCAAATGGCAAGAGTAGTGGAATGTCCAAGAATTGAGGAATATGAAGGGTTTACTTGACCACTTGTGTTATTATTTCCATTTTTGCATATTTCAAATCATGGAATTATCCTTGGCTAACAATAAATGTACTAAATAAAAGAATGGTGCATCATGCTGAGGTTTCATTGTGTGTGCATTTTTTTTTTTGTTTTGTGACAATGTAAAAATAAAATAAATAAAAAAATTATTAAAACCCAAATTTGGAGATTTGACCCTAATTGGAGTTTAGAATAGAGGGAGAAAAGGTTATACAAAAGATAAATATATAAACATATAAAAATATATATATAATATAGTTAAACCATCCATATTATTGGGTTCAGTTTGTACATTCAAAACGAATATGAGTTCACATTGAATGTTGGATTCAAATTTGAATTGGAAATCCAAAAGGAGAAAAGAAATCAGGAAAAAGGAAAGGCAAAAAGGAAAAGAAATAAAATAAAGAAATCACGCATTGGGCCCATTTCTCTGGAATCGGCCCACTTCTCACCTCACCCGCACCGGCCCATCAGCACCAGCCACTGATGCCCCGACCCCACGTGCGGCTCCGTCTCATGCGCGCCCACACCGCCTGTGTGTCGCTGACGCGTTGGGCCCGCGTGACAGGGCATATCATCCCCGCGGATCTCGCCCGCGTGGCCCCGATCTCCGCAATGGCCGCGCGCCGCCGTATGACCGGGAATCCGTTGCCAGCTTCCAGCCTCCGCATAAAACAAGCAAAGCCGCGTCGTCCTTGTCGACTGCCTGCACTCACGTTCACCGGGGGAGCGAGGAGAGGGAGAATTGGGGCTCGAATCTCATGGCGGCCAAGGGAAGGGAGAGCACCGCCATCCATACTCGTGGTCAGCGCCGCCGCGCCGTCTGTGTGGGAAGCTGTGTGTTCCGCCTAAGCTCGCGCTTGCGGTGGATACACTCATATGCAAGATCGAGGGAGGAACGACGTCTAATTCCTCACCGGAGGGCGTCGCCGCCATGCGGCCCGCATCGTGTCGTGACCAGGCCAGTCGTCGCGGCAATTCGCAGTAAGAAATCCCTCATCTAGTTTACCAATGTCTCCTCTACGTGTACCACGCCTCGGATCCATGTTTAGGGCTATGGTTCGTGGGATGATGTGGCCTAGCCATGGCCTCCGCCGCGGTGTAGAAGATGAGGTCCTGGCGCCGCCGCCGTTGTGGGGGGAAGAAAACCCGTCGGCCGTTGGTTTGGCGATGTAGGGCTAGGATCTAATCCTGTGTACCGTTTCGGCCTGACCCTTGGATAAGAAAGGAACGGTTGCGATCAGATCAAGTAGGCATCTAAGGTTTCGGCCGTTGGATTTATCGTCAACGGTGCAGATTAAATCGTTTGTGTACCGTTTCGGGTGATAGATCTGAGCCGTCGGATGAGGCACGGACGATCCCGATTAGTAGCCAGGAGTACCCTTTCACGCGAGTAATCCCGACCGTGCGATCTGATCGGACGGATCGGGTGGAGTCCAGAGTCTGTAAAATCCGCGTCGTTGGATCTTGATCCCATGGTCAGTGCGGCGTACCGGTTCGCGGGCGTGGAGATCTAATCCGGGCCCCTGATTTCCGATCGGGCGGCCAAGATCTCTCGATCCCCTTCGGCTTGGCGATTTTGCAAAAGAGACCCCACGGATAGACGTAATCAACCCGCCGTCCTCTCCACTGTGCCCTGAGTCTTTGTTTCTTTTTCGCCGTAGCCCCTGCACTTCCCCGATTTTGACGCCCAGTCCAGACAGTGAGAAAACTTATAAAATAATTCAGAAAATAGATTTTTATGTGTAAAAATAATCCTGGAACTTGTTTAATCCATAGAAAATCCATTTTTAGTCCAAATTGATCCATTCCACTTTCTAAATTTTTGTAATAATATTGTCTACCCATTAGTGCCTCTGTTCTGACATGACAAACACATTAAAAGTATTCTTTCACTTAATCTTATATCAAATACATAAAACCTTAGGAAATTCATAACTCCTTCGTTTTAACTCCGATATGATCCGTTCAAGTTGCGTTAGTCTCGTAGCAGCGTGTAGATCATTATTATGCAGTATATTCTTATGTTTGGTGTGATGTTAATTTTGTATATACCATGTTTGCTTGTATTGCTACGTCTAGCGCGAGGACGTGTCATCTGAAAGGCAAGTTGGTACCTGGAATCTCAAGTGCCAGGCAAGTTGTGCCCTTGATCACTTCTTTTACCCATTCATGTTCTTATTATTCATAATGATCTGCATAGGATAATTTTGCTGGGACCCAATAGGATACCCTAGATTTTGACTATCTTTATACCTTGCTTCACCACTGGTTTTACTACTAAAGTTTTGGGTAGTACATGCTATTGCTTTATGTGGATTTGGGTATAGAGATATTCATCACTCATTGTTATACTATTTATTGTTATCTGTTTTATTATTCCTTGTTCATGTTAAGATCATTATGTTAATGGGAACGTGGAGAACCACCCGGGAAAACAGTGCTACCACAAGGGTGGAATGGGACGCCCTTGGCTGATTAACTAGGAAAGCTAGGGGAGGGCTACCTTACCCGAAAGGGGCAAGGGCAGTAGGGGAGAGGTCAGTGCGGGGAGGTCCCTGGTTGATTTTGCTGCGATGGCTATCAGCCAGGAACCCTTTACTGGATCTTCCCATAAACTGTAGCGGGTAGTCTGAAGCTAGTGGAACTTTGTAAAGGCCTCGTAGTGTTACCCTGCCTCGCCTCCTCGGTAGAGGTGTATGGGATTGGCCATCTCTTGGCAGATGGGTAACATGACTTGTGGGTAAAGATGCGCAACCTCTGCAGAGTGTAAAACTGGTATACTAGCCGTGCTCACGGTCAAGAGCGGCTCGGACACTCACATGATTAAATTATGGAACTTAAACTTAACCTGTCATTTCATTGCATTTGGGATTATTTTATTATTACTTTTACTTATTATTATAGCCGTGCTCACGGTCAAGAGCGGCTCGGACACTCACATGATTAAATTATGGAACTTAAACTTAACCTGTCATTTCATTGCATTTGGGATTATTTTATTATTACTTTTACTTATTATTACTATGGTTTGGTATTTACTTATACTTAGTAACTGCTAATAAAATTTTGACCAACTTATAAAAGCAATGCTCAGCTTCAGCCTTTATTTCATTGATCAGCCTTACACTTCATGAACTCCCACCTTTGGTGAGTTTATGCCACATTATTCCCCACGACTTGTTGAGCTATGATCGTATGTGAGCTCACTCTTGCTGTCTCACACCCCCCCCCCACAGGAGAAGAACAGGTGGTTTCAAGTGGAGTCAAGTATCGAGGAGTTTGATCTGATCTAGGTGGCGTTTCTCAGTCGACATTGGCGCCGACGATCCTTAGTTCGTTTTATATTTATCTTTATTTTGTAATAAGACTTCCGCTATGTAATAAGTACTCTGATGTTTTATGACATTTATCTCTATACACTCTGTTATTATATATGTTGTCTTCTTGGCGCATGTATGAGATGCACCCGGCTTTGTCTTTTAAAACCGGGTGTTACAGAAGTGGTATCAGAGGAAATGTTGACTGTAGGACGAAACCTAGATAGAAATGGACAACCCTTACCTACTTATCTCATTTTGATTCATTCTATACTTACCTTACTCTGATTCTTTCTACACTTACCTTGATCCTATCTCACCTTCTACTGTTCTACTCTGATCATTCTTACCTTTTCTACTCTAAGACAAGATGGATTTCACACCTTGGAATCCTATGACTATGATCTTCTTAAGAGATAGGTAACCTAAGACGAAATTAAAACTATTTTCTTTATTTAAAAATGTTGGTTGATTGTTCTGATGATAAATGCTTGATTTGCTTCTTTGATTGATTGAAACATTATAGTTAGGCATCTTAGCATGTACCACCATAAGGTAATGTATTAGCTTTAGTGGATAACACATTAATCTACTTAGCTAATAAATCCCCCGCAGTAACGTTCCTCGCCTTGTCTATAATTCTTCCTTCCTCACCCTGTATTTCTAACCCGGATGGACTACCCCTATACTGTTAGAAGAGAGCAGTATAGACTTGATCCTTGGTATGTCATGGTTAAGAAAGGCAATGGTGGTTTATACACTGCGCTAAGGGAACCGTAGAACTCACCAGTTCCAAAGGAGAAAAATTCGAAGTTGGAATTGCAGTAACTACTGCCACCAGATATGGAAGTTGAGTTGGTCATTAATCTCTTACCTAAGACTGCCCCTATTTCTAAACGGCCATACATGATGTCCATAGAAGAGCTAAAGGAACTTAAGAAACAATTAACGGAATTACAAGAGGATGGATACATTCGTCTGAATTCTTCACCTTGAAGAGCACCAGTTTTGTTTGTAAAGAAGAAAGATGGATTGTAAGGGATGTGCGTGGATTAAAGGTCCCTTAATGATGTCACTGCGAAGAACAAGTTTCTGTTACCCCGCATTAAGGATTTATTTAATCGGATGAGAGGAGCCAGGGTACTCTTGAAGATTGACCTCCGATCGGGTTACCATCAGATGAAGATTGGACCATCAGATATTCCTAAGACGACTTTTTTTCGACTCGATATGGATTATATGAGTTCACCGTTATGTCGTTTGGATTAACTAATGCACCAGCTTATTTTATGGATTTGATGAATAAGATGTTTTTGGAGTATTTGGACAGATTCGTCGTGGTGTTCATCGACGATACTCTTATCTATTCTAAGAATGAGAGTGACCATGAAGAACATCTAAGGTTGGTGGTACAGAAGCTTTAAGATAATCAACTCTACGCCAAGTATGGTAAATGCGAGTTTTGGATTGGCGAGGTGCCATTTCTTGGACATATCATTTCTAAGGGAGGGATATCAGTGGATCCTGCTAAAGTCAAGGAGATAGTGGTGTGGAGCATACTCACTACGGTTACGGAGGACCGAAGTTTCTTGGGACTTGCAGGATATTATTGGAGATTTATTGAAGGATTTTCTAAGATTGCTAAGCTTATGACCTCGCTTTTGGTGAAGGAAAGAAAATTCAAGTGGGACGAGAAGTGCCAAGTATATACGGATCATAAGAGTTTGAAGTATATATTCACTCAGAAGGATCTCAACCTTAGGCAACACCGTTGGTTGGAGCTTATTAAGGATTACGATTTGGAGATTCACTATCACCCGGGCAAGGCAAACTTGGTTGCAGATGCCTTGAGTCGCAAGGAGCATGTTCATTCAGCTGTTGTTGCCCAGCTACCCGATGAGATTGTTGAGGACTTCAGGAGACTTAACCTGGGGATAGTTACTCACACTAAAGGAGTTACTATTAAGGCAGAATCTACTTTGGAGTAAGAGAATTCCGCAAAGGACAAATTGGTGATGATAAGATACAAGAGATCAAGGATCCTACTACTGAAGGTCGAGGTCCAGAATTCACGGACAATGAGCAAGGCACAATATGGTTCAAGGATCGAATGAGTTCCCGAGATTGAAAGCCTTCGTGAGACTATTTTAAAAGAAGCCCATAACTCGGATTGTGTGTTTACATGGTGTACCAAGGAAGATCATTTTGGATAGAGGATCACAGTTTACCCCCAGATTTTGGAGAAGTTTTCATGAGATTGTGGATACAAAGTTAAATTTTGGTACAACCTATCACCCTCAGACTGATGGACAGACTGAAAAGGACTAATCAAGTATTGGAAGACATGTTGAGAGCTTGTGCCCTTAAGCATGGTGGTAGTTGGGATAAGAGTCTACCTTATGCTGAGTTCTCATATAATAATAGCTATCAGGCTAGTTTGAAGATGTCACCGTTTGAGGCTTTATATGGCAGGAAATGCAGGACTCCTCTATTTTGGACCAGACTAGAGGAAAACAATTCTTTGGACCTGAACTTATTCAAGAGGCAGAAGAACAAGTCCGTATGGTTCGGGAGAAATTGAGGGTAGCTCAGACCAGACAAAAGAGCCATGCTAATAATAGAAGAAGACCACTGGAATTTGAGGAAGGAAATCATGTGTACCTCAAGGTGTCACCACTTCGTGGAATGAGGAGATTCAAAGTCAAGGGCAAATTGTCCCCTCGCTACATTGGACCATTCAGAATTTGTAGGCAAGTTGGAGAGATGGCCTATCAACTTGAGCTACCTGATAATCTATCTGATGTGCCTAATGTATTTCACGTATCTCAACTTAAGAAGTGTCTCCGTATCCCTGAGGAACAGTTACCAATGGAAGAGCTCAGTGTTCAAGGTGATTTGACTTACACGGAGTCCCCGATCAAGATTTTGGATACATTGACTCGAGTCACGAGGAATAAGGTTATAAAGATGTGCAAAGTGCAATGGAGCCACCACGGTGAAGATGAAGCAACTTGGGAAAGAGAAGAAGAGCTTCGTATAGATTTTCCTCACCTTTTCCCTAGATCTTCCTAAATCTCGAGGACGAGATTATTTTTAAGGGGGGTAGGATTTGTAATACCCAAATGGCAAGAGTAGTGGAATGTCCAAGAATTGAGGAATATGAAGGGTTTACTTGACCACTTGTGTTATTATTTCCATTTTTGCATATTTCAAATCATGGAATTATCCTTGGCTAACAATAAATGTACTAAATAAAAGAATGGTGCATCATGCTGAGGTTTCATTGTGTGTGCATTTTTTTTTTTTGTTTTGTGACAATGTAAAAATAAAATAAATAAAAAAATTATTAAAACCCAAATTTGGAGATTTGACCCTAATTGGAGTTTAGAATAGAGGGAGAAAAGGTTATACAAAAGATAAATATATAAACATATAAAAATATATATATAATATAGTTAAACCATCCATATTATTGGGTTCAGTTTGTACATTCAAAACGAATATGAGTTCACATTGAATGTTGGATTCAAATTTGAATTGGAAATCCAAAAGGAGAAAAGAAATCAGGAAAAAGGAAAGGCAAAAAGGAAAAGAAATAAAATAAAGAAATCACGCATTGGGCCCATTTCTCTGGAATCGGCCCACTTCTCACCTCACCCGCACCGGCCCATCAGCACCAGCCACTGATGCCCCGACCCCACGTGCGGCTCCGTCTCATGCGCGCCCACACCGCCTGTGTGTCGCTGACGCGTTGGGCCCGCGTGACAGGGCATATCATCCCCGCGGATCTCGCCCGCGTGGCCCCGATCTCCGCAATGGCCGCGCGCCGCCGTATGACCGGGAATCCGTTGCCAGCTTCCAGCCTCCGCATAAAACAAGCAAAGCCGCGTCGTCCTTGTCGACTGCCTGCACTCACGTTCACCGGGGGAGCGAGGAGAGGGAGAATTGGGGCTCGAATCTCATGGCGGCCAAGGGAAGGGAGAGCACCGCCATCCATACTCGTGGTCAGCGCCGCCGCGCCGTCTGTGTGGGAAGCTGTGTGTTCCGCCTAAGCTCGCGCTTGCGGTGGATACACTCATATGCAAGATCGAGGGAGGAACGACGTCTAATTCCTCACCGGAGGGCGTCGCCGCCATGCGGCCCGCATCGTGTCGTGACCAGGCCAGTCGTCGCGGCAATTCGCAGTAAGAAATCCCTCATCTAGTTTACCAATGTCTCCTCTACGTGTACCACGCCTCGGATCCATGTTTAGGGCTATGGTTCGTGGGATGATGTGGCCTAGCCATGGCCTCCGCCGCGGTGTAGAAGATGAGGTCCTGGCGCCGCCGCCGTTGTGGGGGGAAGAAAACCCGTCGGCCGTTGGTTTGGCGATGTAGGGCTAGGATCTAATCCTGTGTACCGTTTCGGCCTGACCCTTGGATAAGAAAGGAACGGTTGCGATTAGATCAAGTAGGCATCTAAGGTTTCGGCCGTTGGATTTATCGTCAACGGTGCAGATTAAATCGTTTGTGTACCGTTTCGGGTGATAGATCTGAGCCGTCGGATGAGGCACGGACGATCCCGATTAGTAGCCAGGAGTACCCTTTCACGCGAGTAATCCCGACCGTGCGATCTGATCGGACGGATCGGGTGGAGTCCAGAGTCTGTAAAATCCGCGTCGTTGGATCTTGATCCCATGGTCAGTGCGGCGTACCGGTTCGCGGGCGTGGAGATCTAATCCGGGCCCCTGATTTCCGATCGGGCGGCCAAGATCTCTCGATCCCCTTCGGCTTGGCGATTTTGCAAAAGAGACCCCACGGATAGACGTAATCAACCCGCCGTCCTCTCCACTGTGCCCTGAGTCTTTGTTTCTTTTTCGCCGTAGCCCCTGCACTTCCCCGATTTTGACGCCCAGTCCAGACAGTGAGAAAACTTATAAAATAATTCAGAAAATAGATTTTTATGTGTAAAAATAATCCTGGAACTTGTTTAATCCATAGAAAATCCATTTTTAGTCCAAATTGATCCATTCCACTTTCTAAATTTTTGTAATAATATTGTCTACCCATTAGTGCCTCTGTTCTGACATGACAAACACATTAAAAGTATTCTTTCACTTAATCTTATATCAAATACATAAAACCTTAGGAAATTCATAACTCCTTCGTTTTAACTCCGATATGATCCGTTCAAGTTGCGTTAGTCTCGTAGCAGCGTGTAGATCATTATTATGCAGTATATTCTTATGTTTGGTGTGATGTTAATTTTGTATATACCATGTTTGCTTGTATTGCTACGTCTAGCGCGAGGACGTGTCATCTGAAAGGCAAGTTGGTACCTGGAATCTCAAGTGCCAGGCAAGTTGTGCCCTTGATCACTTCTTTTACCCATTCATGTTCTTATTATTCATAATGATCTGCATAGGATAATTTTGCTGGGACCCAATAGGATACCCTAGATTTTGACTATCTTTATACCTTGCTTCACCACTGGTTTTACTACTAAAGTTTTGGGTAGTACATGCTATTGCTTTATGTGGATTTGGGTATAGAGATATTCATCACTCATTGTTATACTATTTATTGTTATCTGTTTTATTATTCCTTGTTCATGTTAAGATCATTATGTTAATGGGAACGTGGAGAACCACCCGGGAAAACAGTGCTACCACAAGGGTGGAATGGGACGCCCTTGGCTGATTAACTAGGAAAGCTAGGGGAGGGCTACCTTACCCGAAAGGGGCAAGGGCAGTAGGGGAGAGGTCAGTGCGGGGAGGTCCCTGGTTGATTTTGCTGCGATGGCTATCAGCCAGGAACCCTTTACTGGATCTTCCCATAAACTGTAGCGGGTAGTCTGAAGCTAGTGGAACTTTGTAAAGGCCTCGTAGTGTTACCCTGCCTCGCCTCCTCGGTAGAGGTGTATGGGATTGGCCATCTCTTGGCAGATGGGTAACATGACTTGTGGGTAAAGATGCGCAACCTCTGCAGAGTGTAAAACTGGTATACTAGCCGTGCTCACGGTCAAGAGCGGCTCGGACACTCACATGATTAAATTATGGAACTTAAACTTAACCTGTCATTTCATTGCATTTGGGATTATTTTATTATTACTTTTACTTATTATTATAGCCGTGCTCACGGTCAAGAGCGGCTCGGACACTCACATGATTAAATTATGGAACTTAAACTTAACCTGTCATTTCATTGCATTTGGGATTATTTTATTATTACTTTTACTTATTATTACTATGGTTTGGTATTTACTTATACTTAGTAACTGCTAATAAAATTTTGACCAACTTATAAAAGCAATGCTCAGCTTCAGCCTTTATTTCATTGATCAGCCTTACACTTCATGAACTCCCACCTTTGGTGAGTTTATGCCACATTATTCCCCACGACTTGTTGAGCTATGATCGTATGTGAGCTCACTCTTGCTGTCTCACACCCCCCCCCACAGGAGAAGAACAGGTGGTTTCAAGTGGAGTCAAGTATCGAGGAGTTTGATCTGATCTAGGTGGCGTTTCTCAGTCGACATTGGCGCCGACGATCCTTAGTTCGTTTTATATTTATCTTTATTTTGTAATAAGACTTCCGCTATGTAATAAGTACTCTGATGTTTTATGACATTTATCTCTATACACTCTGTTATTATATATGTTGTCTTCTTGGCGCATGTATGAGATGCACCCGGCTTTGTCTTTTAAAACCGGGTGTTACATGCCTCCGGAGGGATCCCCCAGCTCGACGTGGAAACATTCGCGGCTCGGGCCGCAGTCCTTATCGTCAAGGCTGCGGCTGCCGTCGGAACAGTCGGAGAGGCAGTAGTTGCATGCGGTCATGAAGTCCCGCATGGCACTGGGGTTGCCAGATCCAGAGAAATCCCAGCAGATGCTGGGGTCGTCATCTTCCTCGGACCCAGAGGGTCCGTAGGTCGAGACGCCCGTCAGTCGGTCCCAAGGCGACCGCACACGAAACCCCAGAGGGGTTGCACTCGCCTCAACGCGAGCGCCCGCCAAAGCGAGGTCGCTAGGCGGATTAAGGCCGAGTCGAAATGACAAAGGATGGGAATCAGCCGGTACCTTTTGGTCGACGAGGAGCGACGAAGTCACATCGGGGGCTGATCGCGCCGTCATCCTGGGTGCGAGGGCGACGTCCTGCAGGCCCTCCATGAGCGCGCTGGCGTCGTCCACTTGCTCGGGGTCGGCGTGTCGCGGGGGGACGGCGCTCGCGTTCGCCTCAAACGCGTGGGTGATGCCCGATGCGTCCTCCGTCGGGGCGCTGGGGATGTCGATTTGCTCGATAGCCGACTGAGCGCAGCCTCCCGCTCGGCCCTGGTTGCCCCGCCTCCTCCTCCGATGGCGAGGGAGAGGATGGGGCGAGCTCGAAAGTTGTCCTTCCCCCACGCGGGAAAGACGTCGTCGATTCCGCCACCGGCGGGCGGGCTGTCCGCCACCATTGTCGCTGTCGCGCGGCGGTGGAAGGAGTATCATGTCGTAGCTGCCGTCGAAAGACATGAACTCGAGGCTCCCGAAACGGAGCACCGTCCCGGGTTGAAGAGGTCGTTGGAGACTGCCCATCTGGAGCTTGACGGGAAACTGCTCGTCAACACGCAGCGGGCCCCTACCTGGCGCGCCAACTGTCGGCGTTTCGAGACCGGGGGGTCCCCGAGCCGACGAGTGAGTGTGCCGCGTGCCCCAGCCCAGATGGGTCGAGCGCGTGGGCGAGCGCGAAGGGGGGAAAAGAGCGAGGTGGCCGGAGCCGGGTCGTGAGGGAGTTGGAGATCCCGCGGCCTTCGTGTTCGTCCTGCGCCCAGGTCGGGTGCGCTTGCAGTAGGGGGTTACAAGCGTCCGCGCGGGTGAGGGGAGCGAGCGGCCCCAAGAGAGCGCCTGCCCCTGCCCTCGTTCCCGCGAGGCCAACCTTCTCTAAGAAGGCCCTGGTCCTTCCTTTTATAGGCGTAAGGAGAGGATCCAGGTGTACAAATGGGGGTGTAGCAAGGCGCTACGTGTCTAGCGGGGGAGAGCTAGTGCCCTAAGTACATGCCAAGGTGGCAGCCGGAGAGATCTTGGCACCCAGCTGGTGTAGCGTCGTGGCCGTCGGAGAAGCAATGGAGCCTGGCGGGGGGACAGCTGTCGGAGTGGTTGGGCCCTTGCTGACGTCCCCCTGCTTCCGTAAGGGAGCTGAGAACTGCCGTCGTCATGGGTCCAACGGGGCGCCATCATTGCCTATCTGGCGGAGCTAGCCAGATGGGACGTCGGTCCTGTTTTCTGCGGCCCGAGTCGGCTCGGGGTAGGGTGATGATGGCGCCTCCTGTCAACGTGGCGGACTCGTGCCCTAGGTCGGGCGACGTGGAGGCTCCTCCGAAGCCGAGGTCGAGTCTGTCCTGCATGGCCGAGGCCGAGCCCGAGCTCCTGGGTCGGGCGAGGCGGAGGTCGTTCGGCAGAGGCCAGGGCGGAGTCCGAGCCCTGGGTCGGGCGAAGCGGAGTTCGCCGTCTTCCGGGGCCTTAGCCCGAGTCCGAGCCCTGGGTCGGGCGGAGCGGAGTTCGCCGTCTTCCGGGGCCTTAGCCCGAGTCCGAGCCCTGGGTCGGGCGGAGCGGAGTTCGCCGTCTTCCGGGGCCTTAGCCCGAGTCCGAGCCCTGGGTCGGGCGGAGCGGAGTTCGCCGTCTTCCGGGGCCTTAGCCCGAGTCCGAGCCCTGAGTGGGGCGGAGCTTCCTATGGCGCTTTTGGCCAAGCCTGGCCGCCCGTCAGTCTCACTCTTTGCGTTAAATGCCCCAGTGACTTGGTCGGTCGGCGCGGTGATTTAGTTAGGGTTGCTTCTCAACGAAGGCAAGGCCTCGGGCGAGCCGGAGATGCGTCTGCCGTAAAAAAGAGGGCCTCGGGCGAGACGGAAACACCTCGGGGTCGGCTGCCCTTGCCCGAGGCTAGGCTCGGGCGTGGCGTGATCGAGTCGCTCGTATGGACTGATCCCTGACTTAATCAAACCCATCAGGCCTCTGCAGCTTTATGCTGATGGGGGTTACCAGCTGAGAATTAGGCGTCTTGAGGGTACCCCTAATTATGGTCCCCGACAGTTGTACTTCATTCACTCTCGAGTTACGATATCGTGTGTATTTGGTTGGGCCGTTGCAAAGTGAACGGTTGATGTCAGCCTGGTAGTGATGAGACCAGAGTTTAGGGTTTTCTCGGCTGAGACTAATATCGCGTCTCGTTAGTGATGGAAGGCAAGGGTTCAAAAGTTTAATCGACTGGGATCAATGTTTCAATCTACTTTAATATAATACGGGAGTGTTGTTCCCGGTCAAGTTTTTTTATATAGAAGAAAGGAATTTGGAGTCCGAGTCAGCTACCCCCGACTCGGTTCGTGACGAGTGACGAGATCTCTCTCCCAATTCCTCGGTCGGTTTGTGTTGCCCGGAAAAAAACCAGCGCCCTCCCCACCGCCGCCCCCCTCCCTCGCCTCCTATCGGAATCCATCCCGATGGCGCAAGGCACCGTGCCCTCCGCAGCCGGGGCCGGCGGAGGCGGCTGCGCCTCGGCCCCCGCCGTCTCCACGACCCCCCGGGCACGCCACGGGCATCCGCGGCAGCCGCGCCGCCACCGCCTCCTCCCTCCTTCGCGACTGGATTCTACTACGCCGTGGAGCTCTACTTTGACCCGGCGCTAGAGAATCAGGTGCTCAAGGCGTGGAACGCGCTGGCGCGGCGGCAACTTGGCAGCCGCCTCATCGACGCGGCCGCTCGCCCGCACCTCCCGCTGCTCCACCTCCCCGCCGCCGCGCTCCCGCCGCCTGGCACCGGCGCGGGCGGGGACCCGCTCCTCCGCCTCGCACCCTCGCTCCGCGCGCTCGCGTCGCGCCTCGACCCGCTCGCGCTCGCGCTCTCCTCGCTCGCCGCGCTCCCGGCCTCCGCCACCTCCTCTCCACACGACAACGTTCTCTTCCTCGCGCCCACTCCGTCTGCCGCGCTGCTCGGCCTCCATGCGCAGCTCTGCGAACTGCTGCGGAAGGACGCTGGCGTTGAGATCCCCGACCCGTTCCGGCCGGACCACTGGCTACCACGGTGCGCCGTCGCCATCGACGTGCCACGCGGCCGCATGGCCGAGGCCTTCTGCGTGCTCCGAGAGCTAAAGCTGCTCCCCGTCTCTGGGTACGGGATGGACATCGCGCTTGTCGAGGTCGGGGCAACCGTCAGGGAGCTCGTGTGCTACCCGCTCGGCGGCAGCGGTAGCACTGGAGCCGACTGAGAGGTAACATACTCTTCGACTGGATCTTGATCTCGCTTCTCAGTTCTAAATCCTGTGATCTACTTACATTTAGTGCTCTGTTTGGATAGGAACTCCTAAACTTGATAGCGATTCTTCGCCGATTTAGCAATTGATATGGTAGTATGAATCAACTAGGAGCTTGATGAGATTGTTTGATGACGATTGTATTAGAGTGGACTAATCAGGTGTGGAAGAATCCTTAGTTAAGCAACCTATTATTAGTTCCTTTTGTCTTAGCGGTGATAACAAAGTCTACTTCTAAATGCTTTACAAGAAGCTTTCCTCAACTCCTACATTATATTTGTAGCTTGCAACGAAGGGAGTAACAAATATTATTTACTGAGTTGCACAATGGTATATCACTTTCTCAGTCGCCAAATTGCTCTAATAGATACTATGCCTAACTGCATTGGTTTTATGATATTATAAGGACATACCATATGTTTATAGTGCTAGTTTGTCGTAAGGAAAGGGGCGAAATGGATACATCTTCCTTCTAAATATGTCAGGCTCATAAACACTGAGTCTGTACACTGATGGTTTCGATACTGTTGGCACAGGCGCACAGCACTCTACTAGGGTAAGAGATAATTCCAGATGCATGTGTAGTGTCCCAAATATTTCGTTCTTCCAAACAAAAATGCCAATAATTCGTTCCAAGCAATCTGTTAGTAAATTGGCAAACTGCTTGACATTTAATTCCATGGACAAAGCAGTGAGGTAATTTGTAATGCTAGTTAGAGTAGGCTGATCACATTCCAACTCCTGCACATAGACATCTATCTTGCTAACAAAATGTGAACTCGGTGCCATTGAAGTGCTGTCGAAATGTGCAGGGAGCCCCCTGTTTTATGCCAAGATGATCTTCTTGCTGCCTGATTTTCTGCCATCTGCTTACCACCCGTGGTAAGTTTACACCTAAATGAACTTTGTTTTTTTCATCCCTGAGGACATATGGCTGGTCAATGATCTGTGAAACCATGACTGACATTCTGATAAGGGATAATTTTGTTTATGCCCTTAAGAGACACCTATCTGTTAAGGTCCATTTTGTTTTGGTCACGTTCATCTGAATTTTTAGAAAAAGACTGACATATCCATGATCTCTTCTGTCTCTTGTTGCCACAGCGCCCACCTCCACCTCCCATTGTTTCGAAGGCCAATCCATCTTTTAGCTTACCATACTTTATGCCGCTGTTCACATCCATTTTCATCCCAAGGATCCAAGCAATTGTCTGCTAGTTAGTAGCAGCAGGAGTGTACTATCATTGCTGATGCAGGTTGGCCGCGACATGATGAGGGTGTTTGTTTTGGCTTTTTTCCAGCTTGTGGCCGCCAGAAGCTGTTGTGGACTGCCAATCCTCCAGCTTTTCAGCCCACTTTTGTGAGAATCGTTTTGGTAAAAACTATCCAAAATCAACGTGAACACAGAATTGGTCGAGTCGTTGTGATAGTTGGAATGCGTCACTTTCATCTCGTGTCTTCACATTTTCAGAGGTTAGACGGTGACCAATAACAAACTAACATTGTACATGCCATCCTAGTAGATATGATGTGGCTGTTTGCTTTGAATCGAAGTAACTAGTGATTGATATATGTAATGCAGTGTGGAAGATATTTTTGCTTGTCATCCTAGAATGTGCCCTCGAACTTCGAAAACTAAACATGGAACGATTTGGATTTGTCAGATGGAGGCAAGGGGTGCATGGGTGAACTACCTATCTAGCAAGATCATTTTTATATCATTTTTCGTTGTAGTCTTTAAAACAACTAATGAATTTACAACACTAATTTTCCAGTGGTCAAAACATGAGATAAGGACTTCTCTGCTGATATTCTATTTTCCGATTTCGTTTAGCAGGACATATTTAATATTGTTGACCACTGCAAACAGTGAAGTTCCTGTGCTTGATCAGCCTTTCGAGCAAAATTCTATCAGGCAGTTCTATCCAAGTGTTTTTCCGGGTTAATCTAATGCACGGCTATCTTTCAGGTCCTGTTGTATTTTGTACCATATATAGATCATGGATGGACAATCATACTTAACAAGGATGTAACAGTCGGACAATTTGCCTTATCAAGGAGCTACATTTGGAAGAAGGCTGGACTAACACATGCAGTATTTTGTTTAGTCATTTCTTTAATCTTTTATCCGATAATGCATTTGATGCCCTATCCCTCCATTGTAGACTCTTCACATACAGGGTATCATCTGTCCTCCATGTAGTGAATTGTCAGTTGTGTTCATGTGCCCTGAGAACCACTTGTGCTCTCTTCGTTCGTTCGCTCGGCTGATTTGTTTACATGACTCATCCATGTCTTGATGCCTTCTTTTGCAGTCGTTTTTGGAATCCTTGGCAGGCGATGAGGCGACTTAATTCTATATATGGAATCCCCAAGGGCCAAGTCACATTCTATGGCCATTTGGTGTGGTGCCTTGCGCAACTCTGGCGGCCTGATAATTGCTTTTTGCAAACTCTCGTCCTGCAGATTTTTAGCTGTGACAGTCCATCACGAATCACTGGCCCTTTTAATTTGGGGTGATGATGAATGATTATTGCTGACAGCCATTGTGTTTTAGACTAGTGTGGGCTGAGCATAAAACTGACTGCTTCTGTTCAGGCTCTGCAAAAGATCCACAAAAAAAATGATAGCATTGCCGGGGCTCAAGATTGAACAGTCCCCTGATAACTGGGCAAAAGGGTCATTTGTGGAGTGAGCGTCGGTCGGTCATCAATGAAAAGGTCAGTACCGTGTGCCTCACAGCGATCCGCACATTTTACGCCGCAGGTTCTGGCCATATTTCAGGCCATTGTCATGTCTGACTAATTATGCTGATTCCAGTTCTGGTATCATTAAAATACAAGCGAAAGATACCTGACTGAGCGCTTGAACGAAAGGCCAACTCTACAAAATCTAAAGCGCTTGAGTAAATAATTCGAAATCCATCGCAAGGATTTGAACCAAAATCGCCCATCCAAACGGCCACTCGGTAGCTTCGAACGTCTCGTGGTAAGACCAGTTCATGGCGATGGCGACGAGGTGTCGACGCCGACGGCCCATCGCTTGACGAGCTGCAGCAGGATCTCGTTCCACGTGTCGATGGGCCCGGGCAGGCACCAGTGCACACAGTCGTTGGGCATCCGATCCCTCGCACCCTCGGCGAACGGGAACGCCCGGGTGTACAGGCCCGGGTGCCCGTCCGGGCGCATCGCCGCCAGCCGCGTCACCTGCAGCGCCTCCACCGCCAGGCCCGCCCCGCGCGCACTCGCGTCCGCGCCGGCCGCGGCGACCTCCTCCACCCCGGCGCGCAGCATCTCCAGATCCATGTACTCCATCTCCCGCTCCCCGCGCGCGTACGGCTGAGTGCGCACGCACGCGGTCGGGCTGTCCCAATCCCCCTGGAAGTGCGCGGGCGAGAACGTCGTCACCACAGCCAGCCGGGGGCGCGCGGGCGAGGACGTGGCGGCCACGCGGGCTATGACCTCGCGGAGCGCGTTGCGGACGGCGAGGCGGAACACGCCGAAGAAGCCCGTCTCCGTGCGGTTGGGCTCCGGGCATCGATGGCAGCCGATGACGGCGCCACGGTCGTAGAACATGGCCGAGTTCAGGTACCACTGCCCCGCCGACAGCACCACCACGTCGAACCCCGGGACCGCCGCCGCCCACCGCTCGTCGGGCTGGTCGAAGTAGATCCGGTTGTGGTCCAGCCCTCCCGCCGCCGCCGGCGACTTGGGCCTCTCCGTGCCGTTCACTAGGAACGGTGACCAGAACACCGACACCGTCGCGTTGTGCGACGGGAACGCCCAGCGCCGGAACTTGCGGAGCTCGTCGCCGTCCCCGTCCCCGTCGCCGCCGCCAGCGCCGCGCACCAGCTGGGCCGGGAACGCGGAGGCGAGCAGGCACACCAGGGACTCGCACTGGTTCCGCGCGAGGGAGTCGCCAACGAAGGCCACGTGGCGACCGCGCACCGCGCTCAGGAACTCCTCCGGGTCGAACGGCGGCAGCGCGCACCCGCGCGGGCGCCACCGCCAGTAGATGTACCCCGTGTCCGGCCGCCCGTGCGCCTCGCAGTTCTGGCCGGCCTTGATCGTCTCGCCGCAGCTCGACCCGTTGTACCGAGGACCTGCCGCGGTCCGCACCCACTCCCCGTCCGAGTAATCGCACCGCGCTGCCGGAGCCTCCTCCGCCTGCTGCGGCCGTGACGGGGAGGTGGCGGCGCCGGTGGTGGGAGGAGAGGGGAGACGGGGAGGAAGAGATAGGAGGTAGTGGAGGAGGGCGAGGGGGACGAGGGCGTAGAGCACGAAGGCGATGGCCCGCTTGGTGAGGATGGAAGACGAGCTGAAGTGGTGGCAAGGGCAAGTACTGGAGGCACCCATGGAGATGGATCCAAGATCCAATTACCAGAGCAGCAGTCTACGAGGCGCCAATGGGAGGACAAGAAGTGGAGCGCCTGCTGGTTGACGGTGGTTGAAATGGTACTAGTGAATTGCTCGCGCCTTGTACGAGTCTGGTCGATATGTTCACATAGATATAGACCAGTGTCTATGGGTTTTTAAATGTGGCATTGTTTCAAACTGCAACCAACTTCAGCTATGCATTATAGTTCACTAGGTCTGTGCCCGTGCGTTACCACGGGAGTAAAAAATTAGTATAAAACAACATAGATACGGAACGACAAATATTACTATGGTATGCAAAATGTGTGACAAAATATTACCATACACTAATATTATATTGACGATATATAAATATATAATACTATTATAAATACACCGCTTAAATAAATTGAGCTGATGTCGAAGAAACATTATCAATACTGCACAAATTATTTCTGAAGAGACAACATAAAATTTTAATGATGGACAAATATGTCGACAACTATACACTAATCTAATCCTTTTTCTTCTATTCTTCCATGAGACACCACTTTTCTCCTGTGAGACAATAAACAGACAATCATGAGAATATTAGTAGCATATTTGCACAGCAAACAGATGACAATAATACAAATTTCATTTAGCAAGTGTAGTTACAACATGAAATGAGCAATTCAATTGATGTAGCAACATATTCAAAGAACAAAATCTATATCTCTAGTAAATTATCCATTGTGAAAAAGATGAAGTGAGCTTACACTGTGAGTTATCAAATCATATGCAGATCTATCAGCAATACCCACGCACTCTATCCACCCATAGGAGTAATCTATCTCAACACCCAACAATCAGCAATATAATGAGCCATTTCATTAGGTAAATGTTGTCTGGAGTGCAACCGATCCTTATCAATTCCCAAGCATGTTAGGAAAAGATAGACCCTTCAGGTGAAGTAACCAAGTGTCTCGTTATTAATAGTTCCCTATAAATAACAATAGTGTAAAAGTTCAAAATTATATCCAGGGTAAGAACAACACATATAAACAAAAGAACAAAAGAAATGAGCTTAAATTTGAAAGGCAAAAATTGCAAGAAACTGTTAACCTTTGCAACTGCTTCCCCAAGCTTCATTAGCTTGACTGACTCCCCTGAGAGTTGCAACTCTCTAGGAAACATGAGGAACTACAAATTAGCAACATAAAAAAATCGGATGTGATTTGTCCTCTGGGTCCACAAAATGCTTAATTTCTGCTAATGTGAATTCACACACTCGGAGAAGACCTAGTTGTGACAAGATATGATTGACAAGTTCCAGACATAGTGAGTACATTAAAAAGGGAATATCTATACAACTATTGCGTAGCCAGGAGCTGCTTTTTAGAAGCAGATTGTTGCTAACTTTACAACAAGTAACAGATGTAATGTCAAATATCATACTAAAAACAAAGTTACTGTAGAACTTTTATTAATTTCACAAACAACATATGAAGCACTAAACATCACATAAATTCTGAACTGCGGTTGAAGCATGTCACAATTGCAGAAGCAACAAGTGAAATGATATATAACACTACAAATATTAGTAAAAGCAAAACAATGAGTGTGATGTTGAGCTATGCACTTGTTTGAGCAGAATACTTGGCTCACTTTATTAACACATGCTTTGAAACCAATAAACTCTAAACTATATGCAGTGCAGAACATTGGACAAATATCTGTTAAATTGTAAGAAATTTCTTATGATTTTTCAATAAGCAGTGTTGTATCATGGTGGCAACTGGCAACCATAGGTGCCATATTAGGCACAACATCATAAAAAGAATGTGTTAGCAAAATTCAAGGCACTTTCCAAACAAATTTGGCATTGCGGTGGTGCGGACCAAACAAAAGAATGACCACACTGCAGGTGCTTTTGGAATATGCGGATGTCGAGGGCTCGACCAAAGCAAAGGCGTTGGCGGCATTACCCAAATGTTGTTGTTAGAATAAAATATCAAAGGAGAATGAAAACTCACCTTTCCAACACCGGCAACATGAGCATCGTTGGGGTTAGATCGTGGAATTACAATTTTCACCAAGTTACCTGTCCAAGTGTTAGTGAATAGATATATAGGTAAGAGACAAATAAAGAGGCAGAGATGAAAGAATCTTCGAAGTGTAACGGAAGAACAACAGGCTTAAATCACACATGTAAACGATGGTTCTCATTTTAAGGAAATTCTTTTCTACTCTCTCATGGTGTTCGTGATAGTTTGCTCTACTGGTAATCTTTCCATGCTTGATGCACCGTAAAATCCATGAACCCTTTCAGTATTCTTCAATATGAATTCAGCTTCTAGGGGTCCAGATATGGGGCCTATGGAATCGTGCATGCAAGTTAGATTATTTGCACAATGAAAATCATTCTAGAATTAAGAACATATTAGAAGAATCTTTCAGAGAATTGAAAATGCATGTACCTTCGTGACATAAAACAATGATATCAGGATTAACCCCAAATGCCGCATCCGCAATGGCCTGAACACGTAAAACACTATCATCTAAAGTGGAGCTTCCTATAAACTGTAGCGGGATTTCTGAAGCTAGTGGAACTTTGTAAAGGCTTCGTAGTGTTACCCTGCCTCGCCTCCTCGGTAGAGGTGTATGGGATTGGCCGTCTCGTGGCAAATGGGTAACACGACTTGTGGGTAAAGATGCGCAACCTCTGCAGAGTGTAAAACTGGTATACTAGCCGTGCTCACGGTCATGAGCGGCTCGGACACTCACATGATTAATTTATGGAACTAAATTCAATTTGTCATATGCATTGCATCGCAGGTGATGTTGTTACTTCTGTTCTACTACTTAATTGGGTTGGTATTCACTTACACTTAGTAACTGCTAATAACATTTTGACCAACTTATAAAAGCAATGCTCAGCTCTAACCATCCTCTTTGGTAAGCCTTACACTTCACGTGAGCTCCCACCTTTGGCGAACTCATGCACATTATTCCCCACAACTTGTTGAGCGATGAACGTATGTGAGCTCACTCTTGCTGTCTCACACCCCCCCACAGGTCAAGAGCAGGTACCGTAGGATGAGGCGCAAGGAGGATGCTGCGATGAGTTCGTGAGAGATCTAGGCCGTCGTCTCCCAGTCAACTTTGGGTTGTTGGATCGTTTCCTCATATGATGTAATTATTTAATTATTTTGTATAAGACTCCTGTTATATAGTAAAGATGTGACATTCGATCCTGTGCCACTATGCATCATATGTGTGAGACTTGGTCCCAGCACACCTTGTGTTTATGTTCGCGCCCGGGCTTTGGACCCCTAAAACCCGGGTGTGACAGAAGTGGTATCAGAGGAATGTTGACTGTAGGACGAAACCTAGATAGAACTGGACAACCAATATTTACTTACCTTTGCTACTCTGATTCTTATCTAAACTTTTCTTAATCTTTTCTCATCTATTTCCGCTTTACTCTAATTATTCTTACCTTTTCTTTCTAAATACAAATGTGGATTTCACACTTTGAAATCCTGTACCTAAAGTGACCTTTAGGAATAGGAGACCTACTCTTAGGAAAAAAAATCAATACTATTTTTATAAATATTTATATACTTGAGTGTTTGTTCTTATGATACTTGTATGATTTGGATCTTTGATTGAGTGTGATGGGTTGTGGAGTAATGTCCACAATTACATCTACATATATATAATGCTTATAAAACTAACTAGACAAACTAGATTATCCCTCATTAAAGTATCTAGCCTAACAATATCTATCTCATCTTAAAAAGATTCTATCCTACACTCATAGATCCATCTTATCTTAACAGATACCCTATCTCGAAAAGATTTTATCGCATCCTAATAGATCTAACTGACCTTAAAAAGATTCTATCTTATCCCCATGGATTCATCTTGCCCCAATAAGCATATTTATCACGCACTAGTGTAACAACCATGATCTAATCCAATGTAATTAGATATTATCTAGTCTAATCTAATTATACCAATCTAATCTAGATCCCATCTAATCTAATATGATCCAATCTAAAGTGAGTCATCTAACATGTTAGTTAATCTTGGTGAAATAGATTAGACTCTACTTCTATAGTCATGTTTTAACCTAAAATTGGTGCCCTGCACTAACTTGGTCATATACAACCAACCTGACCTACATGTTGGGTTGCATAACCTAACCCGACCTAGAAGCAAAACAACAAGACAGATTCTATTTAAACTTATTTAACTCATAACCACCGACTAACCTATTTTGTTTACCTACGAAACTGCCTTAACCACATATCTCTAATTCGGATAACAACCTCAAGAACGAAGACCGAAGAGGATCAACGTCATCAAGAAAGGATAAGCACCAACTAAAGTCTTCAAAGATCAAGTTGAATCGCCAGCGGAATCAAGATCCACAGTTCAGGATGAAGTCTTTCCTTATTATACTCTTCCTTGCCACAACCTATACTTGCCATAATCGTACCTCATCTGACATAATAGATGGCTAGACATATATATCCATATTTTCCAAATCATCTACTAGCGAGTATTAAAAAATTTTTTTGAAACAAAACTTTTGATTCCTAAACCAAACTGGTTGCATCCCTTTTCTACTAATCTCGGGGACGAGATTCTTGTTAAGGGGGGTAGAATTTGTAACACCCCAAAATCCTGATTTTGGGTTTAGTAAAATTTTTCCAAAAATAATCAAATTAAAGTGTCTTCTAATAAGTATTATACCTAGGAAATTACCTTTACTGAAATAAATAAACTGTAACCTTAAATTTATTGTTCAATCTAGATTGAGTCCTTAAAGCTTAAATTTAATTGGAATTCCTTACCATTCCCTATTTGTGCATACTATTCTGAGTAGAGTAGTGGCTATGAATAATTTTTATTTTTGTCTTAATAACATAATAATATAGTTTTCACCATGTTAGATTTTATTTTTATTTTTGCTTCTGTATTCAATATGAGAATTGGAATTCAAACTCAAATTTAGATTTGGAGTTAAAACTTGAAAAAAAAGAAAAGCAGAGAACCACGCCTGGGCCTCATCCCCTTCATCTCGGCCCAATCCTCGCTTCCCTTCTGGCCCATTTACTCCTGTTCACCACCGCGCAGCCCACCCAGGCGCACACCCGTTCGCGCCGACATGTGGGACACATGGATCAGCCCCACACCCCCTGTGTTGGCGGCGCACGTCTCATTTCCAAGTGGGTCCGGGCTGTCAGTTTCGCCTCGTCCAAACACCTGCAGACCTCGCGGCGTGACCTTGGCTTGTGGGACTCGCGCACCTGGATCGGTCTTTGAAAGTCGCCTAGAGGGGGGTGAATAGGGCGAAACTGAAAATCTCAAAAATAATCACAACTACAAGCCGGGTTAGCGTTAGAAATATAATAGAGTCCGCGAGAGAGGGCGCAAAACAAATCGCAAGCGAATAATGAAGTGAGACACGCAGATTTGTTTTACCGAGGTTCGGTTCTCTCAAACCTACTCCCTGTTGAGGAGGCCACAAAGGCCGGGTCTCTTTCAACCCTTCCCTCTCTCAAACGGTCCCTCGGACCGAGTGAGCTTCTCTTTCTCAAATCACTTGGGAATCAAACTTCCCGCAAGGACCACCACACAATTGGTGTCTCTTGCCTCGATTACAAGTGAATGTTTGATCACAAGAAAGAATGCCAAAGAAAAAGAAGCGATCCAAGCGCAAGAGCTCAAATGAACACAACAAATCACTCTCTCTAGTCACTAGGGCTTTGTGTGGAGTTGGGAGAGGATTTGATCTCTTTTGGTGTGCTTTGCAATGAATGCTAGCTCTTGTATAGTAGTTGGAAGTTGGAAAACTTGGATACAATGAATGGTGGGGTGGTTGGGGTATTTATAGCCCCAACCACCAAAAGTGGCCGTTGGGAGGCTGTCTGCCCGATGGCACACCGGACAGTCCGGTGCACACCGGACATGTCCGATGCCCCCGCCACGTCATCAGTGCCGTTGGATTCTGACCGTTGGAGCTCCTGACTTCTGGGCCCGCCTGGATGTCCGGTGCACACCGGACATCACCTGTTCATTGTCCGGTGCGCCGGTATGGGCGCGCCTGACGTCTGCGCGCGCAGAGCGCGCATTAAATGCGCCTGCAGGTGACCGTTGGCGCGAAGTAGCCGTTGCCCCGAGGTTGCACCGGACAGTCCGGTGTACACCGGACATGTCCGGTGAATTATAGCGGAGCGGCTGCTGCGCGAACCCGAGGCTGGCGAGTTGAGGAGGCCGCGCTCCCATGGAGCACCGGACACTGTCCGGTGAATTATAGCGAAGCGGCCTGAGAAATTCCCGAAGGTGACGAGTTCGAGTTGGAGTCCTCTGGTGGCACACCGGACACTGTCCGGTGTACACCGGACAGTCCGGTGCCTCCAGACCAGAGGGCCTTCGGTTGCCTCTTTGCTCCTTTGTTGAATCCAAAACTTGATCTTTTTATTTGATGAGTGTGAACCTTTTGCACCTGTATATCTTATACACTAGAGCAAACTAGTTAGTCCAACATTTGTGTTGGGCAATTCAACCACCAAAATTATTTAGGAACTAGGTGTAAGCCTAATTCCCTTTCAATCTCCCCCTTTTTGGTGATTGATGCCAACACAAACCAAAGCAAATCTAGAAGTGCATGATTGAACTAGTTTGCATAATGTAAGTGCAAAGGTTGCTTGAAATTAAGCCAACATAAATGCTTACATGATGCGCATGGATTGTTTTCTTTGTTTTTGACATATTGGACCACATTTGCACCGAAAGTTTTGTTTTTGCAAACTCTTTTGTAAATTCTTTTCAAAGTCCTTTTGCAAGATAGTCAAAGGTAAATGAATAAGATTTTTCAAAGCATTTTCAAGTTTGAAATTTTCTCCCCTTGTTTCAAATGCTTTCCCTTTGACTAAACAAAACTCCCCCTCAAATAAAGTCTCCTCTTAGTGTTCAAGAGGGTTTTAAGACATCAATTTTGAAAATACTACTTGCTCCCCCTTTAAAACACAAAGAGATACCAATTTGAAATTTTCCAATTGACAATCATTAATTTCTTTTAAAAATAGGGTGGTGGTGCGGTCCTTTTGCTTTGGGCCAATACTTTCTCCCCCTTTGGCATGAATCGCCAAAAACGGATACTTAGAATGAAATATAGGCCCTTTAAGGTACTTCCTCCTCCTTTGGTCATAAAATAAATGAGTGAAGATTATACCAAAGATGGAGAGAGATGCGGAGCGACGGCGAAGGATGAGTAGTAGAGTGGAGTGGAAGCCTTGTCTTCGCCGAAGACTCCAATTCCCTTTCAATATACCTATGACTTGGTTTGGAATACACTTGAAAACACATTAGTCATAGCATATAAAAGAGACATGATCAAAGGTATTCTTATGAGCTACGTGTACAAGTTTAGCAAAAGAAATTCCTAGAATCAAGAATATTAAGCTCATGCCTAAGTCTGGTAAAAGATTGTTCATCAAGTGGCTTGGTAAAGATATCGGCTAATTGATCTTTAGTGTTAATGTATGAAATCTCGATATCCCCCTTTTGTTGGTGATCCCAAAGAAAATGATACCGAATGGCTATGTGTTTAGTGCGGCTATGCTCAACGGGATTATCCGCCATGCGGATTGCACTCTCATTATCACATAGAAGAGGAACTTTGGTTAATTTGTAACCATAGTCCCGCAGGGTTTGCCTCATCCAAAGCAATTGCGCGCAACAATGGCCTGCGGCAATATACTCGGCTTCGGCGGTAGAAAGAGCGACCGAATTTTGCTTCTTTGAAGCCCAAGACACCAAGGATCTTCCCAAGAACTGGCAAGTCCCCGATGTGCTCTTTCTATTAATCTTACACCCCGCCCAATCGGCATCCGAATAACCAATCAAATCAAAAGTGGATCCCCGAGGGTACCAAAGCCCAAACTTAGGAGTATAAGCCAAATATCTCAAGATTCGTTTTACGGCCGTAAGGTGTGATTCCTTACGGTCGGCTTGGAATCTTGCACACATGCATACGGAAAGCATAATGTCCGGTCGAGATGCACATAAATAAAGCAATGAACCAATCATCGACCGGTATACCTTTTGATCCACGGACTTACCTCCCGTGTCGAGGTCGAGATGCCCATTTGTTCCCATGGGAGTCTTGATGGGCTTGGCATCCTTCATTCCAAACTTGCTTAGAATGTCTTGAGTATACTTCGTTTGGCTAATGAAAGTGCCCTCTTGGAGTTGCTTGACTTGAAATCCTAAGAAATATTTCAACTCCCCCATCATAGACATCTCGAATTTCTGAGTCATGATCCTACTAAATTCTTCACATGTAGATTTGTTAGTAGACCCAAATATAATATCATCAACATAAATTTGGCATACAAACAAATCATTATCAAGTGTTTTGGTGAACAAAGTAGGATCGGCTTTGCCGACTTTGAAGCCATTTGCAATAAGGAAATCTCTAAGGCATTCATACCATGCTCTTGGGGCTTGCTTGAGCCCATAAAGCGCCTTAGAGAGCTTATAAACATGGTTAGGATACTCACTGTCTTCAAAGCCGGGAGGTTGCTCAACATAGACCTCCTCCTTGATTGGTCCATTGAGGAAGGCACTCTTCATGTCCATTTGATAAAGCTTGAAGCCATGGTAAGTAGCATAGGCTAATAATATGCGAATTGACTCAAGCCTAGCTACGGGTGCATAGGTTTCACCAAAATCCAAACCTTCGACTTGTGAATACCCCTTGGCCACGAGTCGAGCTTTGTTCCTTGTCACCACACCATGCTCGTCTTGCTTGTTGCGGAAAACCCACTTGGTTCCTACAACATTTTGATTAGGACGTGGAACTAAGTGCCATACCTCGTTCCTCGTGAAATTGTTGAGCTCCTCTTGCATCGCCATCACCCAATCCGAATCTTGAAGTGCTTCCTCTACCCTGTGTGGCTCAATAGAGGAAACAAACGAGTAATGTTCACAAAAATGTGCAACACGAGATCGAGTAGTTACCCCCTTATGAATGTCGCCGAGGATGGTATCGACGGGGTGATCTCGTTGTATTGCTTGGTGGACTCTTGGGTGTGGCGGCCTTGGTTGTTCATCCTCCTTGTCTTCATCATTTGCATCTCCCCCTTGATCGTTGCCGTCATTTTGAGGTGGCTCATCTTCTTGATTTTCTTGTTCAACATCTTGAGCCTCATCCTCAAATTGAGTTGATGGAGATGCTTGCATGGAGGAGGATGGTTGATCTTGTGCATGTGGAGGCTCTTCGGATTCCTTAGGACACACATCCCCAATGGACATGTTCCTTAGCGCTATGCATGGAGCCTGTTCTTCACCTATCTCATCAAGATCAACTTGCTCTACTTGAGAGCCGTTAGTCTCATCAAACACAACGTCACAAGAAACTTCAACAAGTCCTGAGGACTTGTTAAAGACTCTATATGCCCTTGTGTTTGAGTCATATCCTAGTAAAAAGCCTTCTACAGTTTTAGGAGCAAATTTAGATTTTCTACCTCTTTTGACAAGAATAAAACATTTGCTACCAAAAACTCTAAAATATGAAATATTGGGCTTTTTACCGGTTAGGAGTTCATAGGATGTTTTCTTGAGGATTCGGTGAAGATATAACCGGTTGATGGCGTAGCAAGCGGTGTTGACCGCTTCGACCCAAAACCGATCCGGTGTCTTGTATTCATCAAGCATGGTTCTTGCCATGTCCAATAGAGTTCGATTCTTCCTCTCCACTACACCATTTTGTTGTGGAGTGTAGGGAGAAGAGAACTCATGCTTGATGCCCTCCTCCTCAAGGAAGCCTTCAATTTGAGAGTTCTTGAACTCCGTCCCATTGTCGCTTCTAATTTTCTTGATCCTTAAGCCAAACTCATTTTGAGCCCGTCTCAAGAATCCCTTTAAGGTCTCTTGGGTATGAGATTTTTCCTGCAAAAAGAACACCCAAGTGAAGCGAGAATAATCATCCACAATAACTAGACAGTACTTACTCCCGCCGATGCTTATGTAAGCGATCGGGCCGAATAAATCCATGTGTAGGAGCTCCAGTGGCCTGTCACTAGTCATGATGTTCTTGTGTGGATGATGAGTGCCAACTTGCTTCCCGGCTTGGCATGCGCTACAAATTCTGTCTTTCTCAAAATGAACATTGGTTAGTCCTAAAATGTGTTCTCCCTTTAGAAGCTTGTGAAGATTCTTCATTCCAACATGGGCTAGTCGGCGGTGCCAGAGCCAACCCAAGTTAGTCTTAGCAACTAAGCAAGTGTCGAGTTCAGCTCTATCGAAATCTACCAAGTATAGCTGACCCTCTAACACTCCCTTAAATGCTATTGAATCATCACTTCTTCTAAAGACAGTAACACCTGTATCAGTAAATAGACAGTTGTAGCCCATTTGACATAATTGGGATACGGAAAGCAAATTGTAATCTAAGGAATCTACAAGAAAAACATTGGAAATAGTATGGTCAGGTGATATAGCAATTTTACCCAATCCTTTGACCAAACCTTGATTTCCATCCCCGAATGTGATAGCTCGTTGGGGATCTTGGTTTTTCTCATATGAGGAGAACATCTTTTTCTCCCCTGTCATGTGGTTTGTGCACCCGCTGTCGAGTATCCAACTTGAGCCCCCGGATGCATAAACCTACAAAACAATTTTAGTTCTTGATTTTAGGTACCCAAACGGTTTTGGGTCCTTTGGCATTAGAAACAAGAACTTTGGGTACCCAAACACAAGTCTTGGAGCCCTTGTGTTTGCCCCCAACAATCTTGGCAACTACCTTGCCGGATTTGTTAGTTAAAACATATGATGCATCAAAAGTTTTAAATGAAATGCTATGATCATTTGATGCATTAGGAGTTTTCTTTCTAGGCAACTTAGCACGGGTTGGTTGCCTAGAGCTAGATGTCTCACCCTTATACATGAAAGCATGGTTAGGGCCAGAGTGAGACTTCCTAGAATGAATTTTCTTGATTTTGCTCTCGGGATAACCGGCAGGGTACAAAATGTATCCCTCGTTATCCTGAGGCATGGGAGCCTTGCCCTTAACAAAGTTAGACAAGTTCTTAGGAGGGGCATTAAGCTTGACATTGTCTCCTCTTTGGAAGCCAATGCCATCCTTAATGCCAGGGCGTCTCCCATTATAGAGCATGCTTCTAGCAAATTTAAATTTTTCATTTTCTAAGTCATGCTCACTAATCTTAGCATTAAGTTGTGCTATGTGATCATTTTGTTTTTTAATTAAGGCTAGGTGATCATGAATAGCATCAACATTAATATCTCTACATCTAGTACAAATGGAAATATGCTCAGTAGATGTAGAGGGTTTGCAAGTTTTAAATTCTATAACCTTAGCATGTAGTATATCATTCTCATCTCTAAGGTTAGAAATGCAAACATCAAAATCTCTAGCCTTAGCAAGCAATTTTTCTTTTTCATCTCTAAGGCTAGCAAGAGAAACATTCAACTCATCAATTCTAGCAAGCAAATCAATATTATCATCCTTAGAATTGGAAGTTGAAACATTGCAAATATGTGAATCAACCTTAGCAATTAATCTAGCATTTTCATTTCTAAGGTTGTTAATAGTGTCATGGCATGTGCTTAGCTCACTAGTTAATTTGTTACATTTTTCTACCTCTAGAGCATAAGCATTTTTAACCTTAACATGTTTCTTATTTTCCTTGATTAGGAAATCCTCTTGGGAGTCCAAGAGATCATCCTTTTCATGGATGGCACTAATTAGCTCATTCAATTTTTCCTTTTGTTCCATGTTAAGGTTAGCAAAAAGAACGCGCAAGTTATCCTCCTCATTTTTATCATCATCCTCATCACTAGATGTTTCATATTTAGTGGAGGACCTTGATTTTACCTTCTTTTTGCCGTCCTTTGCCATGAGGCACTTGTGGCCGACGTTGGGGAAGAGGAGTCCCTTGGTGACGGCGATGTTGGCGGCGTCCTCGTCGGAGGAGGACTCTGTGGAGCTCTCGTCGGAGTCCCATTCCCGGCAAACATGGGCATCGCCGCCCTTCTTCTTGTAATACTTCTTCTTTTCTCTCCTCTTTCCCTTCTTGTCGTCGCCCCTGTCACTGTCACTGGACATAGGACATTTTGCAATAAAATGACCGGGCTTACCACACTTGTAGCAAACCTTCTTGGAACGGGATTTGTAGTCCTTCCCCTTCCGTTGCTTGAGGATTTGCCGAAAGCTTTTGATGATTAAGGCCATCTCCTCATTGTCGAGCTTGGAGGCGTCAATTGGTTGTCTACTTGGTGTAGACTCTTCCTTCTTCTCCTCCGTTGCCTTGAAGGCCACCGGTTGCGCCTCGGATGTGGAAGGTTCATCAAGCTCGTTGATCTTCTTTGAGCCCTTAATCATGCATTCAAAACTCACAAAATTCCCGATAACTTCCTCGGGGGTCATTAGTGGATATCTAGGATTACCACGAATTAATTGAACTTGAGTGGGGTTAAGGAAAATAAGAGCTCTTAAAATAACCTTAACCACCTCGTGGTCATCCCACTTTTTGCTCCCGAGGTTGCGCACTTGATTCACCAAGGTCTTGAGCCGATTGTACATATCTTGTGGCTCCTCCCCTTGGCGAAGACGGAAGCGACCGAGCTCCCCCTCGATCGTTTCCCGCTTGGTGATCTTGGTGAGTTCATCACCCTCGTGCGCCGTCTTGAGTAGGTCCCAAATCTCCTTTGCGTTCTTCAACCCTTGCACTTTGTTGTATTCCTCCTTGCTTAGAGAGGCAAGGAGAATGGTTGCGGCTTGGGAGTTGAAGTGCTCGATTTGGGCTACTTCGTCCGTGTCATAATCCTCATCCCCTATTGATGGTACCTGTGCTCCAAACTCAACAACATTCCATATACTTTTGTGGAGTGAGGTTAGATGAAATTTCATTAAATCACTCCACCTAGCATAATCTTCGCCGTCAAAAGTTGGCGGTTTGCCTAATGGAACGGAAAGTAATGGAGTATGTCTAGATGTACGGGGATAGTGTAAGGGAATCTTACTAAACTTCTTGCGCTCTTGGCGCTTAGAAGTTATGGACGGTGCATCGGAGTCGGAGGTGGATGTTGATGAAGTGTCGGACTCGTAGTAGACCACCTTCCTCATCCTCTTGTGCTTGTCCCCACTCCGATGCGGCTTGTGAGAAGAAGATTTTTCCTTCTTCTCCTTGTGGTGAGAAGAGGAAGATCTTTTCTCCTTCCGCTTGGAGGAGTTCTTCTTCTTCTCCCTTCTCTTGGTGCGGGACTCTTCCGATGAAGTGCTCCCTTGGCTTGTAGTGGGCTTGTCGCCGGTCTCCATCTCCCTCTTGGTGTGATCTCCCGACATCACTTCGAGCGGTTAGGCTCTAATGAAGCACCGGGCTCTGATACTAATTGAAAGTCGCCTAGAGGGGGGGTGAATAGGGCGAAACTGAAAATCTCAAAAATAATCACAACTACAAGCCGGGTTAGCGTTAGAAATATAATAGAGTCCGCGAGAGAGGGTGCAAAACAAATCGCAAGCGAATAATGAAGTGAGACACGCGGATTTGTTTTACCGAGGTTCGGTTCTCTCAAACCTACTCCCCGTTGAGGAGGCCACAAAGGCCGGGTCTCTTTCAACCCTTCCCTCTCTCAAACGGTCCCTCGGACCAAGTGAGCTTCTCTTTCTCAAATCACTTGGGAATTAAACTTCCCGCAAGGACCACCACACAATTGGTGTCTCTTGCCTCGATTACAAGTGAATGTTTGATCACAAGAAAGAATGCCAAAGAAAAAGAAGCGATCCAAGCGCAAGAGCTCAAATGAACACAACAAATCACTCTCTCTAGTCACTAGGGCTTTGTGTGGAGTTGGGAGAGGATTTGATCTCTTTTGGTGTGCTTTGCAATGAATGCTAGCTCTTGTATAGTAGTTGGAAGTTGGAAAACTTGGATACAATGAATGGTGGGGTGGTTGGGGTATTTATAGCCCCAACCACCAAAAGTGGCCGTTGGGAGGCTGTCTGCCCGATGGCACACCGGACAGTCCGGTGCACACCGGACATGTCCGGTGCCCCCGCCACGTCATCAGTGCCGTTGGATTCTGACCGTTGGAGCTCCTGACTTCTGGGCCCGCCTGGATGTCCGGTGCACACCGGACATCACCTGTTCATTGTCCGGTGCGCCGGTATGGGCGCGCCTGACGTCTGCGCGCGCAGAGCGCGCATTAAATGCGCCTGCAGGTGACCGTTGGCGCGAAGTAGCCGTTGCCCCGAGGTTGCACCGGACAGTCCGGTGTACACCGGACATGTCCGGTGAATTATAGCGGAGCGGCTGCTGCGCGAACCCGAGGCTGGCGAGTTGAGGAGGCCGCGCTCCCATGGAGCACCGGACACTGTCCGGTGAATTATAGCGAAGCGGCCTGAGAAATTCCCGAAGGTGACGAGTTCGAGTTGGAGTCCTCTGGTGGCACACCGGACACTGTCCGGTGTACACCGGACAGTCCGGTGCCTCCAGACCAGAGGGCCTTCGGTTGCCTCTTTGCTCCTTTGTTGAATCCAAAACTTGATCTTTTTATTTGATGAGTGTGAACCTTTTGCACCTGTATATCTTATACACTAGAGCAAACTAGTTAGTCCAACATTTGTGTTGGGCAATTCAACCACCAAAATTATTTAGGAACTAGGTGTAAGCCTAATTCCCTTTCAGTCTTCACGCACCAACCCAGATCCGCCTCCTTCGTGAGTCTGTTGCAACGACGCGCGCCGCCCACCACAGACTCCACAGCTCGGAAATCGCCCTCCCCGATGTCGTTCTCACCTGAGTTCGTTGCAATCAGCCTGAAATCTGCGCGTGATGGTGTTGCCGCCTTCCTCGCGGACTCTACCTTCCTGGAGCATAAAAACCCGCCGCAACCTCTTGCCCCGTTCAACTCAAGCCTCCTGAGCCACGCTCCATCAAATCTTCGCCTGCCGCTGGCGCTTTTACAGGAGTGCTCGGGGAGGGCGAGTGAAGATCATGTCCGCCGCGAACGAATCACGGGTACGCCGTCGGTAGAGACTCGACAGTGGGTCTGGGAGCTCCGTCGGTTACCCTGGGTCGTGTTCGATGCGGTGCCGGAGTCGATGGCCAACCTGGTGGCGGGGAATTTCTCGCCGTCGCGCGGCGACACCATGATGCCGCCATGCGTCGTGGCCGGCCTCGTTCGACCCTCGATTTCCGGTGAGTACCCTCCACCCAGGTTCACAATAGCGTTAGCATCGTGTAGTCCTATCCGATTTGGTTTTGAACTCTGGGTGGCCAACTTTGGTGCGCCGGTGAGCTCCACGGCCGCAGGGATTCCGGCGGCTCTGCCGTGGCTAGTGTCTGGGGAGAAGGAGAACGCAGGGGCCGTTAATCGATGGATGGACGGCACGGATTGATCTCGCGTACCCTTTCGGCTAGGTTAGGCATGGGCCGTTAGTTGAATGATGAACGCTCCAGATTACAACGATATCGCGCCCTTCATTATTGCTATCGGACCGTTGGATTCGGATCCAAGGGCGCTTGTGAGATACCGGTTTGTTTTGAGTAGAGGTCTAATCTAGCGCGTCCGTGCTTGATCGTGCGGCTCTGTGCGCGCGATACCCCTTGGCCGTGCGCAATTTGTTAAAGAGCCCCTGGACTATTTAGGATTTAACCCGCCGTCCACCTCTGCAGTGTTATGAGTCTCGGTTACATTTACGCCTGGGCCCCTGACTTCTCTGGAAATCGAGGCCCGATCCAGAACTGTGTTAAATCGATCAAATGAATTAGAAATTGGATTTTAAATATGAAAATAAACCCTAGAACTTGTATAAATCATAGAAAATCCATTTTTAGTCCAAATTGAGCCATTCCAGTTTCTAAAATTTTGTAATATTATTCTTTAACACTTAGAGTCTCTGTTTTGGCATGACAACAGTAAGAAAATTAATTCTTCAGTTAATCCTAATTTAAGCACATAAAATCATTAGAAATTCATAATTTAAAATATATAACTCCAAATTGATTTATTCCAGTGGCATTTATTTTGTTTAAATATTGTTTATCACCTGGTATATTTGTCCAACCATGAAACTTATTTTAAAATTATCCACATAAATAACTCTATTCTAGGCATTAAATAACTTCAGAAAATCATAACTTAATAACTCTAACTCCGACTTTAGTGGTTCGCGTTTCCACGATCTCGTAGCAATGCGTAGATTATTATTACGAAACTTATTCTTATGTTTGGTATGATGTTAATTTTATTTATACCATGTTTGTTTGTATTGCTACGACTAGCGTGAGGACACGTGTCATCTGAAAAGCAAGTTGGTACCTGGAATCTCAAGTGTCAGGCAAGTTGTGCCCTTGATCACTTCTTTTTACCCACTCATGTTCTAATTAATCATAATGATCTGCATAGGTTAATTTTGATGGGACCCAATAAGATACCCTAGTTTGTCCATCTTTATACCTTGTTTACCACTAAACTTTCTGGGTAGTACTTGCTAGTGCTATATGTGGTTTTGGGTATAGAGATACACATTACTCATGATTACACTTTTTATTATCTGTTTATTATTTATTGTTCATGATAAAATCATTATGTTAATTGGAACATGGAGAACCACCCGGGAAAACAGTGCTACCACAAGGGTTTAATGGGACGCCCTTGGCTGATTAACTAGGAAAGCTAGTGGAGGTCTTCCTTACCCGAAAGGGGCAAGGGAAGTAGGGGAGTGGTCAGTGTAGGGAGGTCCTTGGGCTGATTTTGCTGCGATGGCGGTCAGGCAAGAACCATGCACTGGAGCTTCCTATAAACTGTAGCGGGATTTCTGAAGCTAGTGGAACTTTGTAAAGGCCTCGTAGTGTTACCCTGCCTCGCCTCCTCGGTAGAGGTGTATGGGATTGGCCGTCTCGTGGCAAATGGGTAACACGACTTGTGGGTAAAGATGCGCAACCTCTGCAGAGTGTAAAACTGGTATACTAGCCGTGCTCACGGTCATGAGCGGCTCGGACACTCACATGATTAATTTATGGAACTAAATTCAATTTGTCATATGCATTGCATCGCAGGTGATGTTGTTACTTCTGTTCTACTACTTAATTGGGTTGGTATTCACTTACACTTAGTAACTGCTAATAACATTTTGACCAACTTATAAAAGCAATGCTCAGCTCTAACCATCCTCTTTGGTAAGCCTTACACTTCACGTGAGCTCCCACCTTTGGCGAACTCATGCACATTATTCCCCACAACTTGTTGAGCGATGAACGTATGTGAGCTCACTCTTGCTGTCTCACACCCCCCCACAGGTCAAGAGCAGGTACCGCAGGATGAGGCGCAAGGAGGATGCTGCGATGAGTTCGTGAGAGATCTAGGCCGTCGTCTCCCAGTCAACTTTGGGTTGTTGGATCGTTTCCTCATATGATGTAATTATTTAATTATTTTGTATAAGACTCCTGTTATATAGTAAAGATGTGACATTCGATCCTGTGCCACTATGCATCATATGTGTGAGACTTGGTCCCAGCACACCTGGTGTTTATGTTCGCGCCCGGGCTTTGGACCCCTAAAACCCGGGTGTGACAGCGGGGTTGGGGGCGGTTTGCGGCAGCGATGAATACGGAGGTCGGGCTGCCGGGGTTGGCGGGCGGTTTGCGGGGTTTCCGAGCGGGCGTGTGCTTTTTTGGGGCGCGGGCGGTCTACACACCGCCCTTAATTGTTAGTACAGATTAAAGATAAATTGTCAGAAAATATCATGCAATCCTCATTACATAAAATTGAACTTGGGACATGAGATGAATTGGTTAGTCTAACTCTAACAGCAAAGAAGCCTCTGGAGAAGAGCACAAAGGTGAAGTCTCTGCTCTCTGGTTTATCAGCTGCAGCCTCAAGGATCCGTTCCCACTCTTGTTGTAGGCATCATTCGTGTAGTTTGCATACCGGAACTGCAGGTGAACCCACTCGACTAAATTCAGTCTCTGTTCCATGTCATGTAAACGTGCAATGAAATAGTAGTACCAGTAGTATTAATATGGAAGAGCAAGTAGTACTGAATACTGATCAAAGGTTGTATCAGCGCGGTGCTCAGATAGCATGTTTGGTACATCTAGTTTTTAAGCTGGCAGATTTCAGAGCTTCCCGTGTGAATGCTAGATGAAATGCAATTGTCTGAAAGAAAGCCCACAGGTTGAAATGTAACAAACCTGAAACAACAGGGAGAGAAAACGCCGACCTAGTCGTCGTTGGAGGGGTTCGGATGAAGATCTACTCCTAGCTCTATATATAGTAACTAGGTGGGTGCCCGTGCGTTGCAACGGAGACATATAATACCATGATAACTTATATATAAATAGGTATGTGCCCGTGTGTTGCCACGAGGTGGGGAGCATGGAGAGCGACGTCTAGGCTACAAATATTGTATGTACCATGTTGTTAAGTTTGTTCTTCAGTCCTCTCTTAGGATTCTAGTAAACGGGACATTAGCAGACAACAACCGGTCAGAAGTCAAATCCACTAATCTTAAATTCTCAATCACATATAGGGTGGTAACGAGCTATAAATTTTACACTATAAAATTAAGGATCAGATCGGATCAGAATCATGTTTTATTTTTATTCACTTTTGAACTAAAATTAATTAAATGGTTCAAACAAATTGTGAAAAGACATAATCCATTACCACTCCTAATCACATCTCACGAATCATCACCATTCAAGTGCAGAACGCCAAGATGGCACTTGAGGAGTGATGAGATCACAACACGTGACTCCCCGGGCCCAAAAGCCCAATAAAACCTTCTCATCACAACAAATCCCCAAATTGTCTCTAGGAATTCACCAGCAAGGGAGATTACAAACCAACACTTGGCCACATGAATGAATGCCCTCAAGGCTCTGTCTGATGTAGAGGCCAAGCAAAGCAGATAAAAGTATAAGGCCATGCATTCTAGCTACAGCTAGGAAGCAAGGCACTGACCTGTTAGAATTAGAAAAATATTTAACAGCAATAAGCACAACAAATGTAGGCATCATTTTGCTTTTCAGGTACTACACCACACGGACAGAGGAAAAATAAAAAAGGTTATTATACACATGATTACACCCGCAAACCTCAAATCAATCTATAATTGTTCCCTTAGCACCACAAATCATGATCAAGGATAAGTTTGATCCAAGCATCATTCTAGCTTTTTACGGATCTGCAATGATTTTACACCTCATGCTCATGCTCATGCTGATACACCCAAAAATATAATTCTAAGATATTTCTAAGAAAAAATATGTATGTTTAGGAGAACCAAATGGGGGACTAAGGTTTTCCTGAGCTGTGTGGCTAATGACATGTATAGATGCGGGACCGATCCTTGTTTCAACACGGTTGTCCAAAGCCAAATGATTAGTTGCGAAACTGCTTAGCTACCCTGCAAAAACAGATCAACCAGTATAGAAACACGTTGTTTTAGGCCAACTGAGGAGTTCCTAGAGTTTTGCAACAAATCACCCGCTAACAAAGTGGTTACCTTTATGTCAGTTTTTGCGCATTGCGCTTCTCAACCATCTGCTGTGAATCCAAACACCCCCGGCTGGCTATTTTTTCTCATCTAGCATGCATGCAGACAATCTATGACCCTAGGTATTGTTTGTTCATCAAGGACCATACAACCTGTGTCATTAACGCCAGCTGTGTAAAAAAGCAAGCAGTATTATCGAGAACGAACCACTACTGCTACCTAAGTTCAAGTAGAAAACAAGCACCAGTCATATGCCTATGTATGTAAGCGAAATTAGTAGAACTTCATTTCTACGGATATATCAAAATCTCTTCCACCTTGACTCTAGAGCTTGAATAGCCCATGCTTCATCTTCTGTGGCGGGCACTGAAATTAGCTGGAGGCTGGAGCATGAGCAAATAGTAGGCAACAATAAGCCAGAAGTTCATTCTTTTCATAAGATCTTTGCTAAAAAAGCACTGAATATTTAATCTAAAGGATCCATTTTCATGTTCTTGTAATATGTTGCTCCTAATAGAACATCTGTATATATATCTTTTGAACATTCGCTGCATCTAAGGGCATAGGGTTTACAAATTAAAGGTCTAGATTCTAGAATTCAGTCGAGTCATGAAAACGGTGGCATGACACCGATTGGTCAAAATGAAGAATTCTGAACGGACAACTATAGACCAGCAAGTGAAAAAATGCCTCACAGGCTCACCTGGCACGTCTCTGACAACACCCATGCCAAGCTCGGAATTATCCCCGAGCATGGAGCACAGGAACTGCTCTGCCTCTTCAACACTGTCCTTGCGGCCACCAGACCCGTCGCCATCGCTCTCCCCGTCCCGACCCTTCCAAGCATTTGGCATGCTTACTACAGAATTAGCCGCGGATCGTGTGTACTCCTTGCCAATCACGTCCGCGACCATGCCCGTAGCGGCCACCGCAACCCGCTTGGACCTCCGACCAGCCTTTCTTCCACCAGATCCACTGTGCGGCGAGAGATCCAGTGGCGGCGAGGGGCTGCGGCAGGTGCATGTCCTGCGTGGAAGACAGGATACTGGCGGCCACAAAAGGGTCCCCTCCGACCTCGCGATAGGCGGAGTCGATCTGGTCGAAGGTGGCGCTGGCGAATGCGTCGAGCAGCCAGGCGAGCGCCGATGGCGGACCCTAAGCATGGAGCGCGGATGGCGGGCGAGCGCTGAGAGCGGGATCTGCGCGGGCGAGCGCTGATGGCGGTGGAGGGGATTATCCTGCTTGGTGTGGGCGGCCTGTGAGGTTGGTGGAACCAGGACGATAGAGATTAGGAGGCGGGGGCATGGACGCGTCAGGCGCCCACTCTCCATGCTTAATTAGTAGTAGGGATAAGTAGTATAGATAATCAATTTGTGATTCTGACCATACATAAATTTTGTTATTTATAATCTATCTGTTTCACCACTACATTGCAACCATCAGTATCATGCAGACTTCGATATATGTCACGATTTGCATGGTCTCATTATTGGAGAGCACGTTTCACACATACCGGAAGAAATTCCCTCGTACATCGTTAGTCATCGGACACGTACCACCATACGCTTTTGCTTAAACAAAAAGGTAAGTGTGTGTGTTTGCAAGACTAATGGTCAAACATCGTATAACCATAAAGTTAGAATACTATATTAATATATTAAATAAATTAATCTAATAGACATAGATTAACCCAATTAACATAGGATAAATAAATATCTAATTATAAAAGTATGAAACATGGTATAATCAATGTTGTTACTGCGTAGTAAATATTCATACGAGACTAACACAACTGGAACAGTTCAATTTGGAATTAAAATGGGGAAGTTACGAATTTCCAAAGTTTCTATGTATTTGATATAGGATTAATTAGGAAATCAATTTTATTGTTGTTTTCATGACAAAATAGAGGTATTATGTGATAAAAAATAATATTATAGAATTATAGAAATTGGAATGAACTCATTTGGATTTAATATGAAATTTCCATGAATTAAATGGGTTTCTGCAATTATTTTTAAACTAAAAATCAATTTCTAAACTCCTTTTCCCTATTTTTTTATTTCCTGGACTGCGTCCCTGTAAGGAAAATGGACCCCGGGCCATTTGGCTAATTGAGTTTTGGTGTTTGATGAACAACACAATCCGTGAACTAATAAGTTTTCTAGTGTTTGTGTTTGTAGTTCACAGGATGCGAAGAGAATTGGACCAAGGCAATGAGGATGCAACACCTCAAAAGAAGACATAAAAAGATGCATAGGAGTCCAATACTCAACAACAAAGAAGCCCGAAGAAATCAGCGAAGAAATCCAAAGATAAGGGCTGTCAGCCAGCGCCTGGTGGCGCACCGGACATTGGTGTCCGGTGTGCACCGGACTGTCCGGTGAGGCACTGGACAGTCTGCGCAGAGAGGCCGCAGACAGGAGCTCTCTGGCTGTAGCACCGGACTGTCCGGTGTGCACCGGACTGTCCGGTGTGCCAACGGGCAGACGATAACGGTCGGATCCAACGGTCGACTGCTACAGGCGCCAACGGTCGGCTGACGTGGCGTGCACCGGACATCTACTGTGCAGTGTCCGGTGGTGCACCGGACTGTCCGGTGCACCCGACGACAGAAAGCTGCTGCTTTCTGTCCAACGGCTAGTTTGGGGTGTGAAGGCTATAAATATCACCCCAACCGGTCATTCTCAAGTGTGAGAGCCCAAGCAACATACCAAGACACATAGTGCATATTTCCAAGAGCTCAAACACCCAAGTGCTTAATAGAATCACTCGGTGATTAGCGTAGGTGCTTTGCGAAGTGCTTAGGTTAGTTAGACCGCTTTAGCGCTTGCTCTAGGTGAACCCTAGTTAGTTGAGTGAGTTTTGTAAAACCACACAACCCCTCGGCTCTTGCGCGAGCCGTTGTAATTGTACCGAGTGGGGCGAGAGTCTTGCGAGACCGTGACAACCGCGTTTGTGTCACGGCCGCCACCGTGTACCGGAGGGAACGAGGCCCGCGGCGTTTCGGCCGGAAGCTCGATAGTGGAGACGGCGGGGAGCGTCCGAGAGGAGCCGGAAGCGGAGCACCACTTGCGCGTGAAGAAGGCCCGCGGCTCTCTACGGAGTTACTCGACCGTGGTGCTTGGCCCTCGCGTGGGCTTCCCTTTGCGTAGGGGCACCAACGAGGATTAGTCGGGACCTTGCGCGGTTCCGGATACCTCGGTAAAAATACCGGCGTCATCCACGAGAGTTTGCTTCTCTACTTAGCTCTTTACATTCCGCATTTATATTAAGCATTTAAGTTTCAATCTTGTAGTCATACTTATTTAGTATAGATTGAAACTTAGCCTTTTGCGGTAGAGATAGCAACACTTAGACAAAACCTAGTTTGCACATTCTAGTTTTGATTATTTGCATAGGTTTTGCTCTAGGGATTTAATTGTGGCCTAGTTTAGTAAAAGTTTTAGAAGTACTAATTCACCCCCCCTCTTAGGCGTCACCTGATTCCTACAAGTGGTATCAGAGCCCGGTTTGGCTCATTTGAAACGTTTTAGCTTCATCGCTAAAAGAGCCGACGCTTTTTTGAGGAAGGGATGGATACCCATAGGCCACCACACTTCGACGGCACTAACTTCCCATATTATAGTGCTAGAATGGCTTGTTACCTAGAGGTCGTTGATCTAGGTGTTTGGAGAGTCACTCGTGACGGGATGAAACCCCTCAAGAATCCCGAGAAACCCACCACGAGTGAGGAAAAAGAAATTCATTTGAATGCTAGAGCCAAAAATTGCTTGTATGAATCTCTTAGCATGGATATTTTTAATCAAGTATTTACCTTGAAAACTGCTAATGAGATTTGGCTAAAATTGCATGAGCTCCATGACGGCACATCTAATGTCCGTGAGCAAAAACATTGCCTAGTCTTAAATGAGTATAATTCTTTTGCCATGAAAGATGATGAGCTTGTTAGAGACATGTATTCTCGTTTGAATCTAATTATCAATGAGCTCAATTCTATTGGCATTAATAAGCTAGGTGATGCGGACATTGTGAGGAAGATTATCTCCCTGCTACCACAACAAAGATATGGGAGCATCATCACCATCCTTCACAACATGGAGGACTTGAGCAACATGACCCCGACCATTGTGATTGGGAAAATCGCGGCCTTTGAGATGTCGCGAAAAATGAGTCGGGGAGAGGAGCCAACTTCCTCAAGACCATATGCTTTTGCATGTGATGAAAGGAAGGGCAAAAAGAAGGCTCCCACTTCAAGTTCCTCAAGTGAAGAAGAGGAAGAAGAAGAAGAAAGTGATGATGATGAAGATAATCAACCATGCACATCATCCTCCGAGGACGAAGAAACAATCCGACGCGTCGGAAAGGTAATGAGGATGATCCGCAAGATTAATCTAATGGGTGTGCCCCTGCAGGTCGAGGATCTTCTCTTTAACATTGACAGGAAAAAGCAAAGGAAGAGAGGATGCTTCGCATGTGGGGAGAAGGGCCACTTCAGGGACAACTGTCCAAATATGGCCAAGCCCAAAAAGGAGAGGAGCAAAGGCAAGGCGCTAACAAGTGTTAGAACTTGGGATGATTCTTCAAGTGAAGATGAACCTCTAAGGACGCGCAGCCACCGGTCCTCGTCACGATTATCACGGTCATCACACAAATGCCTTATGGCAAGAGGTAACAAAAGCATTCCATCCTCTAGTGATGAAAGTAGTAGTGATGATGAAGGCGAGGGAAAGGCCTCTCTAGAAGAGCTTGCGGAAGCCGTAAAATTTTTCCAGGATGTTTGCACTAAGCAAAAAGCTCAACTTAAAACTTTGAAAAATAAGTTGGTTAGCTCTCAAAATAATTACAAAGGTTTGCTAGAAAAATTTGAAACTTTTGCAAACTTAAATAGTGAGCTATCAACTAAAATTGAGCTATTAGAATCTAGTGCTCCATCCACTGCTACCGATGATAGTCTTATTAAAAAGAATGAAAAACTTAAGGCTAAGTTAGCTAGCTCCCAAGAGGCTATTGAAAATTTGCTAGGGAAAATGGAAATTCTTAGCATACACAATAATGAGCTAACTACTAAGCTAGAAAACATTGGTAGCACCCCAGCAGCATCTTTAGTTGAAATACCTGAAATAATTAGGAAAGATGCTTCTACTTCCTGCTTTGATTTAATTGATGATTCTAACTCCTGCAACCAAGTCGTTGTTGAGAATATTGTTGTAGAGACATGTTCGGATAAGGTTGCAAAGGAAAATGAACAATTAAAGCAAGAAGTGGCTCGCCTTGGAAAGGCTTTGTATGACAAGAAAGGCAAAGCCAAACAAATCCGACCTCCACAGGATAACACCACTGCGGGAGTGAACAAGCCTGTAGAGGGAGAAACTGTGATTTGTAGGCTATGTCACAAGGAAGGCCACAAATCTTTCCAATGCAAGGCGATGACCGGGGATAAACAAAGGCAAAAGCTCAAGCAAAAGCCATCAAGCAAAATCTCCAACACCTACATCAAAAAGGTGAACAAAAAGGATGCTACACCATATTTGATCAAGAAGAAAAAGAATGGAAAGGTGATAGCAATCAAGGCCAACAAGCAAGCCAACAAAGGAAAAGGGGCCAAACGCATCTGGGTGCCGAAGGAGATAATTTCAACCATGAAAAGCACCAAGAAGGTTTGGATCCCGAAAGGGAAGTGAGTGGACCGAAGGTCTTCGGGAAATTTGGAGACTTGGCTAAATTGGGATGTATATCATGGGATACATCATATTGGATCAAGTTTATTGCCAAGTGGGTTAGTGAAAATTTTGGACCCAAATTTCCCACCCATGACTAAGGTAACTAGTTTTATTGTATTTCTCGTTTTTAGATATGCGTATCTATTTACCTTTTATCTAGTTTACCTTTCTTGCCTAGTATTACATTTGTTATGTACTTTTGTTCAAAATCATGCATACTAGGTAAATCATATGGTAGGATTGCTAGTTTTTAAATTCATATACTTAAGCAAACCTACATGACTTAAAATGTTTAGTTAAAGCACGACACATAGCATTTATATCACTCCATAGTAAATGATGCATCAATTGAAAATTTTGATTTCTACAAAGTGTATCATTTAACTTATATGTGCCAAAGTTTGGATTATGGATAATTTACCCCTCTTGATATCAAATCAAAGTGCATGTCTCCTACAAGTATTCAAAACTTGTATGCACACCTTTAGGGGGATGTTACTCTATAATCTAACACTTTGAGACTAACATCTTTTCAAGTCTATTTCATGTGATAGTCTCATTGTAAGGAAAATAAAGTCCCCGGAGAAAGACAACAATCTTCCACTGCAAAATCTCCAAGAACTCTTATGTCTCTCAAGCTCACCATTGACTTTCAATTGGTATCTTTTGAGACTACATTCAGTATCATTTACATGTCTTCTCCAATATTTGATTAGACTATATTTCATATCATATGCTTCCATGTTGCAAAAATGCATAAGTAGTTAACTCATATTCTGTTACCTATGCATAAGGGAAGTTAGTCTTTTCAAATCATGTCTTGCACCTCTAATTTTCACATGCTTTTTCCTAAGTAGAGGATCTCTGTCAGGGGGAGTATTTCTTCATCTCTAAAGGGGGAGAAAAACTCTTTCTAAAGGAGAATACTCATTTAGGGGGAGTAATCTTTTGAGGACTCCTTCAAGTGGTATCATTCACATAGTTTAATTTAATATCCTTCTAGTGATATCATTTGATACAATTCTTGATGAGGGCAAGCTTTTATTTACTTCCTACATGCTTTTAATGTCTTCCTTTTCGGTGGTTGATGCCAAAGGGGGAGAAGTTTAGGGACCAAAGCAATGAAAACTATATCAAACACCAAACACCACCAATTTAAAATTTTATATCTACAAATGGCTTTTCAAGTGGTTTTGGTTATTTGGTCCAAAAATAGGAAGTAAGTGAATTATGGAGTTAGGGGGAGGCTTAAGTCCATAATATCACATTGTGGGGACAATCATGCATCTTAGCAAGTAGATTGCATATTTTCACTCAAATTCTTGTATTATTTGCTTGCTTTGGTTGTGTTGTCATCAATCACCAAAAAGGGGGAGATTGTAAGGAAAATGGACCCCGGGCCATTTGGCTAATTGAGTTTTGGTGTTTGATGAACAACACAATCCGTGAACTAATAAGTTTTCTAGTGTTTGTAGTTCACAGGATGCGAAGAGAATTGGACCAAGGCAATGAGGATGCAACACCTCAAAAGAAGACATAAAAAGATGCATAGGAGTCCAATACTCAACAACAAAGAAGCCCGAAGAAATCAGCGAAGAAATCCAAAGATAAGGGCTGTCAGCCAGCGCCTGGTGGCGCACCGGACATTGGTGTCCGGTGTGCACCGGACTGTCCGGTGAGGCACTGGACAGTCTGCGCAGAGAGGCCGCAGACAGGAGCTCTCTGGCTGTAGCACCGGACTGTCCGGTGTGCACCGGACTGTCCGGTGTGCACCGGACTGTCCGGTGTGCCAACGGGCAGACGGCAACGGTCGGATCCAACGGTCGACTGCTACAGGCGCCAACGGTCGGCTGACGTGGCGTGCACCGGACATCTACTGTGCAGTGTCCGGTGGTGCACCGGACTGTCCGGTGCACCCGACGACAGAAAGCTGCTGCTTTCTGTCCAACGGCTAGTTTGGGGTGTGAAGGCTATAAATATCACCCCAACCGGTCATTCTCAAGTGTGAGAGCCCAAGCAACATACCAAGACACATAGTGCATATTTCCAAGAGCTCAAACACCCAAGTGCTTAATAGAATCACTCGGTGATTAGCGTAGGTGCTTTGCGAAGTGCTTAGGTTAGTTAGACCGCTTTAGCGCTTGCTCTAGGTGAACCCTAGTTAGTTGAGTGAGTTTTGTAAAACCACACAACCCCTCGGCTCTTGCGCGAGCCGTTGTAATTGTACCGAGTGGGGCGAGAGTCTTGCGAGACCGTGACAACCGCGTTTGTGTCACGGCCGCCACCGTGTACCGGAGGGAACGAGGCCCGCGGCGTTTCGGCCGGAAGCTCGATAGTGGAGACGGCGGGGAGCGTCCGAGAGGAGCCGGAAGCGGAGCACCACTTGCGCGTGGAGAAGGCCCGCGGCTCTCTACGGAGTTACTCGACCGTGGTGCTTGGCCCTCGCGTGGGCTTCCCTTTGCGTAGGGGCACCAACGAGGATTAGTCGGGACCTTGCGCGGTTCCGGATACCTCGGTAAAAATACCGGCGTCATCCACGAGAGTTTGCTTCTCTACTTAGCTCTTTACATTCCGCATTTATATTAAGCATTTAAGTTTCAATCTTGTAGTCATACTTATTTAGTATAGATTGAAACTTAGCCTTTTGCGGTAGAGATAGCAACACTTAGACAAAACCTAGTTTGCACATTCTAGTTTTGATTATTTGCATAGGTTTTGCTCTAGGGATTTAATTGTGGCCTAGTTTAGTAAAAGTTTTAGAAGTACTAATTCACCCCCCCCCCCTCTTAGGCGTCACCTGATTCCTACAAGTGGTATCAGAGCCCGGTTTGGCTCATTTGAAACGTTTTAGCTTCATCGCTAAAAGAGCCGACGCTTTTTTGAGGAAGGGATGGATACCCATAGGCCACCACACTTCGACGGCACTAACTTCCCATATTATAGTGCTAGAATGGCTTGTTACCTAGAGGTCGTTGATCTAGGTGTTTGGAGAGTCACTCGTGACGGGATGAAACCCCTCAAGAATCCCGAGAAACCCACCACGAGTGAGGAAAAAGAAATTCATTTGAATGCTAGAGCCAAAAATTGCTTGTATGAATCTCTTAGCATGGATATTTTTAATCAAGTATTTACCTTGAAAACTGCTAATGAGATTTGGCTAAAATTGCATGAGCTCCATGACGGCACATCTAATGTCCGTGAGCAAAAACATTGCCTAGTCTTAAATGAGTATAATTCTTTTGCCATGAAAGATGATGAGCTTGTTAGAGACATGTATTCTCGTTTGAATCTAATTATCAATGAGCTCAATTCTATTGGCATTAATAAGCTAGGTGATGCGGACATTGTGAGGAAGATTATCTCCCTGCTACCACAACAAAGATATGGGAGCATCATCACCATCCTTCACAACATGGAGGACTTGAGCAACATGACCCCGACCATTGTGATTGGGAAAATCGCGGCCTTTGAGATGTCGCGAAAAATGAGTCGGGGAGAGGAGCCAACTTCCTCAAGACCATATGCTTTTGCATGTGATGAAAGGAAGGGCAAAAAGAAGGCTCCCACTTCAAGTTCCTCAAGTGAAGAAGAGGAAGAAGAAGAAGAAAGTGATGATGATGAAGATAATCAACCATGCACATCATCCTCCGAGGACGAAGAAACAATCCGACGCGTCGGAAAGGTAATGAGGATGATCCGCAAGATTAATCTAATGGGTGTGCCCCTGCAGGTCGAGGATCTTCTCTTTAACATTGACAGGAAAAAGCAAAGGAAGAGAGGATGCTTCGCATGTGGGGAGAAGGGCCACTTCAGGGACAACTGTCCAAATATGGCCAAGCCCAAAAAGGAGAGGAGCAAAGGCAAGGCGCTAACAAGTGTTAGAACTTGGGATGATTCTTCAAGTGAAGATGAACCTCTAAGGACGCGCAGCCACCGGTCCTCGTCACGATTATCACGGTCATCACACAAATGCCTTATGGCAAGAGGTAACAAAAGCATTCCATCCTCTAGTGATGAAAGTAGTAGTGATGATGAAGGCGAGGGAAAGGCCTCTCTAGAAGAGCTTGCGGAAGCCGTAAAATTTTTCCAGGATGTTTGCACTAAGCAAAAAGCTCAACTTAAAACTTTGAAAAATAAGTTGGTTAGCTCTCAAAATAATTACAAAGGTTTGCTAGAAAAATTTGAAACTTTTGCAAACTTAAATAGTGAGCTATCAACTAAAATTGAGCTATTAGAATCTAGTGCTCCATCCACTGCTACCGATGATAGTCTTATTAAAAAGAATGAAAAACTTAAGGCTAAGTTAGCTAGCTCCCAAGAGGCTATTGAAAATTTGCTAGGGAAAATGGAAATTCTTAGCATACACAATAATGAGCTAACTACTAAGCTAGAAAACATTGGTAGCACCCCAGCAGCATCTTTAGTTGAAATACCTGAAATAATTAGGAAAGATGCTTCTACTTCCTGCTTTGATTTAATTGATGATTCTAACTCCTGCAACCAAGTCGTTGTTGAGAATATTGTTGTAGAGACATGTTCGGATAAGGTTGCAAAGGAAAATGAACAATTAAAGCAAGAAGTGGCTCGCCTTGGAAAGGCTTTGTATGACAAGAAAGGCAAAGCCAAACAAATCCGACCTCCACAGGATAACACCACTGCGGGAGTGAACAAGCCTGTAGAGGGAGAAACTGTGATTTGTAGGCTATGTCACAAGGAAGGCCACAAATCTTTCCAATGCAAGGCGATGACCGGGGATAAACAAAGGCAAAAGCTCAAGCAAAAGCCATCAAGCAAAATCTCCAACACCTACATCAAAAAGGTGAACAAAAAGGATGCTACACCATATTTGATCAAGAAGAAAAAGAATGGAAAGGTGATAGCAATCAAGGCCAACAAGCAAGCCAACAAAGGAAAAGGGGCCAAACGCATCTGGGTGCCGAAGGAGATAATTTCAACCATGAAAAGCACCAAGAAGGTTTGGATCCCGAAAGGGAAGTGAGTGGACCGAAGGTCTTCGGGAAATTTGGAGACTTGGCTAAATTGGGATGTATATCATGGGATACATCATATTGGATCAAGTTTATTGCCAAGTGGGTTAGTGAAAATTTTGGACCCAAATTTCCCACCCATGACTAAGGTAACTAGTTTTATTGTATTTCTCGTTTTTAGATATGCGTATCTATTTACCTTTTATCTAGTTTACCTTTCTTGCCTAGTATTACATTTGTTATGTACTTTTGTTCAAAATCATGCATACTAGGTAAATCATATGGTAGGATTGCTAGTTTTTAAATTCATATACTTAAGCAAACCTACATGACTTAAAATGTTTAGTTAAAGCACGACACATAGCATTTATATCACTCCATAGTAAATGATGCATCAATTGAAAATTTTGATTTCTACAAAGTGTATCATTTAACTTATATGTGCCAAAGTTTGGATTATGGATAATTTACCCCTCTTGATATCAAATCAAAGTGCATGTCTCCTACAAGTATTCAAAACTTGTATGCACACCTTTAGGGGGATGTTACTCTATAATCTAACACTTTGAGACTAACATCTTTTCAAGTCTATTTCATGTGATAGTCTCATTGTAAGGAAAATAAAGTCCCCGGAGAAAGACAACAATCTTCCACTGCAAAATCTCCAAGAACTCTTATGTCTCTCAAGCTCACCATTGACTTTCAATTGGTATCTTTTGAGACTACATTCAGTATCATTTACATGTCTTCTCCAATATTTGATTAGACTATATTTCATATCATATGCTTCCATGTTGCAAAAATGCATAAGTAGTTAACTCATATTCTGTTACCTATGCATAAGGGAAGTTAGTCTTTTCAAATCATGTCTTGCACCTCTAATTTTCACATGCTTTTTCCTAAGTAGAGGATCTCTGTCAGGGGGAGTATTTCTTCATCTCTAAAGGGGGAGAAAAACTCTTTCTAAAGGAGAATACTCATTTAGGGGGAGTAATCTTTTGAGGACTCCTTCAAGTGGTATCATTCACATAGTTTAATTTAATATCCTTCTAGTGATATCATTTGATACAATTCTTGATGAGGGCAAGCTTTTATTTACTTCCTACATGCTTTTAATGTCTTCCTTTTCGGTGGTTGATGCCAAAGGGGGAGAAGTTTAGGGACCAAAGCAATGAAAACTATATCAAACACCAAACACCACCAATTTAAAATTTTATATCTACAAATGGCTTTTCAAGTGGTTTTGGTTATTTGGTCCAAAAATAGGAAGTAAGTGAATTATGGAGTTAGGGGGAGGCTTAAGTCCATAATATCACATTGTGGGGACAATCATGCATCTTAGCAAGTAGATTGCATATTTTCACTCAAATTCTTGTATTATTTGCTTGCTTTGGTTGTGTTGTCATCAATCACCAAAAAGGGGGAGATTGTAAGGAAAATGGACCCCGGGCCATTTGGCTAATTGAGTTTTGGTGTTTGATGAACAACACAATCCGTGAACTAATAAGTTTTCTAGTGTTTGTAGTTCACAGGATGCGAAGAGAATTGGACCAAGGCAATGAGGATGCAACACCTCAAAAGAAGACATAAAAAGATGCATAGGAGTCCAATACTCAACAACAAAGAAGCCCGAAGAAATCAGCGAAGAAATCCAAAGATAAGGGCTGTCAGCCAGCGCCTGGTGGCGCACCGGACATTGGTGTCCGGTGTGCACCGGACTGTCCGGTGAGGCACTGGACAGTCTGCGCAGAGAGGCCGCAGACAGGAGCTCTCTGGCTGTAGCACCGGACTGTCCGGTGTGCCAACGGGCAGACGGCAACGGTCGGATCCAACGGTCGACTGCTACAGGCGCCAACGGTCGGCTGACGTGGCGTGCACCGGACATCTACTGTGCAGTGTCCGGTGGTGCACCGGACTGTCCGGTGCACCCGACGACAGAAAGCTGCTGCTTTCTGTCCAACGGCTAGTTTGGGGTGTGAAGGCTATAAATATCACCCCAACCGGTCATTCTCAAGTGTGAGAGCCCAAGCAACATACCAAGACACATAGTGCATATTTCCAAGAGCTCAAACACCCAAGTGCTTAATAGAATCACTCGGTGATTAGCGTAGGTGCTTTGCGAAGTGCTTAGGTTAGTTAGACCGCTTTAGCGCTTGCTCTAGGTGAACCCTAGTTAGTTGAGTGAGTTTTGTAAAACCACACAACCCCTCGGCTCTTGCGCGAGCCGTTGTAATTGTACCGAGTGGGGCGAGAGTCTTGCGAGACCGTGACAACCGCGTTTGTGTCACGGCCGCCACCGTGTACCGGAGGGAACGAGGCCCGCGGCGTTTCGGCCGGAAGCTCGATAGTGGAGACGGCGGGGAGCGTCCGAGAGGAGCCGGAAGCGGAGCACCACTTGCGCGTGGAGAAGGCCCGCGGCTCTCTACGGAGTTACTCGACTGTGGTGCTTGGCCCTCGCGTGGGCTTCCCTTTGCGTAGGGGCACCAACGAGGATTAGTCGGGACCTTGCGCGGTTCCGGATACCTCGGTAAAAATACCGGCGTCATCCACGAGAGTTTGCTTCTCTACTTAGCTCTTTACATTCCGCATTTATATTAAGCATTTAAGTTTCAATCTTGTAGTCATACTTATTTAGTATAGATTGAAACTTAGCCTTTTGCGGTAGAGATAGCAACACTTAGACAAAACCTAGTTTGCACATTCTAGTTTTGATTATTTGCATAGGTTTTGCTCTAGGGATTTAATTGTGGCCTAGTTTAGTAAAAGTTTTAGAAGTCCTAATTCACCCCCCTCTTAGGCGTCACCTGATTCCTACAGTCCCAAATTCCAGAAAGATCAGGGGCCAAGCTATAAACGTTTTTCTAGACTCAGTGAGCATACAGAGTAGATGGCGGGTTAAACACAAAAGACGTCTTAGTTGAAGTTGTACACAATTCAACATGAGTCACGTTGGCTAGAGGGTGGAAGGCTAGGCATTCTGCTCAATAGATATAAGGTTCGATCTCTGAGTAGCCACGGTTTGATTTTTTTTCTGCGCGCGGAACGGGGGAGGGCAGAACGGCAGAACGGCCGACTACTCTTACCTTCTTAATAAGTAGTATAGATAATATGCCTTTCTAAAGAATTTCTTAAAGCCTGAAGAAAGTACAGATGTTGCCTCTTCTGAGTTGCCTGGTGGTACCCATAAACAATTTGAAGCAACTAAAGAGCAAAATAACAACATATATTACAATTGCCAAATATGTTTACCTTGTATTTTCTCAAGAGGAGCCTGGTGAAGGCAACTCAATGTTTCTTTTTGTTTTTTGGAACTTTGTTTTATGGTCTTTAAATAAGAGACCAGTGAATGCGCTTCAAGTTCTTCTGTTGTACTCTTATTTTCCTTCCAATTTAAAAAATAGCAGTGAAATTTAAAAAATAGCAGTGAAGAGCGAGAGGAAGCTAGTAGAGTTGCTAGGAAGGATGAAACCAGCTTAAACATATGTTGTTGGCATTGATATGATAATATTAACGTGCATCAGTTTAAGATTTTCTAAAGCATCAATATTGTTTTTTTCTTTTTTTCTGAAAATTGACATTCTCTCTTATGAGCAGTTTAAAGATTATGTTTTCTTTCCTCTAAGTTAGCTATGTTTGTTTGAAGATGTTGCCATCGGTCATTCCAATGTAAAGTAGCCAAGAAAATACAATTTTTAAAAAATAATAAGCTAATTTGGAAAGGTATAAAAATGTACATAACAGATAATAACTATGCAGGAACAGCTAATCAGTGTGAAGGTGGACATATAAACAATAATAGAACGCACTTGAAAAAAAAGAGAAACCCAAAGACATGTAGAACATAAAGGTAAGGATCGTGCACTAACCTGTATGGTAGTAGTGACATAGGGGTATCAGTGGTAAGAAGTGCAATGCTTTTGATTTTTTGCTATGATGTTGGAGTAAAAGGAAGCATTCATGTTTAGATCAAAGGGAAAAACTTTTTTCAAGGAGTAGACTAAATAACAGGTGTAAACTGGCTAAAGTTTTAGAATTACAATGCACATGAAATCTTCTGAGAACTAACTGTAACATGTTAAGATTCTGAAGTTTTTAGGAGGGAAGGCTTTATATTACTATATATACGCAATACGCTTGTGCAAAGCAAGGTAGAAAAATACTTTTACCTTGTATCTTCTCAAGAGGAGCCTAGTGAAGGCAATTCAATTTTTTCTTTCTTTTGGTACCTTGCATTCTGGTCTTCAAATAAGAGATCAGTGAATGCTCTTCAAGTTCTTCTGTTGTAGTCTTACCTTCCTTCCTATTAAAAAATAGCAGTGGATAGCAACAGGAAGCTTGTAGAGCTGCTAGGAAGGATGAAACCAGCTAAAACATATGTTGTTGCCACTGATAATATTAATAAGCATCAGCCTAAGATTTTCTAAAAAAAATTCTTTCTAAAAAATGGTATTCTATCTTATGAGCGCATTAAAGCTTATGCTTTGTTTCCTCTAAGTTAACAAATGTGTACGTATATATATATATATATATATATATATATATATATATATATATATATATATATATATATATATTTGTGGTCAAGTAACAACAGACGTATACATGATAATAATTTACATGGAAGCAAACTTTTTTTTTGGGAAAATACATCTTTCCATGAATGGTCGGAGGACAAATCACATAAGCAATGGAGAAAAAATCCCAGAGCAGCATCAAAATGGCATAAAGCAATCAGACTTTTAGCATGCGTAGCATTCAATCGGCAATACTTACCAATCGACGGACGAGGGAGAAGCCAGCAGCATCCAGATGGGGAACGGCGATGTGGACGTATTTGCTCCAGAGGAAAGGAATGGGTCGCGTGCGGCGATCTCGTAGAGGTGTATGGTCTACAACAACCATCATCTCTTCTCACCTGTGCTTCTTCTTCACCGGGTGGCCGTGCTCCGCGAGCGGCGATGACCTCCACGACGAGCACACCTCATGGCACTACCGCTTAGCCTCGTTCAGCGCTGACGGCGCGGTCGTCTTGCGCTTCTCCTCGGGTGCCCTGCTGGTTGGGCGTCGACGCCCACAAGCACCACCTCCGGCGATAGCTCCCACTGGCGCGGGCGAGGATGACGGCGAGGAGAGGAAGGGGAAGAAGTCGTCGATGAGCGGGCGAGAGGAGGGGACGGCAACGACGACTACCGGCAGGGTGATGGCGACGACGAACGGCAGCTGCGGTGGCGAAGCAACGGGACAAGGCGACGACGCCCCTCCGGCGCGAACGCGAGGAAGACGCGAACAATTTTTATTCTATTTTTTTGTCCCCATCTCAAACTCTCTCGAAGACGTGCCGGTAGGCAGCTAGCCCTTTTTATGGCCGTAGTGCCGGGCGTTCTAGAAGTTTCCAGGTCTCTGCCGAAGACACAGGCAGTCGAAATGACAGCTATGGGAAAAGGACCTTTTCGCCCCTGCACTTTATTTCGTTGCCTTCCTATGCTTTTCCCCGCTGATGCGTAATCCAATGGACGACGTTTTTTAGCCGATGTGGATGAACTAATCGACGCCGTTTTAAACCGGCTTTGTATATAGAGAAGTACTCTCTTAAAGCACTGAGGAAGTGAGCATGGTTTCTGTCATCTGTTAGGAGTACTTAGTGCAAGTGCAAGGTTTGCCTTCAATCAAATTTTCCTATCTGAAGTAAGATTATCTAACACATTATACATATTGGTGACATAAAGTATGAAAATATTTTCATGTTTTATTTAGTTTGATTTAATAATAATATATACTTTTTAAGATATTGCTAGTTAAAGGAACACTATGTAGTTAAAATCCTGTTATACCATATATTTCTTACTAGAGAAAATAAGCCTATATTTTAACTCTTCTTTCACGCATAGGACCTACAATCCAAAACTAGAGTTGTTCAAACGTCGGATCATATTTGAGTCACGTCAAGGTCGGGTTGTGGGAAATAGGGGCGGATCTACACCCCGGGCCACCCGGTTCGTGGCCCGGGGCTTGATCCATGTAACTCTATATAAGTCTCTATTTATACGGTATAAAATAGTTAAGATAAAATGAAGAAAATGAAATTTAGTAGATTTGGCCCGGGTCATAGAAAAATTCTGGATCCGCCCCTGTGGGAAACACAACCACGACATGTGTTTGACCTGTAAAATCTCTTATGTTTGTTCTATCTTAAAGTACAGGACCTAACTCATAAAAACATTTCCAACGGTACCTTGTTTTATAATATTTTATCAAAAAATATAGGGCAAACCATAAAGTGATCTAAACATACTACACCTCAGATTAGTGTCCTGAATAAGTTTCTAATGAGGGTTTATTTTTTGTCTTGTGTAATTAAACACAGTTCATGATGTAGAGCATGTTTTTCAAAGTTATGTTGTAAGCATGAGCTTTTGGAAAACAATAGTCCAACCCAATAAGGGTCCCCTTAACAAGCATAGATTAGTCGCAAGAAGGAAAACAATTGACTTGCATTAAGATCACTCCCTAACATGAATTTTCAATAAAACATACACTAATTATTCTGTAGTACTAATTTCAATCACATAACCTTAATCCACATTTCCTGATATGGTGAAAGAAGTTAGTTCATCAGATCCATAAGTGTCTACTTGTTATTTTGATTATTTGTCTTATTAAAAATAATCGTGAATTATCAATTTTTGGTGTTGTGGGTGTGACTTAAAATCTTACATTTTCAAATAAATATTTTAAATATAAAGAATGGTTAAAGTTTTGAAAAAAAGTCAATAGTGTCACATATTTGTGAACAAAGGGAGTAATATTTTCTTATCATGTACTACTTTCTTATCTTGTACGTACACTGCTTGCACTTCCACAGGTTGGTAAAAAGTCTCACTACCCATAGCATCTTCATAAGAAATTACCCAAAACCGGTTAGTACTGGTTTTTAAAAAGTCAGATTTTTGGAAACTGGAGGGATCCAAAACCGGCCTATGTCCAGCAAGTCAGCAACCATGTGCCCGGCGCTGTCAGAGTAGCAGTCGAGGTGCTTTTTTAGTCCGTACGGGCGCACCGCTGCTTGGTGATTCCTTCCCCTTCCCTCGCGCCAACCGAGGTATCGTACTTTTCACCGATCCCTACGGTCCACGCAGGAGGAGGAGAACGCAGAACGCTCGCTCGCTGCAATGGGGAACCTCGCCACGATGCGCACCTGAGTACCTGACGCTGACGGGCGACGACGCAGGTCATGGGCAGATGAGCTCTCGTCTCGGGACTCTGGAGAAGTAGAGATTACACTAGGTAAGTATGATAAAAAACGGTAGATAATTATCTATTGTCTATTAGGTATGAGTACGATGGAATTCGCTATCCACATATATAAGTATTGATATAATAAGGTATAGGTAGATACTTTTTTGTGTGTGCATATGGATGGATATCCATACCCATTACTGAATAGATATATGACATGTGAGCCATCTAAATTCAATACATTATCCTAAATTCCTATATTTAATTTTTCATCCATGACATGTTATTTGTTGCTAAAATTATTGTTTGATGCTACTGGAATGATAAAATTTTGAAATGCGATAAAATTATTGTTTGATGTTTAATGCTAAAATTGTAGCGGACAGTGGCGGAGCTCCGTAAAAATAACGTCTCGGGCCACTCTACAAATATAACGATGTACTACTCGTCTTTTAATTTTTCGCATTTTAGGGGTAGAAACATTTAAAACAATTCAGTGGAACTGTGGTAGATAGGAAATGAGATCAGATATTCGGGAACAATTACTCACAATAGAGGAGAATCACGGGTACATAGCAGCAGACAGTCAACACTCAGCACACAGCGCTCAGCACTCAGGTGGTTGCTACCCATTGGCCAGGGAGGCGCTCCGCCCTCGCCTATGAATAAGAAAAGAAAGGGAATCGGATTGAGTAAGTTGTATATTTTGGGAGAAGATATAATGGCAGGGGCGGATTTGGGTGGTGGCGCGGCGCCAGTGCAGGCCGCGCGTGTCATTGCTACATGATCGTAGCGATGCTGGCGGAGGTGGAGGTCGGACTGGCGGTGGCGGATGTCTGAGTCAGAGCCCGTCCGGTCGACTCGGAGGTTGCTGCCTTGTGCCCTTGCCGGATTCGTAGAGCCTGAAAGCGTGGAGAGCGATAGAGGACTGAATGAAGGCGGCACGCCACTGGCAACATAAGAAATGCAATCGCACATGTTTACGAAATAATTGGAAGAGGTGACTGAGGTAGGCTGCCAGCGCCAAACTCAATCGGTGCAAGCAGAAGATTTTGTGGCCACATTTTTAGGCTAAAATGTATTTTAGGCTAAATTTTTTGATTGAAAAAATACCTATAAACAAGAGTATTTTTGGGCTTCGCCCCGGATCACGGCCTAAGTGGCTCGGGGCCCAAATCCGCCCCTGGTAGTGGACCGACGCGTAACGAGTATCCGCCAAGTATCAGATATCCAGCGTGTATGAATATACTCCTAAATACAGATTTTTACCGATGAACGTATCTATATATGATCATAAATTTAATTTTGTCTTCCACTTATAAATTAACGAACCATACATATGTGTGTCCTACCTACTTGATTGTCATCCATAAATATAGGGTGGGGTGCACGGGTCTTTGATTGATGATTAATGACCATAATCATATTTTTATCAAAAATAACCATGAACGATTATATCGAAGGTTAACACATACGATTTTTTTATCAAGAAATGATCTATACTATAAATTCAAAAATAATTTATGGCAAGAAAACATATGTTAGTGTCGTCTGCAACATTTTACTCATAGTTTATAAAAAATACTATTTTTTACTGTTTTGCAATGTTCGTAAATTAAAGTTAAGTTTGAATATAGTTAAGCTCGAGGGACGGGCACGTCGCTGCGCCCCGCGTGGGTCTCCTGTAATCACACGGTGCGTCGGCGCCATCATTCCAAATTAAAATACGATGTACACCCTCAGTCCCAATTAGAGATGGCAATGGGTACCCGCGACCCGATACCCAATAGGTATTTACTCCATTAGGGTATATATGTGGGCTAAATATTCTACTCGTGTGTCTGTTATCGGGCAAAAATCTTCACCCAACGGGTAAACGGGTATTAGAACGTTCCACCTTCACCTATACCAGTTAACCCGCGGGTATAAAATACCTAATATAAACTTAGCCCAAGCATGATCTTGGAATAATGTCATAGCTGCTTAACGACAATTTAATAACCATGTAATGAAACAGTAATGTGCTATATAGTACTGTCATATTGTTACTACTTTATCCAATTATCTTTGGTGTGTTGAATGGATGGTTAAATGATGCTAGAAATTTTACAATGGTATTTAGATGGATATACTTGACATTTGTATAATATAATATTTTGATAGATATTTAATTTTTGTGGGTACGGATGACCCGACGGGTGGCCTATACCCACGTGGGTATGAGTATGGGGGTAAATCTATACCCACCAGTGTATATGGGTGACCCGATGGTGTTATTTTTTTTATCGTGGGTATGTGTATGGGGTAGTAATACCCGGTGGGTATTTACCTATTGCCATCTCTAGTCCCAAGGTATAATTTATTTAACTTTTCCCAAGTTTAATCAACTATTCAATTATCTTGAAAAATTAAAAAAATTAAAAGTCATACTGAAAACATATTATACATTAAACAATATCACAATAATAAATAATAATAATAATAATAATAATAATAATAATAATAATAATAATAATAATAATAATAATGAAATTAGATGTCGGTTACACTTAAGATAAAAGGGTTAAACAAATTATAAATTAAAATGGATGTAGTATAATACTACAAGCGCATGAGAACAACAAAAACCGTCCAAGAACAACTTGTTAGAACATCGTAACACTTCCTGGTCAAACCCTCGTAGCGATGCCGTTTCGACTTGGAATCTCTCTAAATAATTAAGGTCTAAACATTCTAGTTCGAACAAGTCTATAGTACTAATTTGAACCAAACTCCCAAATCCAGACTCCTCTTGCGGTGACGCCGACGGTAGCTTCCATCTTTCATGGCGACGACGAGGACAGGGCGTCGGCGTCGACCCCGTCCGCCCACCGCTTGACGAGCTGCAGCAGTATCTCGTTCCACGTGTCGATGGGCCCCGGCAGGCACCAGTGCACGCAATCGTTGGGCACCCGCTCCCTCGCGCCGCCGGCGAACGGGAACGGGTGCATGTACGCTCCCGGGTGGCCGTCCGCGCGCAGCCCGGCCATCCGCGTCACCTGCAGCGTCTCCACCGTCACGCCGGCCCGGCGCGCCCGCGCGTCCGCCGCGGCCGCGGCCGCCTCCTCGGCCTCGGCGCGGAGCATCTCGCCGTCCATGTACTCCATCGCCCGCTCCCCGGGCGCGTACGGCACGGTGCGCGCGCACGCGGTGGGGCTGTCCCAGTCCCCCTCGAAGTGCGCGGGCGAGAACGTGGTCAGCACGGCCAGCTTCGGCCTGCGACCCTGGCGCCGCGCCCTGGCGCCGCGGAGGACGACCTCGCGCAGCGCGCCGCGGACGGCGAGGCGGAACGCGCCGAAGAAGCCCGTCTCCGTGCGGTTGGGCTCCGGGCAGTGGTGGCACCCGACCACGGCGCCGCGGTCGTAGAAGAGGGCCGAGTGCAGGAACCAGTGCCCCGCGGAGAGCACCACCACGTCGATGCCGGGCACCTCCGCCGCCCACCGCTCGTTCGGCTGGTCCAGGTACAGCCGGTTGTGGTCCAGCCCCACCGCCGCTCCCTTGGCCTTCTCCGTGCCGTTCACCAGGAACGGAGACCAGAACACGGACACCGTGGCGTTGTGCGACGGGAACGCCCAGCGCCGGAACTTGCGGAGCTCGTCGCCGTCCCCATCCCCGTCGCCTCCGCCGGCGCCGCGCACGAGCTGGGCCGGGAACGCGGAGCTGAGCAGGCACACGAGGGACTCGCACTGGTTCCGCGCGAGCGAGTCGCCCACGAAGGCGACGTGGCGGCCGCGGACGAGGCGCAGGAACTCGGCGGGGTCGAACGGCGGGAGCGCACACCCGCGCGGCCGCCACCGCCACCGGAGGTACCCCGTGTCGGGCCGCCCGTGCGCCTCGCAGTTCTGGGCGGCCTTGATCGTCTCGCCGCAGCTCGTGCCGTTGTACAGCGGGCCCGCCTCGCTCCGCTCCCACGCCCCATCCGAGTAGTCGCACCTTGGCGCCGCGATCTTTCTTGCTGCTCCGCCGGCGGCGGCAGCAACTTTGGGCGGTGGTGGGGAGGAGGTGGTTGGGGCTGGAATGGGAGGGAAGGAGAGGAGGTAGTGGAGGAGGGCGAGCGGGACCAGGGCGTATAGCGCCAAGGTGATGATCCGCTTGGAGAGGAGGGATCGCTGGAAGGGGGAGCTGGGATGGTGGCGAGGAGTGGAGGCGCCCATGGGTGTCACGGGATCGAGGACCGATCCAGCTGATGGCGCTGTTCCAGACAGTCAAGGGCCTTGGCCCTTGGGGGGACGCGGTGCGGGGTTTGGGGAAAGAGAAAGGGGCAAAGTGGATACAGCTAGTTGAAGTGTCATCGGACTGGCTGCTAAAAAAAAAGTTTCGACGGACAGCATCTATGGCCTATGGGTAGGCAATTGGCCCAACAATACACTTTGATCGGCTCATTTATTTTCCTCAAAATAGGAAACTACTTGTTTGCACAGTATCAAGCTATCGCAGTAGAGGGCTTAGCAGATTATTATACCGTGTCAAGTAGATTACCTATATACTTTTACACTGATAGAATGTGTATGTTGGAGATTGTCTTAAGCCTTGAATTTCAAATATATTATTATTTTTATATTTGACAGGATTTTTTTTGCAGACTCAAAGGTTTGAGATGGGTATGAGGCTATGAGCTGACATGGATATATGATCTTGAATCTTTGAGAAGCAGAAGTGTCGTGGAGAAACCAATGGCATGAAAGAAGTTTATTTATTTAAATATTAAAGACTCTTTTAGTAAGGGGTTTTTAAAGGCTCCTTCAACAACTTCTTCAAAAATTATCATATCCTTGTTATAAAGGCCATCCCAATTGTGTTCGATGCTAAAAGGAGAGAAATTATTAGTCCAAAACAAATGGACCACACCGCTTTAAATTTTAAAACATTTTCATTTTTAAAAACTTATAAAAACCCTCTTAGCTTTCAAGAGAAGATATCTTTTATGGCAACTGGGAGGTAACTGTTTTGGCCAAAACAAAAGTGTTGGAGACTTGTTCTCAAATGCTATGAATCAAGAACAAGGCAACATAGAAATTATTAAATATTAAGGTCCTTCGTCCTTCGAAGCATTATTTCCCTCGGGATATAATGGATTTCGGACGAAGGTTATGAAGGTTATACCTTCATAAACACAACAAATAATGAAGAAGGGTAAAAAATATAAAATAGTTTGAACATATGATTATCATTATTAACCCATTTCTATTTTATTATTGTAGAAATGATAACAAATTACAAATATACCTTCGGCTCGAAGAAAAGCAAAAATACCGGCGTGATGCAAAAACAAATGTCCAATGCATGATTATAGGAGAACACGTGAACAGTACGAGGGTACTGTTCACCTATTTATAGACACAGTTCACAGCATGTATATAATTATATTCATGCCCTTTACTATAATAATGACACAGAATATCATGGGTCTTTAAGTCATTTCATCTTTAAGTCGGTTCACCCCTTTGTCTTGAGACATGTCACTGTACCGAAGCTTTATAGTTGATAGCTTCGGCGCTGTTTTGGAGAGGATCTGCCGAAGGTGTTTATTTCTTTAGGATCTTCGGCTACGAAGCATACCCCCAACAGTAGCCCCTTCGCGGCGCTAGATCGTTTTTCGTAACGAGCTTGATCCGTGAAAAATCTTCTAAGCTTCGGGATGCCGAAGATCCGAAAAACACCTTCCCTGAGCTCGTTGGCGAGAAACGATTAAAATAATCGTCGGACGCGCGACCCATCTTGCACCGATTACACTCTTGCCAGCGATTCACCTTCTCGAGCTATGTGGCCCACCGCTCAGTGAGCGCGGGTGACTGTTTGCCCAGTATTGGAGACCTTGCCGATTTACCTTCCCACCTGCAGCACTATATAAACAGACGGGTAGGTGTGAAGTTACCACAACATTCATTGCTATTGTACTGTTTTGCTGCCAAATTTTTAGTCATAGCCGAAGCTTGATCATTGTGCTCACACAAAATCTGCTTCGACGCAAGTGTAAGAGCTTTAGAAGAAACAAAAAAGCCAATTCAAAAAATTTCAAGCAAGTCATAATCAAATGGTCAGAGTTCGGTCTACTGCAAGAGTCGATCGCGAGGGAGACGAAACCGAAGCTGCGGAAACTGTTCCTATCTCGGAAGCAATGAAGCGATCTGGGCTGGTAACACCGGAAGACGTCTCTGCTGCTGAAGCAGAGCAAGCAGATATTGAAGAGACCGACTCTGAAGATGATTACAATATCGCAGTGCCGAGCAAGCCTAGCCACCTGGACTTCGGAAAGTCGACCATCTCCAAAGCTGATTTTCCTAAGATGGTGAAGTCGGGCTACTTTAGCGAAGATAAGAAAGGGCTGATTCGCTTCGGTGGAGAAGAAACTACTCCGAAGCCACAGAAAGATGAAATAGTGATTTTCAAGAGTTTCCTCAAGGCTGGTTTGAGATTTCCTTTGAATAGGATGATTGCCGATGTGCTAAAAAAGTTTGGGATCCATTTTCATCAACTAACTCCTAACGCTATTGTTAGGCTTAGTGTTTATATTTGGGCTCTCCGAAGCCAGGGGTGGAACCGTTTGCCGAAGGTTTCTGCCGGGTGCACGAGCTACATTATCAAACCAAGGCCAGAAAGGATGGGTTACATGAAAATTTTGGTTGTTACAATTTTGCCTATCGGAAAACTATAAAATTTTCTGTGATCTGCTACCGAAGCAAGTGGCCGGCAGGCTGGAAATCAGAATGGTTCTACGTCAAAGTTGATGACGACAAGGAGAAGCTGGTCCAGAGTCCGCTTGAACTGATCTTCGGAGAAACCAGACCCCACTGCAATATGACACCAGAAGGTCCAACCCAAACTGCGTTGGCTGAATTTAGGGTTATCGCAGAGCATATTGGCACTAGAGATTTAGTGCAGGAATTTCTGGCTTACAAAATATTTCCAACTATGAAGGAATGGGCTATGTCGAAGCTTGAAAAAGAGAAGAAAGAGGGGGAGCTTGTCCGATTGCCCTACCACTATAAATTCAAGAAATATTTCAAAGCACCCTGCCAAGAATGGCTCGAAACAATCGAAGCAATGTGCACTGAAATTCTTGGGAACTATTCTAAAAAGGAGGATCAATTAATGACAGCAGCCTTCGGCACCCGGCCGAAACGAAGGTTAAACAGAGTGCTTGATGCTATAGGTTTTGAATATCCCGATTATGAGCGACTCGACAAGGGTGCCGAAGGGCAGAAAAGAAAAAGAGTAGCTGGCGCTTTGATCAAAGACGACGAAGATCAATCAAAAAATAAGAAAGAAAAATTTGAATCGAAAGTATTAACTTCGAAGAAAAGAAAGGAATCAATCCCGGAACAAAAATCAATTGATGAAGAAAAGGCTTCTGCGACATCTTCTGATGCTGAAATAGAGGAAATTCTAAAGGTAATGACTGAAACTTTGCCTGTCAAACTAAGTCCATTGGGGCTTCATCTGACGAAGCTTTTTCATAATGAAAAGGAGCCCGCACAGGCAAAGGCATCTAGGCCAAAAAGACAAAGGATTGTTACCGTGACCGAAGTGATTGAAACGACACCACCAAGAGCTCCAACTCTGAAGATGCCGGCAATTGAAATCATGACAGATACTGAAGCTATACCTTCGGAGGCTACCGCAGAAGAGGCCGGAGCCAAAGATGCTAACTCCGAAGGTATTAATTTAGAGAGCGTAGCCACTGATATAGATAAAATGCTGTTAAACATGGCCGCTGAAGAAACTGCTGCAGCCACCGAAGAGACCACGACTACCAAACCCGAGAAAGGAGGAATAACCGAAGATACCTCGGAAGATGAAACTTTTGACTTCCGAAACCTAGTTGGCCAGGAGCTGACTGAAGCTGAAAGAGAGGAACTAAAAGAGTATGCTCTATCTTGTGGATATCGGCCGGGGGCGCTTCTCTTTGGTGGTATTGATGATGAAGGGTTAGGCTGTATACGAGACCAAATCGGTGCGAAGGTTGTTGGTACTTTATCGAAGAGTATCGGCTTCCCGAAGCTTGAAGCGGATATCAGCCGCTACCGTCGACAACATATTGTCAGCAGTTTATTCTATTCTAATTTCAAGGTAAACATTTTGTGTCTAACTTTTATTACTTGTGGTACGAAAATATTTTCTAACGAAGGATATTTGTCCATAGAGCATGCTTTTGAGCAATGCATTAAAAATGCAACAAGATTTAGAGGATAAAAGGCAAGAAGTTATAATTGAAAATTTAGAAAACAAAATAAAGGAGCAATCTGCTGCTATTGAGAAGAAAGACCTCGAGCTACAAACAGCCAAAGGCTCATTAGTGGATGCTGAAGCAAAAATAACAGAATTAAATTTGAGGCTTCTTTCCCAGTCAGAAAATTTTGAACAAGAGAAACTGAAGCTTGATGCAAGGCTTGAAGCCGAAACTCAAAGAAATTTGGAATTGAAAGAATCTTTGAAAAATCTTCAAAATAAATGCTTGGAGTTCTGCACTCGATGCATTCATCAGCTAAAGCAAGTGTTCCATTTTGTCGGAGCCAGTAGTGAAGAGTTTACTCCTTCGGCCGAAGACCTGTCTGGTGCCTTTGAGCACATTGAAGGTGATATTAATGATCTTGACGAAGTTATAGCTGGACATAGCGACTTTTGTGCCTTGGCAGCTTCTCGGGGTACAGCTGTTGCTTTTTTGAAATCTGGCTGTGAACACGGCAAAATTGTTAATAAACCCAACTTTAGCCTGTCACCGGCAGACTTAGATGATGTTCCAAATCTGGCTCGAAGTATTGCGAACAGATTTATAAAGTTAGTATGGACAAAGGGTGGTCGGAGCAAAGCTGGTGATGAAGCTCGGAGTCACCTCAAGCTGGTAACAAAATCATACCTTATTCTTACCTTTTCCTTTGAATTTTTGAATTTGGCTTATAATACTTTCGTACAGATTGACCAGGCCGAAGCTGCAGCTGCAGAGTAGAAGAACGAAGCTCCAGAGATAGTGTCGAAGCTTGCATAGTCTTGTATCATTATCATTATTAAAATAATGAAGAAGGGTAAAAAATATAAAATAATTTGAACATATGATTATCATTATTAACCCATTTCTATTTTATTATTGTAGAAATGATAACAAATTACAAATGTACCTTCGTCTCGAAGAAAAGCAAAAATACCGGCGTGATGCAAAAACAAATGTCCAATGCGTGATTATAGGAGAGCACGTGAACAGTACGGGGGTACTGTTCACCTATTTATAGGCACAGTTCACAGCCTGTATATAATTACATTCATGCCCTTTACAATGAACTATAATAATGACACAGAATATCATGGGTCTTTAAGTCATTTCATCTTTAAGTCGGTTCACCCCTTCGTCTTGAGATATGTCACTGTACCGAAGCTTTATAGTTGATAGCTTCGACGCTGTTTTGGAGAGGATCTGCCGAAGGTGTTTATTTCTTTAGGATCTTCGGCTACAAAGCATACCCCCAACAAAAAGTATTTGAAGGGGGGGGGGGAGAATTTTAAACTTAAAAAATGCTTGCAAATAAGGAAGACTTTCAAAAGATTTCAAAAACTTTGCAAAAAGAAAATACATTGTGTTGCAAACGTGGCTCAATATGTTAAAATTACATACAACTCATATTCGGCTTGGAATTGAACTTCACTTTGTATCTTATGAACTCATTATGAATAGCAAAAAAGTTACTAATTTTGAAGTTCATTTTTTGCTTTATTATGTGTTGGCATCAATTACCAAAAAAGAAGAGATTGAAAGACAAATAGGCTCAAGGCCATTTCTATATTTAGTTTTGGTGATTGAATGACCAACACAACACAATGGGCTAACTGGTTTGGTAAGTGATTGAATACATGCTCATAAGATAAGAAAAGACGTTTCAAAGATTGACAAATCTCAAATTCTAAAAAACTACTAGGTCTCTGATCGTTTGGACTATCAGGTCACAGATTGTTTGGCACCAATGTTCGAACTGTCTGAAGTACAATTGACAAAATCTGACATGAACTATGTTGATTCACACATTTATGTTGCGGGCCGTCCAAATCCAAGTCAAGTACTGTCTGAACCCTTTCGTAGATCGTCCGACTATAATTCGTCAATCGTCCACGGTTCAATTCTGATTCAACACGAAGGTGACACATTCAAGAAATGAGTTTTAGAGCCAATCGTGGCCCGTCGAGGCCTAAAGGCTGGACCGTCACGTGATGTCATCAAGAGCAGATAGCAGTTGATCTATTAGTTATAACCATTGATCTATTAGTTATAACCATTGAAATGTTAGATTCAATCGTTGTGAGAGGAACATACCATTCGAGCCTAGGCGTGGATCGTCCGCCAGTGCGCAAAAATGGTAGAGAAGGCATAACATGGTGGTTGGGGGCTATAAATACCCCCAACCAGTCCATTCAAGACATACAAACATTCATTGATTCACATTCAACACAAGAGCTAGAGCATTCACTCCAAAGCAACACCTCTCAAGCGATCAAGTCTCCAAGTGCTACATTTGAGTGATTAGTGAGTTGAGATAATAATAGTGCCTTGTCAGAAAATTAGTGGAGAGTGTGATGTTTCTTTCTTGTGTTCTTGAGCCTTGAGTTTTTGACTCCCATCCATTGTAAAGGCTAGCGAGAGGCTTCAACGTGTGAAGTACCTCGTAGAGACTTATGTCTCTTAATTGAGAAAAGAGAGAGGACTCAAGCTTGAAAGGGTTGAAAGGGTCTCAGTCCTTAGGGACACCTCAACAAAGACATATGTTGCATTAGGAAACCGAACTATGGTAAACACGTAGTGTTTCTTTGTGTTTGCTTGTTTACGATTTGATTCTTTCCTTTTCCCTCTCTAAGTTCTATTGCTTGATCTTCATCTGAAATCATATTGTGTTGTACCCCAAAGATAATTTTGTATTCATAAGTGCAATACGTGCAAGAACTACTCTCCCCTATTTCAATTCTATTACTTCTCGTTCTATCGCCTAACGACGGATCAAAGTTTTTGTTTAAAGTGTTAACTTTCAGGTTTTTCCTATTCACTCCCTCAAGGAAACTTTCATGCATCATGAACCATCATGTTCCAGGTAATTTTCTTTATATGCCATAGTGCCTACGATTTCGGTGATCCGTGACAAGCGTCGCGACTTCCTAGGTCTCCTTTAGAGGCTTGGAGGGCATGTACCTCCATCTACAACATCCCTATTGTTGGGTATCATAATTAGGGGTACCTATATTATGCCCCTAAACATGCTTAAATACCTAAGTGTTGAAAAATCATAAGACACATTCTCCGAGGTCAAGCAGGTTTAAATCATGATTCACCCGAGACTCCCCTCAACGGTCGCTCAGAACTCCGCCTCGTTTGAGCCCATCCTCAGGCGGAGGCAGCGCTCGGGAGAAATCCTCATCTCACCTAAGGGCCCTCCTCTTTTAAACGGTAATATCCGCCTCACCCGAGCTCGTCTCAGACAGGAGGCCGGCCCCGAGCCCAGCCTCATCCAAAGGCCCCAGGAACCGTGGAGACGTGCACATTAAATGGAACGGTTCAGATATCTACCCCATATGACGCTGCAGTCAAACAGGGGTCCTGTTGGTGACTTGTTCTCAAATGCTATGAATAAAGAACAAGGCAACATAAAATGTTAAATATTAATGCCATTCGTCCTTCGAAACATTATTTCCCTTAGGATATAATGATCTTCAGACGAAGGTCATGAAGGACATACCTTCGAATATCGAAGGTAAGATGGTAATAGAAGAAGCGTGTAAAATACAAAAGATAACATAAACAATCATATAGCATTATAAATTCATCTCCATTATATCATCATGAGAAAATAAAAACAATATTGAATTACATTTGGTACCTTCGACTTGGTAGGCAGCAAAGGTACGAGTGTGATGCAAAAGCAAATGCCAAGTCAGCGTGAACAGTACGGGGGTACTGTTCATCTATTTATAGGCATGGAACGCAGCCCACGTGAAATTACATTCATGCCCTTTACATTTGCTAATGACTATAAGGTAACTCATCAGGGTCTAAATAGCCTTTTCCCCTTTAAGTCGGTTCCCTTTCCTGCTGTCATGCCGAAGCTCCCTTGCGCGTAGCTTCGGCGCTGCATCAATCTTCGTATTGTTCATGCTTCTCCCACTGTGATTCTGATTCGAATCCGAAGGTACCTGTTCATGTATTGCAACTCCGGAAACATTGTTAAATCATGTTTTTGAGGACCTTCAGAAGACGAAGGCCCCCAACAGTAGCCCCTCGCAAGGTTAATTTGTTAGAATAACGAATTCAGATTGCGATATGGACGAAGGCCCTAAGCCAAAGGTCCAAAAAAACACCTTCCCTTTGCTAGAATAGCAACAGTCAATGACAGACAGGGCCCCCCAACCTGGAGCGCGCTGGGCGTATAAATAAGAACTCACCCCGAGCACATTTGGTACGTTACTTGCTGCCTGCTTTGCTTTGCTCAATTTCTTAGCTCTTGCTTACCAGCAGTTGCTTAGTTTCTTAGATTTTCTAAGCTTCGGTTCTACGGACACACTTTCGCCATTTCTGAAGAAGAGATGTCTCAAGACAAAAAAGTTGCTGCTGAGTCGAAGCTGAGCGAGGAAGAGAAGCTCCTTGAGGAGAAGACTGCTGGATTTATTGAGTCAATTGCAAAAACAAACATAGAGAAGATAACTAAAGAAATATTAGAAGGCTTGTCTGAAGATACTGATGATAGCGATAGCTATGATGTGGAGAGTGGAGGCGAAGACTCGGAAGATCGTCCTTGGCGACCAAGTCACACAGTCTTTGGGAAATCAACTATCAAACAGAGTCATCTTGATAATATGAGAGGAAGGTACTTTCGAGATATTTCTATTGTGAGGGCTGACGTAGACAGAGCCGCTCCTGCTCCTAAAGAAGACAAAGTTGTAATCTACCGAAGTTTCTTCAAAGCTGGACTTCGGTTCCCATTAAGCAGATTTGTGGTTGAAGTTTTAAAGATATATCAGATTTTCCTTCACCAGATCACTCCCGAAGCTATTATCAGAATGGGGATCTTCGTTTGGGCTGTGAGGAGTCAAGGTCTAGAGCCAAGCGCGAGATGTTTTTGCAGTATGCATGAGCTTTCGTATGAGACAAAGTCTTGGGGTAAGGAACAATATCATAACAACTTTGGGTGCTACAGCTTTGTTGCTCGCTCTGGCGCAAGCTACCCAGTGCCAACGTTCCGGAAGAGGTGGCCCGGGGCCTGGATGGAAGAATGGTTTTACGTGAAAAATGATTTGAAAGCAAGAGAAGATATTAAAGAAATCATTATGCGACCCATCTGGTCACGCTTTGGCCTCCGGAAACCGAAGGTAGAGATTGATGAGGCAGCCGAAGCATGTCGAAGGGCCTTCAGTACAGTTTGTTCTTTTATCGGGACAAGAGATTTGGTTCAAGAACATATAGCCTACAGGATATGGCCACTGATAGACAGCTAGGAAATGCCAAAGGAAAGCATCGCTAACCCTAGCGAAGGTGGTTTGGTTCGATTGAAATATACTTTCAGATTTGGGGACCAATTTATCGAACCAGACGATGACTGGCTGAGGTGTGTTGAAAATACTAGTGATGAACTACTTGGAGCATACTCCAAGTCTGAAGATAATGCACTATCTGCGGCCTTTGGGAGCCGAAAAAATAAAAGGCTAAATAGAGTTTTTGATGCTATCGGATTTGTGTACCCTGACTATCGCTACCCGCCGTGGGGGCAGAAAAGAAAGGGTGCAACTTCTGGGAAGGCTGCTGCTTTAGCTACCTCAAGCGAGCCCGCACCGAAGAGGAAAAAGTTGAAGGTCCTTACTCACCGACCGCGCTACATTGAACCGGCCATAGTGCCTGAATTTGGTAGGTAGACTTATTCAGCTATTGAAGCCAAAGGACCTGCTCTTACGCAGAGGATTGAAGAGCGGGCTGCAATGCCAAAGACTAACAAAATTGAAGAACCGAGAATTGAAGAGACGAAAACATTAGAAGTTCTAAGCCCTTCGGCAGGAGTGGAGGTGCCGAAGACACAAAAAGGTCTAGCAGCGACCCCCAAGAGAAAAAGGATGGCTAGTGTACTAGATGTGCTGGAGACAATAAAAGCTTCAAGCTCTACATCAGGGAAAATTGCCAAGGCTTCGAAGGCGCAGATTGAAACCGAGGCAAAGGTAACCGAAACCGAAGCTACAATGAGCCAGGCCGATGCCGAAGCTGGGCCTTCAGAGCCTGTCAAGGAGAAATCCTCGGAAACTGGAGAAAAGGCAGCGGGAGAAGAAGCTATAAAACAGATTTTGCTTGAAAAAGCTATCGCACCTACTCCCGAAGCGTCTTTCGAAGTCCCTGATTATATTATTCGACACGCTTTGGAAAAAAGATTATCTAAAGAAGAAATTTTTGAAGCTAAACACTATGCCCAAGAACTGAAGTACCCAAAAGGGGCCTTAGTGTTTAATGGCACAGATGAAGATGACTTCTTGTATTGCCTCCCAGAGAACAAAGAATTATCTGACTGTCGGGAGATGGCCAGAAGTATGGGGTTCCCGAAGCTTGAAGCTGGCCTCTATGCTATGACGAAGGACGATCTTGCGGATAGCCTTGCATATAACAGTCTGAAGGTACAAGAATTGTGTATTTGGAAGTTTATGGATTTTGAATTATTCTTTTGTTCTTTTATTGACCCATTTATTTTTTCATATAGGGTTTAATACTTAGCAATGCCTTAAGGGCGCAAAAGAATGCCGAAGACGAGAGTTGCACTATTGCTCTCAACAACCTTCGAACAGAGGTTATAAAGTTGAGGAACGAAGCTTTGGAAAAAGACAAAATTCTACTTACATTGGTGGACAAAGTAAAGGAGGATAAAGCTAACTTCAAGGCTCAATCTGAAATGCAAAGGAATGAGATTGAAAATCTTCAAAAACAACTGGCTGAAGCCAAATTGAAATGTGCTATTGCTGAAGCTGACCAAGATGCTAGTGAGTACTGGAAAAATTATTTTGAAAGAACAGTTGCAGAGCTTCGCTCATCGAAAGAAAGATGTTTTGAAAAATCTGTAGAATGCGTCAAAAAGATAAACACTAGCTTCGCCAACGTGGGCGCATACTCAAGCAAAGACAACTTTCATAAGAGGCGAACCTAAGGGCGTAATTGAGTGGATCAGCAGCGAAGCCGAAGCTTTTGAAGAAATCCTAAGCGACCGCGGGGACATCTGCGCGTTCTCTGGTGCGAGGGGAGTTGCAACTATTTTGGAGAAAGCAGGGTGCGATCATGTTAAAACTCTGGCCCAGGCCAAAGCTGCTTTGTCTATTGATGATACGAAGGACCCCTCGGCCGAAGCAAGCTTAATAGGTGGAAAATTTTTCACTGATATTTGGGAAAATGGCGTCCGAGGGATGGCGCATGAAATAATGAAAAAGAGTGAAAAATACATTCATGACGCTCGAGAAGCAACAAAAGCAGCTGAAAAAGCTGTGGAACTTGAAAAACGGATAGGTATTACTTAATGGCTTTTGACTTTATTGCTTATTTTTGTGATTTCGAACTAACTTATATCTTCTATTGCAGCTGAACTATCTCCTCCCCAGAGCCCTTCGACCCACTGGCTGACCCAGAGACAAAGAAGATAGTAGAAATTATCAATATGGTTGAAGCTATTGTGGACGAAGTTGTCACGAAATTATTAACCGAAGCTGCAGAAGAAGTCCTGAAGGAAGAAGAATAACTATTTGTAAAAACATTGCTAGAATATTAATGTAACATTTGCTGGAACATGCTTGTAATATTCGGTGCTCGTAGGTTTTGAATGTAATATATGAATGGTTTTGCAATTCATTTCTTTGCAATGCATGAAACTTTTATGCACATACCGTTTTTGTGCCTTTGGCGAAAAAACACCTTCCCTTCTTTTCATGCTTCGTAAAGAAGAGCTTCTATGCTTCGTAAAAAATCCTCCAAGCGTCACAAAAACATTAATGCTTCGTCAACAATAGATTTGTTCCCCCACATCAGAGTTGATGAAGCTGTATTTCTTCAAAACTTATTTTGCGCCTTAGCACAATTTCATTTTTTCGAAGCATTCTCTGAAGGTCAACATTGTATCCCCTTCTTGTGCCATTGATGCAATATGATGTATGATGTTATGTTATGCAAAATGATGTGATGATGTTATGTTATGCAAAATGATATTTATGCCGAAGACACACACTCACACCCCCATAGTGGAATACACAATCTCTTTGTCTCTTATTTTTCGACTTCACCGCTTATTTTTCGATGTATCAGCGCTGACTTTTCGCTGTAAGTTCTACATTCCCTTAGGAACGTCTTTTGAACTTCTTCGCTTTCTATTTTGGCGGTATTCGCGTTGACTTTTCGCGCTTTGCCTTATATTTCGGCGGTATTTGGCTCTGCATTCCCTTTGAAGCGACTTTTGAGCAGAAAACTTACACTGCGCTCCCTTAGGAACGACTTTTTGTATCTTCGGCAAACTTACGCTGCGTTCCTTAGAACGACTTTTTGTAGCTTCAGGGATACTTGTAATGTGATTTTAGGCCTACGTTCCCTTAGGAATGACTTTTGTGATTCAACGACTTTTTGGACTTCGTGAGTCTATGGAGAAGATATATTCCGCTATGACAAGAACGAAACTATTACAGGAAATTGAAAATGACAAGAGAACTAGGTTTTCAATAATTGCTCCTTATTAAAAAACAAAATGACAATGAATGTAAAAACTGTTTCAGCGGTAGGATATCTCTCAATAGATATGCTTCGATTCTGGCACAGTACTGTTGACTGTGCGAGCTTTGGACTCCTCCCTGAAATCTTGCTGCTGATGGGTCTGTTGGCTCCCTTCTGGCTGCTGGCCTCGTGAATACACAGGCTGTAGTGGTGGCGAAGGTGAAGGCTGTGGCCAATATGCCTGTGGCTGACTAGCCGAAGCAACAAACGCTGCAGGATGGTTACCCACATACTCTGGTATGTAGGGTGAGTGATACGAAGCAGTATGCATGACCTGCTTCGGCTGGTTCTGCTGAGCTGCGGCTTTTGCTATTTCCTTTTGTTTCTAAATGGTGACATGGCACATCCTTGTAGTATGGCCCTTTTCCTCACCACAGAATAAGCAATAAATTTTTCTAGGCTGATTCCCAAACCTTCCTCCGAAGCCCCTGGCGCCTCTGCCTCTTGGAGCTGGCGGTCGGAAAGAGCTTTGTTGCTGCCCCGAAGCATGCGAGGAATACTGTGGCGTCTGTTGTTGACTTCCTCTGTCGTCACTCTGGGTGGAGTGAATTGACCTGACATGTCTTGGGTGGATTCTTCCTCCGAAGCCCCTGGTCATCTCAGAGAACCTGTAGGCTTCCTCTCTTCTTTGGCGAAAGTCATTGTCAGCCCGAATGTATTCATCCATCTTTTGAAGCAGCTTCTCCAAAGTCTGTGGAGGCTTTCTAGCAAAATACTGGGCAGTAGGTCTTGGACGAAGCCCCTTAATCATGGCCTCAATGACAATTTCATTGGGCACTGTAGGCGCTTGTGCTCTCAGGCGCAAGAACCTTCGGACGTATGCTTGAAGATACTCCTCATGATCTTGTGTACATTGAAAGAGAGCCTGAGCTGTGACTGGCTTCGTCTGAAAGCCCTGGAAACTTGTCACCAGCATATCCTTATGCTTTTGCCATGAAGTAATAGTTCCTGGCCGAAGAGAAGAATACCACGTTTGAGCCACATTCTTAACTGCCATGACGAAGGACTTGGCCATGACAGCTGCATTGCCTCCGTATGAAGATATAGTCGCTTCATAACTCATCAAAAACTGCTTCGGATCTGAATGTCCATCATACATGGGGAGCTGAGGTGGCTTGTATGATGGAGGCCATGGGATAGCCTGCAGTTCTGCTGCCAAGGAGAAGCATCGTCAAAGGTAAAGATATCATGATTAAAATCATCATACCATCCATCCTCATTGAAGAAGCCTTCTTGGTGAAGCTCCCTATGCTGGGGCCTTCACTCTTGTTTGTCTTGGGCAAGATGGCGTACTTCTTCAGTGGCCTCGTCAATCTACCTTTGAAGATCGGCTAGTCGAGCCATCTTCTCCTTCTTCCTTTGTACTTGTTGATGAAGCATCTCCATGTTTTTGATTTCTTGGTCCAACTCTTCCTCCTGGAGTGTTGGACTAGTGGCCTTCCTCTTCTGGTTTTGGGCCTCTCGAAGAGAAAGGGTCTCCTAGTTTGGGTCCAGTGGCTGTAGAGCGGTAGCCCTATCGCTGAAGCTTTCTTCGGTGGCATGACGAAGGTCAGTGCTTGCCGAAGGTGGTCAAAAAGGATTCACCAGAGGTGGGCGCCAATGTTGGTGACTTGTTCTCAAATGCTATGAATCAAGAACAAGGTAACATAAAATGTTAAATATTAATGCCCTTCGTCCTTCGAAACATTATTTCCCTTAGGATATAATGATCTTCAGACGAAGGTCATGAAGGACATACCTTCGAATATCGAAGGTAAGATGGTAATAGAAGAAGCGTGTAAAATACAAAAGATAACATAAACAATCATATAACATTATAAATTCATCTCCATTATATCATCATGAGAAAATAAAAACAATATTGAATTACATTTGGTACCTTCGACTTGGTAGGCAGCAAAGGTACGAGTGTGATGCAAAAGCAAATGCCAAGTCAGCGTGAACAGTACGAGGGTACTGTTCATCTATTTATAGGCATGGAACGCAGGCCACATGAAATTACATTCATGCCCTTTACATTTGCTAATGACTATAAGGTAACTCATCAGGGTCTAAATAGCCTTTTCCCCTTTAAGCTGGTTCCCTTTCCTGCTGTCATGCCGAAGCTCCCTTGCGCGTAGCTTCGGCGCTGCATCAATCTTCGTATTGTTCATGCTTCTCCCACTGTGATTCTGATTCGAATCCGAAGGTACCTGTTCATGTATTGCAACTCCGGAAACATTGTTAAATCATATTTTTGAGGACCTTCAGAAGACGAAGGCCCCCAACAGGGCCCATCCACTTTCACCGACTGTTGGGGACTTGTTCTCAAATGCTATGAATTAAGAACAAGGCAACACAAAATGTTAATGGTTAAGGCCCTTCGTCCTTCTAAGCATTATCTCCCTTAGGATATAATGATCTTTGAACGAAGGTCATGAAGGACGTACCTTCATCATCGCAGTATATATTAATGAAAGAAGAAACATATGAAACATGAGAAATAACATGAATAATCATATGACATTATTAATATATCTTTATTATGTCATCATGAATGAACATGAACAATATCGAATTACATTTGTACCTTCGGCTTGACAGAAGGCAAAAGTCCAACTTTGATGCACGAGTGAATACAAGTCAGTGTGAACAGTACGGGAATACTGTTCATCTATTTATAGGCATAGGGCGCAGCCTGTGTAAAATTACATTCATGCCCTTCATGTTTATTATTGACTTAAGGACAATATATCAAGGACTAGATAGCTTTTTCCTCTTTAAGTCAGTTCCTTTTTCTGCTGCTGAGCCGAAGCTTCCTGGCTCGTAGCTTCAGAACTGGTTCAACCTTCGTGCCGACCATGCTTTTCATATTGTGTACAGCTTCATTCCGAGTCCGAAGGTTCCTGTACATATATTACACTTGGAAAACATTGTTAATCATGTTTTTGAGGACCTTCGGAAGACGAAGGCCCCCAACACCGACTACGATGACACACGCCCACGAATAACAAACACTGCTCCCCCACGCTGACTACTGTTCTCGAACAACTCTAGATGGGACGTGCACCCACCCGAAGACAACCTCATACTTGGGAGAGAACTTCGCCTCACCCAATGACAACTCCAGCCTCAGGAGAAAACTCTGCTTCGCCCGAGCTCAGCCTCGGCTAATAACTCCCCATGAATCTCGCAGGAGGCCACTCCTTCAACTGTTCCCTACATAACTTCATGCCCCGACGCAGGTCCAACCATGGCCGCAAGAGGACTTCTATCTCGCTCGAGCGTGGCCTCGACCTAGATAACATCGACAAAAGGACGCCTGACGTCACCAACCCCTCCATAGAGACTGTTAACAACGGGATGGCTACAGAAGCAACAAGACTGACGTCAGGACTGCTTTATGCCATACGGTATGGACAACCAAGTGCTTTTCACCATACTTACCACTATTTCAACAACTACGACTTGGACAACACATCCACAAGGCAGGCTCGGGTATGCGTCCGAGCCCCTGGTTTGGGCCTCGGCTCTTTGCTCAGTCATGATGCGGGATACAGGGTCTAGACGTCCTCTCCCTAATCCAAGTCAACTGCAAGTACAAAGGACATCCCGGTGGCCTTGCTGCAATAGGGGCTCGATCTTGCCTCCTTTCCTCAACATGACAAACCTTAGCGCTCTTGGGGTCCCTCCTTGAGGCTTTAAAAGGAGGAGTCTAGGGCTTCTAGGGGGAGAACACTTCACATGTTTTCACCCCCACGACCGATATTGGCACCTGCCTATCATCTTCATGGACTTGGGATCCACTCCCTCTATCAACCAGTTTGTACCCCCTACTACAAGCACTTAGGTGCAAGATAATATGAGTCTCATCCCCCTCTACTGAAAGTAGGGCCTTCCATTGCCCGAACCAGGATAAAACATGTGTCTTCTTATATCACCTATCTAGACTGGATCACACAACACTAATTCACTAGTTGGTTAAGACACTCAGGTCAAAACATCGACACCTATGATTTTAGCAATAGGCACACACTCGGCACATGTCCGGGATATCCGGTATGGGCAGGGCGTGCAACTACAATGCCTTGGACATTCCTGCATGACCTCAGACTGATGTAAACAGAACTTTCATTAAAGAGGGGTGGGCCAGACAGTAGGTCCGACACCATTTGTTAGTTGTAATCCTGGCCTCCCTTATTAGGGACACACATACTTCTCTTGGGTCCTAACTTTTTACATAACTCCACACGTTTCCACTCTTAGGCTCTCATAAGCCTCCTGTAATAGGCGCACTTGGGAGTTTGCCTATGTCAAAGGTCCTCAAAGTAATTTGATTTGAAACCTAAAGACATACTTTTCCACCCAGGAATTTTCCTTTGGGGACTCTGAAGACACACTTTTCTAGGTTTAATTTGATCCGGAACCTTCGGAGGTTCGCAAACATCTCTTCTAAGTTGTTGATGAGGACATTGAACTTTTTGGTTTTCACAATGATGTCATCAACGTATACTTCCATGTTGCGCTCGACCTGGTCGGTGAAGCATTGGAGCATACATCGCTGATACGTGGCCCCATCGTTCTTCAGGCCGAACGTCATGGCGACGTAGCAGAATGTCCCAAAGGGGGTGATGAACGTCGTAGTGTGCTAGTTGGCCTCCTTCATAGTGATCTGATGGTAGCCTGAGTATGCATCTAGGAAGGAGAGGAGTTCACACCCAGCGGTGGAAACTACAACCCGGTTGATACGTGAGAGAGGAAAAGGATACTTTAGGCATGCCTTGTTCAGCCTCGTGTAATCAACACACGTCCTCTAGCTCCCATTCTTCTTTTTTACGAGAACGAGGTTCGCAACCCATACTAGGTGGTTAATCTCTTTCACAAACCCAGCCACCAAGTGTTTCGTGTTTTCCTCGCCAATGGACTTGCGCTTCTCCTCATCAAAACGACGGAGTTTACGGTTTAGGTTTTAGGGACTGGTCTTGCTGTAGGTTAGATATTTAGGGAGTGCTCGACGAGCCCCCTCAGGATTCATAGCATGTCAGCGGCCTTCTAGGCAAGACGTTACGATTGGCCCGAAGAAAATTGACGAGGTTGTTTTCTTGTTTGTCAGAGAGCGTCGCCCCAACCCGGACACACTTTGAGGTGTCGGTGTCATCTACCAAAATGTTTTTCGTGTCTTGCGCTGACTTGATATGCCAGAAACAGCTTTGGGGGTGTTAGGACTGTCTTATAGGTTGATGCCTCTCTTTAGTGTAGCTAATTCCCTTGCGGCGGCCTGCGCTAATGCGAGCTCACGGTTGGCCCGTTCACACGCATAAGCCACTTGGAATGAGATAGATGTTTGAAAGTTGCCTAGAGGGGGTGAATAGGCAAAAGAAAACTTTTTCAACAAAAACTAGAAACGAATTGGGTAAAACCAGTTCAGCCGGTTTCACGAGCTCAACTAAAGAATGGGATATAAAACTAAATTGATCTCGAAATTCACCTAGTTAACTTTGGAAATGAGATGTTCTAGATGATCCATAGGGTTCAAAGTAGTAGATCTGAGAACGACACTTCTCAAAGTCCACACACCAAAAAGATATAAACAAATCTTCCACGAAATGGTGAGATAACGAAGAACACAAACAAACACAATGAGCAAGAATACAAGAGACCCAAGATATATCCCGAGGTTCAGTCACACCACCAAGGTGCCCTACTTCCTCGTTGAGGCACCCACAAAGAGCCGGGTCTCTTTCAACCCTAATCCTCCCTTTGCCGACCACAAGGGTCAAGCCCACACACTAATCTTTGCTCAAATGAGCGGGTAATACAAACTTTCTTGTGGTCTTCTACAAGATTTGGAGACTCACAAGAGACACCTAGTCATCTAGGAGCTAGAAGCTCCAAGAGTAATGAATCCATAAAGAACTCGATGTAGTACCAAAGCTCGAATCAAGAAGAACAAGAAGGATTTGGAGATGAAGCACAAAAACCATAGCTCTCAATCTTACTCAAAGATTTCTCTCCAAAGATTTGAAATGGGAGAGGCAAGAGGTGTGTGAGAGAGAGTGGGAGGTGTTTCTCAGGTTAGGAATGGATTTTGAGTCGTGCTCATCTGTGGGGGAAGAGGTAGGAGTGAGTATATATAGGTGGGGCTTCAAAACTAGCCGTTTTTTACTTTTCTGCTCAAAAACCGGCTGAACCGGTTTCCAGCAGACTGAATTCTGGTTCAGTGACCGACTGAGCTGGTGGGTTGACCGGAGTCAAAACCGGCTGAGCTGGTCCAAAATCCGGCTGAGCTGGTATTTGAATACCAGCTGAACCAGTATTTTCCAGAGAGCAATTTTGGCCAAGATAGACTTAAAAAGGTTGTACTACATACTTTCACTAAGGATTAACAAGGGTAAAATAGAAGTTTTGGATCAAGGATTTTGAGCTTTAGTACCAACACCAACCTTCTTTTTGGATCCCCCTTGATAGTACGATGATTCCTATACTCAAATTAAATAAATTATAATTAAGTAAACTCCTTGAGTCATTGGTGTGTCATGTGTGATTTCTCCATGGCATTGCTTCATAAGGATAACAAACATCTTTGTCTCACCTTTTTAAGCAAACACAAATGGAGCCTGTGACTTGAACCATTTCACCATATATGAGCACAACTCATGGCTTGAAGTCACCTTACTGATGCATCAACATAATATAACTCTTCATAGCTGATTAGTTCATCGATTTAGTGCAAGTACTCTCTTCTTCACCATAGCAATGGTACCTCGGTCCATAAGCCGTCGCTTGGCCTTCACCTTCGCCTGGTCCCTCGAAGCCCTTTCCTTGCTATCTTCACCCTATCTAGCCATTCTTGAGTTGCATCATACTCAACATCCATTGAGAGAATCATTTCTTCAATATTGTGAACCTTGCATGAATGTCATCTAGATATAAATGCTAAGATCAATCAAGCTCTAGTATGATTCTCATAGACGCATGAAAGGATCACGATGCCCAAGAGGGGGGTGAATTGGGCTTTTCTAAAAATCAACAACAATTAAACCCTAAGCAAGAGCCCAACTTCACCCAACTACTAGCAATAAGAGTATACTACTAGAAAGACAACAATACTAAGACATTACTTCAACTACTTGCTAAACAATTAAACAAGGTAAAATTCTTGAATTAAATGCGGAATGTAAAGCAAGGTTTAGAAGACTCCTCCAATTGTTTACCTTGTTTAAAATTGGAGGAGTCTTCTAAACCTTGCTTTACATTCTTGGAGGAGTCCTAATGCGGTAAAATTTTACATTCTTGGAGGAGTCTTCTAAACCTTTCTAAAAATCTAATGTTGAACAAAAATTGGAGGAGTCCACCAATGTAAAATTTTACATTCTTGGAGGAGTCCACTCTGAATTCAACATTAGAGGTAAAATTCTTGGAGGGATCCACCAAGGTAAAATTCTTCAACATTACTTCGACTATGAGATGATCCTTTGCCACTCCGGCGTGGTGGATCCCTCACGACCGCTTACAATCTCAAGTCGGGTCACCAATAAATCCTCCAAGGTGATCACCGTGCTCCCAATGTCACCAAGCCGTCTAGGTGATGCCGATCACCAAGAGTAACAAGCCATAGACTTTCACTTGACCAAGAGAAGCCTAATGCATGCGTTGTGTGCTCTAGGTGGCTCTCACTTGCACTAATGAGGTCCTAATGCGGGATTAAGATTTTCTAATCACCTCACTATGCTTTGTAGTGCTTGCAATGCTCTAGCAATGTATGGTTATCAATGTGGGCAGCGGTTGGTCACTTGTTCTCAAATGCTATATATCAAGAACAAGGCAACACAATCGTTAGTCATTACGGACCTTCGTCCAATCGAAGCATTATCTCCCCGTGGGTATAAAGCTTCGCTAGACGAAGGTTAAGAAGGACATACCTTCATCATTTAATATGCGAGTAGGAATACAAAAGGATAAATATAATAACTGCATTTCATTAATTGATTTATTCTTATATCCCATAAAATAGAAATGAATATAAACTATATTAATATTACATTGATACCTTCGGCTTGCTTGAAGGTGTGGATGCAAGAAAGTGAATACAATCCAGCATGAACAATATTGGGTTACTGTTCATCTATTTATAGGCTCGGGACATAGCCCGGGTGACATTACATCCATACCCCTCGATGTTTATTTACAACTAACTAAAGCTAATAAGGTCTATTTAGTCTTTTACTTTTTTTGCTTGGTCCGAGCCGAAGCTATTGAGCTTCGGCATTCCGCAACGCTGCTTATACACAAGGCCTTCGTCTTGAGAAATTGAGCCAAGGTTGTTGATAGCTTCGGTGAGCTTTTGTATTATCTTGCCGAAGGTGTTTTTGCCTTGAGGACCTTCAATGGAGGAGAAGACCCCCAACAGTAGCCCCTTCGCGGTACTAGATCGTTTTTTGGTAACGAGCTCGATCCACGAAAAACACAGAGGCTTCAGAATGCCGAAGGTCCGAAAAACACCTTCCCTGAGCTTGTTGTCGAAAAATGATTAAAATATTCTGAGCGTCGGCCGGTCCATCGCTCAGTCAGTGTAGACAGTCTGGCGGTCCGCCTTCTTCCCCTGCAGCACTATATAAGCAAACAGGTTGGTGAGAAGTTATCACAGCATTCATTGCCATCGCACTGTTGTGATGTTAAAAATTTTAACCAAAGCCAAAGTTTTATGGATTGTGCTTTCCAAACACGCTCTTTGTCATTCGAAGTTAGCTTCGTCTTAAGGAACCACAACACTTGAAATGGCTCGAGTAAGATCCACTGCTAGGGTGTCCTGTGAGAGAGATGATGCCGAAGTGACAGAAACAGCGCCTATATCGAAAGTCATGTGGCGATCGGGTCTAGTTGTATCGGAAGAAGCTGTTGCCGAAGGTGAAACTGCCGAAGCTGAGCAGACTGTAGTTGAGGACAGGAGTGATGATGAAAGCGAAGAAGACAACAGAATTCTAAGCCCGTCAAAACTGAGCCATATTGAATTTGGAAAATCTACTGTGTCAGCAGAGGACCTGGTTATGATGAAGAAGCTAGACTATTTTGGGGAAGATGAGAGTAAACTTATTCGCTTTGCTGGCGAGGAAGTGATCTCGGAGCCGAAGGAGGATGAAGTTGTTGTATTTAAAAGTTTCTTCAGGGCGGGGCTTCGGTTTCCTTTATATGATATAATAGGAGAGGTTTTGAAGAGGTTTGAAATATATCTTCATCAGCTGACACCAAATGCCATTGTCAGGCTGAGTGTTTACATATGGGCTCTCTGAAGCCAGGGCAAAAGTGCCAATGCCGAAAGTTTCTGCCGAGTGCATGAGTTGCATTATCAGATGAAGGCCAGAGCAGGTGGACTTCACAAAATTTTTGGATGTTATATTTTTGCATACCGAAAAGACACCAAGGCCCCGGTGATCGGCTACCACACTAGGTGTCCGACCGGGTAGACAAGCGAATGGTTCTACGTGAAAGCTGATGAGAAGAAGAGGGAAAACTCATGATTATAGTTTTGAGTCCTCTGAGGTTGATCTTCAGGATGACAAGGCCATTATGCAATATGCAACTTGGCTCCCCATGCCAGGTGGCGGAGTCGAATTCAGAGTGGTGGCTGCTGAAATTAGCAATAGGAACTTAGTGCATGAATACCTAGCAAATAAAACCTTCCCAACCTCTAGCGGCTGGGGCATGCCGAAGAAGAAGGAAGGAGGAAAGAAATATGAACTTGTTCGTCTTCCCTTCCGCTTCAAGTTTGAAGAGCAATTTAAGAAACCGTGTACTGAATGGCTAGAAATGATAGAAGCTATGTGTAACGAAATTCTTGGAAATTACACGAAGAAATAAGATCAGCTAATGACGCTGCCTTCGGCACCTGGCCAAAATGAAGGCTATATCGGGTAACGGATGCCTTGAACTTCGAGTACCCGGACTATGATAGACTTGACAAAGGGGCCTGGGGAGCGAAAAGAAAAAGGATTGTAAGCATTCTAAGCAGGCAAGCTGCCCGGTCTGTGAAGAAAGACGAAGAGGCCTTGAAGAGATGAAAATAGCGTCGGAGCCGAAGGCACCAGCTCCTAAGAAACGAAAACTTGACAAGATTCCTTCTGCCGAACCGAAGGTACATGATGCACCAGAAAAAACCTTGAGCCCTTCGTCACCTTCTACTGCCGAAGCATCAGAAACTTTGAAGGTAATGACTGAATCCCCACCATTCAAGATGCTAAGTCCTCTGGGATTGGAATTGACCAAACTTTTATAGAAAAAGGAAATTCCTTCGACCACCGACGGAAGAGACGGGGGACAGAAAAAGCGACGTATGATGAACATACTCCATGCAATTGAGCAAACCCTGCCTCCAGCTTCGGCAGACAAGGCTGTCAAATCTACTGATGCCGAAGCTGCCGTTGCAACTGAAGGCGAAGATCTCACAACCACCATGTCCGAAATTGACAAGATTATATCAGACATGGCTGTGGAAAAGGAGGTATCCATAGAAGTGTCAGACAAAGGGAAGAAGGCTAAGGAAATCTCTTCGAAAGAAGCAGACTTCAACTTACGACACCTGGGTGGCCAGCAGCTTTCCGAAGAAGTTATCAACTGCAGCTACCAGCCAGGGTCCATGCTCTTTGGTGGGGTGGACGAAGAAGTTATAGGATGCATCCGCGATCGTGCCAGTGCAAAAATTATAGGCACCCTGTCAAAAAGTATCGGATTCCCGAAACTTGAAAGGGATATCAGCTGTTACAGGCACCAACATATCATAGGGAGCCTATTTTATTCCAACTTTAAAGTAAGTACTCTCTTTTAAGTTGCCCTTGATGTGTCTGCATTAGCTTAAATATTCTAAGTTTGGACCTGCTTTTACAGAGTTTACTATTGAGTAAAGCTTTAAAGATGCAACAAGACGACGAAGACAGGAAAATGAAGTCATTATCAAGGGCTTAGAGGATAAAGTCAAAGAACTCGAAGACTCTTTGAAGGAGAAAGACAAAATGCTATGTTCAGCCGAAGGGTCCCTTGCTGAAGCGCGAACTCAGAACAAGAAGTTAAGCAAAGAACTGTCAAGCGCTCAAGCACTTTTGGAGGAGAACTCTAATCAGTTGAAATAAGAAAACGAAGCTCTGAAGGCAAGACTTAAGGTTGAATCTGAGAAAAATACGAAGCTTAGTGAGGCGCTGAAGGCTCTAAAATAGAGATGCTTGGAGTTTGCAAGCCAATGCACCGCTCGATTGAGAAGTATTTTCAATTCAGTTGGAGCTGCATCTGAAGAAACTAGCCTCTCTGTCAAAGATATACCTGGGGCACTTGAATGTATTGAAAAGGAGGTTGGTGTCCTTGACGAAGTCATAACCGGCCATAGAGACTTCTGTGCGCTGGTAGCTTCTTGTGGTACAGTTGCCGCCTTCATAAAAGCCAGATGTAATCACGCGAGAGCTGTCAACAAGCCGAATTTCAATCTTTCATCATCGGATCTAGTTGACATTCCAACTGAAGCTCAAAGCATAGGGAATAGATTTATTACTCAAATTTGGGCTAAGGGCGGGCGTGAATTGGTTGGAGACGAAGCCCGAAAGCTGCTTAACACAGTATGGAATTTTACCTTTGTTTCTTACCTTGATCTTTTCTTGTAAAATTTTTGATTACCTTGTACTTTGATACTCTGCAAAATGATGGCGCCGAAGGTCAATAAGCCGAAGCTAATTCTGAAATGCCAAAGAATACCTTAGGATCTGCTTTTGTAGTCATCTATTGGAACACTTGAAAATCCTTTGTACCATATGTTAAAAAGTTGCGATTGACACCGAACAAATTATTGTAATCATTTGTAAATATCTTGTAATACCATTTTACCTTTTGCTTCATGTATGAACTGCTTTACTGTGGATGAAACAAATGCTGGTAGATTTTTGAGTCAAAGGCGAAAAACACCTTCCCTTCTTTTCGTTCACATCGAAGCATTTTCATATGCCATCAAATTCCATTTGAGACGAAGCATCTTTGAAGCATTTTCTCATCGAAGACATACATCTCCTGTTTTTGTCACAAATGTCTATGCTTTATGCCATGATGATGAGCCTACGAATGTCTAATGTATGTATGTATGAATGCAAAAAATGATGTGATGAAATATGCAAATGTATGCCAAAACACACCTAGACTCTGCATCCCCTTAGGAACGACTTTTGAGTCTCTTCATCATTTACTTAGGTGGTATTTAAGCTCTGCATCCCTTAGGAAAGACTTTGGAGCTTCTTCACCTTTGATTTAGGTGGTATTTTAGCTCTACATTCCCTTAGGAACGACTTTGAAGCTTCTTCACCTGGCATCTTAGCTCTGCATCCCCTTAAGGATGACTTTTGAGCTTCTTCATGGCTTTCATACTCGGTGATATGATTCAGATTTTACATTTTACATGTGGGGGAATTCGGCCCTTGTATTGCATAGGGCTACACACAAAATGAAAATTACAACCTATGGCCCCATTAAAAACCTTTCTCCTCTCTTGAAAGGAAAAGGGTGCCATAGGAAAAAATAGGAAAATTACATAGTTTACACATAATATCTTCGAAGCTCGTCCACATTCCAAGACCTTGGTATGTCATTGCCATCCATGTCTTTCAACCTATAAGATCCAGGTCTCGACGAAGATACCACCAAGAAGGGACCTTCCCACTTGAGCTGAAGCTTGCCCACTGTATCTGGATTAGCCACTCTATGAAGCACAAAATATCCTAGCTTGATGTTCTTCAGTTTCACCTTATGGTCGCACATTTGATTGTTTCAGCCTGGTATTTATTGATGTGATCTACTGCTTGGAGCCTGGTTCCTTCTATGGTGTCTTTTGTTATTTTGTAACCCTCTTCATCTTCTGCCGAAGCCAAGGTCCTTATTGCTTCATCACCAAACAGAAGCTTGAATGGTGTAAAGCCTGTTGACCTTGAAACAACAGTATTGTGGTTCCACACCATCTTTATTAATTCGTCTGGCCACTTTCCTTTGGACTGGTTGAAAATTGACTTCATTATCCTTGTTATTATGATTCCATTTGATCTTTCTACCAATCCATTTGACTCCAGATGTCTCACTGATGCAAAGTGTATTTTGTTCCAATCTGGTCACAAAAGGTTTTGAATGTTTCAGCATCGAATTGAGTTCCGTTGTCAACTGTGATAGCCTTCGGCACACCGAAGCAGCAAACAATATTTTGCCAAAAGAATTTATGTAATGTGGCCAAAGTTATTGTAGCTAAGGGCTTTGCTTTGATCCACTTAGAGAAGTACTCCACTGCCACCACAACATATTTCAGGTTGCCTTGTGCTGGTGAAAGTGGACCTAACAAATCTAAGCCCCACCTTTGTAGTGGCCAAGTAGGGTGTATCAGCTGGGTTAAAGACGAAGGTTGTTTCTGGTCTCTGGCGCATCTTTGACAATTTTCACATTTTTGAACCAATTCTGCTGCATTCAAAGCCGCCTTCGGCCAATAAAAACCTTGTGTGAAAACCTTCTCCAATAGAGGTCTAGACCCAATATGAGCTCCACACAATCCTGCATGTATCTCCTTCATCAATTCTTGACCTTCGGCTTTGGACAAGCATTTGAGCAATGGAGAGCAGACTTCTTGTTTGTATAATTCCCCTCAATAATTACATAGGGTCGTGCTCTTGCTTCCATTATTTTATTGTAAACGTCATCATCTGAAAGAGAATTGCCCTGGAGGAAAGATACGATCTCAGTCCTCCAATCTTCACTGTGCACTGGTGAGATTGTGAGCACCGCCCTTTCCATAAACTCGATCGAAGGTGCTTTTATTGTTTCAAAGAACACCTCCGAAGGTAACGGAAGCCCCTATGCCGCTAATTTGGCTAACAAATCTGCGTGCTCGTTTTCTTCTCTCGGGATGTTTTTTACAGAGAAACCTTCAAAAGAGGCTTCCATTCTTCGGACTGTGTCTAGATATTTTTCTAGCTTAGGGTCCCTTGCTTTGCTACTTTTGTTAATGTGTCCTGAGATGACTTATGAGTCGGATTTGAGTATTGTTCTTCTTATTCCCATTGCCTTAAGCTTTTGAAGCCCCAAGAGAAGGTCTTCGTACTCTGCAATGTTATTTGTGCAGGTGAAATCTAATCTTGCTGCATAGCAGGTTTTGATTTTTGATGGTGAAATTAAAACAACAGTTGCTCCTGCGCCGAAGGTTCCCCAGGACCCATCACAAAACACTATCCAGGCTTCGGCATCAGTTGTTTTGTCTTCATCCTGAGCCCCTGGCGTCCAATCAGCAATGAAGTCTGCTAACGCTTGGGATTGTATCGAAGATCTATGAACAAAATTGATAGTGAATTCGTCAAATTCTGTAGCCCATTTTCTAACCCTTCCTGTGGCTTCTCTATTTCTCATTATGTCCTTGAGGGGTTGTGAAGAAGGTACTATGATATGGTATGCTTGGAAGTAATGCCGAAGCTTCCTGTAAACCATTAATACAGCATATAGTACCTTCTCTAACTCTGTATAATTTCTCTTTGATGCACTAAGTACTTCAGAAACGAAGTACACTGGCACTTGATTTCTTGCATGGCCATCCTGCTTTTCTTGTACGAGCGCTGCACTAACGGCAGCGTGGGAAGCAGCTACGTACAACAACAATGGAGTTCCTGATGAAGGTGGAGTTAAGGTTGTCAGCTCTATCAAGTACTGCTTCAGTTCTTCAAAGGCTTTTTGTTGAGTTGGTCCCCATTGAAAGACTTTGGCTGACTTCAGCACTTCGAAGAATAGTAAGTTCCTCTCTGTGGATCTTGAAATAAATCTGTTCAATGATGCCAGCCTCCCTATCAACCTCTGGGCACCCTTTCTTGACTTTGGTGGCTCCATCCGAAGTATAGCTTCTATCTTACTTGGATTAGCTTCGATACCCTTTATTGATACCAAGCAACCAAGAAATTTGCTCTTCTTCACTCCGAAGACACATTTCTCTGAATTTAGTTTAAGACTGGCCCTTCTGAAGTTAGCAAATGTTTCTTGCAAATCAGCAACGTGATTTTCTTGCTTTGTGCTCTTTACTATGATATCATCAACATATGTCAGCACATTTGTGCCAATTTGGGAGTGAAGGACTATGGCAATCATCCTGCTGAAGCTTCCTCCAGCATTCTTGAGCCCCTCGGGCATCCAAAGATAGCAATAAGTCCCACTAGGGGTTATGAAACTTGTCTTAGGCTCATCTTCCTTCTTCATCCAGATTTGATGATAGCCTGAGTAGCAGTCTAATAAGCTCATAAGCTCTGAAGTAGCCGCTGCATCTACAAGGGAATCTATTCTTGGTAATGTGAATTCATCCTTTGGGTATGTGTTATTGAGATCTGTGAAGTCGATGCACATTCTCCATTTTCCATTAGCTTTCTTTACCATCACAGTATTGGCTAGCCACCCTGGGTATGTTACTTCTCTGATAACACCGACACTCAAAAGCGTTTTTACTTCATTTCGTGCACCTTCGTCTTTATCGTCGGACATTTTCCAAAGCCTCTACTTTCTTGGCCTAAAGGCCAGGTCTACATTGAGTGAGTGCTCAATGACATCTCTATTGACACCACAGAGATCATTGGCTGACCAAGCAAAAACATCCTTATTGTTGAACAGGAATTTCAATAAAGTCTTCTCTTGTTCATCAGATAATTGGGATCCCAATAGTACCTTCTGCTCGGCTATGTCTTCGTATAAAAGCATGGGCTTTGGTTGATCTGCTGAAGCAACCTTTTCTCTTTTATGCTTGAATTGTTGATGAGCTTCGGCTTCATCTATATTATGGATGGCTTTTGAATTCGTCCATTTCCCTTCGGCTGTCCTGACAGCCTCTTGGCTTCCATGTACAACGATAGGCCCTTGGTAAGAAGGTATCTTCATGCAAAGATATGCTGGGTGGAGTATTGCTTCGAAGGCGTTCAAGGTCCCTCGACCAATAATTGCATTGTAGGGGTACTCCATATCGACAACGTCAAAAACAACATGTTATGTCCTTATATTGTGAATGTTGGGGGCCTTCGTCTTCTGAAGGTCCTCAAAAACATGATTAACAATGTTTCCCAAGCATAGTATATGTATAGGGACCTTCGGACTCGGGATGAAGCTGTACACAATATGGAAAGCAGGGTCAGAATGAAGGTTGAACCAGCGCCGAAGCTGCGTGCAAGGGAGCTTCGGCTCAGTAGCAGAAAAAGGAACTGACTTAAGAAGGAAAAGGCTATCTAGTCCTCGATAGATTGTTCTTAGGTCAATAGTGAATATGAAGGGCATGAGTGTAATTTCATATAGGCTGTGCCCTGTGCCTATAAATAGATAAACAGTACCCCCGTACTGTTCACGCTGACTTGTATTCGCTCGTGCGTCACGCTTGTACTTTTGCCTTCTGTCAAGCCGAAGGTACAAATGTAATTCAATATTGTTCTTATTCATTCATGATTATATAATAAGGACATATAAATGATGTTATATGATTATTCATGTTATTTCTCATGTTTCATATGCTTCTTCTTTCGTCAATGTAAACTGTGATGATGAAGGTATGTCCTTCATGACCTTCGTCCGAAGATCGTTATATCCTAAGGGAAATAATGCTTCGAAGGATGAAGGACATTAACCATTAACTTCTTTCTGTGTTGCCTTGTTCTTAATTCATAGCATTTGAGAACAAGTCCCCAACATTGGCGCCCACCTCCGGTCTACTCACTTCCACAATCTTCGGCAAAGCATCAACCTTCGTCATGCCACCGAAGAAGATAACATCGCCAGGGGCTGCACTACAGCCACTGGACACAAACCAAGACACACTCTCTCTTCGAGAGGCCAGAAGCCAAAAGAGGAAAGCCACCAGTCCAACACTTCAGGAGGAGGAGTTGGACCAGCAGATCAGGGACATCGAAATCATTAACCTGCAGGTGCAAAGGAAAAAATAGAAGATGGCTCGGTTGGCCGACCTTTAGAAGAAGATTGATGAAGCTACTGAGGAAGTGCGTCGTCTTACTCAAGATGATCACGACCAAAGGCCTCAGTACCGGGAGCTTCGTCAAGAGGGCTCGTTCAACAAAGATGAATGGTACAATGATTACAATCATGGTAGCTTTACTTTTGATGATGCTTATCCCCTGGTAGCAGAATTGTAGGCTATCCCATGGCCACAATCTTACAAGCCACCTCAGCTACCCATGTATGATGGGCACTCGGACCCAAAACAATTCTTGATGAGCTATGAGGCAACAATATCCTCATACGGAGGCAACGCAGCTGTCATGGCAAAGTCCTTCGTCATGGCAGTCCGAAACGTGGCCCAGACGTGGTATTCTTCTCTTCGGCCAGGGACAATCACGTCATGGCAGAAGCTCAAGGACATGCTGGTTACCAGTTTTCAAGGCTTTTAGACGAAGCCAGTCACAGCTCAGGCCTTGTTCCAGTGCACACAAGACCATGAGGAATACCTTCAGGCGTATGTCTGAAGGTTCTTGCGACTGAGAGCACAAGTGCCCACAGTGACCAATGAAATTGTTATTGAGGCCATGCTCAAGGGTCTTTGGCTAGGACCTACGACTCAATACTTTGCCAGGAAGCCCCCCAGACTCTAGAGAAGCTGCTTCAGAAAATGGATGAGTACATCCGGGCTGACAACGACTTCCGCCAAAGAAGGGAGGAAGCTTACAGATTCTCTGAGATGACTAGGAGCTTTGGAGGAAGAATCCACCCTAGGCATGTCAGATCAATCCACAGCTCCAGTCAGAGTGATGACAAAGGAAGCCAGCTTTAGCGGCCACAACATACCTCACATTCTTCGGGACAGCAGCAAAGCTCCTTCAGGCCACCAGCTCCAAGGGGCAGAGGCGGCAGGGGCTTCGGAGGAAGATATGGGGATCAGCCTAGGAAAATTTATTGCTTATTCTGTGGTGAGGACAAGGGCCACACTACAAGTGTGACAGAACGTCCCAAGTCATTAGGCCCACCTACAGTTGTCCTTGTCCAACGAACCTCAGACAACCCTGCAGGTGCACCTGATCACTTGACAAGCTCGGTATCTGAATTCCTTACCTTCCCAAGAGCGTTTTACCCGTCACGCAGACATTACAATTCATCGGAGATACGAAAGTGTGGAAGCAGTTACAATAACTTACTTTTATTGAAAAGTAAGACAGAGTTAAATATTTACAGACCAGAACATAATATATGAGTGCTGAGTATTATTATTACAAACCATGGGAGGCAGGAACTCCTCCCGAATAAGCAATAAAAAGTTTTCAACGGAGGGCCTTCCCTCCCGCAGCTCTAGTCTTGGTTCTCTTCTTTGGGTACCACCTTTGAACAGAAGCAACAAAAGTTCGTTGCTTCTTCACCTAAAACAACATGGGACAAAGCCCTGAGTACGAAGTGTACTTTCGCAAGACTTACCCGACAAAGTAAAAGACTCTCAAGGATATGCTGGCTTTAAGGGAGTCAAGGTAAGGCTTATCAATAATCAATGACTCTGTTTGCAGAAATGCTTACTAAAAGTGGATCCTTAAAAATCTAGTTTTATTTGTCAAGTTAAGTAAAATTACCTGCAACTAGAGTTCTTGCTACCCTAGTTCAATCACTTGACCTGCACTAGCCAATTTCTTAACAACCCTTCATCTTTACTAGATTGCTACGTGTAAGTCAGTGACCAAGTCTTCATATCCGCGAAGTTACGGCGATCTGAATTGATTATACTCAGCTGAGGATCTCCAATCACACGACATATGTAGCACTTAACCCTTGCATATGTCAACTCGCCACCGGGGTTCTTAAGACCAGATCAGGTTCACGCCAACCGAGAGCACAGATACACCACCGTCCAGCCTCTTGCCACGGAGGGTACACGCTACTCTCGCCATCTCTCCACGCCCATTGCGTGTTATCTTATTCTGGTATTAGTCTGCCCGAGGCAAAGATTACCCATGACGAGGCATGTGACCAGTTAAAGGGTCCTCGGTCAGTAGGCCTACATCGAGACGGTCCTTAATCGACTCAGACGGAGACACTACACCGAGACTCTCTTCTCGTGCAATTCACCCACCCGGTCTCAGCTTTATCATTTCAAACCCAAAGCTTGGTACCTGACAGAGGTACATCTTTTCCGATGTTGAACCCATCATGGCCATGATGGATCCACCATCAAGTTTTATTTTCAAAAACATCCCTCCCACTTTGCAGCATCATCTTTTGTGAAAACAAAACATTTTGTTTTTCTAAAGCAAAACTAAGCATAGGAAAAACCTTTTGTAAAACAGGGATTCAAAGGAAGGTAATCAAATTCAAGGAAGGAAATGCAGGAATTGTTTTAGCACTCAACTCCTATCACCTAATGCATCAAGCAAGTGAGAAAGATTTAAAAAGGAACAAGGAGGTGGCAAATGCACCGGGGCTTGGCTTGTGTTACTGGTGAATTAGACTCGGTCCCGCAGATATCAAAATAGAAACAGCTGCCTGCCTGATGTTCCTCAGGTGGTGGTGGTGGTGGTGTCCTTGCTTCTTCTACTTCCTCTTCGTTTTCTAGATATAGCCAAATATAATAATGAATGCTTATGTAATGCTCATGAAGATGCAAAAATAATAAAAGTTTGTTATCTAAAATCTTGAGTACAACTTTCCTTCACGGATCTCCGAGAACTTAGGGTTTCCGAAGTCAATAGTGAAGTTCATAGGGCAAGGGGTAGAGTTTTGGGTTCTAAGTATCAAACAAGGTCCAAATCATACCAAACTCTACCCAAGGCTTCTAAATATTATTTAGAGATTATCCTAAAAATTTAGTGAATTTTGGATTTATTATTTATTTTCTAAAAATCCAGAAGCAAGGTCTTAGGCTGTTTTAAATACTCTATAATTTCCTGTTTGGATTAAAAATCCTAAAGCTATTTTTATTAAAGTCTATGGAAAATTAGGAATCTATCAAAATTTGTCTTATATTTTTAGCATTTTCCTACAATTTTCTAGAATTTCTTTAACTTTGGTAGAAAAAGAAAAAGAAAAGGTGTGAACAGTATTGGACCCAAACCGGCCCACGCCAGCCCACGACAGAAAGAAAGCGCCCGCTCTCACACTCGCGCTCGCGCTGGCAGTTTTGCACAGAGACCCCCGCTGTCTTGAGTAATCTATTAAGAACCCACAACCACTATTCACTCTCTCTCTAACAATTACCCAGAGGTCCCCCGACTTCTGTTTCTTCTCCAAATAAACCCCTGGCCACGGCACGCTCGCCGTCGATCACTGACGCGGCACAGACTGGCCCTAACCGGCGGCGGATGCTTAGTCTAGCTATAGGGGGAGCATAACCGACCCAAGGCGACTCAGGAACAATCGCCAATTTTGGCTTGAACACTTAGAGAACGTCCTGCCCATGTGCATGGCGGAAACCGTGATGTCGATCCCGTGTTCCCAATCACTTACGCCTGAATTGGTCAAATGGCTGCTACGATGAGCTTCACGTGTATACAGAGCTGCTAGAACAACACTCGAGAGGGGCAGAGCCTTACCAGAGTGGTCCGCCCACGGAGCGTGGAGATTTGTGCTCGCCGGTCACAGAGAAAGGGGAAAATGGCGTCGCGATGGCTCTGGGTGAAATTGGGAGGCGAGATTGGGGCTACACAGCCGTAAGGAACTATAGTTTCACCATGCACACTCAATTTGGGAAGAGGTGGCAGAGGCAGTGCGAATTTTGGGCTGCAATCAAACACACTGGTGGAGATGTGAACACCTCGCCGTGGATCATGGTGCTATTTATAGCCACGGTGGTCCGGCTAGCTATCCACGGCTATGGATAACTTTGTTAGCGCATGCTTACCACGTAGGGAAGAAACATAGTGAGGGAGGAGCAAGGCATGGGTGACACCGCAGCAGAATTGACTTAGTCACGGCGGCCGCCGGTGAATAACTCCGGCCACGCCCGGTTCAGCTTGCGAGATTGCACCACATTTGACGCTATCCTCCCCGCAATCGATTCCCACCACTGGATCACGCGAGTACATCCTGTTCAACAGTGCCCCTGATCTTATCGCGTTCATCAGATATTTTTCAGAGTTGATCTTCAGTGTTCTTCTGAACCGACCACCTTCCATCCACTGATTCTCTTGATTCTTGCTAAGAACAGGGCAAACTTCATTAATAAAGTTTATTCTCGAATCAACAATCTTCAAACCTACTACAGGATACTCGGGTCAAAACTGAGTGAATCCAGAGATATGGCGCGTTCAAATTGGCTCCATTCCACTTGGACCATTTCTGATTTCAGTTTCAGTTATTCGACACCATTCTGACAGAGCAACTTTGGGCTGCTATATCTTTAATTTTTGTATAACAACTAAAGAGAGTGTCTGTATCAAAGTTATTCTCCTATAATAGCTCTAGACTTTTGATGTGTTGACCCTAGGCAAATTCTCAATAATTTGGAAAATATAGGGTCCCAAAGTTGAGCCAATTCTCTGAAATTCAGACTTAACCATTTGAGTATAAGTGTGGCTTTTTGCAAATAAGTCCAAAAATTAGGGTTTAAGTTGCAAATCCACATTCTTGTGAACCATATGACTTAAGGTGCTTTACCTTCATGGTTTTTGCACTTTAGACCAAAAGTGCACTAATTTTGCACTTAGCCCCCTAGGGTTTTAGTCCAGGGTTTCTTTTAGGGTTTCTGATACTTCTAGGGTTTTGATATCCCTTAACTTCATTAATGGTGGTATTTTATGATCATTAATATCAAGTTTTGAAGTTTTCTCTTGTTTAGGCTTCGGTTACCCCTTTAAGCCCATTATAGGGTTAGGTACCCTACTCTAGGGTTTTATCCACAAAATGCCACATCAAATACAACTTGTTTGAAATTGTTGCCTAGTGAATGCACTCTAAGTGTGACAAACACATGAAATGCCAATGCTTATGATGTTATGCTCAAGTTTTAGTGGCAATAACACCAGGGGTGTTACAACAAGAACGTGCGAAATCACTATTCTGAAGCAAAAGGAGATCGCTGAAGCCGAAGCTCGGTAGAATCAGCCGAAGCAGGTCTTGCACACTGCTTCGTGCCACTCTCCTTACATACCAGAATACATGGGCAATCAACCTGCAGACTCTGTTGCTTCGGCAAGCCATTCACAGGCTTCTTGGCCTCAGCTTCCACCACCACCACCACTGCAACCTACTTATTCCCGAAGCCAGCAGCCAGAAGGGCGCCAACACTCCCAGCAACAACGTGACTTCAGGGAGGAATCCGAAGCTCGTACAGTCAATAGTACTGTACCAGAATCAAAGCACATATACTGAGCGATATCCTACTTCTGAAATGCTTTTGTGTTCTATGCCATTTTGCTTTTTGAGAGCACCTAGAGGGGGGGGGGGGTGAATAGGTGATCCTATAAAATTCAACACTAAATTCCAACAACCTTGATTATAAAGTTATTAGTGCGGGTTAATCAAGTCAATGAGACGAGCTCTTGCGAACACAGACAATCAAAGAGAGAGCAATCACAAGAGACACGCGATTTTATCCCGTGGTTTGGCCAAGTAACACTTGCCTACTTCCACGTTGTGGCGTCCCAATGGACGAGGGTTGCACTCAACCCCTTTCAAGTGATCCAATGATCAACTTGAATACCACGGCTTTTCTTCCTTATATCCTTTTCCCGTTTGCGAGGAATCTCCACAAGTTGGAGCCTCTCACCCTTACAAGATTGATCACAAAGAACGCACAAGAGTAAGGCTGGGAAGAGCAACGCACACAAGACTCAAATCGCAGCACACCCACACACACAAGAGAAGACTTGAGCTCAAATGACACACAGGGAGTTCTCGACTCGAATGGAGCTCAAATCTCTAACACAACAAAGCAAATGCGCGGGAGCAGAGTCTGGATGCCTTAGAATGCTAGGTGAATGCTTGGGTGACTCCTCCATGCACCTAGGGGTCCCTTTTATAGCCCCAAGGCAGCTAGGAGCCGTTGGAGGCCAACAAGGAAGGCCATCCTTGCCTTCTGTCGAGTGGCGCACCGGACAGTCCGGTGCGCCACCGGACAGTCACTGTAGATGGTCCGGTGCCGATCTCCTTCCTTTTCTGGCACAGGCGACTGTTGCAGCACCGGGCCAGTTGGCGCACCGAACACTGTCCGGTGCACACTGGACAGTCCGGTGCCCCCTGCCGACCGTTGGCGCGAGCCACGCGTCACCCACGGATTGTGCGGCTGACCGTTGCGCTGGCGACCGTTGGCTCACCGGACAGTCCGGTGCACCACCGGACAGTCCGGTGAATTATAGTCGTACGCCGCCAAACTTTCCCGAGAGCGGCCTGTTCACCGGAAACCAGCCTGGCGCACCAGACACTGTCCGGTGCACCACCGGACAGTCGGGTGCACCACTGGATAGTCCGGTGTGCCAGGCCGAACTGGACTTGGGCTGCACATAGCCAAGTCTTTTGCAATTCTTTCTTTTCCTGTTTCTAGCACTTAGACAGAATATGTTAGTACCCAAAACAATCTACTAAGTCTAGAAACGTACCTTGTTACATGATTTGCACTTTTTGCTAGTTTGGCACATAATAACTCACTCACTATGTGTTGGACACTTAATCACCAAAACATTATAGAAATGGCCCAAGGGCACATTTCCCTTTCACTTTTTAATAAGGAACAAGTAATGTAAATTTAGTTTTAAATTCTTGTAATGATTTTGCTTCTATCAGAATGAAATATATCTTCCTCAAAGAATTACGAAGCTCAAAGTCTTCTTCACAGAATTACGAAGCTCAAAAGTCGTTCCTAAAGGAATGCAGAGCTAAATTTGCCGAAGCTACTTAAAAAGTCATTCTTAAGGGAGCGCAGTGTAAGTTTTGAGCTCAAAAGACGTTCCTAAGGGAATGCAGAGCTAAAGTTGATGAAGCTCCAAAAAGTCGTTCTTAAGGGAGCGCAGTGTAAGTTTTTTGCTCAAAAGTCGTTCCAAGGGAATGCAGAGCCAAATACCGCCGAAATATAAGGCGAAGAAGTTCAAAAGTCGTTCCTAAGGGGATGCAGAACTTATACCGCCGAAATAGAAGGCGAATGTGGGGGACAGATATCCCCTGGGTCCACTAGAAGGCTAGAAGACCTCGCGAAAGGTTTTGGGCCCGATATTTCGCAAGGCCATCCCTTCGTGGCCCTGGGGAGGAACGTCTGGCAAAGTGGATCGACACAACATCAGATCAACTCAAGCCCAGACGGCCCAATGGATTTGAGCGACATCCACAACAGTAACCCGACTTTCCCTCGCTGCGTCCTCAGGCATCAGAACTGAATGGCGATAAGTCGACAGAATTATAGGAAGATAGGCTCAGTCGGTTCACTATTACTTTGGCACACGTTGTTATCATATCCGCATGTAACGCCCCACGGTCGAGTATATAAGGCCTAGGGGGCATCCCCTCAAAAACATCTCACTCCTTAGCCATCTACTCAGTTCTCTAGCATCTCTCGTACTAGAGAACTCCCTTGTAACCCACCACACGAAAGATCCACGCCAGGACATAGGGTGTTACGCATCTCAAAGCGGCCCGAACCTGTACAAGATTGTCTACTGTCTCTCGTGCATCTGGCACGAACCATCGAGCTACAGTCGGTAACACCGTGCTACTCTAAAAAGTACCTTGTGGGGCAACCCTAGGTGCGCAGTCGGACCCAAAACACCGACAGTTGGCGCGCCAGGTAGGAGGTGTGTCACTGATCCAAGCTAGCTCAATGGCCATCACTTTCCAGCACAAGATCATCCTCTGCCCTAGATCTGTGTTCTGCTTCGGAACCATTTCATCCGTGAGAGACGAAGAGGGGACTCTACATCGCATCGCAGATCCGCCGGAGAGAAAACCTTCCTCAACAATCTCCAGGAAAGCCAGAGCAAAGCAGGAAAAAGCGCAACCTCCAGCGCTCCGAGCAAAGACTACCTCCTGCAAGCCAGGAGCCGAGGATCTATCTGCCCGAAGAACCCCGCTGTCCACCTCCTCTACGAAAAAATGGACGCGGATCACAAGGAAGAAGGAAACAAACAAGGTGAAGGCTCATCAAGCTGCTCTTCTGGTACCTCCGCCCTCAAAGGAGAACAGAAAGAAGCTTGTCGCTACGACGGTTCCATTCTACCCCGACGTTCTCTTCATCGGGGAAGAGTGGAATCGACCCCCGTCTCTGACGATGAACCAACCGCACAGAGGGAGGAATCGACGCCGAAATATCCAGCGACATCATGAAGCCGGAGAGCGGTATCCGGCGCAGCCTGTGTCACGAGATGAGATCTCAGAGGTAGGAGAAACTCCAGAAGAATGGGTCTTCAGGGAAAGAAGGAATTCCTGACAACGTGATCGTCGACAAGCTCAAGAACAGGCCGAACAGGAGGCAAGACAACGCCGAGAGAACCCTCTTCTCGGACGGAACCTAAACCCCAACTTCGCCCGAGCCATGAACACACCGAGTGAGGTCGATGGAGTGTTGGCTCGGATAGCCGATGGCCTCCCCCGGACTCCAGACACCGAGGGCTATCGGCGGCTGCTCACTCGGGCAGCTAATCATCTTCTAGTCTCGCTCATCCTCTGAGCGATCTATGACACGCCATCAATAGTCGGCGAGACGCACGGAGCTCCATCAATGCTTCACGCGAACGATGACACGAGAACGAGATTCGGCACCGAGAAGAGTATGATCGGGATCACGACATCTCTACTCGAAGCCAGGCCACCAGAGTTGAGTTGGCAATAGCTTCAACCGGCGGCACAACCCGGGGGTGGTCGAGGCACCACATCAACAACTCCCCTCCTCGGGACCGACATCATCATCATCAATAGGAGGACACATGTGGAGTATCAGCGCTCACTCCATGTCTCAGGGCCATTCAGTGGCCCCCTAATTTCAAAGTCTCCAACGTCAACAAGTATGAGCCTAAGCAGGACCCGGGAGGCTGGTTGGCCGTCTATACCACCACTGCTCGAGCCGCTGGGGCAACTAAAGATGTGATGACTGCATACTTGCCCATTGTCCTCGGGCAAGATGTGCTGCAATGGCTGCGACACCTACCCCGGCACTGCATCGACGACTGGAGCGACTTCAATCGGTGCTTCATCGCCAACTTCCAATCTCTCTCAGGCAAGCCAGCATAGCCATGGGACCTCAAATCCATCAAGTGCCGAGGGGATGAGACTCTTCGGTCATACCTCAAAAGATTTCAGACCATGAGAAATCGTATCCCCGAGGTTGCGGAAGCAGCAGTAATCGAGGACTTCTACCGGGGATCTAATGACTCGGCCTTCGTTCGAGCCATACTGCAAAAGGCACCGACTACCTCCGAGCAGCTATTCCGGGAAGCGGACCACTACATCACCACCGACGAACGAGCTCAGTACCTCATCGGAGGAGCGAAGCCTGCACCGGCTGCACCATGACGCAACACGAACCAACAAACCGACAAGCGTTGGGAGAAGAGGCCTCGCGAAGAAGTCCACGCCGCCGGCCACCCGCCTCTCATGCCCGAGGAGCACCTTGCGGAGGCGAACGTACATTGGACAACATCCTCGACGCCCAGTGCCCGTACCACAAGGACATATGCCACACCCTCCGGAACTGCAGAGACTTCAAGCACTTCGTCGGGAACGACCGACCTTTACAACCTCTACCACCTCCCCCGCCACGAGGAGGACCCGGAGAACCTCGACAGCCTCAACAATAGGAGGGAGGAGGAGGCGGAGCATTCCCGCGCGTCGACGGAGAAGTCAATGTCATCTTCGGTGGACATGGGTCACAAGAAAGTAAGAGGCAACAGAAGCTAAACGATCGTCAGATACTGGTGGCGACCACCGGTCCTCCTGCCCCGTATCGATGGTCCAAACACCCGATCACCTTCACTCGGGTGGATCAGTGGCTCAACTTCGATCATCCAGGCAAGTACCCACTCCTCGTCGATCCGGTGATCCAAGAGAGCAGGGTAAAGAAGGTATTAGTGGACGGGGGAAGCAGCATCAACGTTACCTTCCCCCGGACACTTTAAGGCTTGGGAGTCGCACTCAAAGAGCTCCACGAGTCAGACACTCCTTTCTTCGGCATCGTGCCGACTGAAGGAGAATATCCACTCGGACACATCTACATGCCGATCACCTTCGGAACTCCGGAAAACTATAGAACCGAGTTCCTAAGGTTTGAGGTGGCAAGCTTCGACTGCGGATACAACGCCATCATCGGCAGGCCTGGATTGGCGAAGTTCATGGCCATTCTGCATTATACGTACATGATATTGAAGATGCCTGGACCACAAGGAATCATCACTATGCGTGCTGACTTCCAAGGCGCCGCAGAGTGCTTCCGCGTGGTCATTCAGGCGGCCCTCACCACCAAACCATCGACGACTTCTTCCATGCAGGCGAACTCAAAGCCTGAGGAGGACCTCACAGTACCTGCAAATGAAGGTCAAGCTGTGACCTCTATGCGGCCGATTGAGGAAACCAAGAGAATCAACCTCGGGTTCGCTGATGAACGCAAGACCGCCATCATCAGCTCCAGCCTGGATGACAAATAGGAAAGCGTGCTCGTCCAGTTTTTGTAAGATAACCAAGACGTATTTGCATGGCAACCCGCGGATATGTCGGGAGTCCCAAGAGAGCTGGCCGAGCACAAACTGAAGGTCTATCCCCAGGCGAGGCCGATCCGACAAAAGTTGCGTCGTTTCACGCCCGACAAGAGAGAAGCCATCCGTGTTGAGCTAGCTCACCTAGTCATGGTAGGATTCATTAGAGAAGTACTGCATCCTGAGTGGTTAGCAAATCCTATTCTTGTACTCAAAAAGAATAAAGTGGATTGGCGCATGTGCGTCGACTATACGGATCTCAACAAACACTGTCCGAAGGATCCCTTCAGAGTTCCTAGAATAGACCAGGTGGTAGACTCGACCGCCGGGTGTTCTGTGTTGTCCTTCTTGGATTGCTACTCCGAGTATCATCAGATCAGCCTGGCAAAAGAAGACAAGGAAAAAACTGCATTCATCACCCCGTTTGGAGCTTTTTGCTATACCTCCATGCAGTTTGGTCTCAAAAACGCTGGAGCGACTTACCAGAGAGCCTTTTAGACATTCTTAGCCGATCACTGGGGCAAGCGTGTAGAAGCTTATGTGGATGACGTGGTGATCAAGACAGAAAACTCAGAAAATTTCATTGAAGATTTGCAACTGGTCTTCAACAGTCTGCGGCGATATCGGTGGAAGCTTAATCCAAAAAAATGTGTCTTTGGAGTACCAGCAGGAAAATTGCTCGGATTCATTGTCAGCCACTGAGGAATTGAAGCTAACCCAGAAAAGATCAAGGCTATCATGAGGATGGAAGCACCGCGGTCATAGAAGAAAGTGCAAAGACTTACTGGATGCATGGCAGCTTTAAGCAGGTTTATATCAAAGTTAGGAGAAAAAGGCCTACCTTTCTACAAGTTGCTCAAGAAGGTGGACAAGTTCCAGTGGACCTCAGAAGCCCAGGAAGCCCTTGATGCACTAAAGAAATTCCTGACAACACCGCCAGTATTAAAGCCACCGCGCAGAGCCACGCCAAGTCAGCTGACCGAAGATCTGTTGTTATACATCTCTTGCAGGACTCACGTGGTGAGCACCGCGTTGGTAGTCGAGCGAGCAGAGGAAGGACATGCATATCCAGTACAGTATCCTGTCTATTTCATCAGTGAAGTTCTGGGACCCTCAAATAAGAAATATCCTCAAGTTCAAAAACTATTGTATGTAGTACTTCTAACTGCACGCAAGCTCCGTCACTACTTTGACGACCACAAAGTCATAGTAGTCACTGAATTTCCAATAGGGGATATTCTCCATAACAAAGAAGCCATCGGAAGAATAGCCAAGTGGGCCTGCGAGCTGGGAGCTCACGACATCGAGTTTCGACCTCGCACTGCAATAAAGACTCAAGCACTAGTTTACTTCGTATCAGAGTGGACCGAGCAACAAGTGCCAAATAACCCGGAGACTGCAGAAGTATGGCGGATGTATTTCGATGGCTCATTGAAGCTGCAGGGGCAGGCGTAGGGATCCTCTTCATTGCACCTGGAGGTGAACAACTCAAATATGCTCTTCAGTTGTTATTCCCAGCATCCAATAATGCAGCAGAATATGAAGCTTTGATCCATGGACTGAACATTGCCATATCACTGGGCATTAAGAGATTGATGGTATACGGAGATTCACTAGTGGTCATAAGTTAGATAAATAAAGAATGGTATTGCTCGAATGACTCTATGGGCAAGTACTGCACAGCCGTCCGAAAGCTGGAAGACATATTTGAAGGGCTGGAATTTCATCATGTGGAGAGAGATCGCAACGCGGCAGCAGACATGTCGTCGAAACTAGGATCCAGTCGGACCCAGGTTCCACCTAGAGTTTTCGTCCAAGAAGTACCACGCCCGAGTATTTCCTTAAATCGGGCGGAAGAGTGCAATGTTCTGGGCCAGTCAGGGTCAGACTCTAATGACTGGAGGGAGCCAATCATCAGATATATAAAGAATGAAGAGGAACCAGATGACAAAGCTGCAACAGAACACATCGCAAGGCAGTCAGCTCACTACACCCTCATTGGGGAGGCACTATATAGAAGTGGCGCAACATGAGTCCTCATGAAGTACATTCTTTCGGCTACTGGGAAGCAACTGCTAGATGAGATCCACGCCGGACAGTGCAGGATACACGCAACATCTAGGACTCTGGTTGGGAAGGTCTTCAGGTCTGGTTTCTACTGGCCGACAGCAAAGAGTGATGCAGCCGAGTTAGTCTAGAGATGTGAAGCTTGCCAATACTTATCAAAGCAGCAGCATTTACCAGCACAGCAACTGCAAACCATACCCGTAACATGGTCATTTGCGTGCTGGGGACTGGACATGATTGGACCCTTCAAGAAAGCTCAGGGAGGATACACACACATGCTGGTTGCCATTGACAAATTCACTAAATGGATAGAGTATAAACCCATCGCTTCTCTGACTTCAGCTAAGGCAGTGGAATTCATACAAGATATAATATTCAGGTTTGAAATACCGAATAGCATTATAACTGACTTGGGATCCAATTTCACTAGCTCTGAATTCTTTGACTTCTGCGAACAAAGAAGCATCCAGATCAAATATGCGTCAGTAGCACACCCAAGAGCCAACGGTCAGGTAGAAAGGGCTAATGGAATGATATTGGAAGCACTCAGGAAGAAAATCTTCGACAAGAATGAAAGGTTCGCAGGAAAGTGGATCAGAGAGTTGCTGTATGTGGTTTGGAGCCTAAGAACTCAACCTAGCCGAGCTTTGCATGGAAACACTCCCTTCTTCATGGTCTATGGTTCGGAGGCAGTGCTACCTGCCGATCTCAGGTTTGGGGCACCAAGGCTGATCTTCGAAAACATAGCTGAGGCAGAAGCTACTAGACTGGAGGATATTGATATATTGGAAGAAGAACGATTGAATACAGTAATTCAGTCAGCTAGGTACTAGCAAACCCTGAGGCGCTATCATCATAAGGCCATACGACATCGATCCTTCGCAGTGGGAGACTTGGTCCTTTGCCGGATTCTAACGGGGGAAGGACGACACAAATTATCGCCACTATGGGAAGAGCCATTCATGGTAGCAGAAGTCACTCGGTCAGGATCATATCGACTTACTCAAATGGATGGCACGGAAATAGGGAATTCATGGAATATAGAGCATCTCAGGAAGTTTTACCCCTAGCTAGATTTCAAAAGCTATCGGGGCAGCGTTGTATTCTGTAATCAGAAAATACATCATCAATAAAAAGACTTCATTCTCAAAGGCACTCGAACTATTTATTATCAATCTGCTTGCTTACTCGACTTAGGGTGACCACTATACCCTACTAATGGAGCAATCGACTTAAGTCGGCAGTGACTTAAGGCGGTGCAACATGCTCATGCTTACTCGACTTAGGGTGACCACTATACCCTACTAACGGAGCAATCGGCTTAAGTCGGCAGTGACTTAAGACGGTGCAACATGCTCATGCTTACTTAACTTAGGGTGACCACTATACCCTACTAACGGAGCAATCGACTTAAGTCGACAGTGACTTAAGACGGTGCAACATGCTCACACTTACTTAACTTAGGGTGACCACTATACCCTACTAACGGAGCAATCGACTTAAGTCGGCAGTGACGTAAGACGGTGCAACATGCTCACACTTACTTAACTTAGGGTGACCACTATACCCCACTAACGGAGCAATCGGCTTAAGTCGGCAGTGACTTAAGACGGTGCAACATGCTCACACTTACTTAACTTAGGGTGACCACTATACCCTCTACTAACGGAGCAACCGGCTTAAGTCGGCAATGACTTAAGGCGGTGCAACTTGCTCACGCCTACTCAACCTAGTATAAACATGCTTACGATCACTCATCTTAGAGCGATCTCTATACCTCATAAAATAGGGAAAAGTTTCAAAGCTAGCACACTGCATTTACTTCTGCAATCATAACAACTGTTGGATTCCAACAACAAAAAAACAAAAATAGCGTTCAATACCAAGAACACGTTCTAACAGAGTATTCAGGCACATTGATCACATACACATATAATTCATGAATGTATTCAGTATTTCTACTTGGCAATGTTTTTCTCAGGAGCAACCGATGAAGAAGGGCGACTCGAGGAGTCAGGAGCAGCTTTGACATTGGCTACTATATCATCAGGAACAATCACGCCCGGCCTTCTCATCAAGATCCGCCCCGCGCTAATGGCTTTATCCATAGCCTTGTCACGCTGAGCCTTCAGAATGGTGGAATTGTCTTCGGCAAGCTTGGTAGCCAGTCGAGCAGCTTCTAGCTCCTGGACGACTGATCTCTTGGAGGCGCGCAAATCCTTGATGACGGAGTCTTTGCTCGACACCAACTGCCTAAGATGAAGGACCTCATCCTGGGATACTTGCAGCTCGTGACGGTGATGATCCAAATCTGCCATGGTAAAACGATGGCTCCTCTCCAAGATAGTCAGAGAATTGCTGGCGTCACGATACAACCTATCAAGGTTATCGCGAGAAGCCGCAAGTACACATTTCTCCTCCTATAGACAAGAATCAGCTCTCAAGCATCCAGTAAGCAGCAAGAACACAACAGAGAAAACCAAGTAAGCTTACCTCGTTAGCCGCCCTTTCAGAGTCAAGCTGAGCACTAAGAGAGGAATTCAATGAACTGGCATCATCTAAGGAAGTAGAAACCCGAGCCAGGTCGATCTGACCTTGAGAATACTTCTCCTCAAGTTCAGAGTACCACCGGGCCATATCTAACAAAAAACAGTTGAAGAAGGACACATAGTTGGAAACAGACTAATCAAGTAGCCAAGGAAGAAACAAAGACACTAACCAGCATTCGTCATTTTCAAATCAGATATCTGTTTCTGAAGCAGCAACGGATTCCATTGTGTCAAAGACAGAGCTCCTTCCGGGATAGAGGCACCTTGTGATCTCAATTGACCAGCCATCCCATCGACCAAAGCCTGATATTAAAAACAAATGAGTACAAAGATAGTAATTTGCCGGGAGTATTGCCAGAACAGAAAAAGCCAAATTACCTGAAGATTAGAGAAGAATGACGGAAATCCCAAGTCACGAGAAGCTACGTGGTGGCTCGATGATGGAATATCAACCGGGGAAATCTGAAGAACATCACCAGGAATTAATTCGACACCACTAACAGGCATCAGAACTCCAGTATCCGGTGCACCGACCTCTAAGGCGACTCCCTCACTTGAAGCCTGCGTTGATAGTACAACACCAGAGTGTGACGGAGAAGACCCGACGTGGACATCCATGGAGGTATGAGAAGGGAAGCCCACTCGGACGCCCTCGAGGGCTGGGTTGCAGCCTGTACTGCCCATTGGAGCCGGATCACCACCGGCAACACCCTCGGGGGCTGGGTTGCAGCTTGCGCTACCCACCCGAGCCGGATCATTACTGGCAACACCCTCGGGGGCTGGGCAACCGCTAGCACCACCCTTGAGGACTGGGTTCTCTGCAACAGCCACCTCTAATGCTGAAGGATTCTCAGTCACCTCCATGGGAATTGAACGACCTTGACCAATCTCTTGGCTCTGAAGACCGCCTTCCAAGGTCGACGATGCACGAGACGCTGCCCGAGATACCTCTAATCCCACATCTAGAATGTCAGAGCGGATGTCCATCATATCACAATCAGTTGGCTCAAACAGCAGATCTTCAGAAACAACATCCCCAAGAGCCTGATCAAAATTTGCTAGGGATAATTCTTGCAGACCAACAAGAGCAGACAAAGCTGGAGAAGGAATATCACTATTCCCCCCACTGACTCTGTAACACCGACTGTTCTTCCGAATTAATGGGACTTCCTGCTCTTCTTCTTTGTCCTCGTCAACAATACGGACAATAAATGGCATAGGGTCACACCCATTCGGATCAGCTCTGGCAGGGTCACACCCATTGGGTTCAGCACCGGCAGGGTCACACCCATTGGGTTCAGCATCAGCAGGGTCACACCCATTGGGATCAGCATCAGTAGGGTCACACCCATTGGGGTCAGCTCCAGTAAAGAGTTCCACTGGTACTTCTTCAGCAGCAGGAGCAGAAGGGCCAGCATCTTGGTCTAAACACGATACTCGCTGAAGCCGTCTCTTTTTCTTTTTCTTTCCCTCGGCATGTGCAGTTGGACGACTGACCTAGTGGAGACGTTTCGGGCGAGTACCCTTAGGCCTTCGAGTATCCATGGTTTTTTCAGGCTCTGGGATAGTCGCAACAACCATTGTTTTAGTAGGGACCGAGTCAGAAGAATCCCCTGCCAACATGTCCAGCATAACACTTATCTCTGCACCACCTAGACTCATAGGCATCTCAAAATGAACTTGCCTCTCATCATTCGGAAGATCACCAAGTGAAGCAACCAGAACCTCAACTTCTTCGAGAGAGGGTCGCACTCTAAGACCCAAACCACTGTCACCAGCAGGAGGATTGGACACAAAATCGAAAAAGGACTTGGAAGGTGGCAGATTCAAAGCAGAATATGCAATAGGAGCACCAATATTTGATACTTTGCCTCTAAGGATCATTTCCAGTCGGCTCACCAAATCCACAGCAGGAATCCTCTTGTTGGTAACCCGGGTTGAGTCGGTGACACCACTATACAAATAAGCCGGGTATGCTCTGTCCTTCAGTGGCTGAATATTCTTAAAAACAAAATCTGCAACCACAGCTTCAGCAGTCAGACCTATCTCCTTCAACAAACAAATTTCAGCAAGCAGAACCTTGGCTTCTGTTATCTCCAAGTCTGTGGGAGACTCAATCCAACTTGGACCACGAACATCCGGCTGTCTCCCTGACCAAGGGGGAGGGACTTGCCATGGTTTTCGACAATGAACCACTCTAAGCGCCATCCATTAATGCTATCCTTAAGTGGGATGTCAAGGTATTCCGTTTTCCTCCCACGGCGCATCTCCAGGCTCGCACCACCCATGAGCTGGTGCTGCCCCCTAGCCATCCCAGGGCGGTAATGATACAAGTACTTCCACAAACTGAAGTGAGGAAGAATTCCAAGGTAGGCTTCGCACAGATGAACAAAGACAGAAATTTGCAGAATAGAGTTGGATTCAGGTGAGTCAGATTCAGATTGTAAAAGTCAAGGAGACCGTGAAAGAAGGGAGAAATGGGAAGAGCAAGGCTGAGGATAAGAAAAGGGATGTAAACAATGGACTCGTGGGTATCCTCTGTCGGGACAGTAACCCCACGACAAATCCGCCAAGAGCAAAGCTCCTTCGGAGGAAGAACTCCGACAGAGACAAGGTGGAGAAGATCCGACTCGGAAACAACAGACATATGATTACCTGCGAAAGGCAATTGGTTGTTGAGATCGATAGGAGGAATGACCGCAGCAACAGAATTCTGATTCTTCCGCTTGGGTGCCATCGCAATCTCATTGGCGGACTGAGCGGAAGCGAAATCAAAGGGAAACAGAGGAGGTTCGGAGGCAAAGAGTGAGGCTAGGGCTTAGAATGCCGAGGCGTGTGGCGATGTGATACAAATGGGGTTTTCCCGGGCCAGACACCGTCTCCAAAAAGTGCTTAGTCATCACTCGGTCGTTACTTCTAAAACGCTGACGTCGCCAGTCATCACTCGACCGTTATTTCTAAAAACGCCGACGTGGCTTGAAATGACTCGGCTGTTACCTCTAAAACGCCGACGTCGCCAAGCACCACTCGGCTGTTACCTCTAAAACGCCAATGTCGCCAAGCACCACTCCGCTGTTACTTCTATAACGCCGACGTGGCTCAGTAGGACTCGGCCGTTACAATCTAAAACGCCGACGTCGCCAAGAACCATTCGGCTGTTACCTCTGAAGACACCGGCAGTAACTCAACCGTTCTTTCTCCACATAAATGCAAGCAGAATTAAAATACGACACAACAATTACAAGTCGTTACTCGAGCGTTATCTCAGAGAACAACTGCTGCGTTGGGCACAAATACAAACTGTCGATCGACTATAAAGGAGCGATGGAAAGGCAAGAGATGTGCACGGAACAAGCCGAAGTTTTCTTCATTATATAAAAGGGGGAAGTCCTTCCACAAGCTTAAAGACCGACTCATTATGAGCCGGTCTTCTTCCCATTTTTCGCTACATTACATTACACTACGCTATACTACTAACTAATTATTCCACTAATACTACTTCTACTACTATTTATCTATACTAATATCTAAGCCAGTGGTGCTTAGCCACTGGCCTTGCTGCTGCCGCTGCCGCCCTTGTCGTCGCCCTTATCGTCGCCCTTGCCATCGCCCTTGTCGCCGTCACTGTCACCACCACCGTCGCCGTCGCCCTCGTCGTCGCCGTCACCGCCGCTCCCCTCCTCGGACGAGTCAGAGGAGTTCTCCTCGTCCGAGGAGATCTCCGACTCATCCGAGCCCTCGAGCCTGGAGCGCTCAACGGCCCGGATGTATGTCCACACCTCGGCGGTGATCCCCTGGGAATCGTCTGAGTCATCGGACGATGCTAGGGGAGAGGTGTAGACTGGCGACCCCTCGGACTCGGAGGAAAACTCCTCCTCCGAGTACTCGGAATCGCCAAAGTCCTCTGAGGGAGGGGTCGGCTCGCGCTTCCGCTTGTCGCCGGAATGGTGCGACAAACTTCCGCCTTTCTTGCTCTTGCCCATGGTGGAGTAGAAGAGAAGAAAAAAGAGGAGAGTAAGCAACAAGCGGCAGAGAGATGTGTAAAGATGCAGTGCAGCAAGCACTCTATTTATAGAGGAAGAAGGCAACCGCTCATCTCCTACCATGGTCACTGAATAGTCGCAAATATTCAATAAACAATTCAAATCGTCTGGAAACAAGTCAGGCGACTGACGCCGTTTCACGTAATACGACACCCATTGGGACTCAAGTCAACTGCTTGGACGATATGATTACACCCGCGGTCACGACTAGTTACTACCTAGGGGCAGATTGCTAAACACTCAGCGCACCAAGCCGTCCCTTGCCTACAACCATTGGGGGGACGTCCAAGAATTTTCAATAGATTTTCCCAAGCAGTCACATCCATACAGTATACACAATGAATGTATCGAGACAGAAGGAAGATATCGATGGAGATCGGAGGAAAGCCAAAAATAGCTGATGAAGTACAAGTCTAATCAACAGGAGCATTGAAGCACGAAGCAAAATGAAGACTAGCCAAGGGCCATCTACCGGATGTCCAATCTGTCGTAGATCAAATAAATTTCAAACCTAACAGGACAAGGGTAGCTAGACCAGTGTTGTTGATCTCAAAGGCAAAACCGTATGCTAATCTCTAAAGCATAAAGCTGATGATATAATGCTGAATTCTAAGGCATTCGACAAAGATAAAAGGATGATTTCTAGAAGCATGAGATGAAGACCTTTGAGTGGATTATTTTCAGTAATCCACTCAAAGCTCGGGGGCTACACCCATTGGGTGCACCTCCGGTGCACCTAATGAATCATTAACCCCAAAAGACAGAATGCTGATCTCTAAAGCATGAACTAACGATAAAATGTTGATTTCTAAAGCATGAGATGAAAATAAGACAATGCTAATTTCTAAAGCATGAGATGAAGATGAAAATGATTTCTGAAAAAGCTTGAGATGAAGACCTTCGAGCGGATTATTTTCAGTAATCCACTCGAAGCTCGAGGGCTACACCCATTGGGTGTGCACCAATGAATCCTAAACCCCAGAGAGCAGAATGTTGACCTCCAAGGCATAAGCCCGAGATAGAGCACCGATCTCTGAAGAATAAAGCGAAGACCGATGAATAATGACAGGAGAGGATAACAGAAGATCGTTTTTACCAAGTTACTCAGAGTTCAGAAGCAACAACTCGATAGGCCCATTTTCAAGGCATTCGTTATCAAAATCAAAAGCAGCAAGCTAGACCTAGAATCTTTGGGCCGATTATTTCAAAATCAACTCAAAGATTTGGGGCTTGTGGGGGATAGATATCCCCCAGGTCCACTAGAAGGCTAGAAGACCTCGCGAAAGGTTTTGGGTCCGATATTTCGCAAGGCCATCGCTTCATGGGCCTGGAGAGGAACGTCTGGCAAAGTGGATCGATGCAAGATCAGATCAACTCAAGCCCAGACGGCCCAACAGATTTGAGCGACATCCACAGCAGTAACCCGACTTTCCCGTGCTGCGTTCTCAGGCGTCGGAACTGAATGGCGATAAGTCGGGAGAATTATAGGAAGATAGGCTCAGTCGGTTCACTATTACTTAGGCACACGTTGTTATCATATCCGCATGTAACGCCCCACGGTCGAGTATAAAAGGCCTAGGGGCATCCCCTCAAAAACATCTCACTCCTTAGCCATCTACGCAGCTCTCTAGCAACTCTTGTACTAGAGAACTCCCTTGTAACCGACCACACAAAAGATCCACACTAGGACGTAGGGTGTTACGCATCTCAAAGCGGCCCGAACCTGTACAAGATTGTCTACTGTCTCTCGTGCATCTAGCACGAACCATCGAGCTACAGTCGGTAACACCGTCCTACTCCAAAAAGCACCTCGAGGGGAAACCCTGGGTGCGCAGTCGGACCCAAAACACCGACAACGAAGAAGTTCAAAAGACGTTCCTAAGGGGATGCAGAACTTATATCACCGAAATAGAAGGTGAAGAAGCTCAAAAGTCGTTCCTAAGGGGATGCAGAGCTTGTGTATTACAGTGTGGGCATGTGGGTGTGTGTCTTCAGCATCCTCATTATTTTTGCATCATATAATCACATCATTTCGCATAACATCACATCATACATCATATTGCATCAATGATACGAGAATTGAATACGAAGCTCATCTTCGACAAATGCTTTGTCAAAATAAAAAGGTGCTAAGGCACGAAGTAAGTTTTGGGAGATACAGTTTTTATCAGCCTTGTTACAAGAAGGGATCTCTTTTTACAAAGCACGAATATCTTTCTTTATGAAGCATGGATCTTTTTCTTTATGAAGCATGAAAAGAAGGGAAGGTGTTTTTTCACCGAAGGCTCAAAAACGGTATGTGCGTAAATTTCATGCATCACAAAGAAATAAACTACAATAATTTACATATTCAGTTCAACACTCTAAATATTACATAGTTTTGTTACAATAGAAACCTAATCTTCCTTCATTTGTTGTATACATCAAGCTTTTCAAAATGTTTAATACAAAAAAATCTAGTCCTCTTTAAGAATTTTCTCTGCAACTTCGTTCAGCAATTTGTTGACGACTTCGTCGACGATGGATTTAGCCATGTTTATGATGTCCAGCGCTTCCTTCATTTTTGGATCAGCTAGGGGATCGAACGGTTCCGGTGGTAGAGATAATTCAGCTGAAGTAGGAAAAATTAATTAATCCGAAGCCACAAAAACAAAATGTCGAAGCTAAAAATAAAAAATAATACATATACGCTTTTCGCGCTCTGCAGCTTCTTCAGCTCGCCTTGCTTCTGCTCGGGCGTCATGGGTGTCTTTTTCACTTTTCTTTATAATTTTATGGGCCATCTCTCGGCCATCATTCACCCAGACATCATTGTAAAATTTCCCGCCCATCAAGGTTGCTTCAGCTGAAGGATCCTTCGTATCAGCTATGGAGAAGGCAGCTTCGGCCTGGGCCATGGTCTTAATGTGATCACATCCCGCCTTCTCCAAGATGGCTGAAATTCCCCGCGCACCGAAAAACGCGCAAACATCCCCACGATCACTCAAAATTTCTACGAAGGTCTCGGCATCTCCACTTATCCATTCAATAATGCCTTCGAGGTCGCCTCGTATAAAATTTTCTTCAGCAGAATAGGCACCCACTTTGGCGAAGCTAGCTTTTATTTTATTTACGCAATCCAAGGATTTTTCAAAGCACCTTTCCTTGGATGTGTGAAGTTCTTCAATATTTTTCTCTAGATGATTTTTCCCATATTCGCTAATTTCTTGGTTAGCTTGTGCGAGTGCGCATTTTTCCTTAGCTTTGGCCAGTTGTCTCTGAAGGTCTTCAATTTCAGTCTTTTGGGCTTCGGCCTGAGCTTTGAAACTAGCTTTGTCTTCCTTCACTTTGTTTACCAGAGAAATTAAGATTTTGTCTTTTTCAAGATCTTCATTTCTGAAAGTCGCCTAGAGGGGGGGGGGGTGAATAGGGCAAAACTGAAATTCTCAAAAATAAACACAACTACAAGCGGGGTTAGCGTTATAAATATAATAGAGTCCGCGAGAGAGGGTGCAAAACAAATCGCAAGCGAATAATGAAGTGAGACACGCGGATTTGTTTTACCGAGGTTCGGTTCTTTCAAACCTACTCCCCGTTGAGGAGGCCACAAAGGCCGGGTCTCTTTCAACCCTTACCCTCTCTCAAACGATCCCTCGGACCGAGTGAGCTTTCTCTTCTCAATCACTTGGAACACAAAGTTCCCACAAGGACCACCACAAGATTGGTGTCCCTTGCCTCAATTACAAGTGAGTTTGATCGCAATGAAAGAATCAAGAAAGAAGAAAGCAATCCAAGCGCAAGAGCTCGAAAGAACACAAGCAAATCTCTCTCTCTCTAATCACTAGGGCGTTGTGTGGAATTTGGAGAGGATTTGATCTCTTTGGTGTGTCTAGAATTGAATGCTAGAGCTCTTGTAAGTAGTTGGGAAGTGGAAAACTTGGATACAATGAATGGTGGGTGGTTGGGGGTATTTATAGCCCCAACCACCAAACTAGCCGTTTGGTGAGGCTGTCTGTTCGATGGCGCACCGGACAGTCCGGTGCACACCGGACATGTCCGGTGCGACAGCCACGTCACCAAAGCCGTTGGGTTTCGACCGTTGGAGCTCTGTCTTCTGGGCCCGCCTGGATGTCCGGTGGCGCACCGGACATGTACTGTAGATTGTCCGGTGCGCCTGCTCCCGCGTGCCTGACGACTGCGTGCTTCTGGCGCGCATTAAATGCGTCACAGGTAGCCGTTGGCGCCGAAATAGCCGTTGCCCCGCTGTTGCATTGGACAGTCCGGTGTACACCGGACAGTCCGGTGAATTATAGCGGAGCAACCGAAGTGACTTCCCGAGGCTGGCGAGTTCCGGAGGCCGCTCTTCCTTGGAGCACCGGACATGTCCGGTGTACACCGGACAGTCCGGTGAATTATAGCGGAGTCGCCTCTGGAAATTCCCGAAGGTGAGCAGTTCGGGGATGGAGTCCTCTGGTGCACCAGGACATGTCCGGTGGCACACCGGACAGTCCGGTGCGCCAGACCAGAGGTGCCTTCGGTTGACCTTTGCTCCTTTATTTGAACCCAATACTTGGTCTTTTTATTGGCTAAGTGTGAACCTTTTGCACCTGTATAGCTTATACACTAGAGCAAACTAGTTAGTCCAATATTTGTGTTGGTCAATTCAACCACCAAAATTATTTAGGAACTAGGTGTAAGCCTAATTCCCTTTCAATCTCCCCCTTTTTGGTGATTGATGCCAACACAAACCAAAGCAAATGTAGAAGTGCATAATTTGAATTAGTTTGCATAATGTAAGTGCAAAGGTTGCTTGGAATTGAGCCAATATAAATACTTACATGATGTGCATGGATTGTTTCTTTGTTTTTAACATATTGGACCACATTTGCACCACATGTTTTGTTTTTGCAAATCCTTTTGTAAATTCTTTTCAAAGTCCTTTTGCAAGATAGTTAAAGGTAAATAAATAAGATTTTGAGAAGCTTTTTCAAGTTTTGAAATTTTCTCCCTTTGATCCAAATGCTTTTCCTTTGACTAAACAAAACTCCCCCTAAATGAGATCCTCCTCTTAGTGTTCAAGAGGGTTTTGATATATCATTTTTGAAATACTACTTCCTCCCCCTTTAGAACATAATAAGATACTAATTTGAAATTGACCAATTGAAAATCTCCAAATTTTTAAAAATAGGTGGTGGTGCGGTCCTTTTGCTTTGGGCTCATATTTTCTCCCCCTTTGGCATGAATCGCCAAAAACGGAATTATTAGAGCCCAACGAAGTACTTTCTCCTCCTTTGGTCATAAAATAAATGAGTGAAGATTATACCAAAGTTGGAGAGATGCTCGGAGTGACGGCGAAGGATGAGTAGTAGAGTGGAGTGGAAGCCTTTGTCTTCACCGAAGACTCCAATTCCCTTTCAATATACCTATGACTTGGTTTGAAATACACTTGAAAACACATTAGTCATAGCATATATAAAAAAGATATGATCAAAGGTATACTTGTGTGCTATGTGTGCAAATTAGCAAAAGAAATTCCTAGAATCAAGAATATTTAGCTCATGCCTAAGTTTGGTAAAAGATTGTTCATCAAGTGGCTTGGTAAAGATATCGGCTAATTGATCTTTAGTGTTAATGTAAGAAATCTCGATATCCCCTTTTTGTTGGTGATCCCGAAGAAAATGATACCGAATGGCTATGTGTTTAGTGCGGCTATGCTCAACGGGGTTATCCGCCATGCGGATTGCACTCTCATTATCACATAGAAGAGGAACTTTGGTTAGTTTGTAACCATAGTCCCGCAGGGTTTGCCTCATCCAAAGCAATTGCGCGCAACAATGACCTGCGGCAATATACTCGGCTTCGACGGTAGAAAGAGCGACCGAATTTTGCTTCTTTGAAGCCCAAGACACCAAGGATCTTCCCAAGAACTGGCAAGTCCCCGATGTGCTCTTCCTATTAATCTTACACCCCGCCCAATCGGCATCCGAATAACCAATCAAATCAAATGTGGATCCCCGAGGGTACCAAAGCCCAAACTTAGGAGTATAAGCCAAGTATCTCAAGATTCGTTTTACGGCCGTAAGGTGTGATTCCTTAGGGTCAGCTTGGAATCTTGCACACATGCAAACGGAAAGCATAATGTCCGGTCGAGATGCACATAAATAGAGTAATGAACCAATCATCGACCGGTATACCTTTTGATCCACGGACTTACCTCCCGTGTCGAGGTCGAGATGCCCATTGGTTCCCATGGGTGTCTTGATGGGCTTGGCATCCTTCATTCCAAACTTGGTTAGAATGTCTTGAGTGTACTTCATTTGGCTAATGAAGGTGCCCTCTTGGAGTTGCTTGACTTGGAATCCTAGAAAATACTTCAACTCCCCCATCATAGACATCTCGAATTTCTGTGTCATGATCCTACTAAATTCTTCACATGTAGATTCATTAGTAGACCCAAATATGATATCATCGACATAAATTTGGCATACAAACAAATCATTGTCAAGAGTTTTAGTGAATAAAGTAGGATCGACCTTACCGACTTTGAAGCCATTAGCAATGAGGAAATCTCTAAGGCATTCATACCATGCTCTTGGAGCTTGCTTGAGCCCATAAAGCGCCTTAGAGAGCCTATAAACATGGTTAGGGTACTCACTATCTTCAAAGCCGGGAGGTTGCTCAACGTAGACCTCCTCCTTGATTGGTCCGTTGAGGAAGGCACTCTTCACGTCCATTTGGTAAAGCTTGAAGCCATGGTAAGTAGCATAGGCCAATAATATACGAATTGACTCAAGCCTGGCTACGGGTGCATAGGTTTCACCAAAATCCAAACCTTCGACTTGTGAATACCCCTTGGCCACGAGTCGAGCTTTGTTCCTTGTCACCACACCATGCTCGTCTTGCTTGTTGCGGAAGACCCACTTGGTTCCTACAACATTTTGATTAGGACGTGGAACTAAATGCCATACCTCGTTCCTCGTGAAGTTGTTGAGCTCCTCTTGCATCGCCATCACCCAATCCGAATCTTGTAGTGCTTCCTCTACCCTGTGTGGCTCAATAGAGGAAACAAAAGAGTAATGCTCACAAAAATGTGCAATACGAGATCGAGTGGTTACCCCCTTATGAATGTCGCCGAGGATGGTGTCGACGGGGTGATCTCGTTGGATTGCTTGGTGGACTCTTGGGTGTGGCGGCCTTGGTTCTTCATCCTCTTTGTCTTCATCATTTGCATCTCCCCCTTGATCATTGCCGTCATCTTGAGGTGGCTCATCTCTTTGATTTTCTCCTTCATCAACTTGAGCCTCGTCCTCATTTTGGGTCGGTGGAGATGCTTGCGTTGAGGAGGATGGTTGATCTTGTGCAAGTGGAGGCTCTTCGGATTCCTTAGGACACACATCCCCAATGGACATGTTCCTTAGCGCTATGCACGGAGCCTGTTCTTCACCTATCTCATCAAGATCAACTTGCTCTACTTGAGAGTCGTTAGTCTCATCAAACACAACGTCACAAGAAACTTCAACAAGTCCTGAGGACTTGTTAAAGACTCTATATGCCCTTGTGTTTGAGTCATATCCTAGTAACAAACCTTCTACAGTTTTAGGAGCAAATTTAGATTTTCTACCTCTTTTAACAAGAATAAAGCATTTGCTACCAAAAACTCTAAAATATGAAATATTGGGCTTTTTACCGGTTAGGAGTTCATAGGATGTCTTCTTGAGGATTCGGTGTAGATATAACCGGTTGATGGCGTAGCAGGCGGTGTTGACCGCCTCGGCCCAAAACCGATCCGGTGTCTTGTACTCATCAAGCATGGTTCTTGCCATGTCCAATAGAGTTCGATTCTTCCTTTCCACTACACCATTTTGTTGTGGGGTGTAGGAAGAAGAGAACTCATGCTTGATGCCCTCCTCCTCAAGGAAGCCTTCAATTTGAGAGTTCTTGAACTCCGTCTCGTTGTCGCTTCTAATTTTCTTGATCCTTAAGTCGAACTCATTTTGAGCCCATCTCAAGAATCCCTTTAAGGTCTCTTGGGTATGGGATTTTTCCTGCAAAAAGAACACCCAAGTGAAGCGAGAATAATCATCCACAATAACTAGACAGTACTTACTCCCGCCGATGCTTATGTAAGCGATCGGGCCGAATAAATCCATGTGTAGGAGCTCCAGTGGCCTGTCACTTGTCATGATGTTCTTGTGTAAATGATGAGTGCCAACTTGCTTCCCGGCTTGGCATGCGCTACAAATCCTGTCTTTCTCAAAATGAACATTTGTTAGTCCTAAAATGTGTTCTCCCTTTAGAAGCTTATGAAGATTCTTCATTCCAACATGGGCTAGTCGGCGATGCCAGAGCCAACCCAAGTTAGTCTTAACAATTAAGCAAGTGTCGAGTTCAGCTCTATCAAAATCAACCAAGTATAGCTGACCCTCTAACACTCCCTTAAATGCTATTGAATCATCACTTCTTCTAAAGACAGTGACACCTACATCAGTAAATAGACAGTTGTAGCCCATTTGACATAATTGGGATACGGAAAGCAAATTGTAATCTAAGGAATCTACAAGAAAAACATTGGAAATAGTATGGTCAGGTGATATAGCAATTTTACCCAATCCTTTGACCAAACCTTGATTTCCATCCCCGAATGTGATAGCTCGTTGGGGATCTTGGTTTTTCTCATATGAGGAGAACATCTTCTTCTCCCCTGTCATGTGGTTTGTGCACCCGCTGTCTAGTATCCAACTTGAGCCCCCGGATGCATAAACCTACAAAACAATTTTAGTTCTTGACTTTAGGTACCCAAACGGTTTTGGGTCCTTTGGCATTAGAAACAAGAACTTTGGGTACCCAAACACAAGTCTTGGAGCCCTTGTGTTTGCCCCCAACAAACTTGGCAACTACCTTGCCGGATTTGTTAGTCAAAACATAAGATGCATCAAAAGTCTTAAATGAAATGCTATGTTCATTTGATGCACTAGGAGTTTTCTTTCTAGGCAACTTAGCACGGGTTGGTTGCCTAGAGCTAGATGTCTCACCCTTATACATGAAAGCATAGTTAGAGCCAGAGTGAGACTTCCTAGAATGAGTTCTCCTAATTTTGCTCTCGGGATAACCGGCAGGGTACAAAATGTAACCCTCGTTATCCTGAGGCATGGGAGCCTTGCCCTTAACAAAGTTAGACAAGTTCTTAGGAGAGGCATTAAGTTTGACATTGTCTCCCCTTTGGAAGCCAATGCCATCCTTGATGCCAGGGCGTCTCCCATTATAGAGCATACTTCTAGCAAATTTAAACTTTTCATTTTCTAGGTTATGCTCGGCAATTTTTGCATCTAATAATGCTATATGATCATTTTGTTGTTTAATTAAAGCCATGTGATCATGAATAGCATTGATATCAACATCTCTACATCTAGTACAAATAGAAGTGTGCTCAACGGTAGATGTAGAGGGTTTGCAAGATTTTAGTTCTATAACCTTAGCATGCAACATATCATTCTTAGTTCTAAGGTCGGAAATAGTAGTGTTGCAAACATCAAAATCTTTAGCCTTAGCAATCAAATTTTCATTTTCTACTCTAAGGCTATCAAGAGAATCATTCAATTCCTTAATCTTAGCAAGCAAATCATCATTATCATTTCTAAGATTTGGAATTGGGACATCACATACATGAGAATCAACCTTAGCAATTAATCTAGCATTTTCATTTCTAAGGTTGTCAATAGTGTCATGGCATGTGCTTAGCTCACTAGATAATTTGTTACATTTTTCTACCTCTAGAGCATAAGCATTTTTAACCTTAACATGCTTTTTGTTTTCCTTAATAAGGAAGTCCTCTTGAGAGTCCAAGAGATCATCCTTCTCATGAATAGCACTAATCAATTCATTTAATTTTTCCTTTTGTTGCATGTTAAGATCGCAAAAAGGATACGCAAATTATTCTCCTCATCACTAGCATTATCATCACTAGAGGATTCATATTTAGTGGAGGATTTAGATTTAACCTTCTTCCTTTTGTCGTCCTTTGCCATGAGGCACTTGTGGCCGACGTTGGGGAAGAGGAGTCCCTTGGTGACGGCGATGTTGGCGGCGTCCTCGTCGGAAGAGGACTCGGTGGAGCTCTCGTCGGAGTCCCACTCCCGGCAAACATGGGCATCGCCGCCCTTCTTCTTGTAGTACTTCTTCTTTTCTCTCCTCTTTCCCTTCTTGTCGTCGCCCCTGTCACTGTCACTAGATATAGGACATTTTGCAATAAAATGACCGGGCTTACCACATTTGTAGCACACTTTCTTGGAGCGGGGTTTGTAGTCCTTCCCCCTCCGTTGCTTGAGGATTTGGCGGAAGCTTTTGATGATTAAAGCCATCTCCTCATTGTCGAGCTTGGAGGCGTCAATTGGTTGTCTACTCGATGTAGATTCCTCCTTCTTCTCCCCCGTCGCCTTGAATGCCACCGGTTGTGCTTCGGACGTGGAGGGTTCATCAAGCTCGTTGATCTTCTTTGAGCCCTTGATCATACATTCAAAGCTCACAAAATTCCCGATTACTTCCTCGGGAGTCATTAGTGTGTATCTAGGATTACCACGAATTAATTGAACTTGAGTGGGGTTAAGGAAAATAAGAGATCTTAGAATAACCTTAACCACCTCGTGGTCGTCCCACTTCTTGCTCCCGAGGTTGCGCACTTGGTTCACCAAGGTTTTGAGCCGGTTGTACATATCTTGTGGCTCCTCCCCTTGGCGAAGACGGAAGCGACCGAGCTCCCCCTCGATCGTTTCCCGCTTGGTGATCTTGGTGAGTTCATCACCCTCGTGCGCGGTCTTGAGTAGGTCCCAAATCTCCTTTGCATTTTTCAACCCTTGCACCTTGTTGTATTCCTCCTTGCTTAGAGAGGCGAGGAGTATGGTTGTAGCTTGGGAGTTGAAGTGCTCGATTTGGGCCACTTCGTCCGTATCATAATCCTCATCCCCTATGGATGGTACCTGTGCTCCAAACTCAACAACATTCCATATACTTTTGTGGAGTGAGGTTAGATGAAATTTCATTAAATCACTCCACCTAGCATAATCTTCGCCATCAAAAGTTGGTGGTTTGCCTAATGGAACGGAAAGTAATGGAGTATGTCTAGGTGTACGAGGATAGTGTAAGGGGATCTTACTAAACTTCTTGCGCTCTTGGCGCCTAGAAGTTACGGACGGCGCATCGGAGTCGGAGGTTGATGTTGATGAAGTGTCGGTCTCGTAGTAGACCACCTTCCTCATCCTCTTGTGCTTGTCGCCTTTCCGATGTGACTTGTGGGAAGAAGATTTTTCCTTCTTCTCTTTGTGGTGTGAGGAAGAAGATCTTTTCTCCTTCCGTTTGGAGGAGTCCTTCTTCTTCTCCTTCCTCTTGGTGCGGGACTCTTCCGATGAAGTGCTCCCTTGGCTTGTAGTGGGCTTGTCGCCGGTCTCCATCTCCCTCTTGGTGTGATCTCCCGACATCACTTCGAGCGGTTAGGCTCTAATGAAGAACCTGGTTCTGATACCAATTGAAAGTCGCCTAGAGGGGGGGGGGGTGAATAGGGCGAAACTGAAATTCTCAAAAATAAACACAACTACAAGCGGGGTTAGCGTTATAAATATAATAGAGTCCGCGAGAGAGGGTGCAAAACAAATCGCAAGCGAATAATGAAGTGAGACACGCGGATTTGTTTTACCGAGGTTCGGTTCTTTCAAACCTACTCCCCGTTGAGGAGGCCACAAAGGCCGGGTCTCTTTCAACCCTTACCCTCTCTCAAACGATCCCTCGGACCGAGTGAGCTTTCTCTTCTCAATCACTTGGAACACAAAGTTCCCACAAGGACCACCACAAGATTGGTGTCTCTTGCCTCAATTACAAGTGAGTTTGATCGCAATGAAAGAATCAAGAAAGAAGAAAGCAATCCAAGCGCAAGAGCTCGAAAGAACACAAGCAAATCTCTCTCTCTAATCACTAGGGCGTTGTGTGGAATTTGGAGAGGATTTGATCTCTTTGGTGTGTCTAGAATTGAATGCTAGAGCTCTTGTAAGTAGTTGGGAAGTGGAAAACTTGGATACAATGAATGGTGGGTGGTTGGGGGTATTTATAGCCCCAACCACCAAACTAGCCGTTTGGTGAGGCTGTCTGTTCGATGGCGCACCGGACAGTCCGGTGCACACCGGACATGTCCAGTGCGACAGCCACGTCACCAAAGCCGTTGGGTTCCGACCGTTGGAGCTCTGTCTTCTGGGCCCGCCTGGATGTCCGGTGGCGCACCGGACATGTACTGTAGATTGTCCGGTGCGCCTGCTCCCGCGTGCCTGACGACTGCGTGCTTCTGGCGCGCATTAAATGCGTCACAGGTAGCTGTTGGCGCCGAAATAGTCGTTGCCCCGCTGTTGCACCGGACAGTCCGGTGTACACCGGACAGTCCGGTGAATTATAGCGGAGCAACCGAAGTGACTTCCCGAGGCTGGCGAGTTCCGGAGGCCGCTCTTCCTTGGAGCACCGGACATGTCCGGTGTACACCGGACAGTCCGGTGAATTATAGCGGAGTCGCCTCTGGAAATTCCCGAAGGTGAGCAGTTCGGGGATGGAGTCCTCTGGTGCACCGGAGGTGCCTTCGGTTGACCTTTGCTCCTTTATTTGAACCCAATACTTGGTCTTTTATTGGCTAAGTGTGAACCTTTTGCACCTGTATAGCTTATACACTAGAGCAAACTAGTTAGTCCAATATTTGTGTTGGTCAATTCAACCACCAAAATTATTTAGGAACTAGGTGTAAGCCTAATTCCCTTTCAGTTTCTCAATTCAATCGCCTCTGAACGCAGGTTGTTCAGAGCCATCGTGTAGCCTTCGTCTTCAATATTTTTCTGCGCCCTAAGGGCATTACTAAGAATTAAGCCCTGCAAGAGGAGGAAAGAATTGAGTATGACAAATGAAACACCTCATTCTCAAATTCAAAGTTAACTTCTATACCTTTATACTGTTGTATGCTAGGCTGTCAGCAAGATCATCCTTCGACAAAATTGAAAGGTCGTCTTCCAGCTTTAGGAATCCCATGCTTCTTCCTATCTCCCTGGCAAACAGATATTTCTTTGTTGTCCGGGAGACAGTACAAGAAATCATCTTCATTATTTCCGTTAAAAACCAAGGCTCCCTTCGGATATTTCAACTTTCACGCATAGTACCTGGCTTCTAGAATTTCTTCTTCGGACAGCTTCTTCCCCGAAGCGTGTTGAATGATGTAGTCAATATTTTCGATCAAAGCTTCGGGAGAAGGAGTCTCGATCTTTTCAGGAGCAATTTGCTCTGCTGCTTTTTCTTCAGGCGCGACATGCTTTGTCTCGATGAGCACTGAAGGCCTAGCTTCGACTTCAACTTGAGCTTGCGTAGCTTCGGCTTCTGCTTGCCCGGTTTCGGCTTCGGCCTATGATTTGGCTTCAGTTTGAGCAATTTTCTTTGCAGGAGAAGGGCTCAATGCCTTTGTAGTCTCTAGCACAACATCCAGTACGTTAGCCATCCTTCTCCTCTTGGGAGTTGCGGCAAAAGCCTTTTGCATCTTCAGTAGATTTGCCTTTGTCGGAGGGCTCAGAATTTTTGGCATCCTTATTATTTCTTCAACCTTTGGCTCTTTGGCCTTACCTTCGACTGCCTTGACTGTATGTGTCTTTGGCAATACGGTCGGCTCTTCGGCGCTCTATGTAATCGAAGCAGTCTGTGTTGCTTTGGCTCCTGAAGTGGACCCTGTGCCAAATTCAGGCACCACGGCCGGTTCAATGTAACGCGGCTGGTGGGTCAGAACCTTCACCTTTTTGCTCTTCGGCATAGGCTCAGCTGGGGCGACCGAAGCAGCTATCTTCCTCTTTTTCTCTTGTCCTCACAGCGGGTAGCGGTAATCAGGGTATACGAAGCCAATAGCATCAAATACCCTGTTTAATCTTTTCTTGCCCCGGCCACCAAAGGCTATGGACAGGGCATTATCTTCAGCCTTGGAGTATGCTCCAAGCAGCTCATCACTGGTAGCTTCGATGCACTTCAGCCAGTCGTCGTTCGGCTCATCAAATTTCTCCCTAAATCTGAAGGTATACTTCAGCCGAACCAGACCACCCTCACTAGAGTCGGCGGTGGTCTCCTTCTGCATTTCCTAGCTTTCCACAAGCGTCCATACCCTGAAGGCTATATGTTCTTAAATCAAATCTCTTGTACCAATGAAGGAGCAAACAGTGCTGAAAGCCCTCTGACACGCTTCGATAGCGTCATCAATTTCCACCTTCGGCCTTCGGAGGCCGAAGCGAGACCAGTTCGGGCGCTGGATGATTTCTTTAATGTCTTCCCTTGCCTTTAAATCATTCTTCACATAAAACCACTCTTCCATCCAGGCTCCAGGCCATCTCTTCCGAAATGTTGGCACCGGGTGGCTCGCGTTGGGGCGAGCAATAAATCCATAACAACCGAAGTTGTTATGGTACTGTTCTTTGCCAGTAGCCTTCGTCTCATATAAGAGCTCGTGCATACTGCAGAAGCACTTTGCGCTTGGCTCTAGCCCCTGACTCCTTACAACCCAGACAAAAACCCCCATCCTCATAATAGCTTCGGGGGTGATCTGATGAAGGAAACCAAAGTCCAGCCTTAAAAAAGCTTCGGTAGATAACAACTTCGTTTTCCTCAGGAGCAGGGACGTTGTTGTCTCCGCCAGCCCTCACGATAGACATGTTGCGAATGTACCTTCCTCTCATGTTCTCAAGATGACTCTGTTTAATGGTCGATTTTCCGAAGACAACATGGCTTGGTCGCCAGGGCTGATCCTCAGAATCTTCATCCCCACTTTCTACATCATAGCTATCGCTGTCACCAGTATCTTCAAGTAAACCTTCCAATATCTCTTTAGTAATCTTCTCTATGTTTGTTTTTGCCATAGACTCAATAAATTCAGCAATATAAGGATCCGCAACCTTCTTCTCCTCAAACAGCTTCGTCTCTTCAGTCAGCTTCACCTTCTCAGTCATTTTTCCCCAGACATGGTGAAAATGCGTCTTTTAACCGAAGCTTAAAAAGCTTGAAAATCTAGCGAGCGCTAGTGAGGAAGAGCTAAAAGTTTGAGAAAATAATGCAAATGGCAGAAATAGCGTACCAAATGTTGCCGGTGTGAGTTCATATTTATACGCCTAGCACGCTGCAACTTGGAGGGCCCCGTCTGTCATTGATTGTTGCTATTCTAGCAAAGGGAAGGTGTTTTTTTGGACCTTCGGCTTAAGGCCTTCGTTCACGTTGCAGTCTGAATTTGTTGTTATAACAAATTAATACTGCGAGGGGCTACTGTTGGGGGCCTTCGTCTTCCGAAGGTTTTCAAAAACATGATTAACAATGTTTCCCAAGCATAGTATATGTATAGGGACTTTCGGACTCGGGATGAAGCTGTACACAATATGGAAAGCAGGGTCGGAACGAAGGTTGAACCAGCGCCGAAGCTGCGCGCAAGGGAGCTTCGGCTCAGTAGCAGAAAAAGGAACTGACTTGAGGAAAAGGCTATCTAGTCCTCGACAGATTGTTCTTAGGTCAATAGTGAACATGAAGGGCATGAGTGTAATTTCACATAGGCTGCGCCCTGTGCCTATAAATAGATGAACAGTACCCCCGTACTGTTCACGCTGACTTGTATTCGCTCGTGCGTCACGCTTGTACTTTTGCCTTCTGTTAAGCCGAAGGTACAAATGTAATTCAATATTGTTCTTATTCATTCATGATTATATAATAAGGACATATAAATGATGTTATATGATTATTCATGTTATTTATCATGTTTCATATGCTTCTTCTTTCGTCAATGTAAACTGTGATGATGAAGGTATGCCCTTCATGACCTTCATCCGAAGATCATTATATCCTAAGGGAAATAATGCTTCGAAGGACGAAGGACATTAACCATTAACTTCTTTCTGTGTTGCCTTGTTCTTAATTCATAGCATTTGAGAACAAGTCCCCAACAGTGAACATAACCGAAGGTGATCGACATAGTTATCTTGCCGAGCACCACGATCTGTCTTCCTCCAAAGCCGTAGAGGGGCTGCATTGCATCATGTATCTTATCATCCGGCTCTTACATTTGCTTGAAAGCCTTCGCAAAGATGATGTCTGTCGCACTGCCTGTGTCCACTAGGACATTATGGACCAGAAACCCCTTGATGACACAAGATATGACCATTGCATCATTGTGAGGATAATCCTTGAGCTGAAGGACTTCCTGGGAGAAGGTGATTGGTATATGAGACCATTTAGACTTGATGAAGGGTCCTTGCACTCCAAGATGTTGTACCCTTATGTGTGCTTCCTTCTTCTGCTTCTTATTGGCTGGTTCAGAACTTAAGCCACCTGATCGGGAGCACCAGCTTTGTAGCCAAAGGTGCCATGACTTGGTTGCCTTGCGAAGCCATTGTCGCAATTGTGGAAGTGAGTTCACCGGAGGTGGGCGCTAAAGTTGGTCACTTGTTTTCAAATGCTATATATCAAGAACAAGGCAACACAATCGTTAGTCATTACGGACCTACATCCAACCGAAGCATTATCTCCCCGTGGGTATAAAGCTTCGCCAGATGAATGTTAAGAAGGACATACCTTCATCATTTAATATGCGAGTAGGAATGCAAAAGGATAAATATAATAACAACATTTTATTAATTGATTTATTCTTATATCCCATAAAATAGAAATGAATATAAACAATATTAATATTACATTTGTACTGAAATGGAAATAGGGTCAAACCTTTTCCTAAATGATTTTGGTGGTTGAAATGCCCAACACAAATAATTGGACTAACTAGTTTGCTCTAGATTATATATTCTACAGGTGCCAAAGGTTCAACACAAACCAATAAAAAGATCTAAGTTGGGGTTCAAAAGAAAGGAACAAAAGAAACCGAAGAGAACCCTGGTCAGGCGCACTGGACTGTCCGGTGAGCCACCGGACAGTGTCCGGTGCACCAGGGTCCGTACCAGCTGAACTCTTCACCTTCGGGTTTCTGGAGAGCCGCTCCACTATAATTCACCGGACTATCCGGTGGGCCATCGGACTGTCCAGTATGCCAGCGGAGCAACGACTAAGAAGCACAACGGTCGACTCCAACGGTCGCCTGCAGCGTGAACAGTGCGTGGACAGTTCCCGCAGAGTCAGAGCAGCCCTAGAAGGTGCACCGGACAGTGAACAGTACCTGTCTGGTGCGGCACCGGACTGTCCGGTGGCCCAAGTTATCAGAGCTCCAACAATCGAAACCGTCAGAACCCTAACGGTTGGGTGACGTGGCTGGCGCACCGGACTGTCCGGTGCGCCCATCGACAGACAGCCTCTCCAACGGTTGGTTTGGTGGTTGGGGCTATAAATACCCCCCAACCACCACCACTTCAAGCATCCAAGTTTTTCAGACATCTCATTCAATACAAGAGCTAGTGCAATCAATACAAGATACAATTCAATAGGATCAAAGCCTCTCCAAGTCCCAAATACACTTCAAACACTTAGTGACTAGAGAGAGAGTTTTGCTTGTGTTCTTTGAGCTCTTGTTCTTGGATCGCTTTCTTCTTCCCATTCTTGTTCTCAAGACACTTGTAATCAAAGCAAGAGACACCAAGTTGTGGTGGTCCTTGTGAGGGGTCTAACTGACCCATTTGATTAAGGAGAAAGCTCACTCGGTCTAGGTGACCGTTTGAGAGAGGGAAAGGGTTGAAAGAGACCCGGTCTGTGTGACCACCTCAACGGGGACTAGGTTCTTTAGAACCAAACTTCGGTAAAACAAATCACCGTGTCATCCACTCTATTTCTTTGGTTGATTTGTTTTCCCTCTCTTTAGGACTCGGTTTTATTTCTAACGCTAACCCCGACTTGTAGTTGTGTTTAAAGTTGTAAATTTCAGTTTCCGCCTATTCACCCCCCTCTAGGCGACTTTCAATTGGTATCAGAGCCCGATACTTCATTAGAGTCTAACAACTCGAAGTGATGTCGGGAGGATCCGCCAAGAGGGAGATGGAAATGGCCACAAGCCACGGGAAGGCTCCATCAAAGGAGTCCAGCGCCAAAGAAAGAGAGGAGTCACCTTCCCACGTCAAGTCGCATCGGAGTGGCGACAAGAAGAAGAAGATGAAGAAAGTGGTTTACTACGAGACCGACTCTTCATTGCCCTCCACCTCCGGATCCGACACTCCGTCTGTCACTTCTAAGCACCATGAGCGCAAGAAGTTTAGTAAGATCCCCTTACGCTATCCTCGTATTTCCAAACGCACTCCTTTACTTTCCATCCCATTAGGCAAACCACCAGTTTTTGATGGTGAAGATTATTGTATGTGGAGTGATAAAATGAGGCATCATCTAACCTCACTCCACGCTAGCATTTGGGACATTGTTGAGTTTGGAGCGCATGTACCATCCGGGGGGGATGAAGGATATGATTCGGACGAAGTTGCACAAATCCAGCACTTTGACTCCCAAGCCACCACTATACTCCTTGCCTCTCTATGTCGAGAGGAGTATAACAAGGTGCAAGGGCTAAAAAGTGCCAAGGGGATTTGGGATGTGCTAAAGACCGCACATGAAGGGGATGAGGTGACCAAGATCACCAAGCGGGAGACGATCGAGGGGGTGCTCGATCGATTCATCCTCAACCAAGGAGAGGAGCCACAAGCAATGTACAACCGGCTCAAGACCTTGGTCAACCAAGTGCGCAACCTTGGGAGCACCAAATGGGATGACCATGAAATGGTCAAGGTTATTTTAAGATCACTTGTTTTTCGTAATCCTACACAAGTTCAATTAATTCGTGGTGATCCTAGATATAAGCTAATGTCTCCCGAGGAAGTTATAGGAAGGTTTGTGAGCTTTGAGTAGATGATCAAAGGCTCCAAACAAATCATCGAGCAAGACGGCACCTCCACACCTAAGGTGCAACCCATCACACTCAAAGCGATGGAGGAGAAGAAAGAAGAGTCTACGTCAAGTAGGCTCCCCATCGACGCCTCCAAGCTCGACAACGAGGAAATGGCGCTCATCATCAAGAGCTTCCGCCAAATCCTCAAGCAAAGAAGGGGGAAGGATTATAAACCCCGCTCCAAGAAAGTGTGCTACAAGTGTGGTAAGCCCGGTCATTTTATTGCTAAATGTCCTTTATCAAGTGATAGTGACAGGGGCAACGACAAGAAGGGAAGGAGGAAGGAAAAGAAGAAGTACTACAAGAAGAAGGGCGGTGATGCCCACGTGTGTCGGGAATGGGACTCCGATGAGAGCTCTACCGACTCCTCCTCCGACGAGGACGCCGCCAACATCGCCGTCAACAAAGGCCTCCTCTTCCCCAATGTCGGCCACAAGTGCCTCATGGCAAGGGATGGCAAAAAGAAGAAGGTAAAATCTAGAGCCTCCACTAAATATACGACATCTAGTGATGAGGGTAGCTCTAGTGATAATGAAGATGATTTGCTTGCCCTTTTTGCCAACTTAAATGTGCAACAAAAAGAAAAACTAAATGAATTGATAGGTGTTATTCATGAGAAGGATGAACTCTTGGATAGCCAAGAGGAATTCCTCATTAAGGAAAACAAAAAGCATATCAAAGTGAAAAATGCTTATGCTCAAGAAATAGAGAAATGTGAAAAATTAACTAGTGAGCTTAGCATTTGCCATGACACTCTCTCCAACCTCAGAATTGAAAATGCTAATTTGATTGCTAAGGTTGAAAAGAGAAATGTTTGTGATGATTCAATTGCTAATCTTAAAAATAATAATGCTAGTTTAACTGCTAAGATTGACAAATTGAATGAATCAATTTCTAGCCTTAAGATTGAGAATGATAAATTAATTGCTAAGGCTAAGGATTTAAATGTTTGTAATGATTCTATTTCCTGTCTTAGAAATGAGAATGCTACTTTATATGCTAAGATAGAGGAATTAAGATCTTGCAAACCCTCTACATCCACTGTTGATCATGTTTCTATTTGCACTAGATGTAGAGATATTAATGTTGATGCTATTCATGATCACCTAGCTTTAATTAAACAACAAAATGATCACATAGCACAACTAACTAGCAAAATTAATGAGCATGAGATAGAAAATGAAAAATTTAAATTTGCTAGGAGCATGCTCTATAATGGGAGACGCCCTGGCATTAAGGATGGCATTGGCTTCCAACAGGGAGACAATGTCAAGCTTAATGTCCCTAAGAAACTGTCTAATTTTGTTAAGGGCAAGGCTCCCATGGCACAGGAAAACGAGGGTTACATTTTATATCCTGCTGGTTATCCTGAGCATAAAATTAGGGGAATTTAATCTAAGAAGTCTCATTCTGGTTCTCATCATGCTTTTATGTATAAGAATGAGACATCTAGCTCTAGGCATTCTACCCATGTTAAAATGCTTAAAAAGAAATCTCCTATTGCATCAAATGATCATAACATTTCATTTAAGACTTTTGATGCATATTATGTTTTAACTAACAAATCAGGCAAAGTAGTTGCCAAATATGTTGTGGGCAAACACAAGGGCTCCAAGACTTGTGTTTGGGTACCCAAGGTGCTTGTTTCTAATGAAAAGGACCCAAGACCGTTTGGGTACCTAAGAACAAGGTCTAAACTTGTTTTGTAGGTTTATACATCCGGGGGCTCAAGTTGGATTATTGATAGCGGATGCACAAACCACATGACTAGGGAGAAAATGATGTTCTCCTACGAGAAAAACGATGATCCCCAAAGAGCTATCACATTCGGGGATGGAAATCAAGGTTTGGTCAAAGGACTTGGTAAAATTGCTATATCACCTGTCCATTCTATTTCCAATGTTTTTCTTGTAGATTCTTTAGATTATAACTTGCTTTCAGTTTCTCAATTATGCAAAATGGGTTACAACTGTCTTTTTACGGATATAGGTGTTACTGTCTTTAGAAGAAGTGATGATTCAGTAGCATTTAAGGGAGTATTAGAAGGTCAGCTATACTTAGTTGATTTTAATAGAGCTCAACTCGATACTTGCTTAATTGCTAAGGCTAATATGGGTTGGCTCTAGTATCGCCGACTAGCCCATGTTGGGATGAAGAATCTTCACAAGCTTCTAAAGGGAGAACACATTTTGGGACTAACAAATGTTCACTTTGAGAAAGATAGGGTTTGTAGCGCTTGTCAAGCAGGGAAGCAAGTTGGTACCCATCATCCACACAAGAACATCATGACGACTGACAGACTGCTTGAGCTACTCCACATGGATCTATTCGGCCTGATAGCTTACATAAGCATCGACGGGAGTAAGTACTGTCTAGTTATTGTGGATGATTATTCTCGCTTCACTTAGGTATTCTTTTTGCAGGAAAAATCTCAAACCCAAGAGACCTTAAAAGGATTCTTGAGACGGGCTCAAAATGAGTTCGGATTAAGAATCAAGAAAATAAGAAGCGACAACGGGGCGGAGTTCAAGAACTCTCAAATTGAAGGCTTTCTTGAGGATGAGGGCATCAAGCATGAGTTCTCTTCTCCCTACACACCTCAACAAAATGGTGTAGTGGAGAGGAAGAATAGAAGTCTACTTGACATGACGAGGACCATGCTTGATGAGTACAAGACTTCAGACCAGTTTTGGGCCGAGGCGATTAACACCGCCTGCTACTCCATCAACCGGCTCTACCTTTACCGAATCCTCAAGAAGACATCATATGAACTCCTCACCGGTAAAAAGCCCAATGTTTCATATTTTAGAGTCTTTGGTAGCAAATGTTTTATTCTTGTTAAAAGAGGTAGAAAATCTAAATTTGCTCCTAGGGCTGTAGAAGGCTTTTTACTTGGTTATGACTCAAACACTAGGGCATATAGAGTCTTCAACAAATCCACTGGATTAGTTGAGGTTTCTTGTGACATTGTGTTTGATGAGACTAATGGCTCTCAAGTAGAGCAAGTTGATCTTGATGAACTAGATGATGAAGAGGCTTCGTGCGTCGCACTAAGGAACATATCCGTTGGGGTGTGTGTCCTAAGGAATTCGAAGAGCCTCCACAAGCACAAGATCAACCATCATCTTCAAATCAAGCATCTCCACCAACTCAAAATGAGGATCAGGCTCAAGATAATGAAGAAGAAGATCAAGAAGATGAGCCACCTCAAGAGGAGGACAATGATCAAGGGGGAGATAACAATAATCAAGACAAAGAAGATTATCAAGAAGAATAGGGTCAAAGACCGCCTCACCCAAGAGTCCACCAAGCGATACAACGAGATCACCCCGTGAACTCCATCCTCAATGATATTCATAAGGGGGTAACCACTCGATCTCGAGTCGCTCACTTTTGTGAACATTACTCTTTTGTTTCCTCTATTGAGCCATACAGGGTAGATGTGGTTTGTGAATTCTGTATTGAAACTGTTTATTGTATATGTGTATTTTGCTAGGAATTAAAAGGTGCAGAAAAATCTGTTTTGGGGGGGGTACCATGAATTTTCGTCGGCCTGCACGGAGGCCGACGAAAATAGCTCCGGACCAGCTATTTTCATGGGCACGTGGAAGCCGACGAAAATAAAGCGCCCTATTTTCGTCGGCCACCGTGGCCGACGAAAATACCCCACTGGAGCACCTATTTTTCGTCGGCCTTGGGGGAAGCTGACGAAAATAAGTAATTTACGTCGGTATCGACGAAAATAGTTGCATATTTTTGTCGAATTTATTTTCGGCGGCTATTTTCGTCGGCATGCCGATGAAAATAGCCTTTTTCGTCGGTTTATGCTTATTTTCGTGAGTTTTTGGCCCACAAAAATATATGTGTTTCCTGTAGTGAGAGGATGCATTAAGAGATTCGGATTGGGTGTTGGCAATGCAAGAGGAGCTCAACAACTTCACGAGGAATGAGGTATGACATCTTGTTCCACGTCCTAATCAAAATGTTGTAGGAACCAAGTGGGTGTTCCGCAACAAGCAAGATGAACATGGTGTGGTGACAAGGAACAAAGCCCGACTTGTGGCCAAGGGATATTCACAAGTTGAAGGTTTGGATTTCGGTGAAACCTATGCACCCGTAGCTAGGCTTGAATCAATTCGCATATTACTTGCCTAAGCTACTTACCATGGCTTCAAGCTTTATCAAATGGACGTGAAGAGTGCCTTCCTCAATGGACCAATCAAGAAAGAGGTCTTTGTTGAGCAACCTCCCGGCTTTGAAGATAGTGAGTACCCTAATCATGTTTATAAACTCTCAAAGGTGCTTTATGGGCTCAAGCAAGCCCCAAGAGCATGGTATGAATGCCTAAGAGATTTTCTTATCACTAATGGCTTCAAAGTCGGAAAAGTCGATCCTACTCTCTTTACTAAAACCATTGCAAAATATTTGTTTGTATGCCAAATTTATGTTGACGATATCATATTTGGGTCTACTAACAAATCTACTTGTGAAGAGTTTAGTAGGATCATGATTCAGAAATTCAAGATGTCAATGATGGGGGAGTTGAAGTATTTCCTAGGATTTCAAGTCAAGCAACTCCAACAGGGCACCTTCATCAGCCAAACCAAGTACATTCAAGATATACTAAACAAGTTTGGAATGAAGGATGCCAAGCCCATCAAGACACCCATGGGAACTAATGGGCATATCGACCTCGACACGGGAGGTAAATCCGTAGATCAAAAGGTATACCGGTCGATGATATGATCTTTACTCTATTTATGTGCATCTCGACCGGACATTATGCTTTCTGTATGCATGTGTGCAAGGTTCCAAGCCGATCCTAAGCAAGTTCACCTTAGGGCCGTGAAAAGAATCATGAGATATTTAGTTTATACATCTAAGTTTGGTCTTTGGTACCCTAAGGGATCCACTTTTGACTTAATAGGATATTCATATGCTGATTGGGCAGGGTGTAAAATTGATAGGAAGAGCACATCACGGACTTGTCAGTTTCTGGGGAGATCCCTGGTGTCTTAGGCTTCAAAGAAACAAAATTCAGTAGCTCTTTCTACCGCCGAAGCCGAGTATATTGCCGCAGGCCATTGCTGCGCGCAATTGCTTTGGAAGAGGCAAACCCTCAGGGACTATGGCTACAAATTGAGCAAAGTCCCTCTCCTATGTGACAATGAGAGTGCAATCCGCATGGCGGATAATCCCGTTGAAAACAGCCGCACTAAGCACATAGCCATTCGGTATCACTTTTTGAGGGATCACCAACAAAAGGGGGATATCGAGATTGCCTATGTTAGCACAAAAGAACAATTAGCCGATATCTTTACCAAACCATTAGATGAGAAAACCTTTACCAAACTTAGAAATGAGCTAAACATTCTTGATTCTCGGAAGTTTGATTGACACTTTGCACACATAGCTCATTTATAGACTTTTGATCATATCTCTTTTATGTCTACGACTAATGTGTTTTTCAAGTATAGTTCTATGATAAGTCGTAGATTGAAAGGGAAATGGAGTCTTCGACGAAGATAAGGCTTCCACTCCACTCTAATCGGTATCATTTACCCTTCGCCATCACTCCACACCATTCTCCACTATGGTATAATCTTCACTCATGTTTATTTGTACCATTGGGGAAGAAAGTAAAAGGGCTCTCAAAAGACTCCGTTTTTGGCGATTAATGCCAAAGGGGGAGAAATATAGCCCAAAGCAAAAGGATCGCACCACCACCAAATTCAAAGTTTTTTTAAAAAAAGTTTTCAATTGGCATCTTATGATAAAAATATTTAATAGACATATTTCAAATTGGTATCTAAAATATTTGATCTTCTTTCAAATGGTAAAACCCTCTTGAACACTAAGAGGAGAATTTCATTCAGGAGGAGTTTTGTTTTAGTCAAAGGAAAAGCATTTGAAACAAGGGAAGAAAACTTCAAATCTTGAAAATGCTTCTTGTGAATCTTATTCACATACCTTTGACTATTTGCACAAAGACTTTGAAAAGATCTTTCAAAATAATTTGCAAAAACAAAACAAGTGGTGCAAATGTGGTCCAAAATGTTAAATAAAAGAAAGCAATCCATGCATATCTAGAGAAAGAATAAATTGGTTTAATTCCAAGCAACCTTTGCACTTGCCTTATGGAAACTAGTTCAATTCTGCACTTATATATTTGCTTTAGTTTGTGTTGGCATCAATCACCAAAAAGGGGGAGATTGAAAGGGAAATAGGGTTAAATCTTTTCCTAAATGATTTTGGTGGTTGAAATGCCCAACACAAATAATTGGACTAACTAGTTTGCTCTAGATTATATATTCTACAGGTGCCAAAGGTTCAACACAAACCAATAAAAAGATCTAAGTTGGGGTTCAAAAGAAAGGAGCAAAAGAAACCGAAGAGAACACTGGTCAGGCACACCGGACTGTCCGGTGAGCCACCGGATAGTGTCCGGTGCACCAGGGTCCGTACAGGCTGAACTCTTCACCTTCGAGTTTCTGGAGAGCCGCTCCGCTATAATTCACCGGACTGTCCGGTGGGCCACCGGACTGTCTAGTGTGCCAGCGGAGCAACGGCTAAGAAGCGCAACGGTCGACTCCAACGGTCGCCTGCAGCGTGAACAGTGAGCGGACAGTTCGTGCAGAGTCAGAGCAGCGCCAGAAGGCGCACCGGACAGTGAACAATACCTGTTCGATGCGGCACCGGACTGTCCGGTGGCCCAAGTTGTCAGAGCTCCAACGGTCGAAACCGTCAGAACCCTAACGGTTGGGTGACGTGGCTGGCGCATCGGACTGTCCGGTGCGCCCATCGACAGACAGTCTCTCCAACGGTTGGTTAGGTGGTTGGGGCTATAAATACCCCCTAACCACCACCACTTCAAGCATCCAAGTTTTTCAGACATATCATTCAATACAAGAGCTAGTGCAATCAATACAAGACACAATTCAATAGAATCAAAGCCTCTCCAAGTCCCAAATACACTCCAAACACTTAGTGACTAGAGAGAGAGTTTTGCTCGTGTTCTTTGAGCTCTTGTTCTTGGATCGCTTTCTTCCTCCCATTCTTGTTCTCAAGACACTTGTAATCAAAGCAAGAGACATCAAGTTGTGGTGGTACTTGCGAGGGGTCTAAGTGACCCGTTTGATTAAGGAGAAAGCTCACTCGGTCTAGGTGACCGTTTGAGAGAGGGAAAGGGTTGAAAGAGACCCGGTCTTTGTGACCACCTCAACGGGGACTAGGTTCTTTAGAACAAAACCTCGGTAAAACAAATCACCGCGTCATCCACTATATTTCTTTGGTTGATTTGTTTTCCCTCTCTTTAGGACTCGGTTTTATTTCTAACGCTAACCCCGGCTTGTAGTTGTGTTTAAAGTTGTAAATTTTAGTTTCCGCCTATTCACCCCCCTCTAGGCGACTTTCAGATACATTCAGCTTGCTTGAAGGCATGGATGCGAGAAAGTGAATACAATCCAACATGAACAGTACGGGGTTACTGTTCATCTATTTATAGGCTCGGGACGCAGCCCGGGTGACATTACATCCATACCCCTAGACGTTTATTTACAAGCGACTAAAGCTAATAAGGTCTATTTAGTCTTTTACTTTTTTGCTTGGTCCGAGCCGAAGCTATTGAGCTTCGGCATTCCGCAACGCTGCTTATACACAAGGCCTTCGTCTTGAGAAATGACCGAGGTTGATGATAGCTTCGACGAGCTTTTGTATTATCTTGCCGAAGGTGTTTTTGCCTTGAGGGCCCTCGGCGGAGGAGAAGACCCCCAACAGCAGCAAAACATTCAATATGGTGGGTGGAGGGGGTATAAATAGCCCCACCTACCAAACTAGTCGTTACCAGGGTTTCCTACGCATGGGCACACCAGAAAGTCCGGTGCGCCAACGGTCGACTCCAACGGCTAGTTCTGACAGCTAGCCGTTGGGCTAATGGCACACCGGACAGTGAACAGTTCCTGTCCGGTACACACCGGACAGTCCGGTGTGACGGCTAAAATTCAATCTCCCAACTCGATGCTCTCGGGTTTTTCTCGGGGGCGAAGCTCTACCCCTAGGCCTAGCTGGCCCCACTATTAGGGGGCGCACCGAACAGTCCGGTGGCCCTAAGACAGAAACCCTAAGTTCTTTTTCATTCTGATTTTCGAATCCGTTTTCGTTCTAACTCGTCAGTGTGTTATAGAGTGACACCTAGCACTAGATGTCAGTGTGAATATGCACCAACACTACACTAGAATTCTCTTGGTCAAACTACACATCCACAATCCCTCTTTATAGTACAGCTAAAATAAAATAGAAGACCTAATACTATACCGAGTGTCCGCAACTCCTTTGACACTCGGAATACGAAGACCTTCATCTTTTGATTTGTCGTTTCAGCCATCGCTTCAAGTTCTCATCTCAGGGATTGTTTTCACCGTTGTAGTACAACTACCTATAATGTGACCTAACTTACCATTGGCTCTGCAAAACACACGTTAGTCACTGTAAGAGTGGAATGATTGATTGTATTCCATCAATATGCGTGAGTACATATAGGCAGGGGTGGCTTGAGAGCCAAGCAGCCGCACACGGTTGGCTCGAGAGCCAAGCGGCCGCACCTGGTACATGCCACAAATCAAGGCCTACTATAACTACACATTCTATAATTACAATAGGCTAACACTCCCCCGCAGTCTAACCGGGAGCATCGCTAACATTTAGGCTGGATCGGAACTCCTAAAATAGTGAGGTAGGAAGGCCCTTGGTGAAGACGTTGGCGTACTGCGATGTCGTAGGAATATGTAGAACACGAACGTGACCGAGGACGACCTTCTCTCAAACAAAATGGAGGTCAATCTCAACATGCTTCATTTGCAGATGTTGCACTGGGTTTCTGGAGAGATATACAACACCGATATTATCGCAATAGACCAAGGTGGCATGGCGAGGGGGTGGTGAAGCTCAAGAAGCAGCTGACGCATCCAAGTAGCTTTAGCAACACCATTTTCTACAACACGATATTCAGCTTCAGCACTTGACCTGGAGACCGTATGCTGATGCTTAGAAGACCAGGACACCAAGTTATCCCCGAGAAATACTGCGTAGCCAGAGGTCGACCGGCGAGTATCAGGACAGCCAGCCCAATCGGCATCCGTGTAAACAACTAGCTCTATAGGTGAAGATCGATGCATGGTCAGCCCAAGTGCTAGTGTGCCCTGCAAGTAACACAGGATCCGCTTGAGAGCAGCGAGGTGTGGTTCCTGAGGATCATGAATGTAGAGGCATATCTGCTAAACTGCAAAAGCGATGTCTGGTCGGGTGAAGGTCAGATACTGCAGGGCGCTAGCTAGGCTGCGATATCGTGTAGCGTCGGCAATAGGTGGTCCATTAGCAGATAGTTTGGAGTGTAGATCAACAGGCGTGTTGCATGGCTTCCACACACTCATCCTGGTGCGCTCCAAAATATCCTGACTGTACTGCCGCTGAGAAAGGAACAGGCCATCTACAGAGTGTGTCACGGAAATGCCCAGAAAGTGATGGAGCTGACCCATGTTCGTCATGGCAAATTCACGTTGGAGAGCTTCAATGATGTACTTGAGAAATCCAGCAGAGGAGGCAGTGAGTACAATGTCATCCACATAGAGCAGTAAGTAGGCCGCGTCTGGACCACGGCGATATATAAAAAGCGAAGTGTCTGACTTTGTTTTGACAAATCCAAGTGACACGAGGTGTGACGGAACCTCCCAAGTAATTAGGCCCACCTACAGTTGTCCTTGTCCAACAGACATCAGACAACCCTGTAGATGTTCCTGAATCACTTGATAGTTCGGTATCTTTATCCTTACCTTTCCAGGAACGTTTCACCCGTCTGACAGACAATATGCTCATCGGAGATGCGGAAATGCGGAAGCGATTACATAAACTTACCTTTATTTATAAAGTAGGAGTAAGTTATATAATACAGACCAGAGAGTGCTGAAAAGTATTATTACACTACCTGGGAGGTAAAAACTCCTCCCATTAAGTTCTTTACGTAAAAGGTTTTAAGGAGGACCCAGTCCTTCGGCAGCTTCATTCTTGATTATCTTCACTTTTCACCACCTTGGTACAAAAACAACAAAAGTTTGTTGTCTCCTCACCTAAAAACAACGGGGGAATAAACCCTGAGTATGGAATTACTCAGCAAGTCTTACCCGACTAAGGAAAATACTCTCAAGGGTATGCTGGTTTAAGGGAGTCAAGGTAAGGCTTCTCAATAATCAAAGACTCTGTTTTGCAGAAATGCTTACTAAAGTGGATCCTTAAAATCCAGTTTTATTGGTCAAGTTAAGTAAACTTACTTATCTCTAGAATTCTCTCTAACCTAGTTCAAACACTTATCCTGAACTAGCCAAGTTCTTAATTCATACTTTATCTTCACTGGAGTGCTACATGTAGGGCAGTGACCAAGTCTTCATAACCGCGAAGGTACGGCGATCCGAATCGATTATACTCAGCTGAGGATCTCCGATCACACGACATATGTAGCACTTAACCCTTGCATATGTCAACCTGCCACCAGGTTTCTTAAGACCAGATCAGGTTCACGCAAACCGAGAGCACAGATACACCACAGTCCAGCCTCTTGCTACGGAGGGTACACGCTACTCTCGCCACCGCTCCACGCCCATTTCGTGTTATCTTATTCTGGCCTTAGTCTGCCCGAGGCAAGGCTTACCCATGACGAGGCATGTGACCAGTTAAAGGGTCCTCGATCATCAAGCCTACATCGACAAGGTCCTTAATCGACTCAGACGGAGACACTACACCGAGACTCTCTTCTCGTGCAAGTCACCCGCCCGGTCTCAGCTTAATCTTTTAACCCCCAAAGGTTGGTACCTGGCAGAGGTACATTTTTTCCGATGTTGAATCCATCAAGGCCTTTGACAGATTCACCATCAAGTTTTATTTTGAAAACAACCCTCCCTCTTTGCCAAACATCTTTTGTAAAACAAATCCTTTTGTTTTGCTAAAGCAATACTAAGCATGGTAAAACCTTTTGTAAAACATGGTATCAAGGAAGGTAATCAAATTCCAAGGAAAGTAATGCAGGAATTGTTTTAAGCAATCAACACCTATCACCTAGTGCATCAAGCAAGTGAGAAAGATTTTAAAACACAAGGGGGGGTGGCAAATGCACCGGGGCTTGCCTTTGCTTATGGGTGAGTCAGGTTCCGATCCACAGATATCGAAGTAGAAACAGTTCTCAGCCTGTGTTTCCAAAGGTGGTGGCACTTGCTCTTCAGTGGCTTCCACTTCTTCTTCGTGTTCTAATCATAGCCATACATATGTATAAGAATGGATGCCATGGGATGCTTATGAGGATGCAAAGATAATATAAACTTATTATCTAAGTCTTGAATACAACTTTCCTTCACGGAACTCCGAGAGCTTAGGGTTTCCGGAGTCAGTAAAGGAGTTCACAGGGCAGGGGGGTGTTTTGGGGTTTGGTGATCAAACAAGGTCCAAATCAACCCAAATTCTACCCAAGGCTTCTAAATAATAGGAGGAACTCATATAAAAATTTTGAGCATTTTTGGGATTACCAATTATCTTTTAAAAAATCCAAAACTACTTCTTTAAACTACTTAAAATGCTCTAAAATTCCTTGTTTAAACTAAAAATCATGAAACTATTTTTATTAAATTCTAGGGAAAATAAGAAATCTAGAAAAATTGGTTTCACAATTTTACCATTTTTCTACATTTTTCTACATATTTCTAAAGTTTTCCTGAAAAAGAAAAAGGAAAATATTCAATAGTGTTGGGCTGATTCCGGCCTGAACCGGCCCAACAACGCAGGAAACGCGCGCCCGCGCCCGCGCGCGATGGCAAAATTGCATAGGGGACCTCGAGGTTTTGGCTAACTGAAAACGAGTTCCTATTACTGTTTCCTGTGTCACTGACAAATTGCAGATAAGCCCTCCACCTTCTATTTCTTCGCAGACCAAAGTCCACGATGGCGTTCACGCGCGGAGAGGCTCCGGCGAGGTCCTGGACCGGCCGATTGAGGCTATGACCGGCGCTCCCAAGCGGCGGACATCAAATCGGACCTACCCCGAGTATTTCCCCCAACCCAATTGCACGAATGGCGACCTATTAAGCTCTATCCGCGTGAACCAAATAGGTGGCGGACAGATGAATGCGTTCCCGGTGATCTAGAGCTATTTCATACCAATTGGCGATTCGGCAAGCATCACAGAGCGACAAGAGTGCTCAAACAAAGGAGAAGGAGGGATGAACTGACCTAGAAAGGGCTGGCCGCGGTGAGGTGAATTTTGTGGTGGCGGAAACCAGTTTTGGGGAGAACTAGGAATTCTCGAGCTCCGGTGAGGGACTGCTAGCAATTAGCGGGGGCTGGGTGGAGGATGATCTTGCGAAGCTAGCGGGGGCTTCAATTTATAGGGCCCTTCGGCGGTGATCGCGAATTCGGACGTGGATGTGCGGCGGTCGGAAACGAGGAAGAACGTTGGTGCAGTGAACACGTGTTCACCGGCGTGGCAGTAACTCCGGTGGCCGACGAGGAGTTAGAGGGAGTCACGGCGATGCGGTGGCTCGGTTAGGACACGCGGCACAAGGCCGAGACACGGCGGTTCACCGGCGAGCTTATCTGCTCCGCCGCAAAGTAGGGGAGAAAGCCACGGTGAGTCACCGGAGTGATCTCCAGCTCACCGTCGGCGAAAATCTTTACCCCGCGATGCTATCCATCCACCCTGCACGCGAATCTTAAGGCCGGTGACGTGAATCACGGCGGAGGGGTGATCGACGGTGGTGAGGTGCTCTGAATCCCTTTCCTGATAGCACTGTACCATGGCGATGTTATTCAGGCACTCTGACAGACCATTTTGGAGCTTGATTTTCTCCCAAATCCCTGTGGTAGCACAAGTCAATCTTTGCAGCAAACTTGTAGAGCATCATACCAACTACATCTTTGCTATATGGTGTTGTCACAAAAAGCCAGCAGATCAGGCATAAACTTGGGCTTGAAGTTGATGTCAGTCTACTGTCAGCCTGATTTTCAGATTTAATCAGCCTGACAGCCCATCTCTGGTTGAGATTTTCTCCAAATTTCTCATAAGAACATGGTTTGCTCTCTTCAGCAAAATTGTTCTCCTATAATTGGACTATAATTTTGATGTGGTGACCTAGGGCAAAAACCCTAGAATTTGAAAGATACAAGGCTCCAAAGTTGAGCCCTCAACACTGAATTTCAGACTTAGAATGAAACCTAAGTGAGGTCCATTTTGCATTTAAGTCCAAAACCCAATGTTTGACTTACAAGTCCACATATTTGTGAACCAAAGGACTTAAGAAACTTATTTGACTTGGTTTTTGCACTTTAGTCCAAAAGTGGACTAATTTTGCACATAGGTCCCTAGGGTTTGGTTTTAGGGTTTTCCAGGGTTCCAGTTAGGGTTTCTGGTATTCCAGGGGTATAAATGTGATTCAACTTTGTTTTTGGGGTCATTTTATGACTCTTTCCCTAAAGCCTTTAGGTTTTCTCATCTTGGGTTAAGTTTTGCCCCATTGAGCCTGATTTAGGGTTAGGTTCCCTATCCAGGGTCCTATTTGCAAAACACCAAAAACAATACACTTGTTTGAAATTTTTACCTAGTGAATGCACTCTAGGTGTATCAAACATATGCAATGTCAATGCTTATGATGCCATGCTCAAGTTTTAGTTATAGTAACACTAGGGGTGTTACAACGAGGTGAGAGGAGAACCTGTGATGCTAAGCACGAGGAGCCTGCTTCAAACCATATAAGGACTTGTTGAGTCGGCAGACAAAGTCTGAGCGAGACGAATCCACAAAACCAGAGGGCTGCATGCAGTACACTGTCTCTGTGAGAGTGCCATGGAGAAATGCATTCTTCACATCAAGTTGATGAATGGGCCAGTTCTGAGATAAAGCCAGGGAGAGAACAACTCAAACTGTCGCAGGCTTGACAACAAGACTGAAAGTCTCATCATAATCAATATCGGGCCACTGTGTGAAACCCCGTAGTACCCAGCGAGCTTTGTAGCGATCAATAAAACCATTAGCAAGCAATTTGTGTCGATAAATCCACTTGCTAGTCACAACATTGACGCCAGGGGGCGAGGCACAAGACTCCAGGTGTCATTTGCAATGAGAGTGTCATACTCAGCCTGCATAGTGGAGCGCCAATTGGGTTCTGACAGGGCATCACGAACAGAGCGAGGAAGAGGCGACATGGGCACAGCGTGGAGGTTGAGGCGATCCACGGGCTGTGCGATGCCAGCCTTTCCACACGTGCGCATCGAGTGCACATTAGTTACTGGTTGGATGACGATCGACCGGGTGTCAGTTGTGCGGCCGATACCACTGGCAACAGCCTGTGTGCGAGCAACAGGGGCAGGAGGACCGGCAGCACTCGTGGTCAGCGTGGTGCCGCTGGCATTGACCTGTGCGGGATGCATAGGGACAGCGGCATTGGACGACGTGGATGGTGGCGTGGAGATGGCGTCGTGGGTAGCAGAGCTAGACCCAGGCGACCACGGCCCCGCACCAGAGCTTGCCGGCACTAGGGTGGCCTCGTGCATGGGGTGTGTCGCTGAGGAAGCTATGGTACCTGCACGCACAAAACGAGCTCCAGGAACTGAAGCGATAAGATCATGATCATCGATGAGAAAGTCTAGGGTGGATGGTGCCATGGGTGTGCTAGACATGTTGGAGAAAGGAAAAAAGATTCATAAAAAATGACATGTCTAGAAATAATAATGCGGTTCGACTGAAGCTCGAGGCAGCGATAGCCTTTATGCTCCGAGGAATAGCTAAGAAAAACACATAGGGAGGAGTGAGGGGCAAGTTTGTGAGGTGCTGTGGAGGACTTGTTAGGATAACAAGCACACCCAAAAACTTCGAGGAATAACCACTCTTACATGGTATCAATCACGGTTCCGATCCGCTACTCTTCCGCAACCTATTCCGCGCCTATCGCTGCTCCAGTCGCAGACGCCGTCGCTTGGAGTATTGCCGATCTAATCGCCAGCGCCGTGCTGTCAATCCGGCTTCACGCGACGCCACACATCACCAGCACTCCCAGCCGATCACCCGCCCCATGCTGACTTCTCGCCGGGTGTGGTCGTCGGTCTGCTCCTTCCTCCACTCCCGATCGCTCGCCCCGTTGTTGCCGTCAACATCAGGCTCGGTCGCTGGTCCTGTTTCCCATGGCGGACGACGACGGCACCACGGCCGTGGCCGCCGCCGCCCATGCAGACACCATGCATCAGGCCGAGGAGGCTCGCCTCCGCACTGCCGCTCTTGATGCCTACGAGAAGGCCCACGAATCTCTCTGGGCGCAGGCCACCGCCATCGTCAACGTCAAGGCCCTAATCCCCGTCGTCCTCGACAAGGCCACGGACACCTACACCAAGTGGCGTGGCATCTTCCTCACCGTGCTTGGCAAATATGCCTTAGCACGCCATTTCCTCGATGACAAGTCCTTCCCCACGTGCTCGGCCTGGGTCCTAGGCGGACTGCTACGTGCTGACATGGATTTACGACACTGTCTCCAGCGACTTACAACAGTCCCTGATGATGCGCCCAGGTCCAGCGCGCCATGCATGGTGCTACCTCGAGGATGAATTCCTTGGCCAGAAGGAGTCCCGCGCTCTTGTCCTTGAGACGCAGTTCCGCACCTTTCGTCTACAATCTCTGAGCATCAATGACTATTGTTGCCGCCTCGAGTCCATGGCAGCGTCCCTCGCCGAGTTCGGCGACCCCATTGGTGATCGCCAGATGGTGCTCATGCTCCTCCGCAACCTCAGCGGCAAGTTCCGCCACATGGTGTCCATACTAAAGATGCACCGGTCGTTCCTGACATTCGTGGAAGCCCAGACACACCTCCTGTTGGAGGAACTGGATCGACGCTCGCCATCTGTCCGTGCCTGCTGCCCTTGTCACTGCAACGCCGTGCCTAGCGGCACCAGGCGCACCCACTGCGCGACCTAATGCGCCCACCGGTGGCCAATGCAACGACCGTCGTCGCGGATGCAATGGACGCGACAGCCACTCAACCAACACCGGTGGCGCCCCCTCTACACCTCACGCTGGTGCAGCACATGGTGGCAGGGCACCTCTTCACCAGGCATGCACCCATCGTTCGCCTATCCCTGGGCCGGTACCGTGCGCATGTGGCTGTACGACCCGTCCGGGCGCCCAACACCACCACCTGCGTTCCACGCCGTACCGCACTATGGTGGCTTCAGTGGCTCTCCCAGCACCTACAACAGCACCTTCGACGTCACACCCCCTCAGTACGGCACATCCTATAGGGGAGTTGCACCACCAGTGTTCTAGGCACCCACGTCGGCGTATCAAGCGGCGCCCTGGAACCCCACTCACAGCGGGTCCTGGAACTAGGACTCCCTGACGCACTCCTTCAACACCATGACCCTGACTCCGCCGGGCCCTGAGTGGTATGCAGATTCTGGTGCTGGCTCACACATGACCTCGGATGCTGGTAAACTCTCCACCATTTTCCCACCTTTTTCATCTACTCCTTCATCTATCATCGTGGGAAATGGTGCTTTGCTTCTTGTAACTGCCACTAGATCTCACACATTTTCTTTACCGCATCGTAATCTTATTCTTAATAATGTTTTAGTGTCTCCCAACATCATTAAGAATTTGATTTCTATTCATCGTTTCACCACCGACAATAACTGCTCCATTGAGTTTGATCCTTTTGGCCTTTCTGTGAAGGATTTGCAAACCAGGAACGTGATCGCCAGGTGCAATAGCTCCGGTGACCTCCACCTGTTCTATGCACCATCCACCAGCACCTCTGCCTTCCTCGCCGCACCCACCTCCCTTTGGCATCAACGTCTCGGTCATCTTGGGCGTGAAGCTTTAACCAAACTTATTAGTTCCAGTGTCATTTGTCATGCATGCCAACTTGGTCGACATGCACGTTTGCCTTTCAGTTCATCTAGCTCCTGCACTATTCATAATTTTGATCTAATCCATTGTGATTTATGGACATCTCCCATTGTTAGTGTGTCGGGATACAAATATTATCTCGTTATTCTTGATGATTGCTCTCACTACATTTGGACTTTTCCGTCCCGCCTCAAATCCGAGACATTTTCCGCTCTTTCTAACTTTTTCGTGTTTGTTCGCACGTAGTTTGGGACCACCATCAAGAGCGTCCAGTGCGACATCGGTCGCGAATTCGATAATTCTCAGGCCCGCACGTTCTTTCTCTCCCATGGTGTTACCCTCCGCGTGTCATGTCCATATACATCTCAACAAAATGGGAAAGCAGAACGCTCTCTTCGCACCTTGAACAACATCCTGCGCTCCCTTTTGTTTTAGGCAAGTCTCCCTCTAGCCTATTGGGTTGAGGGTCTTCATACTGCGACATATCTTGTAAATCGCCTCCCCACCAAAACCCTTGCATCCTCCACGCCATATAGCGCCCTATTTTCCACCGAGCCCTCCTCTGATACCATGTAAGAGTGGAATGATTGATTTTATTTCATCAATATGCGTGAGTACATATAGGCAGGGGTGGCTTGAGAGCCAAGCAGCCTCACCTAGTACATGCCACAAATCAAGGCCTACTATAACTACACATTCTATAATTACAATAGGCTAACAGTCACATATAATATTACATTGTCATTAATCACTAAAACCAACCATGGGCTTAGATGCTTTCAGTCTCCCCCTTTTTGGTGATTGATGACAACCCTACAAGAGTGTGAGAGTAGTTTGTTTGTATTTCTGTCAATAGAGAAGATAGTTAGTTATACTCAATAATTTTGACAGAAACAGGCGTGTAAAAGAATAATAAGTATAGGCGCATACACGATGCAAGTTTCTTGTTCATATAAGAGTGTAATTAAATCGATGAACAAGAACTGAATGACTGGTGATAACATCTTAGGTAGAAACACAATACACGCAGTCAATAATAAACATCGAAAGCAGATCATAGAGTTTGTGAGTTAAGCGTCATACAAAAGTGGAGCTAGTACAGAGAGTATCAAGCAAATATATTACATCAAAATATAAAAGGCACTCTCAACTAACACCCTAACTCCCCCTAGCTCTCACAACTCTCATATCTCTCCCCCTTTGGCATCAAACACCAAAAAGGGTTACGCGAACCTACACACCAGAGGAGGAAGGAGGAGGCGAGGGCGCATCCGATCACGGTCGAGCTAGATGCGCAAACGCAAGCTGAGGATCAGAGTCAGTCTCAGATCTAGGATCTGCAGTAGAAGCTGGAGCTGGTACTGACTCTGACAGAGGCTACGATGCAGGATCTATCGGAGCTGGTGCAGTCACGGACACCGCCATAGCAGCAGTGGTAACAGTAGGCGTTGGTGGCACTAGCGACTGAGCACTGACGGTTCCGACGACCGACGACGAGAAGTCCAAAGTGATCGGCTAGAGCGGAGAAGGACCAATAGGAGGAAGCGGGGTCCTGGCTAAATAGCTGGAACAACAGCTGCCTGAAGAGATAGAGGAGGGGCAGACTGAACTGTTGGGAGCTGAACACCGGTGTGCTGAAGGATATGAGTCATAAATGCCCGGTGCTCGGCCCTGTCTGCCAAGAGCTGCTGCTGCAGAGTGTTCTGACGGTCCTAAATAGTCTGAAACATAGAGAGCATTTGTTCGGACATCTGCTGCTAGATGGCTGCCTGTCGAGCCTGCTCTACTGCCAGATGAGCCTGCTGTTGTGTAAGAAACTGAAGTATCGCGGCTAGAGCAGGATCAATAGCTGGTGGGGCAGCAGGAGCAGCACTGGAACTACCCACCTCATGATCATGAGAGCGAGGTGGCACAGGAGGCGGAGGCGGGATCCCAAGGTCGTCATCATCATCTAGGGAGGTGTTAGCAACTGTACCCTGGATCTCAAACTGTGTGAAGGTCTCATCCTCAGCCCGAACATCTGATACTGGATCTGGCACAGGGATTGGGTCCTTAGGGGCTGGACGATAGGAACCAAACTGAAGGCGAGAAGCCTCGAGGTGCCCTGGAACTGAGGAGGCCTGATCAGCTGCGCGAAGATGTGACAGAGATAATGCGCATAGGGCAGCTGACGGCGAGCACGGAGACCATCAAAAACTGTATCCTCGATCTCACAAATAAGGAAGTCAGCCATGTCAAACTCTGAATGTGAGATCAAGGCACCAAGTAGCCATAGCTGAATATGTGTGATGGCCTCTCTGTATCCCATCTTGGGTAGCAGTGTCTGTCTCATCAGCTCATATAAGTACTTCGCTGTAGGAGTGAAGTCAGCAGGAGATCGTCGCGACCCATCTGTGAAAGGAGGTCTGAACAGGGTCACGACGTGAGCTGTAGCAGGTGCAACTCTGCCATGAGGGCGACGAGGAGGATCCGAGGTGCCGTAGCACAGACTGTGGAGCCTAGTCGACGACTCTAGAAATCCAAAGAGCTGGCAAATCTGGCTGGCATATAAAGTGACATCCTCTCTCTCGAAGCGGAACCACATCCACTGATGATCAGGGTCAATCCACACTGTAGCATAAAATACTCTGGCCCACTCCTCAATATACATACCACTCGCAGTCAGTAGTGAAAGCAGTCCTGGCAGACACGAGAGATGAACCTCTAAATCAACACCAGCTGCGAGGAGAAAAGCAGGTAAATCCAATAGTCGGTGCGCTTGCAAGGCGATCTGTGCTGATAGCTATGCCCGAAAGAAGGACTCCTGAGTCCTGGTACTAAAGAGAGCTATCGCTGCAGGGTCCCTCTTAGCAGGCAACCAGGACTCCACGAGTATGTGTCTAAACCGACGTACCCAGGCTACAGTGGCACGCTAAAGGTCGAGGAGACGGGGATCAGCAGCTAGTGGTCGCACCTTAGTCTCGTCACGCTCCCTGAAGCGAGGTGGTGGAATGGGCGGAGCGGAAATGGGAGCGAAAGGGGAAACAGTGGAAGCTGGAGTGGTGGGTATAGCGAAAGTGGTGGATGGCTCTGGAGTGACAGGAGCTGGTGAAGTGGGAGGTGGAGTAGACACTGTGGTGGAAGGTGTGGAGGGAGCAGTGGAGCGAGACCGAGATGCGAGGCAACGAACTCTGTAGGCAATCTGATAAGAGGAGATTTGCAACTGTCCACCTCGCTCTGCCTGCTCTGTTGCTGCTGCCGCTGCAAGTGCTGCACGAGCGGCTCTGTCCATACGACGCTTCTTCCGGCCCTCCTACTGCTCAAGGTAAACTGTCTTCCCCTTGACCTGCCTGAAGGGGCGAGGAGGGTCCTCGTCGTCTCCTCCCCTGGCGCTGAGACATTCTTCGTCTGCATGACCTGAGTGTTGCATGAGTGATTGAAAAGCTAAGCTATAGTAGATATCATCTGATAAGATCATAAATTAAGGGATAGCTACATAGAAATCTCACGAGAGAGAGAGAGAGAGAGGAGATCCAGGCAGGACAGGTGATGGGCACACAGACAGGCGAGATCACTGAAATGACAGAAGAGGTGAGCACGTATTAGTCACATAGTCATAATTATATGAAATGTGAATAAATACATACACAGAGAGTGAAGACACAAAAACTAAGTGATTTGGAGAACCAGGAGTCAAACGACGCGAGAACGACGTTTGAATGAAGAATTATGCCTTAGGAGGTTTGGAATTGGAGATGGGGCATTAAATGACTTGGAATTGAGCCGATACTTCACGAGTAGGTATATATGAGTGCATATGAGTGAAGTGTGCGCTTGGTTTGAAATTTGGCGGAGAAAATGAATTTGTGGCACTCAGCTTAGAAACAATCGCTATATATGTAAAACAGTGGTGTAATCGGTGTCTGGGATATCATATTGGCGTGAAATTTGGCGAAAGTGTTACTAGAGGTGGCATGAAGGTGCTGGAAAAAATTGGGGTCGATTTGAGCAAATTTAGCTGGTTTGGGCATTTCACCAAGCACCTAACGTGCGGGTTGTGAGGGAAGCGGTGAAGAGGCTATTTGAATGCATGAAACCTTCCCTAGGGAGCTCAAGACCTGCAGAGGAGATCAAAGGGGTGCTAGACACACACACAACCACAAGAATCACATGATTTGCGGTGAATTTGGATTGGAATACAAAGGGTGGTAGCAATTAGGGTTCACTGCACAAACAGAAAATCAGAGAGGGGAAAAGCAGTGGAGGAGCTCACCAGATGAAGGGTGAGGGAGGCTGCTTAAGCTGGAGGAATTCGCCGGAGAACTCCGGTGATCGCCGGCGGCGAGAAGGCAAAATGCAAGAGAGCTAGAGACAGAGAGATATGAATTGGAGGGGAGGAGAAATGTCTGGCTCGGGCTGGGAATCCTTTTTTAAAAACCGATTATGGGCACACCAGACAGTCTACAGTGCTTGTCCGGCACATACCAGACAGCACACAGTAGCTGTCCGGTGAACCACCGGACAACGTAGCACAAAAGGAGATCTGTGCACGCCCAGTCGGCACACCGGACTGTCCGGTGAGCCCAGACAGAGGGAATTTTGAAATTTTCTAGGAAATTTTGAACTAAACCAAATCCCAACTTATAAGCACACAAAAGAACACCTGTTGGGACAGGTATTGGTACCCTCACATATTCTCTCATATTTTTCAAAATATTTTGCCATAGGCTAGATAGTTTTTAGACAAAATAGGCAAATGGTGAGATTTGCATTGCGGCTTTGCATAGGGGTTTCATGAACGAATTGAGTTTTGAATACTCCCCCTAAGTGCAGTGCCACATGCATATCTCAAGAACCAACAATTGCATAGTAAATGAAATTTTAAGTACCCAAAAAGCTTAAATGCTAAGATTTGTCAAGTTTGAGCCCGAGTTAAGCTTTTTCACTCGCTTTGTTGGCAGTTATCTTAACTAGGTTAGACAAGCCCTAGATGCAATACAAGAAATTTAAATATGCAATGCAAGCTTGACATCACCATTTTGAGATTTAAGTAAAATTTCTGAGATCAAGAATATTTAGCTCATTTCTCAACATACAAAAGCAGGTTTTATCTAGTGGCTTTGTGAAAATGTCCGCTAATTGATCTTCTGATCTCACTCCTTCTAAAATAATATCTCCTTTAGCAACATGATCTTTAAGGAAGTGATGACGAATATCAATGTGCTTGGTGCAAGAGTGTTGTACATGATTATTAGCAATTTTAACAGCACTCCCATTGTCACACAACAAAGGTACCTTTTCTAGAACTACACTATAGTCTAGAAGAGTTTGTTTCATATAAAGAATCTGTGTGCAACAAGCACCCGCGGCAATGTATTCTGCTTCGGTGGTTGATAAGGCAACACTATTTTGCTCCTTAGAAGTCCATGAAACTAGTGATCTCCCAAGTAAGTGGCATCCCCCGGATGTATTTTTTCTATCAATTTTGCAACTGACATAATCCAAATCGGAATAGCCAATTAAATCAAAAGTAGCTCATTTGGGATATCAAAGGCCAACGCTTGGGGTGTGCTTAAGATACCTAAGAATTCTTTTAACAACGCGAAGATGAGCTTTCTTAGGATTTGCTTGAAATCGAGCACACTTACAAACACTAAACATGATATCAGGCCTAGATGCGGTAAGATACAATAAACTACCAATCATGGAATGGTAGAGAGTTTGATCAACCGGGTTACCTCCCTCATCTAGGTCGAGATGTCCATTAGTTGGTATGGGTGTCTTGATTGGTTTGCACTTCTCCATGTTGAATCTTTTCAACAAGTCTTTGGTATATTTCTCTTGTGAGAGGAAGTTCCCATCTTTCATTTGCTTGACTTGAAAGCCGAGGAAGTACATTAGCTCACCAATCATTGACATCTCGAACTCCTTCGACATCAACTCACCAAATTCCTTGCAATGATAATCATTTGTCGAGCCAAAGATTATATCATCAACATAAACTTGACTAATGAAAATATCACCGTTATGTTTCTTTGTAAATAAAGTTGTGTCGACGGTCCTGATCTTGAAGCCCTTTTCGATGAGGAAGTCGCGAAGATGCTCATACCAAGCCCTTGGAGCTTGCTTTAGCCCATATAGCGCCTTGGACAGCCTATAAGCATGATTAGGATATCTAGGGTCTTCAAACCCGGGTGGTTGCTCAACATATACAAGTTTATTTATGAATCCATTTAAAAATACACTTTTTACATCCATTTGATAAAGCTTTATGTCATAGCATGATGCATATGCAAGTAGGATACGAATGGCTTCTAGTCGAGCAACCGGTGCAAAGGTCTCTCCAAAATCTAAGCCTTCAACTTGAGAGAAGCCCTTTGCAACAAGTCTTGCATTGTTCCGCACAATCACACCTTGATCATCTTGTTTGTTTCTGAACACCCATTTTGTTCCAATAACCCTTGCATCTTGTGGAGGCTTCTCCAGTGTCCAAACTTGGTTGCGGGTGAAGTTGTTTAATTCTTCATGCATGATATTCACCCAGTCTGGATCCTGTAGCGCCTCATCTATACATGTAGGCTCAACACAAGAAACAAAAGAGTGTTGTTCAATAAATGAAGCATGTTTATGAGAACGAGTGATAACCCCTTGTGAAGGACTCCCAATGATTTGATCTTGTGGGTGTGCTTGAAGTAGCGATGAGTTTCTCTTGTCAACCACTTGGGAAGAAGATCTTGGAGCATCAACATCGTCAGCTTGTACCCTTTCTTGTCCATGAGAGACAAATGTATCTTCATTTGCATGCCTCTCATCTTTTTCATCATCTTGTGGTACATTTGATGAAGAAGGCCTATCAATATTTTGCACCTCTTCTTCATCTTCTTTTGGTTTGATGGCTCCAATTGGCATGTTCTTCATAGCTTCCCTAAGTGACTCATCACCTACATCATCAAGATTTTCAAGTGCTCCTTGGGAGCCATTAGTCTCATCAAACTCCACATCATATGTTTCTTCTACCATGCTAGTGGCATGATTGAATACTCGATATGCTTTGGATTTTGATGAATAACCAAGTAGAAAACCAATATCACAACGTCTTTGAAACTTCCCTAGGTGATGGCGTTTCTTGTAGATGTAACATTTGCATCCAAACACCTGAAATGAGACGTCTGGCTTTTTTTCATTTAGCAGTTCATAGGGAGTCTTCTCAAGTAGCCGGTGAGGAAATAACCTGTTTGATGCGTAGCATGCAGTGTTGACAGCTTCAGCCCAAAACATCTCTGGTGTGTTATACTCATCAATCATTGTTCTTGAAAGAGTGATCAAGGTCTTGTTCTTCCTTTCGACAACTCCATTTTGTTGAGGTGTGTATGTTGCAGAAACTTCATGCTTGATCCCAATCTCATCACAATATTCATGTATGTTGGTGTTGTTAAATTCTTTTTTGTTGTCACTTCTAATCTTCTTGATTTTGCAATCAAATTCATTCTGAGCCTTCTTGGCAAACTTCTTGAATATAGATGCAACTTCAGACTTATCATGAAGAAAGAACACCCAAGTGTATCTTGAAAATTCAACAACAATAACCAGACAGTAGAGGTTGCCACTAGCACTAGCATAAGTTGTTGGTCCAAATAGATCCATATGAAGCAGTTCTAGTGGCCTTGATGTAGACATAAAAGCTTTTGTAGGATCTGTGTTAGCAACTTGCTTTCCAGCTTGACATGCACTACAAGGCTTATCCTTTTCAAATACAACATACTTTAGTCCTCTAACCATGTCTTTCTTTAGTACTTTCTTGAGTGTGCTCATTCCAATATGTGCAAGTCTTCTATGCCATAGTCATCCAAGTGATGCTTTGGTAAAGAGGCAAGTCCTTAAGTTTGCATCTTCAGAGGTGAAATCCACTAAGTAGAGATTGTTGTATCTGAATCCTTTGAACACCATTGAATCATCATCCATTTTTGATACAACAACCTCTGTAGCAGTGAATAGGCATTGAAGGCCAAGATCACAAAGTTGACCCACTGATAACAAGTTGAAGCTTAATGGTGCAACCAAGAGAACATTTGAAATTGAAAGATCATTTGAGATAACCACCTTGCCAAGTCCTTGAACTTTTCCCTTTGAATTATCCCCAAAAGTGATTTTGTCCTGTTCATCAACATTTTCATCAAGTGAGGTGAACATCCGTGGGTTGCCAGTCATATGTTGAGTGCATCCACTGTCAATAACCCAATGGCTCCCACCGGTCTTGTAGTTCACCTACATGAACAAATAAATCAAGCTTCAATTTTGAGGGCCCTATTTTGCATAGGACCAGTGACTTTCTCAATCAAAGACTTTGCAACCCAAATTTGTCTAGGTCTACTCTTGCTTGGTGGACCTAGGAATGTAACTTTGACTTTTCCATTTGCTACTTTTCTTAGAACATAATGAGCATTGAAAGCAAATGGTCTTGAGTGCTTTGGCAAGGGAGTTGGTGGTTTGGCTTTGCAGTTGTGGGCAAAGTGTCCTTCTTTTCCACACTCAAAACATTTGATAGGCTTAGGAGTCTGTTTTGCCTTGTATTGACTTGTTGCTTTCTTTTGCACAAAAGAATTATATCCAATACCACTCTTATTGTTTTTCATGACAGTGTTCATGAGCAATTCATTTTGGAGGTATTGACCTTCGTTGAACGTTTGCACACTTGTGGCAAGATGTTCATTTTCATTCTTAAATTTCTTGACCTCATTTCTAAGCCTTTCATTGTCCACTGCCAACTCATTGTTAATGTCATTGCTCTCAATGGCAACCTTTCCTCTAGTGGTTCCATCAGTCAAGTATCTCTTCAATTTCTAGTTGTCAAGTGTCAAAACTTCAGCTTTTTCAATCAATTCATCATGAAGACTAGTTTGATCATCTTGGCTCAAATCATCACATGAGGTTGCTACATCAATCTTAACAGCAGGTTTAATAGCCTCATGTGTATTGCAAGATAAAAGCTCATTTGCTACAAGAAGATTATCATAGTCAATTTTGATTTTTGTATAATCTTCCTTAATTTTGACAAGTATATCTTTCAACTCCCTATTTGCTTCATTTAATTTGTCACACTTATCCTTAGCATCTTTTAGGGAGGATTTGAGCTCATTTACAGTGGATGACATAGTTTTATTTTCTTCTTTCATTTCATCACTAGCTTTTACAACTATGTCATACTTGGCAGTTAAAAATTCATTTTCATCCTTTAACTTATCGCATTTAGCCTTTGACTTCCTAATGATTTGAGTGTATTCTTTAAGTAAGTCAGCTAATTCATCATAGGAAGGTGAAGCAAACTCATCATCACTATCACTACCATTATCATCAATAATATCATTCTCAATTTGTACCTTCCATTCACCTTTAGCCATGAGGCATAGGTGAGAAGTAGATGAGGGTGATGGTGGTGGTGAAGAGAAGTCATCAGCGATAGCGGCAACTTTTTCACCATTTTCTTCTTCACTTGAATAAGACTCGGTTGAGGACTCAATGTCAGTGAGCCAGTCACCAATAATGTATGTCTTTCCATTTTTCTTTTTATGGAATCTTTTGTGCTTCCCATCCTTTCTCTTAAAGAATTTCTTTTCCTTTTTCTCATCATCACTTTTATCATCTTTCTTGCCCTTGAACTTGTTCTTCTTGGGCTTGTTGCATTGATGAGCAAGATGACTGAGTTCTCCACAATTATAGCAGTCCATTTCAGAGATGGGCTTTCTTTTACTGGAGAAGAACTTCTTCTTTCTTGAGTCAAACTTGGTGCCTTCTCTATTGAGTTTCTTCAACATTTTGGTGGTCTTTCTCACCATCAAAGCAATGTTAGCATCTAGATCATCATCACTTGAGGATTCCTCCTCAATTTGCACTTTAGCTTTCCCTTTCTTTTCTTGATTGGTTTTGAGTGCCAAGTCTTTTCTCTTGGAAGATGAACCATCCTTGTCATTTATGTGCATGTACATTTCATGAGCATTGATCTTTCCCAATATTTGTGTTGGAGTAGCAAATGAAAGATCCATCTGATGTAGCACTGTGACAATGTGTCCATATTTGTCAATTAGGAGGACATTGAGAATCTTCCTCACAATATCCGGTTGTGAAATTTGGGTGAGCCCCAAGCCATTGACTTCCTCTACAAGAATGTTAAGATGTGAGTACATATCATTGGCATTTTCATTTGCAAGCATCTCAAGAGAATTTAATTTTTTCATTGCAATGTGATATCTCTCCTCATGCTCACTTTTAGTCCCTTCATGTAGAGCACAAATATCCATCCACAAATCATGAGAATTTCTATGATTTTTTACTCTATTAAAGACATCTTTGCAAAGACCTCTAAAGAGAGTGTTTTTGGCCTTAGCATTCCACTTTTCATAATTAAACTCTTCTCCTACAAGATTTGTGGGATCTCTTGGTTCGGGGAACCCTTGAGTGGCGGCTTTGTAGACACCAATGTCTATAGCCTCTAAGTAAGGTTCCATACGAATTTTCCAATATGGAAAATCATCACCATAAAAAACGGGAGGAGGTCCATCCCCACCGGACATCGCTACTATAGCGGTTAAGCTAATCTAAGAGCAACAAGGTTCCGATACCAATTGAAAGGATCATGATGCCCAAGAGTAAATTGGGTTTTCTAAAATTCAACAATAATTAAACCCTAAGCAAGAGCCCAACTTCACCCAACCACTAGCAATAAGAGAATACTACTAGAAAGGCAACAATACTAAGACATAACTTCAACTACTTGCTAAACAATTAAACAAGGTAAAATGCTTGAATTAAATGCGGAATGTAAAGCAAGGTTTAAAAGACTCCTCCAATTTTTCCCGAGGTATCGAAGACTCGGCACTCTTCCCTAGTCCTCGTTGGAGCACCCGCGCAAGGGTATCGCTCCCCCTTGGTCCTCGCAAGAACCAAGTACTCACTATGAGATGATCCTTTGCCACTCCAGCGTGGTGGATCCCTCACGATCGCTTACAATCTCGAGCCGGGTCACCAACAAATCCTCCAAGGTGATTACTATGCTCCCAACGCCACTAAGTCGTCTAGGTGATGCCGGTCACCAAGAGTAACAAGCCATAGACTTTCACTTGACCAAGAGAAGCCTAATGCATGCGGTGTGTGCTCTAGGTGGCTCTCACTTACACTAATGAGGTCCTAATGCGGGATTAAGATTTTTCTAATCACCTCACTATGCTTTGTGGTGCTTGCAATGCTCTAGCAATGTATGGTTATCAATGTGGGCAGCAAGACATTCAATATGGTGGGTGGAGGGGGTATAAATTGCCCCACCCACCAAACTAGCCGTTACTAGGGTTTCCTACGCATGGGTGCACCGAACAGTCCGGTGTGCCACCGGTGCACCAATGGTCGACTCCAACAGCTAGCCGTTGGGCTGATGGCACACCGGACAGCGAATAGTTCCTGTCCGGTGCACACCGGACAGTCCGGTGTGACGGCTAAAATTCAATCTCCTAATTCGATGCTCTCGTGTTTTTCTCGGGGGCGAAGCTCTTCCCCCGGGCCTGGCTAGCCCCACTATTAGGGGGCGCACCGGACAGTCCGGTGCCTCTAAGACAGAAACCCTAAGTTCTTTTTCATTCTGATTTTCAAATCCGTTTTCGTTCTAACTCGTGAGTGCGTTATAGAGTGACACCTAGCACTAGATGTGAGTGTGAATATGCACCAACACTACACTAGAATTCTCTTGGTCAAACTACTCATCCACAACCCCTCTTTATAGTATGACTAAAATAAAATAGAAGACCTAATACTATACCGAGTGTTCGTAACTCCTTTGACACTCAGAATACGAAGACCTTCATCTTTTGATTCGTCGTTTTCGCTGTCGCTTCAAGTTCTCATCTCAGGGATTGTTTTCACCATTGTAGTACAACTACCTGTAATGCGACCTAACTTACCATTGGCTCTGCAAAACACACGTTAGTCACATATAATATTATGTTGTCATTAATCACTAAAACCAACCAGGGGCCTAGATGCTTTCAACGCATATATGGACTAATAGTAATACGGTCAAGTTAATTCACGATTCCTCATATCTTATTCACTTTGGCTCGACCAATCCTCTTAATCACTTCAACCTCTATTCTGACCATATGTATGCATAGTTGTTTCTCAGGTCTTGTCCATATATTCAAACCAACATAGAGACCATATTATATCCAATTGCATTATCTCACTGGTTATTTAACCTTGTTGTGAACCTTTGTTCACTGATCATTATACACTATTCAAGTATGTTCATCATACTGAATTTCCTGTTCAACACTTAGCAAACTTGTTAGACCTTTAAATGTGTTGTTATCCAAATCACCAAAACCCATAAAAGGGATTAATGCACTTTCAATGTCGTAATGACCCCGTGGGGGGCAGACATCGGGCCTGTTTGGTTCAGCTTTTTTCTGACTAGCTTTTCTGAAAATCTGGCTGTGGGGAGAATCTGGCTGTGGGGAGAATCTGAGTATCATTACGATTACGTATGAAGGAAAATAAAGTTGTTCATAAGGCTCAGGATCTAGAAAGTGACGGATTCCTATTATTATAATGACTCAACCGATTATGTGTTTATGTTGATTTTGGATGGTTTTTGCCCCAACGAATTTTATAGAAGCTGGCTAAAAAGCTGAGTGTTTGGCAGTCCGCAGCAGCTTTTGGTGGCCAGAAGCTGCTAGAAGCCGAAACAAACAGGCCCATCTTCATTTTGAGGTATGCGTAGCTGGGGACGGTGCTGAATTTTATGTAGCATGGCCTTCCTAGAATGGCATTGTATGCCCCCGGAAATCTACCACCTCGAATTCCAGTCGCTCGGTGCGGAAGTTAGAGGGATCCCCGAACGTGATGGGTAGAGCGACTTGTCCGAGTGGTCTGGCACCAAAGCCTGGCATGATGCCGTGGATCGGTGCAATGCTGGGGCACAGCGTAGAGCGTTCGATTCCTAGGGCATCGAAAGCTTTGGCATACATGATGTTGAGGGTGCTCCCCTCATCCATGAGGACCCTAGAGAGGCGTTTTTTGTGCTGATGATGGGCTTGACAACGAGAGGGTAAGTTCTAGAATGCAGGATCTTGCCTAGATGATCACGTCGATTGAAGGCGATCGGAATCTCCATCCAGCGGTGGCATGGGGGGACTTTATGGTTCCGCTGCATCCATCTCTTGGTTGCTTGGTCTATGACATCGCTTGATGCCAATAATCTTGGGGGTCGGTGGCAGGGCCTCCCCCGCTTGCCGCTTGGTCGAAACTTCGCTTCTCCGCTTCATTCCCTAAGGAGCGCTGGGGCATCATATCCACATTGGCAGGTTCATCATGGTCGGTGAGACAGAGTGACCCCATGGTGGTGGCGAAGAAGTCAAGGGCGTCGAACTTGATGCAGCTCCTAGGGGTGAACGCTCATGAACTGGCCATCAAAGTGAAGGATGTCACTTGGCACGCTAACAGCTCCCCTACCTGGCGCACCAACTGTCGTGATTTCTAGAACCGAGGGACAATAAGATTTGTGTTTAGTAGGGGTGTTAGCGCAGAGTCACTCCGAATGGTGAGCTATGGGGGGCTCGAGGGTGGATCTGAGGCAAGTTGGTTATACTGGTTCAGGCCGGAGCCCTAGCCCAATGCAGTGCTGATCGTGGTATTGCTTGGATGTGTTACAACTGAGTTTGGATGGAGGTTGTCTTGCCCTTTTATAGCCCAAGGGAAGACGTTTACAATGAGGACTAGTGTTCTACTAGGGTGGAGTTTTGGCTCTAGCTTCTGGGCCTCGTAGCCCATGTGGTCTCGTATGATGAGTCATGCTTCTAGGCCTCGTAGCCCCTATGGAGTCATCTTCTGAGGCATGCGCTGTCGTAAACCTGATATGGCATCGTGTCTTGTCCGCCTTCGTGTAGCTACTCCAGACGTGGTGGTGCCTGGCAGGTTCTGTTGAGTCAGCTCAGGGAGTGGTTTAGGGATTTCTTCATTAAGACTTCATCTTCTGTCATCCCCAGTGTCATCTTTCAACATGCGTAGACGAACGCCTAGTACGACATATTGCCCCATCCCTCCGGTGTATGGGTCGCTGTAGAGGCTATGATGTTGAGGTTTCTATAGCCGAGGTTGTCCGGTCCCACTGGTCAGCAGGGATACGTATCTGTCTTCATGCTTAACAGAGACCCCTCGGTGTCGCTTCCACGGTCCGGGCATGGCTCGGTGATGTCCCATCGTGTCGACGTGGCTTGATAGTACTAGGCCAGCTCTTCCTGAGAGTCAGCTGTTATCTTGTTGGGTTGCTCGGAGGACCGGTTGATCAGTAGTCTTGCCTCACTAGGTTGCTCGGGGCTGGTTGCTCGGCATCCTCGCCTCGCTAGATTGCTCGACAGATAGGTTGCTCGGTAGCCTCGCCTCGCTAGGTTGCTCGGTGGGCAGGTTGCTTGGCAGCCTCGCCTCGCTAGGTTGCTCGACAGATATTTGTTCGGTTGGCCGGTTGGCTTGGTGGGCCGTCCCCAGGTGGCCTTTTGGGCCTTCCCGCCGAACTGCCTAACAGGCGGGCTGTTTTTGGGAGGTCTTGGGGCCTTGTTTGGGTACCCTGTTCCTAGGTACCCAACACATACATTTGAAGGGACGAAGGAAATCCCAAATAGCGTGGACAATGCGTAAGGGCGTTTCCTTACGGAAATGGTGGCAACGACCTCGACAGACTTTGTAGATCATGTATATATGGTATTTGAGGACATAAATACAATTTTATACGAAGTTGTACGCCATGTTGTCCCTATAAATAACGATACAATACCCATACATTGGAACATAACATTTTATTGTTCTCAAGCGTATTCACTCTTGGATCGATCAACATCCGAAGCTGTAAAGTGTACGCTCTTTCAAACCTCCTTTGGTCAATACAAATGAATCTTGACAGGTGGCCAATATGCACTTAGCCACTTTCCTGCATCCAAACTACCCATGAAGAACGTAGGGTATTTTTCCTCAACGGTCCAAACCTTTATAAAACCCTTGTCTCACTCGTTTTACTCGAAAGTGTTAGTTGTGGTCATCTCCCGACTCCTGGTAACTGATCTAGGCCTCTTGTGCCTGTTAGACAGTAGAGCAGCACACCAAGATCACATGTTGAATCTCTATGGTGGTATTACCTCTATACATTTGACTGTTAGCTAGATTGGTTTGTATGGTTGTATACACGATCTACTAACCACATCTAAGGTCGTGTTTAACAGATCGTACATATGGTTGTGCAAAATACTGTTTACAATATAGATAGTAATGTTTGTAGAGTGAAATTTGAAATAAGAGGTGAGATGGACAACGAGGAGTTTCTTCCCGTTCCCACCGATCAACGGTGCCCACCAGGGCACCTGCTAGGCAAAGGATCACAACTAGAGATGGCAATGGGTACCTGCGACCCGATATCCGATGGATATTTACTCCATTAGGGTATGTATTTGAGCTAGATATTCTACTCATGAGTCTTTTATTGGGCAAAAACTTTCACCTAGTGGGTAAAGGGTATAGAACGTTCCGCCCTCACCCATACTTGTTAACACATGGGTATAAAATACCCAGTATAAAAGCGTGAACTTGGGTTTCGACATTCCATCTATTTTGACTATTTAACAAACTTTTTGGTGATAATGTCGTACAAAGCTTAACAACTATTTGATGGCCATGTAATGGAACATGTAATGTGTTATGTGGTACTATTCTAGTGTTGCTACTTTATTCAAGTATCCATGATGTTGTTGAATGGATGATTGAATGATGCTCAAAATTTTATAATAGTATTTAGATTGATATACTTGATGTTTGTATAATGTACTATTTTGATAGATGTTTAATCTTTGTATACGGGAGACTCGACGGGAGACCTATACCTATATAGGTATGAGTATGGGGATAAATTTATACCCATCAATGGATATAAGGTAGTGTTTGGTTGAGGAGCCAAGTAGAACGGAGTCGTTCCATCCCTGATTCTATGAACGGAGCCGCTCTGTTCTGTGTTTGGTAATCTGGAACGGAGCGACTCTGTTTTTTGTTTGGTTGCAGAGTGAACGGAACGGAGCGTGACTGTGCGAGCGGGCTGGGAACGGAGCGGCTCCGTCCGGTTGATTTTTTGGAGCGGGATGGTTCCGAATCTGAGGAGAATATTCTCTAATTGGAGCCATTCCGTTCTAATTACTTTGTAACCAAACAACAACAAAACTAGGACAGAACGACTCCGTTCTACTTGGCTCTTCAACCAAACACTACCTAGTGACCTGATGAGGTTAATTTTTTTTGTTACGTATATGGGTATGGGTATGGGCACCAGATGACATTGCCATCTCTAATCACAGCTCCAAAGGATAAAAAAAAATCGAACGTCTCAGAGCTTTTGCCTGGGCCAAGCAGCCTTCCGCTCCCACCCTGCCTGGCTCGCTTTCGGTAGCCCACGCGAACCGGGCCGCTTTTCAGCCCTCCGCTCCTGCGTCCTCCCCTTCCACTCGTATACAACCACCCACCTGAGCCGCACCCACGCTCACCGTACCTCCTCCGAATCCGCCGGCCGCCGGCGAGCTCCTCCTCCTCCACGACACGCGCTTCCCCGGTAAGCCGCCTCCCGGTCCCTCTTGAGCTTCGTCTCCCGTGTTTTTTTGTTTGAACCCGTGCATCCTCGCGTCACCCGCGAATCTGCTCCTATTGCACAGCCCCCTGCGCCCACATCGCGCGAGATGCAATCTGCCGCCAGGCTCCTCGCTGCGGCCGCGCCGGGAAGCCCGCGTTCTCTCCTATTCCTGCGCGGCCTCTGCTCTGCCTCGCCGGTTGGACAGCCGGATCCGCGGCCCTATCCGGCCCCGGACCCCGACCCCGACCCGCGGCTCGTTGGCACTCTCTGCCGTGTGCTCAGCGACTTCCGCGGGCCGCGGCACGACCTCCGCGCCGCGCTCAGTGGATTCGCGCCCCGCCTCACGCCCGCGGCGGCGGCTGCCGTCCTGCGCCGCTGCCGTAACCTTCCCGTGCCCTCCCTCCGGTTCTTCCTCTTCGCGGCTGCGATGCCGGGGTTCACACACCTTCCGGACTCGCTCCTCATCCTCGCCGGCTCGCTTGCGGGGGCGCGGCTCTTCCCGCTTCTGCGCTCTCTGCTCTCCGATCTCCCGCGGTCTGCGCTCTCGCGGGACCTGTTTCCGCTGCTGTTCCGCGCGTACGCCCGCGCCGGTCTACCCGAGGATGCCATCCGAGCTTTCTCCTCCATGGAGAGGTTCTGTTTCCTGCCGACGGTCGCTGATCTCCACTCGCTGCTCTTCACGTTATCGCATAATGGCCTGGTGGAGCACGCAGAGGCATTCTTTAGGGAGTCGCCATTTCAGTTTGATCTCTCGGCGAAAACTTATACCATCCTGATCTCTGGGTGGGCTGTTGTTGCGAGTCCAGTGAAGGCCCAAAAGCTGTTTGACGAAATGATTGAGAGAGGGGTCCAGCCTGATGTGCCTGCCTATAATGCGTTGATTGACGCCTTGTGTCGAGGAGGGGATGTTGCACTTGCTCAGGAGCAGCTAAAAGATATGCAACGCAGCCGTGGGCTTGCCCCTGATGCTGCCACTTACGGCCCATTCCTTCGTTCTGCATGTGCGTCAAAGGATGCCCGTGCTGCTCTTCGAGTGCTAGATAGGATGCGTGCACGCAGCCTTACACCAAATGTATTCACCTATAATGCTGTCATTCGGTTACTGTGTGAGTTAGGAGAGGTTGATGAGGCTTATAATATCCTCAATGAGATGGCAACTTATGGGGAGAAGCCTGATGTCTGGAGCTACAACACTCTGCTTAATACACATTGTAAGCTGAAAGAGGTGAATAAAGCGTTACGGCTCATTTCAAGGATGGATGATAGCTCATGTTTGCCTAATCGGCACTCTTACAACATGATTCTGAAAATGTTGCTTGCGATAGGAAGGATTGATAGGGCAATTGAGGTTTGGGATGGGATGGAAAAACATGGTTTCTACCCAGGAGCAGCTACTTATGCTGTTATGATCCATGGGCTGTCTTGCAAGAAGGGTAGAGCAGAGGAGGCCTGCAGTTATTTTTTGAGGATGGTAGATGAGGGTATCCCTCCTTACCAGGCTACTTGTCAGGTTCTGAGGGATAGGCTGCTCAGGCTTGGCTTGCGAGATGATCTTGAGATGCTCACTGATAGGATGCGACGGAGCACATCCTGCACAATACAAGATTTGGCAAGTATCATGTGCAGTAAGAGGGCAGAGGAAACTAGAAATCTGAAATGCGACCATGAATTCTCTTGCCTTGATCTTGCTGAGAGCCAGTGGATGGAGAAATGGAAAATAGGAGACACCTCCTCGTAGGGGGAGGTTTAATGGGTATAAGAATCTCTGTGATCCCATTGATGATGACACTCATAACTTGGCTAGTTGGCTCTGCAATTTCTTACTGGGTATTTTTCTAGTGTATAATTACATTTTTTTATTCGCAATGTTTTGACATTTGCTATACACTTGTTTGTTAGGAATGTTGAATGGTTCCATCATTACAACCATTTTATATTCCCTGTAACATGTTTTACATAGTGTTCACTTCGTAACCAGTCCTTTTACAAATTATGACCATACTTGAATTTCATTATTTCCAGTCCTTACATTTGTTGGTATGGAAACTGAAAAAAGGAGCTATCCTGATGCTATGTAATATGTATAGAGTTTATTTTGATTTGTATGCAAGTCTGCTGCGGTATACTGCTGTTTGTTCACCCATTTTCTGAACCTGGTCTTGTAGGCTATCATGGATTCAGAGCCATCATCACAGAACCCAACAGATATGACTGCATTTGTAAGTTCTGATTTTTATGTGGTTATGCATCATATGATCTATTAGCACACATCATTTATATGTAAAATTTTACTGTTTCCTGGCACAGTAGTGGGATGGAACATAAAACTTTGGGTCTCTTAAACAAAGTCTAAACTGCTTTTAATATCACGTGGCAGTGTAGTTTGGACCATTTAGATAAGAAAATGAAGTACAACATTGGATTATTTATAAAGCCAGAAAATAGGGTTAAGATATTAACGTTCGACTTTATTTTTTGGTTTTGTACTGCCAAAAAGTCGTGGAGTCTGTAATTGCTGATTGTTAGCTTTCCATTTCAGGTCCAGAACCTCCTTGGACAGATGGTGAGTGCCTTTGGATAAGGTTTCATTAGCATCTCCTTCAAATAATTTACCACCGTCTCCCACTCACTTGAACGCTGACAATTGCAGCAAACAAGGTTCGAGTCCATGTCGCAGAACATTGTGTCAAAGAATATCCTTATCTGCTTTAAATTTATTATCTTTATTCTGTTTGTCTTTTCAAGAAAATGTGAAAAATAGAGCTCCGAGATAAGTTTCTACCAATGCAGTCATTATTGTTTTGATGTTCTTTAATATAGTAATATCTGATGCCATGCTTCTGTAATGCCAATATGCATTTTGGATGCTGGTATATTTAACAAATCATTGCCCATGGACGATATTTTTTAGGTGTGTTTGTGCAAGCTTGTAACGTTCTATAACTGAAACAAACCAGGCTAACCAGCTATACATACACACAAAATACACCATTATCCATACAATATTCTTGTTCCATTTTGAGAATCTGTCTCCTGACCTTGATAACTGTTTTTTTGTGCTCTTCTGTTAGCCCTGTAGTTATTGTTTTCTTGGAGCATACACATGCTCCATACAAAATAACGAAAAGTCGAAAACCATGGCTATATTTTGCTTACGTTTTTCTAATATATTTTTCTGGTCTATAAAAGAATAAAACAGAAGTCTGAGACATGCAAAAGAATATTTCTTACAAAGTGATATTGCGTAATTTTTTTGCCAAGCTATTCAGAACCAAACGCTCCATTAGGATTGAAGGAAAATACTACTTTTGCTGTTATAATTGTATCATCATGATTTGTTAAACTGCACGATGACCATTCTTAGTTACACTCAAGTATGTTCAAGAGATTAAATTGAAGGTTCTAATGCATTCTTGTAGTATAATGTTGAGTCTGCTGGTGCACTGAGATTCCACAATTGTTTTGCCATCGCACTATCACAGTATGATCCAACGACATCATTTTACTTGTTGATAATTTGAAGCACTTATTTGTGAAATTTACATAGGAATGACAGAAGTTATTGAAAATCTATTTTATCATTAGCTATATATGCACTTGTCTGCCACAATCTTCCGTTTTCTTTAACTACACTTCACTAGATGAAATGGGAACCAAGATTGATGAGCTCGAGCAGAGCATCAACGATCTCAAAGCTGAGATGGGCACTGAGACGCCGGTCAAGAAGCCTGACGAGCCAAAGCCTGCTGACTCTGCCTAACTTGGGTGTAACCCAGAGATTGTTGAGTGAAGATTTGATGATGGTGTGACAAATTTCAGCAGTACGTGTATCTTCCGATGATCGTATCTGTTTTCATGAGTCCTGGCAGTTATGTAGACACGAATCCATCGTATGAAAGATGAATCCATAGTTTGGGGTCTCCAGACATCAACGCATGTTCTTAGCTTTTCTGTCATCTTTCGGCAACAATTTATTTGACTGTTATAAGATGTTATGCAACATCTACTCCATTTGAAGTAATTGCCTTGTGTAGAGCAGGCTTGCTGCGATGATAGCGGTGCATAACACTGGTTACTGCAGTCTGCTGCTGCTTGTTTGCTGATAACTCATGGCGGCTGTTGTCTGTTTTGTCCAAATGACATCGAACGTATGAGTCATATGAGCTTATGTCGGTTGTGCCGTTTATTGGCACAATCTGGCGCTGCAATACTGGCAAATTTACCGTGTGGTTGTGGTGGACTGATACTTTGGATATCACACGAATATCCTCGACCTGTGGAGTGGGGAACCATGATAAAAAAAGCAGGGCTTTTGAGGGCTGGTCTGGTGGATAGTGAACCTCTATTTCCTTGTTTACCGAACCAGCTCCAGCGTGGATTGAAGGTGTTAAAATCCTCTTATATTTTAAAATTAAATGTCATGAGGATTTTAGCTTTTTCAATCCTCTTCATTTCTCTCGTTTCTAAACAAGGCTTTAATAGTAGCCCTAGAATCAATAGATAGATACCCTTCCGTAGGACATCGAGAACTTAGAACAAGTATAGTAAATGATTAGTAGAATATCAAGAGAAGGTGTAGATTTATGAAAAATTAATTATAGCTATGAGAAAGCTGCTTTGAACTGATGGGTATGAAAAAGCTAAGATATGTTTGGTTGAAACAACTGTATAGATTAAGAGCATGATAATTTGGTAAGATGGATGATAGAAATGTAGAAAATCTGGGATAGAAGATAATTCTACATCGAACTAGAGAAATATGTAGAATTTTAGGAATCTATTCTGTTGTTGTACTTGTTTGGTTGAGATTTAAGATTTTTGGCAGCGAATCTGGTTTAGAAGTTAAATCAAATACACCCATATAACAAGCATAGTAAAGGTTAAAGTACTGCTTTGAATTAGGGAGTGTTTAGGACCGCACAAACTCCATAAATTTGTGCTCCAGTCAACTCTAGCTGAAGCAGCTTCACGTGGAGTTGGAGCTACTCGGGAGAGATGTTTGACTAAGAGGGTATCCTCAGCTCTAAAAAAACTGATTACATGATGAATTGTCATTGTTGCCTCTGATTTAGTACCCACATGCCACCCTCTCTATCACCGTCTCTTCTTCCTTGCGCAGCTCGGTGTGGCGACTGGTGATGGGTCGCTCAACGAACTCTCGCACAACACGAGCGGCCTCCTCAAGCATGTTGTTGAACTCACGCGCGACGCGCTTTCCGGACTGCATCTCGGTGAGGAGCCCTGATGTGGGCGCGGAGCCACAGGAAGATCCGTGCACCCCGGACGGTCCGTGAGGACACTAAAAATACATTTTACCGAACCTGTTCACCTTTGGATTTTTCTGGTTTTACAACGATCGGATAGTCCGCGCCTGAGGCAGGACGGTCCGCGCATAGGTTTTTTTCAAGAAAAACTTCTCCTGTCCGGAATAATCTAAGGTATTCCGGACAGTCAATTTAGACTAGTTGTAGATAAACTTATGCACCTGAGAAATGATCAACTAAGTAAACCAGTTAGTCCACGTGGTTTGTGATGGACGTCAAACACCAAAAACAATTATAGAAAATGTTTAAGTCCATTCCCTTTCAATCTCCCCTTTTTTTTGATTGATGCCAACACAAATCAAAGCAAATATAAAGAGTAGAAATAAACTAGCTTGCAATTTTTTACAGATGTGCATAAGTCACTATGAATTAAACCAATTGAAAGTATTTCTCAGTATATATGATTGCTTTTTTCTAGTTTAACATTTTGGACCACATTTGCACCACTTAGGTTGTTTTTGCAAATTTTTTGTAAAAAGTCTTTTCAAATTCTTTTGCAAATAGCCAATGGTATAAGAATACGATTTCAAACAACATTTCCAAGATTTTTAAAAATTCTCCCCCTGTTTCAAATGCTTTTCCTTTGGCTAAATAAAAGCTCCCCCTGAAAAAGTTCTCTTAGCTATCAAGAAGGTTTTTGCAATTGAAATAATTTCTTCCCTTTTGTAAGACATATACTAGTTGAAATAATTTCTTCCTTGTTGTGAAATAGTTTTTGAAAATTTTAAAAATGAGTGGTGGTGCGGTCCTTTTGCTTTGGACCAATAAATTCTCCCCCTTTGGCATTAATCGCCAAAAACGAAGAACCTTGAGACCCCTACAATTCTCCCCCTTTGGGGCCTTATTTTCTCTTCCTTTGGTAAAAGCAATATGAGTGAAGGATTATACCAATTGAAAGTTGATAAGTAAGGCAAAAGATAAATGATACCGACTGAGTTGGAGTGGAAGCCTTGCCTTTGCCGAATTCTCCATTTCCCTTTCAATCTAAGACTAATCATAGCGAAACTCATGGAAGCACATTAGTCTTAGCTTTGGCACAAGAAGAATAAGAAAGATGCATTTGTACCAAATGAAAGAGACATGATCAAAGGTATATAAATGAGCTATGTGTGCAATGTTTCAATCAAAGTTCCGAGAATCTAAAATGTTTAGCTCATTTCTAAGCTTGCTAAAAGTCTTTTGTTGTGGGTGCTAACATATGCAATTTCGATATCCCTCTTTTGTTGGTGATCTCTCAAAAAGTGATACCGGATGTCTATGTGCTTAGTGTGGCTGTGTTCAACGGGATTATCCGCCATGCGGATTGCACTCTCATTATCACATAGGAGAGGGACTTTGCTCAACTTGTAGCCATAGTCTCTAAGAGTTTGCCTCATCCAGAGTAATTATGCACAACAGTGTCCTGCAGCAATATACTCGGCTTCGACGGTGGATAGAGCTACTGAATTTTGTTTCTTTGAAGCCCAAGAGACCAGGGATCTTCTCAGAAACTGACAAGTCCCTGATGTGCTCTTCCTGTCAATTTTACATCCAGCATAATCGATATCGGAATACCCAATTAGATCAAAGGTAGATCCCTTGGGGTACCAAAGCCCAAACTTAAGAGTATAAACTAAATATCTTATGATTCTTTTCACTGCCCTAAGGTGAACTTCCTTAGGATTTGCCTGGAACCTTGCACACATGCATACAGAAAGCATAATGTCCGGTCATGAAGCACAAAAATAGAGTAAAGATCCTATCATCGACCGATATACCTTTTGATCTACGGATTTACCTCCTGTGTCGAGGTTGAGGTGCCCATTTGTTCCCATGGGAGTCTTGATGGGTTTAGCATTCTTCATTCCAAACTTCTTGAATATATCTTGAATGTACTTAGTTTGGCAGATGAATGTGCCCTCTTGGAGTTGCTTGATTTGAAATCCAAGGGAATACTTCTACCCCCCATCATGGATATTTCGAATTTCTGTATCATAATCCTACTAAACTCTTCACAAGATGACTTGTTAGTAGATCCAAATATAATATCATCAACATAAATTTGGCATATAAACAAGTCTTTAGCGATTGTTTTAGTGAAGAGAGTAGGGTCAGCGTTACCAACTTTGAAGCTATTAGTGATAAGGAAGTCTCGCAGGCATTCATACCATGCTCTTGGGGCTTGCTTGCGCCCATAAAGCGCCTTTGAGAGCTTATAAACATGAGAAGGATACTCACTATCTTCAAAGCCGGGAGGTTGCTCAACATATACCTCTTCCTTGATATGGCCATTGAGGAAGGCACTCTTCACGTCCATTTGATACAACTTAAAGCTATGGTAAATAGCATAGGCAAGTAATATACGAATTGACTCAAGCCTAGCTACGGGTGCATATGTTTCATCAAAATCCAAACCTTCAACTTGTGAATAACCTTTGACAACAAATCGGGGTTTGTTCCTAGTCACCACACCATGCTCATCTTGTTTGTTGCGGAATACCCACTTGGTACCTACAACATTTTGGTTAGGACGTGGAACTAAATGACATACCTCATTCCTCGTGAAGTTGTTGAGCTCCTCTTGCATTGCTACCACCCAGTCCGGATCTCTTAGTGCATCCTCTATCCTGTATGGCTCAATAGAAGACACAAAAGAGTAATGTTCACAAAAATGAGCAACTCAAGATCGAGTGGTTACCCCCTTGTGAATGTCACCAAGTATGGAGTTGACGGGGTGATCTCTTTGAATTGCTTGGTGGACTCTTCGGTGTGGCGGTCTTTGGTCTTGAATTTCTTGATCATCTTCCTTGTCTTGATTAATGTCCTCCTCCTGAGGTGGCTCATCATCTTGATCTTCACCCTCTTCTTCTTGAGCCTTATCCTCATCTTGAGTAGGTGGAGATGCTTGTATGGAAGATGATGGTTGATCTTGTGCTTGTGGAGGCTCTTCGGATTCTTTTGGACACACATCCCTAATGGACATGTTCCTTAGCGCGACACATGGAGCCTCTTCATGATCTAGTTCATCAAGATCAACTTGCTCCACTTTGGAGCCATTAGTCTCATCAAACACAATGTCACAAGAAACTTCAACTAATCTAGTGGACTTGTTGAAGACTCTATATGCCCTTGTGTTTGAGTCATAACCAAGTAAAAAGCCTTCTACTGCCTTAGGAGCAAATTTGGAATTTCTACCTCTCTTAATAAGAATAAAGCATTTGCTCCCAAAAACTCTAAAATAAGAAACATTAGGCTTTTTACCGGTGAGGAGTTCATATGATGTTTTCTTGAGGATTCAGTGAAGATAGAGTCAGTTGATGGAGCAGCAAGCGGTGTTAATTGCCTCCGCCCAAAACTGATCCGATGTCTTGTACTCATCAAGCAGGTTCTTGCCATGTCCAATAGAGTTCTATTCGTTCTTTCCACTACACCATTTTTTTGAGGTGTGTAGGGAGAAGAGAACTCATGCTTGATGCCCTCTTCCTCAAGAAATCCTTCAATTTGTGAATTCTTGAACTCCGTTCCATTGTCGCTTCTAATCTTCTTAATTCTCAATCTGAACTCATTTTGAGCCCATCTCAAGAATCTCTTTAGGGTCTCTTGGGTTTGAGATTTTTTCTGCAAAAAGAATACCCAAGTGAAGCGATAATAATCATCCATAATTACAAGACAATACTTACTCACACCGATGCTTATGTAAGCGATCGGGCCAAATAGATCCATGTGGAGTAGCTCAAGTGGTCTGTCGGTCATCATGATGTTTTTGTGTGGATGATGAACTCCAACTTGCTTCCCTGCTTGACATGCACTACAATTCCTGTCTTTCTCAAAATGAACATTTGTTAGTCCTAAAATATGTTCTCCCTTTAAAAGCTTGTGAAGATTCTTCATTCCAACATGAGCAAGTCGGCGATGCCAAAGCCAGCCCATATTATTAGTCTTAGCAATTAAGCAAGTGTCTAGTTCAACATTGTTATCATTAAAATCAACTAAATATAGCTAACCATCTCACACTCCCTTAAAAGCTAGTGAATCATCACTTCTTCTAAAGACAGTAACACCAACATCAGTAAAAAGACAGTTGTAGCCCATTTTACATAATTGAGAAACTGAAAGCAAGTTGTAATCTAAAGAATCTACAAGAAAAACATTGGAAATAGAAGGGTTAGGAGATATAGCAATTTTACCCAAACCTTTGACCAAACCTTGATTTTCATCCCCGAATGTGATTGCTCTTTGGGGATCTTCATTTTTTTAATATGAGGAGAACATCCTTCTCTCCTGTCATGTGGTTTATGCACTCGCTATCGATTATCCAACTTAACCTGCCGGATGCATAAACCTACAAAACAAGTTTAGGCCTTGTTCTTAGGTACCCAAAAGTCTTGGGTCCTTTCACATTAGAAACAAGCACCTTAGGTACCCAAACACAAGTCTTGGGACTCTTGTGTCTGCCCCCAACATATTTGGCAACTACTTTGCCTGATTTATTAGATAGCACAAAAGATGCATCAAATGTCTTAAATGAAATGCAATGTTCATTTGATGCATTGACAATTTTCTTTTTAGGCATTTTGATATGAGTTGAATGACTAAAGCTAGAAGCCTCATTACTATACATGTAAGTATGATGAGAACTAGTATGAGATTTTCTAGCATCAATTTTCCTTATTTTGTGCTCCGGATAGTTCTCAGGATATAAGATATAACCCTCTTTATCCTGAACCATGGGAGCCTTACCCTTAACAAAATTTGAAAGCCTGTTCTTAGGGGCATCAAGTTTGATGTTGCTTTGGCTCCCTTTTTTGAAGCCAATGCCATCCTTAATGCTAGGGCGTCTCCCATTATAAAGCGTGCTACGAGCAAATTTAAAATTTTCATTTTTATAACTCATGCTCAGCAATTTTAGCATTTAATTTAGCTATGTGATCATTTTGTTCTTTAATCATGGCAAGGTGATCATTCATAGCATCAACATTAATATCTCTACATCTAGTGCAAGTAGTGACATGCTCAACGGTAGATGTAGAAACATTGCAAGCATTCAATTCTTCTATCTTAGCATTTAAACTAGCATTTTCAGTTCTAAGACAGGAAATTGAATCATTGCAAATATCAAGCTCTTTAGATAATTTTTCACATTTTTCTACCTCTAGAGCATAAGCATTTTTCAACTTAATAGTTTTTTTTATTTTCCTTAACAAGCAAGTCCTCTTGGCATTCTGAGAGCACCTAGAGGGGGGGGGTGAATAGGTGATCCTGTGAAACTTTAAAACTTAAGCCACAAAAACTTGTTAAGTGTTAGTACAATAATCACCAAGTGGCTAGAGAGGAGTCTTCAACAAAACACAATACCACAAGAGATCAAACACAGAGATGACACAGTGGTTTATCCCGTGGTTCGGCCAAGACCAACGCTTGCCTACTCCACGTTGTGGCGTCCCAACGGACGAGGGTTGCAATCAACCCCTCTCAAGCGGTCCAAAGACCAACTTGAATACCACGGTGTTTTGCTTTGCCTTTCAATATCCCGTTTGCAAGGAATCTCCACAAATTGGAGTCTCTTGCCCTTACAAGTATATGATCACAAAGAAGCACAGAGTAAGGGAGGGAAGCAACACACACAAATCCACAGCGAAATGCGCACACAAACAGCCAAGAGTCGAGCTCGAATGACTATCTCAAAGTTCTCACTAGAACGGAGCTCGAATCACTTAGAATCACAAACGAATGCGCAAAGAATGAGTGTGGATGATCAAGAATGCTCTAAGGTTGCTTTGGTGTCTCCTCCATGCGCCTAGGGGTCCCTTTTATAGCCCTAAGGCAGCTAGGAGCCGTTGAGAGCAAATCTGGAAGGCTATCCTTGCCTTCTGCCGTCGGGTGCACCGGACAGTCCGGTGTACACCGGACACTGTCCGGTGCCCGATTTCTTTCCTTAAACAGCGCTGCCGACCGTTGCCGACCGTTGCAGATCTGGGAGCCGTTGGCGCACCGGACATGTCCGGTGCACACCAGACAGTCCGGTGCCCCCTTCCGACCGTTGGCTCGGCCACGTGTCCCGCGCAGATTGCGCGGCCGACCGTTGGCCCGGCTGACCGTTGGCTCACCGGACAGTCCGGTGAATTTTAGCCGTACGCCGTCGGCGAATTCCCGAGAGCAGGCACTTCGCGCCGAGTCAGCCTGGCGCACCGGACACTGTCCGGTGCACACCGGACAGTCCGGTGTGCCAGACCAAGCTGAGTCTTGGCTGTACACAGCCAAGTCTTTTGCACCTTTCTTCTTTTCTTCTTCTTTCTGTTTCTAACACTTAGACAAGTATATGAGTATACAAAACCAATGTACTAAGGCTTAGAAACATACCTTTACTTCATGATTTGCACCTTGTTCATCCATGGACATAAAATCACATTTAAGCACTTGTGTTGGCACTCAATCACCAAAATACTTAGAAATGGCCCAAGGGCACATTTCCCTTTCAATCTCCCCCTTTTTGGTGATTTATGCCAACACAACATAAAGCAAGTAGAACAAGTACAAAAACACTTCAAATAAGAACTCAAATTATTTTGATTCATTTTTGACATATATGGATCACTCTATGCCACCACTTGGTTTGTTTTTGCAAATCAAACTCAAATCTCTATCTCTAAGTCAAACACACATGTTGAAGCATAAAGAGAGTCATTTCAAAAGAGATTGATCAAAGATTTCAAAAACTCCCCCTTTTTCCCATAATTACTACTTCACCCCACAAGAAACCAACTTTTGACAAAAGAGACAATAAACGAGTTTTGACAAACCAAAAGCTCTACTCTACTATTTTCAAACCAAAAGCTCTACTCTACTATTTTCAAATTTCTCAAGTGGTAGCTGATCCATTTATTGCTTTGGCCTTTATTTTCTCCCCCTTTGGCATCAAGCACCAAAACGGGATCAATCTTGGCCCTTTAACCCCATTGCCTCACCAAAATCTTCAATTAAGAGCAAATGGCAATAAGAGTTCATGAGATGGACTTGGAATAAGTTACCCTCTCATCGGAGTGCAGTGGAAGTCTTTCATGGTCCAAGTCCACCTTTTCCCTTTCAATTCTCCTTCGAGACTAAATCAAGCAAACTCAAGCATATGGTTAGTCTCAAAGGGTCAAGTTGTAACACATCTCCCCCTAAACATGTGCATCACTTTGCAACGGACTTGTGAGGTCCAGGGAGTGTTTGTACAACTTGAGCACCATAGTAAGCACCAAAATACAGAATGGACATGATCAAAGGCATAAACACATGTATGCTACATTTCAATCCAAGTTCCGCGAATCTAAGATATTGAGCTCACTACGCAGCCTGCAAAAGGTCTTCTCATCTAAAGGCTTGGTAAAGATATCGGCTAGCTGGTTCTCGGTGCTAACATGAAACACTTCGATATCCCCCTTTTGCTGGTGGTCTCTCAAAAAGTGATGCCGGATGTCAATGTGCTTTGTGCGGCTATGCTCAACAGGATTTTCCGCTATTCGGATAGCACTCTCATTGTCACATAGGAGTGGGACTTTGCTCAGATTGTAGCCAAAGTCCCTGAGGGTTTGCCTCATCCAAAGTAGTTGCGCACAACACTGTCCTGCGGCAACGTACTCGGCCTCAGCGGTGGATAGGGCAACGGAGGTTTGTTTCTTAGAGTTCCATGACACCAGGGACCTTCCTAAGAATTGGCACGTCCCCGATGTACTCTTCCTATCGACCTTACATCCAGCATAGTCGGAATCTGAGTACCCAATCAAGTCAAAGTTAGACCCCTTTGGATACCAGATCCCGAAGCAAGGCGTAGCGACTAAATATCGAAGAATTCGCTTCACAGCCACTAAGTGACACTCCTTCGGATCGGATTGAAATCGAGCACACATGCATACGCTGAGCATAATATCCGGTCTACTAGCACACAAATAAAGCAAAGAACCTATCATGGACCGGTATGCTTTTTGATCAACGGACTTACCTCCTTTGTTGAGGTCGGTGTGTCCGTCGGTTCCCATCGGTGTCTTTGCGGGCTTTGCATCCTTCATCCCAAACCTCTTTAGCAAATCTTGCGTGTACTTCGTTTGGGAGATGAAGGTGCCGTCCTTGAGTTGCTTCACTTGGAACCCAAGGAAGTAGGTCAACTCGCCCATCATCGACATCTCGAATTTCTGCGTCATTACCCTGCTAAACTCTTCACAAGACTTTTGGTTAGTAGAACCAAATATTATGTCGTCGACATAAATTTGGCACACAAAAAGATCACCATCACAAGTCTTAGTAAAAAGAGTTGGATCGGCTTTCCCAACCTTGAAAGCATTAGCAATTAAAAAGTCTCTAAGGCATTCATACCATGCTCTTGGGGCTTGTTTAAGTCCATAGAGCGCCTTAGAGAGCTTACACACGTGGTCGGGGTACCGTTCATCCTCGAAGCCAGGGGGCTGCTCCACGTACACCTCCTCCTTGATCGGCCCGTTGAGGAAAGCGCTCTTCACATCCATTTGGTACAACCTGAAAGAATGGTGAGCGGCATACGCTAGCAAGATACGAATGGATTCTAGCCTAGCCACAGGAGCAAACGTCTCCTCAAAGTCCAAACCTGCGACTTGGGCATAACCTTTTTCCACAAGTCGAGCCTTGTTCCTCGTCACCACCCCGTGCTCGTCCTGTTTGTTGCGGAACACCCACTTGGTTCCCACAACATTTTGCTTGGGACGAGGTACCAGTGTCCAAACTTCGTTGCGCTTGAAGTTGTTGAGTTCCTCCTGCATGGCCAATACCCAATCTGGATCTAGCAAGGCCTCCTCTACCCTGAAAGGCTCAATAGAAGAGACAAAAGAGTAATGCTCACAAAAATTAACTAATCGAGATCGAGTAGTTACTCCCTTGCTAATGTCACCCAGAATTTGGTCGACGGGATGATCCCTTTGAATCATTGCTCGAACTTGGGTTGGAGGTGCCGGTTGCGCTTCTTCCTCCATCACATGATCATCTTGTGCTCCCCCTTGATCACACGCCTCCTGTTGATGAATCTGTTCATCGTCTTGAGTTGGGGGATGCACCGTTGTTGAGGAAGAAGATTGATCTCGTTCATCTTGTTCCTGTGGCCGTACTTCTCCAATCGCCATAGTTCGTATAGCGGCCGTCGGAACATCTTCTTCATCTACATCATCACAATCAACATCTTGCTCTCTTGGAGAGCCATTAGTCTCATCAAATACAACGTCGCTAGAGACTTCAACCAAACCCGATGATTTGTTGAAGACCCTATACGCCTTTGTATTTGAATCATAACCTAATAAAAACCCTTCTACAGCTTTGGGAGCAAACTTAGAATTTCTACCCTTCTTCACTAGAATGTAGCATTTGCTCCCAAATACACGAAAGTAAGATACATTGGGTTTGTTACCGGTTAGAAGCTCGTACGAAGTCTTCTTGAGGAGGCGATGAAGGTAGACCCTGTTGATGGCGTGGCAAGCCGTGTTCACAGCTTCCGACCAAAAGCACTCGGGGATCTTGAACTCTCCAAGCATCGTCCTTGCCATATCGATCAACGTCCTGTTCTTCCTCTCTACCACACCATTTTGCTGTGGTGTGTAGGGAGCGGAGAACTCGTGCTTGATCCCTTCCTCCTCAAGGAACTCCTCCACTTGAAGGTTCTTGAACTCGGACCCGTTGTCACTCCTTATCTTCTTCACCTTGAGCTCAAACTCATTTTGAGCTCTCCTGAGGAAGCGCTTGAGGGTCCCTTGGGTTTCAGACTTATCCTGCAAAAAGAACACCCAAGTGAAGCGGGAAAAGTCATCAACAATAACTAGACCATACTTACTTCCTCCTATGCTCAGATAGGCGACAGGTCCAAAGAGGTCCATATGCAGCAGCTCCAGAGGTCTTGACGTGGTCATCACATTCTTGCTGTGATGTGCTCCTCCCACTTGTTTACCTGCTTGACAAGCTGCACAAGGTCTATCTTTTTCGAAATAAACATTTGTTAGACCTATCACGTGTTCTCCCTTTAGAAGCTTGTGGAGGTTCTTCATCCCCACATGTGCTAAGCGGCGATGCCACAGCCAGCCCATGCAAGTCTTAGCCATTAAGCATGCATCTAGACCGGCCTCTTCTTTTGCAAAATCAACTAAGTAAAGCTTGCCGTCTAGTACACCCTTAAAAGCTAGTGAACCATCACATCTTCTAAAGACAGACACATCTACATTAGTAAAAAGACAATTATATCCCATATTGCATAGTTGACTAACAGATAGCAAATTGTAACCAAGAGACTCAACTAAAAATACATTTGATATTGAGTGCTCATTAGAAATTGCAATTTTACCTAACCCTTTTACCTTGCTTTGATTCCCATCACCGAATATAATTGAATCTTGGGAATCCTTATTTTTGACGTAGGAGGTGAACATCTTCTTCTCCCCCGTCATATGGTTTGTGCATCCGCTGTCGATAATCCAGCTTGAACCCCCGGATGCATAAACCTGCAAGGCAAATTTAGGCTTGGGTCTTAGGTACCCAACTCATGTTGGGTCCTACAAGGTTAGCACATATATCCTTAGGGACCCAAATGCAAGTTTTATCTCCCTTGCATCTTGCCCCTAACTTCCTAGCAATTACCTTCTTACCCTTTCTACAAATAGCAAAGGGAGCATTGCAAGCATAATAAATGGTAGAAGGTTTGTGCATAACTTTTCTAGGAACATGAGCAAAATTTCTCCTAGGCATATGCACAACATTTCTCCTACACATATCTCTATCATGCTTATAGAAAGAACTAGAAGCAAACATGGCATGAGAATCATAAACATGTGAATCAAAATCATTATAAGCATTTCTAGCATGTCTCCTATCATGGTATAAGAAAGCATGGTTCTTTTTAGCACTACTAGCCATAGGGGCCTTCCCTTTCTCCTTGACGAAGATGGGAGCCTTATGGCTTGTTAAGTTCTTGGCCTCTCTCTTGAAGCCAAGACCATCCTTAATTGAGGGGTGTCTACCAACCGTGTAGGCATCCCTTGCAAATTTTATTTTATTAACTTCACTCTTGCTAGTCTTAAGTTGAGCATTAAGACTAGCCAATTCATCATTAAGTTTTGAAATTGAAACTAGGTGTTCACTACAAGCATTAACATCAAAATCCTTACACCTAGTGCAAATTGTAACATTTTCAACACAAGAGTTACTTGCTACTTCTAGTTTAGCGGTTAAAACATTAATTTCACCTTTTAAAGAAGAAATGGTTTCATTACAAGTAGAAAGTTCACAAGAAAGAATTCCATTTCTTTTAACTTCTAGAGCAAGTGAATTTTGTGCACTAACAACTTTATCATGCTCTTCATATAAAAGGTCTTCTTGTTTTTCTAAGATTCTATTCTTTTCATTCAAGGCATCAATCAATTCATTAATCTTAGCTATCTTAGTTCTATCCAATCCCTTGAATAAACTAGAATAATCTATTTCATCCTCACTAGACTCATCATCACTAGAAGAATCATAAGTATTAGCATTACTAGTGATTACCTTCTTCTCCCTTGCCATGAGGCAAGTGTGATGCTCGTGGGGGAAGAGAGCCGATTTGTTGAAGGCAGTGGCGGCGAGTCCTTCGTCGTCGGAGTCGGACGAAGAGCAATCCGAGTCCCACTCCTTTCCAAGGTGTGCTTCACCTTTGGCCTTCTTGTAAACTTTCTTGTTCTCTCTCTTCCCGTTTTTCCCTTGCTCCTGGTCACTATCATTTTCGGGACAGTTAGCAATAAAATGACCAACCTTACCACATTTGAAGCATGAGCGCTTCCCCTTTGTCTTGGTCTTTCTTGTCTGCCCCTTGCGACCATTTAGCGCCGTCTTGAATCTCTTGATGATGAGAGCCATCTCTTCATCATTGAGCCCGGCCGCCTCAACTTGCGCCACCTTGCTAGGTAGCGACTCCTTGCTCCTTGTTGCCTTGAGAGCAATGGGTTGAGGCTCGTGGATTGGACCGTTCAACGCTTCGTCGACGTATCTTGCCTCCTTGATCATCATCCGCCCGCTTACAAATTTTCCAAGTACTTCCTCGGGCGTCATCATCATGTACCTGGGATTCTCACGAATATTGTTCACAAGATGAGGATCAAGAACGGTAAAGGACCTTAGCATTAGGCGGACGACGTCGTGGTCCGTCCATCGCGTGCTTCCGTAGCTCCTTATTTTGTTGATAAGGGTCTTGAGCCGGTTGTACGTTTGAGTTGGCTCCTCTCTCCTTATCATGGCGAATCGTCCAAGCTCGCCCTCCACCAACTCCATCTTGGTGAGCATGGTGATGTCGTTCCCCTCGTGAGAGATCTTGAGGGTGTCCCATATTTGCTTGGCATTGTCCAAGCCGCTCACCTTGTTGTACTCTTCCCTGCACAAGGATGCTAAGAGAACAGTAGTAGCTTGTGCATTTCTATGGATCTGTTCATTTATAAGCAAAGGGCTATCCGAGCTATCAAATTTCATTCCATTCTCTACAATCTCCCATATGCTTGGATGGAGAGAGAATAAGTGACTACGCATTTTGTGACTCCAAAATCCGTAGGCCTCCCCATCGAAGTGTGGAGGTTTGCCAAGAGGAATGGAAAGCAAATGCGAATTCGAACTATGTTGAATACGAGAATAATCAAATGAAAAGTTCGAATTGACCGTCTTTTTGTAGTCGTTGTCGTCGTCCTTTTGGGAAGAAGTAGATTCATCACTATCGTCGTAGTAGATGATCTCCTTGATGCGCCTCGTCTTCTTCTTCTTCCCTTCCTTCCGTCTATGGCCCGAGCCGGAGTCGGTAGGCTTGTCGTCCTTCGGCTCGTTGACGAAGGATTCCTTCTCTTTGTCGTTGATCACAATTCCCTTCCCCTTAGGATCCATCTCTCCGGGCGGTTAGTCCCTTTTGTGAAGAGAACGGCTCCGATACCAATTGAGAGCACCTAGAGGGGGGGGGGGTGAATAGGTGATCCTGTGAAACTTTAAAACTTAAGCCACAAAAACTTGTTAAGTGTTAGTACAATAATCACCAAGTGGCTAGAGAGGAGTCTTCAACAAAACACAATACCACAAGAGATCAAACACAGAGATGACACAGTGGTTTATCCCGTGGTTCGGCCAAGACCAACGCTTGCCTACTCCACGTTGTGGCGTCCCAACGGACGAGGGTTGCAATCAACCCCTCTCAAGCGGTCCAAAGACCAACTTGAATACCACGGTGTTTTGCTTTGCCTTTCAATATCCCGTTTGCAAGGAATCTCCACAAATTGGAGTCTCTTGCCCTTACAAGTATATGATCACAAAGAAGCACAGAGTAAGGGAGGGAAGCAACACACACAAATCCACAGCGAAATGCGCACACAAACAGCCAAGAGTCGAGCTCGAATGACTATCTCAAAGTTCTCACTAGAACGGAGCTCGAATCACTTAGAATCACAAACGAATGCGCAAAGAATGAGTGTGGATGATCAAGAATGCTCTAAGGTTGCTTTGGTGTCTCCTCCATGCGCCTAGGGGTCCCTTTTATAGCCCTAAGGCAGCTAGGAGCCGTTGAGAGCAAATCTGGAAGGCTATCCTTGCCTTCTGCCGTCGGGTGCACCGGACAGTCCGGTGTACACCGGACACTGTCCGGTGCCCGATTTCTTTCCTTAAACAGCGCTGCCGACCGTTGCCGACCGTTGCAGATCTGGGAGCCGTTGGCGCACCGGACATGTCCGGTGCACACCAGACAGTCCGGTGCCCCCTTCCGACCGTTGGCTCGGCCACGTGTCCCGCGCAGATTGCGCGGCCGACCGTTGGCCCGGCTGACCGTTGGCTCACCGGACAGTCCGGTGCACACCGGACAGTCCGGTGAATTTTAGCCGTACGCCGTCGGCGAATTCCCGAGAGCAGGCACTTCGCGCCGAGTCAGCCTGGCGCACCGGACACTGTCCGGTGCACACCGGACAGTCCGGTGTGCCAGACCAAGCTGAGTCTTGGCTGTACACAGCCAAGTCTTTTGCACCTTTCTTCTTTTCTTCTTCTTTCTGTTTCTAACACTTAGACAAGTATATGAGTATACAAAACCAATGTACTAAGGCTTAGAAACATACCTTTACTTCATGATTTGCACCTTGTTCATCCATGGACATAAAATCACATTTAAGCACTTGTGTTGGCACTCAATCACCAAAATACTTAGAAATGGCCCAAGGGCACATTTCCCTTTCACATTCCAAGAGATCATCCTTCTCGTTAATGGATTCTATCAATTCATTTATCTTTTTTATTTTGGTCCTTGGTGAGGTTTGCAAAAAGAGAAGTTAAATCATCTTCATTATCACTAGAGCTATCCTCATCATCGAAAGTAGTATATTTGGGGGTATCTCTAGAATGTACCTTCTTATTTTTGCCGTCCTTAGCCATGAGGCATTTGTGGCTGACGTTGGGGAAGAGAAGGCCCTTGTTGATGGTGATGTTGGCGGCGTCCTCATCGGAGGAGGAGTCGGTAGAGCTCTCGTCGGAGTCCCATTCCCATCCCACATGCGCCTCTCCACCCTTCTTCTTGTAGTATCTCTTCTTTTCCATCTTCTTCTTCCCTTTCTTGTCTTCGTCCCTGTCACTGTCACTTGTATATGGACATTTTGCAATGAAGTGACCAGACTTACCACACCTGTAGCAAACCCTCTTGGAACGGGTTTTGTAGTCCTTCCCCTTCCTTTGCTTGAGGATTTGCTGAAAGCTCTTGATGATAAGAGCCATCTCCTCATTGTCGAGCTTGGAGGCATCAATTGGGAGTCTACTTGGTGTAGACTCTTCCTTCTTCTCTTCTGTTGCTTTGAATGCAACGGGTTGTACCTCGGGCATGGATGTGACACTTTACTCCAAGTTGACAATGTGTTTGGAGTCTTTGATCATAAGTTCAAAGCTCACAAACTTGCCAATTACCTCCTCGGGGGACATCTGTTTGTATCTAGGATCTCCACGAATTAATTGAACTTGAGTAGGATTACAAAAAACAAGAGATCTTAGAATAACCTTGACCATTTCATGGTCATTCCATTTGGTGCTTCTGAGGTTGCGGACTTGGTTGACCATTGTTTTGAGCCGGTTGTACATTGCTTGTGGCTCCTCTCCTTTGTTGAGGACAAATCGATCGAGTTCTCTTTTGATCATTTCTCGCTTGGTGATCTTGGTCACCTTGTCCCCTTCATGCGCCGTTTTAAGGACATCCCAAATTTCTTTGGCATTCTTCAACCCTTGCACCTTATTATACTCCTCTCGACACAAGGAGGCGAGGAGTATAGAAGTTGCTTGGGAATTAAAATGCCTTATTTGGGTGGCCTCATCGGAGTCATAATCCTCGTCGCCCACCTGTGGTGCCTGCGCTCCAAACTCAACAATATCCCATATGCTTTCGTGGAGTGAGGTTAGATGGTGCCTCATTTTATCACTCCACATACAATAATCTTCACCATCAAAATATGGTAGTTTTCCTAGGGGTACCGAAAGTAAAGGAGCGCATTTTGGAATGCAAGGATAGTGTAGAGGCATCTTACTATACTTCTTCCGCTCTTGGCGCTTCGAAGTGGTAAACTCGGTGCCGGATGTAGAAGGTGATGAAGAGTCGGTCTCGTAGTAGACCACCTTCTGCATTTTCTTTTTCTTCTTGTCACCTTTCCTATGTGACTTGATGGAGGAAGCAGATTACTCCTTGTGCTTGTCGCCGGCCTCCTTTGACGGAGTCCGTTCGTCGTTCTTCCTTCCCAAGCCTTCGAGCTTTTCGTCGGTAACCATCTCCCTCTTGGCGTGTTCTCCTGACATCACTTCGAGTTGTTAGACTCTAATAAAGTACCAGGCTCTAATACCAATTGAAAGTCATCTAGAGGGGGGTGAATAGGCGAAACCTGAAAATTGTAAACTTTTGAACACACACTATGCCCGGGGTTAGTGTTAGAATTAATTCGGAGTGCGGAAGATAGTTCTCCTTGCAAGGAGTTGCTCAATGAATGCGGATAACTTTGGGAGCCAACTCAAATCAATATGAGTAAGGGAACTTTTAGAGAGAGGAGAGGGGATAAACAAATCAAATGTAGATCAGCACAAATGAACATGATGATTTGTTTATCGAGGTTCGGTTCCAAAGAACCTAGTCCCCATTGAGGAGGCCACAAAGGTCGGGTCTATTCCAACCCTTTTCCTCTCTCAATTGGTCACTTAGACCGATCGAGTGCTTCTTCTTAATCACACAGGTCACTAAGACCCTACAAGGATCACCACACCATTAGGTGTCTGTTGCTTACTTTACAATTCACTTAGAAGGTTGAGAAAGAGATGAAGAAAGCATGATTGTGAAAGCCAAGCAACAAGAGTGACAAATAACACACAGATCACACTCTCTCAAGTCACTAAGTACTAGTGATCACTTGTCTTAATTGTGGGACTTGGAGAGTTTGGAAGCTTGAATGTGTCTTGGAATGGATTGCTAGCTCTTGTATTGAGTATGAATGAGTAGAGTGCTTGGATATCTTGAATGGAGGTGGTTGGAGTTATATTTATAGCCTCCAACCACTTCCTAGCCGTTGCTCCAATTCTGCCGACCGCGGGCGGTCCGCACTCCTGGTCCGTACGATCCGCCCCTGCACATCAATAGCTAAAATCGCAACGGTCAGTAGTAACAACTATATCAATGACTATAGAACATTTAATGCTCCGTCAGATGTCAGATAAAGTAGTCATGGACGGTTCGGCCGTGCACCCCGGACGGTCCGCGAGGACACTAAAAATGCATTTTACCGAACCCCCCACCTTTGGGTTTTTTCTGGTTTTACAACGACCGGATGGTCCGCGCCTAAGGCCAGACGGTCCACGCATAGGTTTTTCAAGAAAAACTTTTCCTATCCGGAATTCCGGACAGTCGATTTAGACTAGTTGTAGATAAAATGCACCTGAGAAATTGTCAACTAGGCAAACTGGTTAGTCCACGTGGTTTGTGATGAACGTCAAACACCAAAAACGATTATAGGAAATGTTTAAGTCCATTTCCCTTTCAATCTCCCCCTTTTTGGTGATTGATGCCAACACAAATCAAAGCAAATATAAAGAGTAGAAATGAACTAGTTTGCAATTTTTGACAGATGTGCATAAGTCACTATGAATTAAACCAATTGAAAGTATTTCTCAATATATATGATTGCTTTCTTCTAGTTTAACATTTTGGACCACATTTGCACCACTTAGGTTGTTTTTGCAAATCTTTTGTAAAAAGTCTTTTCAAATTCTTTTGCAAATAGCCAATGGTATAAGAATATGATTTTAAACAACATTTCCAAGATTTTTGAAAATTCTCCCCCTGTTTCAAATGCTTTTCCTTTGGCTAAATAAAAGCTCCCCCTGAAAAAGTTCTCCTCTTAGCTATCAAGAGGGTTTTTGTAATTGAAATAATTTCTTCCCTTTTGTGAAACAGATACTAGTTGAAATAATTTCTTCCTTGTTGTGAAATAGTTTTTGAAAATTTAAAAATGAGTGGTGGTGCGGTCATTTTGCTTTGGGTCAATAAATTCTCCCCCTTTGGCATTAATCGCCAAAAATGAAGAACCTTGAGACCCCTACAATTCTCCCGCTTTAGCGCCCTATTTTCTCTCCCTTTGGTAAAAGAAATATGAGTGAAGGTTTATACTAATTGGAAGTTGATAAGTAAGGCAAAGGATAAATGATACCGACAGAGTTGGAGTGGAAGCCTTGCCTTTGCCGAATTCTCTATTTCCCTTTCAATCCAAGTCTAATCATAGAGAAACTTATGGAAGCACATTAGTCTTAGCCTTGGCACAAGAAGAATAAGAAACATGCATTTGTACCAAATGAAAGAAACATGATCAAAGGTATATAAATGAGCTATGTGTGCAATGTTTCAATCAAAGTTACAAGAATCTAAAATGTTCAGCTCATTCCTAAGCTTGCTTAAAGTCTTTTCATACATGGGCTTGGTAAAGATATCGACAAATTGGTTGTGGGTGCTAACATATGCAATTTCGATATCCCTCTTTTGTTGGTGATCTCTCAAAAAGTGATACCGAATGTCTATGTGCTTAGTGCGGCTATGTTCAACGGGATTATCCGGCATGCGGATTGCACTCTCATTATCACATAGGAGAGGGACTTTTCTCAACTTGTAGCCATAGTCCCCACTACAAGAAACTGATAAATGTTCGTGGGTTTTGTTAAGAACATGGGTACCAACATTCTTATGGTAGTTAAGTTCGTGGGTTGTTTTAAGAACGTGGGTACCCACGTTCTTAAATTAAGTTCGTGGACCCTGGCCAAAACCGTCGAATTTAACGTATTAGGAACGTGGGTACCCACGTTCTTATATTAGGTTCGTCGGCCAACTCGACACCGTCGAACTTAACCAGAAAGACCTAATTTCCTATCCCGCGGCGCCGCGAGTCTCCCTCTCAGCTCACTCGTGCATCTAATCGATTCTGCCACAGGAGCCTTTCCTGGCGGGCGATATCTCCCCCTCTCGTCTCAGCACCTCACGCCGCCGGTGATCGCCGGTGACCACGGGAGCATTACAGCATCGCCGAGATCCTCCCCGGCGCCACGTTCAGACGTCCGTCGAGCGGTCTGTGCCGCCGCGCCGAGGTGCGCCCCTGCTCGCTGTTTAGGTCGAGCGCCCAAGCTCCGCCACGCCCCCGCCTCTGCCCCGCTCTTGTTCGTGCGCTGAGGTGCGCCCCTGCTCCCTGTTTAGGCCGAGTGTTGGATCCTGGGCGGCGAGTCGGGCTTCTGGGCGCGGTCAGCGTAGTGGAGCGAGCGCCGCCAGAGAAAAACCCCAGGTACGAGAAGGTCAAATCCATTTCAATTCCTGAACTTTCTGAACTAGATGGCTGTGAATTGTAACTAGTAGCTGAAACTGAGCCTGGATTTTGTGCTTGTGATCCTGAAAGTATAGCTTGAGTTCTTGAATTTTGAGGGGTCACAGGTGATTGTGGTAGTGGTGACACTGAGGGTACTTCACCACCCCCAGAACTCTCACCCTCCTCACCTGTACCAGAAGGATACAACATAGCCTGACTGGGAACAGTGAACTGAAACTGAAAATTTGAGTTTTCTGGGCCAACTTCAGTCAACTGAGCTTTGTTATTACTGTCCCAGTTCCATGCCTCATCTTCTTCAAACTTCACATCCCTACTGATGCACAATTTTTCAGTAATTAGATCAACCATTCTGTAGCCTTTTGTCCCTGGTTCATAGCCCAATAGGACCATTTTAGTGGATCTATCTGCCAGCTTATCTACTCCGGGGCCTATTTTCTTGACATGTCCAATACAACCAAAAGTTCTGAAATGTCCCACTTGAGGTTTCTTGCCGTGCCAGGCCTCATACGGTGTTTTCCCTTGTACACTTTTAGTAGGTGACCTGTTCAGCAAATACACAGCAGTAGAGACTGTGATTGTATTCAACAAATATTTCTTTATTCCATACACCTATCTGTATGATATTATGCACCTATCCAGGAATATAGTTCTATACTTCTATCATTTTATACACATGACATACCATGACCAAAATGATTCAATAAAAGCAGACAAGATGGATACATTGATTTAACCAAACTACCCAACTGGACAAGATATGGTAAACAAGCTAACAGGTAATGTAACTGCTAATGGGCAACAGAACCGCCAAAACAAAAGTAATGTTACTAAAAGAGCACATACCCATTGAGTTTATACTATTCAAGATAATTTTGAAGCATTTAAAGATAGATTCAACAGTCTTGCTATGTTGTCCATCGTACCAGCTAGAAATTGGAGAAAGAGCTTTCCTGAGAGAAGCTTCATGTTTTTCATTGCATGGAGTAACTGAAGGAAGCACCACTACATAAGACTTTAAACATCAGATTCACACGTGAACGCACAAGTAAAAAATCTCAGAGGCTGTTCTGAGTAAATTTCAACCAACTTTTCATATTTTGTAACTACTATTTCACACAAATATAATACCCTGAAGTTTCCTAAAGTACCTTTCTTTGGTGTATCTACTTCTGTCTGCATGTGCTCTCGTAGTATATTTTCAGTGGGAACAAGGACTACTGGATCAAAAAGTATCTTGTGCAGGAGAAGATAAAGAAATAAGAACTATGTATGGTTCCATGTAATATATGGGTCATAGACAATAGAGTCTTGCTGGCAATTGGGGAGAAAAGACCATCCATTTTTTGGATGCACTTTGTTTTCCCCTTTGATTCCAACCATGCTCGTAATTTGGCTTCCATGTCGATCTTGACATTGGGAATTTCTTGTTTGCTTGAACTGGTGAAATTCTCAATATGACATGAATGAGCAGCTAGACTTACTGTGTTGGTTGGCTCATGGTATTCTTCAGGATTCTGAAACAACAAAAACAATTAGCCAAGTCCTAATCCCTATAATCAACCAGCCTAGTCAGGAGTCCACTAAAAGAAAGCACAGACAGCTCACCGACTCAACAGTCTGTGGCTCTTTGCAGCGGGACCGGAGAGGGAGAAATAAGAGAGGCTATTCACCGCTTGCTCCATCTCATTCCTCTTCCCCGTGAACCCAACCATCATCTCACCTAAAACCAGAAGGTGGCTTGACTCGAACTCTAGCGTCGTTGGTGGAGAAGACTTCACGCGATAGCAGTGACTCCCGTTTCAAACCCTTACAATAATTCTTATTCTACTAATAGCTCTACTGTATTATGTCCACATGATTACCAATAGATTACCAACAGGCGAGAATGCTGACATGTTCAAGCAAGTAGAAAACAGAGGATAAAGAGCATCGTTTACAGCTCTACTGCATTATGTCCACATGATTACCAATAGATTACCAACATGCGAGATTGCTGACATGTTCAAGCAAGTAGAAAACAGTGATATGCTTCAGCAACTTATTTATTAAAACATTGCTGGGGTTTGCTGTCTTATTAAAACATTGCTTCAGCGCATCTTGGTAAATTAATTAGCAACAACATAGTCATTTGAATTCAGAAGTTGCAGATGTCCTAAAGTAAGAATAGGAAGAAAAAAACTTGCAGCTGTGTATAGTTATTTTTCTGGGTGGCTGGGTACTGGGTAGCAGGTCATATAGTTATGTTTTGTTCTATGCAAAGTTATGAAACCTAAAGCCGTGTTTCCATCTAATTGTAGGCCCATTTGACTCTAGTCTCCGGTCTCTCTCTCCACTCTAACTACAGCTGGCCCGCGTCTCCTCGACCATCACCACCTTGATGGTCTTCGTGAAGGTATTTTTCTTCTTTCTTTGATGCATATTATTAGAATTAGTTTGTTAGTTAAAATTTGATGCATGATTTTGGCTAGTTGTTACAATTGATGCATAATTTCTTGTTCATTGTAAATTATTCGATGTTAGGTTCAATGTTTGGTTAATTTTTTTATGTCTAGTGATCCTTCCTAATAGAAGAAGGGCTTAATGATGTTTATTTACACATTTTTTATTTATGTTTGTATGCTTAATGATGTTTATTTACACATTTTTTATTTATGTTTGTATGCTTAATGAGGTTTACTTACATATTTTTTATACATTGGGTTATTTAGTTTTGCAAATGGATGACAATAGAAGAAGGGCGATGTATGATGGATTCAATAGCGTGACTCTAGGTCACTCAAAGGAATGGGTTAGGGTTGCAAAACAATTCGTGGATCTCGCATTTTCCGGTGGACCTCGTGTGGTGAAGTGTCCGTGTACCAAGTGTCGGAATTTTAAGTATGTGAGAAAGATCGAAGAACTGGAGCATCACCTTTGCAAGAATGGGTTTATGCCTAACTATCTTGTGTGGCGCTCACATGGAGAAGTAGAGCAGAATATCACAGAGTCAGAAATAATTGATGATGATGAGGAGGATCGGATGGATGACTTGGTGGCTGATATTAGTAGAGAGTATCCAACATTGGCCTCAGAACAGGATACACCAAATGAAGTGCAGGAGTTTTACAAGCTTCTTCACGCGTCAGAGGAAAAAGTGCATGACGACACCACTGTGACTGTGTTGCAGGTGGTTACACGTCTTATGGCAATGAAGGCAAAGTATAACTTCTCGAATAATTGCTATAACGATATAATCAATCTGATTATTGATCTCATCCCATCGAACCATAAGATGCCAAAAGACTTATACCAGTCTAAAAAGATTGTGTCCGGTCTTGGGATGAAGTATAAGAAGATTGATGTGTGCGAAGATAATTGCATGTTGTTCTGGAAGGAATATGAAGCGAGCACCCATTGTCAGAAATGCGGTAAATCAAGATATGCGGAGGTACTAAAAGAGGATGGAGCTACTTTTGCTACAAAAGTGGCAGTTAAACAACTTCGATATATGCCCATCACTCCAAGGCTTAAACGTCTGTTTTTAACCCCAGAAACTGCGAAGCTAATGTTGTGGCATAAGGAAGGAGAACGTGAGATCCAAGACCTAGACATTATGATGCATCCATCAGATGGCGATGCTTGGAAGGCTCTGGATCGTTTTGACCCAGAATTTGGAAGAGACGCTAGGAGTGTTCGTCTAGGCTTGTCCACTGATGGTTTCACTCCTTACGACAACAGTTCAACTTCATACTCTTGTTGGCCGGTTTTCATCATGCCCTACAACCCCCCTCCCAACAAATGCATGAAAGAAGGGTTCATATTTCTTGCCCTTATTATTCCAGGGCCTAAACATCCTGGAAAGAAGATCAATGTATTCATGCAACCATTGATTGAAGAGTTCAAAGAGCTATGGGTAGGGGTAAAGGCTTATGATGGTCATCTAAAACGTGAATTTACCTTACGTGCGGCATATTTGTGGTCAATTCATGATTTGCCTGCATATGGTATTTGGTCTGGCTGGTGTGTTCTCGGTCGACTGTGTTGTCCCATATGCATGGGGGACACACAAGCATATCGATTGGAGCATGGTAAAAGGTCTCATTCTTTGATTGTCATCGACGGTTTCTTCCATCCAATCATCTGTTTCGAAATGATACGAAGTCATTTAGAAGAGGCATAAAAGTTAAAGACGGTCCACCAAAACGTTTAATGGGTGAAGATATCATGATACAACATCGTGCCCTTCAAAGGGCTGCAGAAGGTCATGAGTTTGAAGGCTATGGTCAAGATCACAACTGGACTCATATTTCTTTTCTCTGGGAACTTCCGTATGCGAAGGTATTGATTTTACCACACAACATAGATTTGATGCACCAAGAGCGCAATGTTGCTAAAAGCATCATAAGCATGTGTCTAAACATTAAGGGTAAAACAAAAGACAACATCAATGCCAGGAAATATTTAGCTAATCTTTGCGATCGCCCTAGCCTTGAGGTCAAATTAAATCCTAATGGAAAGGAGAGGACACCACGAGCTCCATACTGTCTAAAGCCGGAAGAGCGAAAAGAAGTATTTCGATGGTTGAAAATGTTGAAGTTTCCAGACCGCTATGCAGCTAACATAAAACGTACTGTTAACCTCGACACTAATAAATTAAATGGTTTGAAGGCTCACGATTACCATATTTTGATGGAAAGACTTATGCCGGTAATGTTCCGTGGCTATTTGAAGCCTCCTTTGTGGAAGATGATTGCTGAACTTAGTTACATATATAGACATATATGTGCTAAGCATATCTCAAAGAAATTGATGATTCAATTTGAGAAATAAATCGCGGTGCTTGTATGCAAGATGGAAAAAGTATTTCCGCCTGGATTTATGAATGTGATGCAACATTTGCTAGTGCACTTACCTTATGAAGCATTGGTAGGAGGACCAGTGCAGTTCCGATGGATGTACAGTCAAGAAAGAGAATTGAAAAAACTTAGAGCTACTGTGCGGAACAAAGCAAGGGTTGAGGGGTGTATCGCAGAGGCCTTTGCAGCTAAAGAGATCACAATCTTCTCAAGTCAGTATTTATCACACACTAACAACGTGAATGCTCAGTCAACACGGTATCATACTGAAGAAGAAGGTCCTTCGACCGACCTTAGTGTTTTTCTCTGGAAGGGGAAAGGGGTCGGGGCTTCTACTGCACATTATGTTGACATAAGAGAGCGTAATTTCACCATGCTCTACTTGTACACCAACATGGAGGAACTTGATCCATACTTTGAAATGTTTGATTCCATATATTTAGCTGGCCACAAACCTACACCAAAGGAACTGGATAATCTACGTATGAAAGGGATGAATGGAGGTCCATGTTTCGTTGAATGGTTCCACGAGCATGTAATTATCTCTTTATAATTTTCCTTTGTGTACTTAGTTTGCACATATGACTTGCTATTTACCTATATCTTTTTTTCTGCTCTATGTAGTGTAAGAAACTTGACTCTCTAGTCTCGGATGATTTGCGACAGATATCACATGGTCAGTTGAAAGCAAGAAAATATAGCCGCTATGATATTAATGGATACCGTTTTCGAACATCAAAATTAGAAAAAATCCGCCCGCAGGCAGCCACGACAAACAGTGGAGTAGTAGCAACTGCCACAAATGCAGACGGAGGCACTCATGACTATTATGGTGTTCTTCAAGACATAACGGAGTACACTCTTGGTGGGGCCAAAGAGTTCATGTTTGTGTTATTTGATTGTGAATGGTTTGATCCGCAACAAACGCGAGAGGATGAATTTGGAATTGTGGAGGTAAAGCATGAATCACAGTTTAAAGGCAGCGATTATAGCAATGTTGCGCTTGCACATCAAGCGCAACAGGTGTACTATCTAACATATCCTCATGAAAACTTGAAGTCTTGTTGGGTTGTATACAAAATTAATCCTGAAGTCCATCCGTTACGATATGATTATTACAACACAAATAACGAAGATGATGATTCTGTTGATATTTATCAAGAAGATGGCGATCAGTCAGAAAATAGAGAATTTACTATATCTGAGGATTTAGGGCTCAATGAAGTAGCTAGTCTTGCCATAGATTTGATGGCAGAAGAACCAGGTCCTTCTAGGGCAAGGACTCGTAAGTCACAGAGAATTCTTGAAAAACAACAAAGACTTGAAATAATTGAGCAGCATGTTGCTGAAGCAGATTCTGATGCCGATGATTTTTGAAAAGTATATATATTTAAATTCTTGTATATGCATTCCTATTTCAATACTAAAAGTATATATATTTAAATTCTTGTAATGAAATTTGTGCAGATGATGAGGGTCATGGACAAGCTCAAAGGGAGGCACCTTTCGATGATCTAGATTGGGAGGAAAGCAGGAGACGATGATCTAGATTGGAGGGAGGCACCTTTCGATCCGGATGCAGCATATGTTGCCGGTGGTGGGCTACCACATGGGAGGTATGATAAGATCAAAGTTGTGATATATAAACACTATATTATCATAACTTGTGATGTTTCTAGGTTGGGGATCGGCGATGGGGTTGTGAGTCGCGATAGCTTTGGTCGTCGGTCAGTTTCCTCGGCGGGGAGTAGATCTCGAACTTCAACTTCGAGGGAATCAGAGCTTGATGAGCAACTAAGACAACAACAACAACAAGTTCAACATCTATCTCAACAAGTTCAGATGATGCAGGGAATGCTGATGCAGGTAATAATTTTATTAATCCGCTCAGAATCTGCCCATATTTTTTTATCTAAATCGCTCTGAGCCTTAGACAGCCTAAAATCGGTCTGGTCAATTGTTGAGTGATTTCTGCATTTATTAGGAGGTTGTCACAGCCTGTGATATGAACATACCCTTAACTGCACAAGCACAACCACTTCAGATTCAGGATGCGAAAAGGAATGTAGTTTCCTTAAGCGAAACAAGCACAGGAAAAAAATTAAAAGCAGGCGTCCCGCCAATATTTGGTTGCTGACCTTGTTTATGCTAAGCCATCTTGTCACGCAGCTGGCATGGTATACATGCTTGCATGGAAGCGTAATCTGCAAGTTTCCTCTCCTGTACTCCATTTGGCAAATCACACACCTGTAACCCAAAGGAAAGTCCTGCTGTTAACTTCATGTCGATTCAAGAAGCCGTACAATTGCATAAGCTGATCCGCTATGGTAAGCAAAGATCATAATGTCACATCAAACATATATTGATACGACATGATTAACAGAAAGAAGTATGTTTTCATGGTGTTCTCTTGCGTATGAGGCAAAACAATTAACATAAAGATATCTGTCAAAAAGAATAGCTGACAGTGATTTGGCACCATACTGTTATATCAACAGTTCCATTAACAAAGAGAAGTAAGAATGTTTAGGTAAGAAGTAACAATGTTTTTTTCATATAATCAACAGCACATTTAGGTAATTATGACAAGGAGTTTTTCATATAATCGAACCAAAAGATACACATACGATTGTTCAGGTAAGAAGTAACAATGTTTTTTTCACCTTAAACATTAAGCAATAAATAAACAGATTTGGCAACTACTGGTTCGCATCCATCCATATAACTCCCCTCCACTCTTATTTGAGTTATAAAGGAGAAAGCCCCATATAATGTGTATGCAAAGGAAATTATTTGGGTCAAGCAAAAAATTCATACAAAATGAACAAGTAGTTACTTCTTACCTGAAAATAGCTGACAGTGATAAGGTGTATATATGATGTGATTTGAAATCGTTAAAGTAGCATTGACAAAAGGCAGCCACAGTAAGCAAAAAGAAAGTGAAGTAGTTGGCAGTGCAGTGAGGAGCCATAGTCCATTTCATGGAGCATTTGATTATAACTCCCTTATGGAAGCACCCAAATAAATACTACTCCATGACCAACACACTAACACATGGTGTAATCTATGCAGTCTCTTGTATATGTAGCTAAGGGTACTGGTCTAAAGCAGAAGCAATAAATACAACAATACATAATAAAAGTGTCTAGTTTACCTTAGATAACCATCACAAGATCATTGAAAAAGATTGATGCAGGGAAGCCACTAACCTCATATGTCATATTGTCAGGGTCAATGTTGTCTTGCCAAACAACCTACAAACATAATAACGATTTTCAGTGAAGCGACTGGAAAGAACTGGCATCCACAGCAGACAACATGTGATCTTTACATAACATATGAACAATAAACTGCAGCAAGCATGTTTCAGTGCTTATGAGTGAGAAGTAACTGAACGCCACATGATATGTTGATTAGCTGTTTTTTGTGTAATGTGTAATCGCAATTTCTGTCATCTGCTAGTTGCCTGCATCAGTGAATTGTGACTTCAGTTGGTAAAGCCTAACTCATGGTTCAGTTGGTAACTTGCTTGTGCCTTCTATGATGCATGTGCTAGATAAGATTACCATCCCATGTGTGAGTTTAAACTCTATATATACATTAGTTTAAAATAAAACTCAAGCTTATTGTATTTGCAGATGTATAGTGCTCAGATGGGATCTCCAATGGGACCCCAGTTCACCCGTCCGTCACAATCTGGACAGACCCCAAACACCAACGAAACACAGGTATAGTTTTGTAGTATATTTACTTTCATTTACAATTATAATCATGCATCGTTTTATTTGGTTATAGGGTTCTGAGACCGGACAAGGAAACCCACAGATGGACATTCAGTGGTCGATGCCTCCTAGAGGACAGATTCTTCCTCCTCCACAACCAGGTATGGGATATTGGCCACCACCACCATGGGGATATCCTACACATCCAATGGGGCCTTGGGGACGCCCCCCATGGCCAACACAGCCACTTCCGTCACATGCGGTACGTTCCTGAATTTCAATGCTAGTTGATTTCCTCCTAATTAAATAAACTAAGTCTAGATTGGTTTTATCGTCTAGCTTTAGTCACTATCAAAGGGGGGCCACAGTGCACCATTTTCACCTACCTGGGCTAGTTCTCAATTCTCACCTACCTGAGCTCTTCTGAAATCAAACTACAGATTCAGTGTCTATGAACCTATTTAATTGAGATAGTGACTATGAACCTATCTTAATTTTGGTGTACATGTGATTTAATGCTTTCCTATATTTATTTAGAAAAGGACGCTATGTTTATCATGCTTTCCTATATCTTGGTGTACATGTGATTTAATGCCAGTTGTATATTTATGAGAATTTTGGTTTATTTTGTAGGATTCCGGCTCTCATCAAGTGACTCCTCCCCCTCACGCTGACTTTGCGGACAGATGTCTCAATTCTAGTGGTGGAGCTACGAACAACAATCCGATGTCCTGATCGAGAGCGATGGAGCTAATGTTTGAACTTGTGAACTAAAAATGAGAACTATGGATATGAACCTATGTATTTGGACTTGTGTGAATTTGTGAACTTATGTATTTGGACTTGTGTGAATTTGTGAACTTATGTATTTGGACTTGTGTGAATTTGTGAACTTATGTATATTTGGACTTGTATGAATTTGTGATATGTATATATATCCCTGTGTTTGAAAATTGTATTGTATGTGATATTCTGTGTTGCATGTGTTATTATGTGTGTCTAATTTATCATTTCTGTATTTTTTATTTTTTTCTGGAAAAGAGTTAAGAACGTGGGTACCCACGTTCTTAAGGTTAAGAACGTGGGTACCGTCGAACTTAATGGGCAGCCCGGGCCGACTCACGCAGGACACATAAGTTCGACGGCCACCTGTACCCACGTTCTTAAAGTTAAGAACGTGGGTGCCGTCGAACTTACGGGACACAATTCGACGGTCCCCGTCGAACTTAAAAACCCACGTTCTTAACGTTAAGTTCGACGGTACCCACGTTCTTAAAGTTAAGTTCGACGGTACCCACGTTCTTAACGTTAAGAACGTGGGGGCCGTCGAACTTAATTCTTTAAGTTCGTCCAAAAATCGCCGTGGGCTATATTCGTCGGTGAACCCACGTTCTTACGTTAAGTTCGACGGCCTATTACATTAAGTTCGACGGTTTTTCACCCACGTTCTTTAACCAGTTTCTTGTAGTGCCCTAAGAGTTTGCCTCATCCAGAGTAATTGTGCACAGCAGTGTCCTGCAGCAATATACTCGGCTTCGGCGATGGATAGAGCTACTGAATTTTGTTTCTTTGAAGCCAAATACACCAGTGATCTTCCTAGAAACTGTCAAGTCCCTGATGTGCTCTTCCTGTCAATTTTACATCCAGCATAATCAGAATTGGAATAACCAATTAGATCAAAGGTAGATCCCTTGGGGTACCAAAGCCCAAACTTAAGAGTATAAACTAAATATCTCATGATTCTTTTCACAGCCCTAAGGTGAACTTTCTTAGGATTTGCCTAGAACCTTGCACACATGCATACAGAAAGCATAATATCCGGTCATGAAGCACATAAATAGAGTAAAGATCCTATCATCGACCGGTATACCTTTTGATCTACGGATTTACCTCCTGTGTCGAGGTCGAGGTGCCCTCTTGGAGTTGCTTGATTTGAAATCCAAGGAAATACTTCAACTCCCCCATCATGGACATTTCGAATTTCTGTATCATAATCCTACTAAACTCTTCACAAGATGACTTGTTAGTAGATCCAAATATAATATCATCAACATAAATTTGGCATATAAACAAGTCTTTAGCGATTGTTTTAGTGAAGAGAGTAGGGTCAGCGTTACCAACTTTGAAGCCATTAGTGATAAGAAAGTCTCGCAGGCATTCATACCATGCTCTTGGGGCTTGCTTGAGCCCATAAAGCGCCTTTGAGAGCTTATAAACATGAGAAGGATACTCACTATCTTCAAAGCCGGGAGGTTGCTCAACATATACCTCTTCCTTGATAGGTCCATTGAGGAAGGCACTCTTCACGTCCATTTGATACAACTTAAAGCCATGGTAAGTAGCATAGGCAAGTAATAGATGAATTGACTCAAGCCTAGCTAAGGGAACCCACTCTTCAGTGCTTTCAATACAGGGACCAAAGATAAGTAATCCTTAATAAGATCAAAAGCATGATGTTGTTCTGACCCCAAGTGAAATCGACATTATTCTTGAGTTGAAGAATAGGAGTGAAAGCATCATCTTTCCTAGCAAGGTTAGAAATAAACCTTTGACACATCTTGTTAAAGGCTTTACGCAAATCAGCTAGATGGGAATCGAACTCAATTGATTTGACAACTATATCATCAATATAAACTTCCACGATGTTGAAATTGACATTATTCTTGAGTCGAAGAATAAGAGTGAAAGCATCAACTATATCAGCAAATGAAGACTGCTTGATAAAACATGGAGGTGTTGGTGATGCAGATTTTCTGACATCATGGATGGGGATCTAATTATCGCATGTGTATTTATATTTCTTTATCCAGTTGTGTGGTGTCTGGTCTAGTGACGTGTAAGACGACAATTTTTTTCTATCCTGTTTTGTAATAAGCGGCTATAGCCTCTATGGAGACAAATGTTGGGTACTTTTTGTTGGTCACTTGTTCTCAGTTACTATGGATCAAGAATAAGGCAACACAATTGTTAAACGTTAAGGACCTTCGTCCTTCGAAGCATTATCTCCTTTCGGATATAATGATCTTCAGACGAAGGTCATGAAGAACACATCTTCATGATTCATAAAAATAAGGACTTATATACACGAAATGTAATGTCCATTCACCTATTTTTTCCATAATAAATGTATAGACATTATCAAAATATATATTACATTGATACCTTCGGCTTGTTTGAAGGTGATGACGCGAGGGCAATTATCGTTCAACGTGAACAGTACGGAGGTACTGTTCATCTATTTATAGGCAATAGTAAGGGTTTGTGCGCTATTACATTCATGCCCTCAACAATTACATACATAGTTTACAGAATGCCACAGGGACAATATCGCCATTTGTACTTATTAACTTGAACATCTTCTCCTTATGTTGACTTCCCGTTTCACCATGACGAAGCCTATTAGACAAAGCTTGCTTCGTCGTACTCCTCTTATGTTTTGTCGAAGCTTTTCCGGTGACGAAGCTCCTGTAATAATCAGTAGTATGCTGGAAGAAAATGGTTAGCCGTGTTTTTGAGGACATTCGGAAAGAAGGCCCTCAATAGTAGCCCCTCGCAGTATTAATTTGTTTCTTTGTAAGAAATTTAGACTGCAAAAAGAATTAAGGCCTTTAGCCGAAGGTCCAAAAACACCTTCCCTTCACTATAATAGCGAGACATTCCGCATTGTGGGACCCACTGCTCAGTGGTGTTTTGCGTATATATACAAGGGTTCGGGTTGAAAATATTTTTTGTGCTATCAAGCTTTGTGTTGGGTTTGTCATTTTAGCTTTCTAATTCTACGACCACAATTGCTTTTGAGCTTCAGCTTTTTGCTGCAATCATCGCTGAAATGGCCGAAGAGAAGAAAATTGTGGATCCCGCACTCTCTGGTTTTTACGAAGCCATAGAGAGGACCAATGTTGAAAAATTTACTAATGATATGTTAGTTGGGCTGTCTGGGGACTCAAGTGATAGCGAGAGTTTTGATATTAAGAGTGACAACAATGATGCTAAAGATCCACCCTGGAGGCCAAGTCATGTCATGTTTGGAAAATCTACCATCAAGAAGGGATAGATTGAAGCAATAAAGGGAAAATATTTTTATGATATATCTATTGTGAGGGCTGGTGGGGAGAACACTGTTCCGCTTCCTGAGGTTGACGAAGTGGTTCTTTTCAAGAGTTTTATGAAGGTTGGCCTTTGGTTCCCTCTACATAAAATGCTGGTTGAAGTGCTAAATCGATTTGAAATATACCTTCATCAACTTACTCCCGAAGCTTTGATTAAAATTGAAATTTTTATTTGGGCGATGAGGAGCCAAGGGTTGGAACTTGACGCTGATTGTTTTTGCAACATTCATGAGTTGTCTTACTAAACGAAGGCCACTGGGAAGGAGCAATACCATAACAACTTCGGATGTTATAGCTTCGTGTATCGGTCTGATGCGAGGTGTCCTATGCCAATGTTTAGGAAAAATGGCCGGGCTCATGGATGAAGCAATGGTTTTATGTTAAGAATGATTTGAGTGAGACGGAGGATGTGAAGAGCGTAATTCAGCGCCCCATACGATCGCGTTTTGGAATTAGGAGACCTTCGATCGCGAGTGGTAACAAAGCACAAGCATGTCTGATGGCCTTCAACATAGTGTGCAGCTACATTGACACGAGAGATTTGGTCCAAGAGCATATTGCTTTCAAGGTATGACCCCTTGTTAACGATTGAAGAATGCCAAAGGAAACCGCTGCTAGTTCGAGTGTAGGCGGCCTTGTTTATCTGAAATACACCTATCGTTATAGAAGTCAGTTCGACGAGCCAGATGATGAATGGCTTGAAGCTGTTGAGGCGACTAGCGATGAATTGTTGGGGGCTTATTCGAAGGCAGAGGACGAAGCTATGAATATTGCGTTTGGTGCTCGAGGAAACAGAAGGCTAAACAGAGTTTTTGATGTAATTGGATTTGTCTATCCTGACTATTGCTTTCTCGCGCGAAAACAAGGAACAAAGAGAAAGTCCACAACTACGACCTCTTCCGCCGCGCCGAAGCCAAAAAGGAGTAAAGTTTTGACTCAGCGATCGAAGTTGTATTCTTTAGAGAGGGCTGCTGCCCTGCCTGCTACATAAAAGATGGAAGTTGTTGAATGTGCTGAAGCTACCCCCTCGGCTTTGAAGATAATTCACGCTGAGGCTGCCAAAGCTGCCACTGCTCAGCTAGAGAAATCAGGGCCAGAAAGTTCTAGGGCCGAGGGGCAACCGAAGCTGCAGAGTCCTACAGCATTGACAAGGTTGTCAAAGATAGCAGCCGCTCCAGCGGTAACTCCTAGGAAGGGGAGAAGAATGGCCAGCGTTCTGGACGCTGTCCTAAAATCTTTGAAGGTGTCTATTCCTACTTCCACTAAGGTTTCTGAGGACAAAATTGAAGAATTGGGAGAAGCTATTGCTCCAAGCGCCTCTCATGCCTATGCTGAAGCCGAACCTTTAGAGACTGAGCCAGTGGAGCAAGTTAAGGAAAGTCTTCCAGAGAAGCTAACATTGTCGATACCCGAAACGTCTTCTCGTGGCGACTTTGGATACATTGTTCAGCATGCTTCAGAGAAACAATTATCGGAACAACAAATTGTCGAAGTGCAATATTATGCAAATGGTCTAAAATATCCCTGAGGATCCTTAGTATATGGAGGAAATGACGAAGATGATTACCTTTACTGTCTGCCGGATAACAAAGAGATAGATGTTTGCCAGGAAATAATGGATAATATGGGCTATCCGAAGCTTGAACTTGATTTATCTACAATGCCTAAGGATCAACTTGCAGACAGCCTTGCCTACAACAACTTGAAGGTTTGCATATTTTTTATATTTGTTAATTTATGTTAGGAAGGTTTGTGGTAATCGTTTTGTGGTAATGCTTATTTCTATTTATTTGTATGTTTTTTGTTTATCTGTGTCTTATTCTTAGCAAGGTTTTGAAAGCTCAAAAAGATGTTGCAGACGAAGGTACCTGGATAGCCTTCGAAAATATGCGTTCAAAAGTTATATCACTTCAGATTGAGGGCCTTGAGAAAGACAAGATCCTGCTTTCTTTAGTCGAGAGACTAAAGACTAGCAAAACTAAATTGGCTAGATTATCTGAAGTGGAACAAAAATTTCTGAAATTTGAGGAGAAAGAAGCAGATGCAAAGCATATTGCTGATTTAGAATATGCTCTATCCATTCAAGTGGGATTACACAGATCCGAAGTAGAAGGACTGGAGAAGAAGCTTGATGAAATTACTGAAAACTTCAACGTCGAACAAACAAAACGTGAGATATCCGATACCAAACGGTTGAGGGTTCAGAGGAATGTTGAGGAGCTTCATCAGGCGAAGGAGGAGTGCTACAATGTTGCTAAGTAATGATGCAGCAAGATGAAGAGTAGTTTTGCTAAGGTTGGCGCGTTCTCTACTAAATAAGACTTTAGTCGCGGTGATCCTAACGGGGTTATTAGATGGATTGAGGGCGAAGCCGAAGCTTTTGATGAAATCCTTAGCGATAGGGGAGATTTTTGTGCCTGCATCGACGCTCGAGGAGTTGTCTCTCTGCTTGAAAGAGCTGGCTGTGAACATGTGAAGGCTGTAATTGAGCCAGAATTCTAAGTTTTAGCGAGTGACGTCAAGGATCCTTCAGCCGAAGCCATTGCCCTTAGTGGAAATTTTTTTTCTGAAGTATGGATGAATGGTGGCTGAGAAATGGCAGACGTGGCTATTAGGCAAAATGAAAAAGAATCTCATGTTGCTTTAGAAGAAGCGAGGAGGGCTGAAGAAGTCGCAGAACGTGAAAGGCTTATAGGTATGTTTGTCATGTCTTAGCTTCGTAAATATTTTTAGCTTCGTAATTAACAAAAACTTACACTTTGGTGCAGTCAAACTTTATCCTCCTCTGGAGTCGTACAACCCTGAGGCTGATCTAGCCCTGAAGGGCGCTCTTGATGTGATCAGGATAGCAAACGAAGCGGTTGATGAAGATGTGGATAGACTCCTAAACGAAGCTGCTGAAAAAAATCCTGAGGGAGGATAATTAGACCTTGTATATAAAAGCTCTTGTAGAATTTTTGTGTGTTGTTCTATTGTGTAAAAACAATTGTCAATTGTATATCTCATGATGTAATATGTTTCTTTGTGGAGCATCAAACTGTCGTACGTACTGTTTTAAGCCAAAGGCGAAAAACACCTTCCCTTCTTTTCAAGCTTCATAAAGAAAAATACCTTTTTGGTCGAAGCGACATTATTAGACTCGAAGCTCTTGTCGTAGATCTTGTATATGAAATACCATCTCCGAAGGTTTTACTGTAGGTCTTGTATTGTTGAAGCATCCTCTCATAATTCTTTGTCAAAGATAGACTTAACCTCATGGGTTAGCCATCATGGTTGAAGTAGCAATTTCCCTTCTTTTTCCACTGTTTCGGATGATGCGAGATGATGAATGATGTGATGCTATGTAGTATGATGCCATGATATGATGCAAAAAATGTTAATGAACAAACACTTCGTAATAGTAAGACTCTGCATCCCTTAGGAACGACTTTAGAGTCTCTTCACCTTTTACTTAGGTGGTATTTTAGCTCTGCATCCCCGTAGGAACAACTTTAGAGCTAAGCTCTGCATCCCCTTAGGAACGACTTTGGACCTTCTTCACCTTTTACTTAGATGATATTTTAGCTCTGCATCCCCGTAGGAACAACTTTGGAGCTAAGCTCTGCATCCCCTTAGGAACGAATTTGGAGCTTCTTCACCTTTTACTTAGGTGGTATTTTAGCTCTGCATCCCAGTAGGAACGGCTTTGGAGCTTCTTCATCCTTGTTACACTTGATGGTGTAACTCCAGATTTATTACAGCATGTCGAAGGTTATACCTTCTCAAATTGTCTTTGAGGCAAAAACATGAAATCAAGAGAAATGAAAATTACATCAGGTGTGTATAAAAGTTTTTCGATTCAACCCCTCTGTTGCTTCAGTAGATGTGTCTTGATTCTGGTACAGTCATGTTGACTGTCCAGGCTTCGGACTCTTCCCGTGCGTCGCGTTGTTGCTGAATTTGGTGATGCCCTTCAGGATGTTGATTGAGACCAAGTTGGAGCCATGATTGGTGGTGGTGGTGGCAAGGCCCATACAGCTAGGGAGCGGCTCGCCGAAGCTACTGACACTATGGGTTGTGAAAATGGTTGTTGATTGCCCACATACTCAGGAATATACGGAGAGTAGCACGAAGCAGTTTGTAGGACTTGCTTCGGCTGATACTGTCGTGCTTTGGCCTCAACTATTTCCTTTTGCTTCTGTATTGTAACTTGGCATGTCCTGGTTGTGTGCCCCTTATCTTCTCCACAGAACAAGCAGAACAACCTTCTTGGTTGTGAGCTGAATCTTCCTCCAAAGCTTCGTCCCCCTCTGCCTCTTGGGGCTAGTGGCCCAAAGGAGCTTTGCTATGTCCCAGATGATTGAGAGCTGTGTTGATGCCCTTGAGTATGCTTGCCTCTGTCTTCGCTTGAGCTATGATTGTGAATCATCCTAACATGCCTTGAGTGGAGCCTTCCTCTGAAGCCCCTGGTCATCTCAGAATATATATGTAGGCTTCTTCCCTTCTTTGCCAAAAACCATTGTCGGCTCTGATGTACTCGTCCATCTTCTGAAGAAGCTTTTCTAGGGTTTGTGGGGGCTTCCTAGCAAAATATTGTGCTGTTGGTCCTGGATGAAGTTCCTTGATCATGGCTTCAATGACAATCTCATTTGGCATCATTGGCGCCTGAGCTCTGAGGCGTAAAAACCTTCGGACATACGCCTGCAAGTACTCCTCATGATCCTACGTGCACTGGAATAGAGCTTGAGCAGTCACTGGCTTTGTTTGAAAGCCCTGAAAGCTGGTGACTAGCATATCCTTCAGCTTCTGCCACAATGTGATTGTTCTCGGCCGAAGAGAAGAATACCATGTTTGAGCCACATTCCTGACTGCCATGACGAAGGATTTCACCATGACGGCAATGTTGCCACCATATGATGACATGGTTGCTTCGTAACTCATAAGGAACTGCTTTGAGTCCGAATGCCCATCATACATGGGAAGCTACGGCGGTTTGTACGAAGACGGCCATGGTGTAGCCTACAATTCTGTGGCTAGAGGGGAAGCATCATCAAAAGCAATGTTATCATGATGGAAATCATCATACCACACATCATTATAGCTTGGGCTTTCCTGACGAAGCTCTCTCTGTTGTGGCCTACGCCCTTGCTCGTTGTCTTATGTGATGTGGCACATCTCTTCGGTGGCTTCATCAATCTTCTTCTGGAGTTTAGACAGCCGAAGCATTTTCTCCCTTCTTCTCTCCACTTGTTGGTGGATAGTGAAAGGGAATTAGGCTTACACCTATTTCCTAATTGATTTTGGTGGTTGAATTGCCCAACACAAATAATTGGACTAACTAGTTTGCTCTAGTCTATAAGTTCTACAGGTGCCAAAGGTTCACAAAAAGTCAATAAAAAGACCAAGAATGAGTTCAAACAAAGAGAGCAAGGGACAACCGAAGGCTGCCCTGGTCTGGCGCACCGGACTGTCCGGTGTGCCACCGGACAGTGTCCGGTGCACCAGTGTAACACCCAGAATCTAGGGGTATAAAAAAATCTCTTCTATAATACTCACCAAGTTCAGGTTTTAATAAAAACCCTAAGGGATCAATGGTTGTTGCATCATGTTGGAAGGCAGTTATTTTTGTTTGATGAATGGTTTGCTTGATCTTTCATTTAATCAATAATTTTCACATAATGTCAAACTGAAATAATAGAAAAAGAGAAAGAAAAGAGAAAGAAAAGGAGAAAAGGAAATCAGCCCATTCGGCCAGCCCACCCCAGCCCCCTCTTCCCCTCTCTTCCCCCCGCCGCGGCCCAGCGCTCTCCTCCCCCCTCGTGGGCCCGCGCGCTCGTGGCCCAGCGTGGCTTGCCGCATCTTCCCCAGCTCCTAGCCCACGCGAGGCAGCCCAGCGCGCGAGCGTGGCCCAGCTCCCCCGCCGCGGCCTACCCTCCCCCCCCCAGCTCGACCGTGCCAGCACCATCGCCCGCTGCTCTGCGCGCGCGCTCGCAGCGCCCGGCCCAGCTCCGCTTCGCGCCCGCCGCGGCCCAGCCAGCGCGCCTGCTCCCGCTCCGCGCTCGTGGTGGCCCAGTGGCCAGCACGCCATGCGCGCACGCGCTCAGCGCGCACGTCCGCGCGTGGAGCGCCCGCCGCCGCCGCTGTCAGCCGGGCTCACGCACTAGGACGCCACTGTGCATCTTCCCCAAAACGGTTCTGCGCAGTTCTCTCGCCCACGACGCCTCCAAAACCCAACCGCCCGGGATTTTTGCGTAGTTTCTCGCCCACCGTCGCCTCCCCTCGTCACGGCCTCGCCCTTCTGGAGACACCGCCGTCGCCAAGCTCGACGTGTGCAGGTGAGCCTTCTTCCTCGCGCAGCTCCCTTCGTGTTCCCTCCTCTCAGCATTCTCCCGCGCGGCAGGCTTGCAGCAGTCCTATGCGAGCACGACCAGGAAGCTGTTTTGCCCTGCGCACGTCGCTCACCTAGCGGCCCTCGTGCCTCGCTAGCCGTCGTGGCCGCCGCTATCACGCAGCGCCCACCGCATCCCCTACCCAGGCACGGCACCCAGCTCCCCTTGATTCTTCTGGACCGAGCCCCTAGTGCGGACCCTGCTCTAGCCCCTGTAATGGCGAGCTCGCCCCTGGCCGCAGAACAGCAGGGCGCTCACGCACAGCCGCTCTCCTCCCGTCCTCTCTTCCCTCCGAGCGTCGTGGCAGTCGCGCTCCCCAAGTCAGCGAGCCGCCGCGGCCGAGTCGCTGCGCGCTCAGCACGCCCGGCTCGTCCCCATACCTCTGGCCGCCGGTGCGCTGCTAGCACGGCCGAACCGGGCCCAGACCAGTGAGCCGCAGCGCGCCCAGCACCCCGTGCCCGATCGGCCGTGGCCGCCGTTCGTCTACCATCGCCGTGTCTCGGGCTCGCTGTTAGCCATGTCGTGCACGTCAAATCGCGCGTGTGCAGCGCCTCACCGTGCACTCGCAGTCGTCATCGCGCAATTAGTGCGCGCACTCGCATTCGCTTGCGCGCAGTACGTCGACGGGACTCCGTCTACGTCCGTCTAACCCTCGTCTACCCCCCCCCCCCCCCCCGTGTGCATTTGTGTTCTCGCCATCGCCCGCGCATCACGCATTAAATCATCGCGTGTCGTTCGCATGCATCGTCGTGCGTTCTACGCACGTTAATAATTCGCCTCACCTAGAATAGCTCGTGCTAATTAAATACATATTTAAATAACGGTTATTCGAGTAGCAAACTAATCGGGACTAAGTAGTAATTTTACTTGGCATACGATTAATGTCTGTCAATATGATTAAGCCAAATTAAATATTATAATTCATATCCGCTTAGTGTAAACGTGATATCCCTCGACCGTAGCGTCGGTCGTCTCAGTTCCGTTCTCGCGTAGTCGTAGATGCAAATTCTATGTCGCGTGCTTATTTATTTGATCTATATTGTTGTATGGTGTATTGTTTCCTTCCGTTTCAAGAATGTTGGATGTATGTTTGCACTCGCGTAGATATCGGGCTGTTCGTGGAGTCTGAGGGAATTGCAGGAGAAGAACCTGAGCAGCAGCAGCTTGGTGAAGGCAAGTGTCCTCTGACCCATTATGTCCCGTTTACTTTATAATATACTGTCCCGCATACTATGAACAACCTAAGGATTTACTAGCTTTCTATTTACCTTGTCCTTGATTTACCTTTTGGGTTACTATGGTTAGCTACATGCTAGCGCTTTACTTTAATCAATGAACATGATGAGATACAATGATGATACTACAATTTTATTCTGGGTATGATGATATACTTGTGGAATTTAAGGGGACTTGGGCTGTTTTCCGAGTACCTCTCTGTAAGGACCTGTTCGTTGAGAGACCACCCGGGATAACAGTGCAACCATGAGGGTGAAATGGGGCGCCTTTAGCTAATTAATTAGAGGAACTAGAGGTGTAGTTGCTTCGCCGTCGTGCCGTCAATGGGGTCCAGGCACAGTGCTTGCTCTGCCGAGGCTGCGTGCCGAGGTTCTTTCGATTTGCTTTTGTTAGTCACCTTCCTACGGGGAAAAGGTACTGTGTTTATCAAACTGGAGAAACCTAACGGGCGGCTATGACCTCTAGGGAATCTTTGTAAAGGCTACGTAGTGATACCCTGCCGGACCACCTAGGAAGTGATCAATGGGGAGTCATGATCCCCGGGCAAAATGGGAATCACGGCTCATGGGTAAAGTGTGCGACCTCTGCAGAGGGTAATGAAACTGATATATCAGCCGTGCTCATGGTTAAGAGCAGCCTTGGGATCCTCTTTGATTAGAGATACTCCGGATACACCTCAGATGATGACTTTAATGATGATGGTTAATGATGGTGACTTTAATTATGTATTCTACTATTTCCTCTCTAAGGAGGTACTTTTTGGGATTATAACTTGGGTTTTATGATAAAATCTGGCTTCTACTAACAATAAATATCTGACCAACTAAAAGCAACTGCTTGAGCCTAACCCCACATACAAGCTAGTCCACTTCAGCCAAACGGGGCATTTGCTGAGTACGTTGATGTGTACTCATCCTTGCTTTACCACAAAACACCAGGTTGTCCACATTGCAACCACTGCTCAGGAGAATATGAAGCCGTGGAAGGAGATTTCCAGGAGTTCCAAGACTACGACAAGTTCTAGGTGTGGGCTGGCGGCAACCCCCAGTCAGCTGCCTGTGAAGGCCCTATCTTTACTGCGTTTCGCTTAGCACTTTGATTTACCCGTTAAGTTGATGACTATGTGGATGACCCTGACTCTATGATGTAATAAGTTAATACTCTTTTATGTTATTATTCGAGCACTATGCGATGATGTTCATTTATGTAATCGTTGTGTACGTGAGTTCTGATCCTGGCACGTACATGGTTCGCATTCGGTTTGCCTTCTGAAACCAGGTGTGACATAAGTGGTATCAAAGCCGTGCTGACTGTAGGACCGCTGACCTAGAGTAGCACTGGTCGTACTAAGGACTATTGACCTTCACTCTCACCTTGACCTCTGGTGTCACTTCAAAAGTCGGTCACCTCGACCAACCCTATGTTTTACTACATATATATATATATATTATACCTTGCTAAAATTGTATTTTGTTCTGTCTATGCTTTACTTACTTGTCATATTAGTTCTGTTCTTACTCTTATGCTTACAGTGTCTTTTGTAGATGGCTCGTCTTAGACACACTGCTCGTAAGTCGGTGATCCCTTTCCTGCAGTCTCGCCTTGCGAAGCGTCCTCTGCGCCGCACAGTGTCCGGTCAGTCGAGTCACCTGGAGAGGCTGCACCACCGCCTGCGTGAGGAGCAGGAGCGCCAGCGTCAGTAGAGGGAGCAACAGGGCTCTTCCTCCCCACCTGAGCAGGAGGTGGAGTCTGTGAGGCGCCGCTCCCCTGTTCCCCAGCTGGAGGCGCCCCCTGCACCACCGCAGGACGCCCCGGCTGTTGGAGGAGGTCCTAGAGGAGACCCCAACGACGACGACGGCTCAGACCATAGTACTGAGCCCTCTAAGCCGCAGGAGGCGAAGGGATGGGTCGCCCGACCCATCACCCGTGACGCCGCTCGCGGTTGTCACTTCCACGACGCACTTGACACCTTGTTGCACCGGGATTTCGACCGACACACCTGGTCGATCGAGTATCGTTGTGTAGTCTACAGCACAGTCGCGAGAGGTACCCGGACCGCTGGGAGGCTACCTGCCTAGTACGCCGTCCGGAGGATGACCTCTGGGGTGTAGAGGCCTTTTCGGAGCATTACTCCATCTCCGAGAGGGACACTGCGGAGGCGGCTATGCAGGACGCGGCACGGCGTGCACTCTCCTAGTAATGTTCCTTATTCGGTGGGGTGGCAGACGGTCTTAACCTTAGGTACTACCCCCGCCGTACTATTGGTAGCACAGAGAGTGTGGTTGTCTCGCCTATTGGTGAGGATAACCCTAGGTTGAGCCGCACAGTCAACCTAGTCGCTGTGCTTAACACCGAGCTGGACCACTCTCTGGACGAGCTGAGCAGGGCTCGAACGGAGATTGTTGAGTTGCGTGCTGAGCTGGCAGAGCGCCGCCACCAGGAGGGTGGTTCCCTCGCTCCTGTTGGGACTCAACACCCTTACCGCTCGCCGCCACGTGGTCACCACACCTATGGTTCCCCTGCCTATAGGACCAGGATAGATCTGGATCCTTAGATCGTTAGCATCGAAGTTTGTAATAAATCCTTAAGTCAGGTGTCTCAGTCTTAGATAGCCAGTTTAGTTTGCTTATCAGTTGCTTCCATGCTTGTTATGATGAACTTGTGCTGAATTTGAACCTTTGTAATGACTGTTGCCAACATGTGGGCTTCCCCTGCAGTTTGGTTTAGCTAGTGATGTTAATGAAGTCAGTTATTTAGTTGGGAAACCATTTACCCCTACTTTCCTTTTTTATCTGAAGAGCTGTATTGGATTGTAATGAGGATCAATGAAGTTCTTTATTCACTTGGTGTCATGAAGAATTCTATATACCCTTTTCTTATGCTGAAGGATTGTAAGATCAATGCTGATGTGTGAATGTCTTCCACAGATGTCTGACAACAGACGCCGAGGCAACAGGCGTGATTAGCAAGAGCAGCGTGCCCAGCAGGAGGGACCCCAGCAACACCGGAGGCAGCCTCCCCCGCCACCCCCGATGACAGTGGAGCAGATGTTCTTGATGCAAACTCAGGCAGTGCAGGCTATTGGGCAGACTCTGGCAGCCATGCAGCAGGCTCAACAGCAACCCCAACCCCAGTTACAAGTGCAGATGCCCCAGATGCCACGGGACAAACGTGGCGAGTTCATGAGAGGGCACCCTCCTACCTTCGCCCACTCTGCCGACCCCATGGATGCAGAAGACTGGCTGCGTGCAGTGGAAAGGGAACTGCGCACCGCCCAATGTGACGATAGGGAGAAGGTTCTGTATGGTCCTCACCAACTAAGGGGAGCATCCCAGTCCTGGTGGGAGTCCTACCTCGCCACCCATGCCAACCCTGAAGCCATCACTTGGGAGGAATTCAGAGAGAATTTCCGCAGGTACCATGTTCCAGAGGGACTGATGATCATGAAGAAGGAGGAGTTTCTGGCTCTGAAGCAGGGACCCCTGTCTGTTAGTGAATACAGGGACAGGTTTCTGCAGCTATCTCGTTATGCACCTGAAGACGTCAACACTAACGCTAAAAGGCAGTACAGGTTCATGAGGGGTTTGGTGGATCCCCTGCATTACCAGCTGATGAACCACACCTTCCCCACCTTCCAGCACCTGATCGATAGGGCAATCATAACCGAGAGGAAGCGCAAGGAAATGGAAGATCGAAAGCGCAAGATGAGTGGACCACAGTCCGGGAGCAACAGCCACCCCCGCTTCTCAGACAATTCATCTCAGCAAGGCAAATATGGTCACCCACAGGGATACCAGCATCAGAGTCAGCGCCCGTACCAGCAGCAGTTTCAGAGGCAATACCCACAGCAGCAGCAGCAGTACCGTCAGAACAGCCAGCAGGGAGGTAACCAGTATCAGAGGCAGAAAACCAGGCACCTCGCCTTCCTGCCCCAGCAGCGAATCAGAACAACCAAGCAGCCCCAGCACAATGAGGAGGCAGAGGATGCTTCCACTGTGGAGAGCAAGGCCACTGGGCGATGCATTGCCCAAAGAAGATGGCGCAGCAGCAGACAAACCCCAATGCTCCAGCAAGGAAGGTGTACCTCAACAGGCAACAGGTAATCATGGCCATGCGTACAATCGTGGAAAGGTGAACCACTTGGAGGCCGAAGCGATCCAGGATGCACCAGATGTGGCAGTAGGTATGTTCTCAGTCGAATCTCATCCAGCAAAAGTGCTATTTGATACTGGTGCAACTCATTCATTTGTCACTGCAACATGGGTAGAAATGCATAACATCTCAGTAGAGTCAATGATGCCACCCATGAGGGTTAATTCGGTCGGTGGTAAAGTGCAAGCAGATAAAATGCTCAAATGTAAGGGTGGAAATAAGGGGGATAGGGTTCCCCAGTGACCTAATAGTAATAGACACCCCTGGGGTAGATGTCATCCTAGGGGATGAATTGGTTAATGAAATATGAAGCGAATGTTAGCTGTGACAAGAGGACCGTAACATTGAAGTCCCCGCCCGGAGAAGAGGTAGTGGCTGAGCTGAGGATGCCTAAAACAACGAAAGGAGATTGTCACCAGATTTCGGTTGATAGCAAGGAGGCCAACCCGCTCGAGGCTATCAGGGTTGTGTCAGACTTTCCAGATGTGTTTCCCGAGGAATTAACGGGCATGCCACCCGAGAGAAAAGTCGAATTTGCCATAGAGCTTATCCCTGGCACCGCCCCCATTTCTAAAAGAGCCTATCGAGTGTCTGGGCCAGAATTGGTGGAACTCAAGAAGCAGATAGATGAGCTGTTAGAGAAGGGTTACATCAGACCAAGTACCTCGCCTTGGGCCGCTCCAGTATTGTTTGTAGAGAAGAAAGATGGTACCAAAAGGATGTGCATAGATTACAGAGCCCTGAATGAAGTCACCATTAAGAACAAGTACCCCCTGCCAAGGATAGAAGATCTGTTTGACCAGCTCAGAGGTGCCAGCGTATTCTCGAAGATAGATCTGAGATCAGGTTACCATCAACTCAGAATCCGACCCTCAGACATACCGAAGACAGCATTCATCACCAAGTATGGGTTATAAGAGTATACAGTTATGTCCTTTGGTCTGACAAATGCGCCAGCTTCTTTATGTATCTGATGAACAGTGTGTTCATGGACTACCTAGACAAGTTTGTGGTAGTGTTCATCGATGACATTCTCATATATTCTCAAAGTGAGGAAGAACATGTGGAACATTTGAAGATGGTATTGCAAAGGCTACGAGAGCATCAGTTGTATGCCAAGCTGAGTAAATGCGAGTTCTGGATTCATGAAGTCTTGTTTTTGGGTCACATCATAAACCAAGATGGGTTAGCTGTGGATCCAAAGAAAGTAGCAGACATTCTGAACTGGAAAGCACCGAAGGATGTTCGTGGAATCAAGAGTTTCATTGGAATGGCCGGATACTATAGGCGTTTCATTGAAGGCTTTTCAAAGACTGCTAGGCCAATGACAGCGTTGCTAGCGAAGAAAGTTGAGTTTAAGTGGACCCAAAAGTGCCAAGAGGCATTTGAAGAACTGAAGAATAGATTGACTACATCACCCGTGTTGGTTCTGCCTGATGTTCACAAGCCATTCTCGGTGTACTGTGATGCTTCCTACACCGGATTGGGATGTGTGCTAATGCAAGAAGGAAGAGTTGTAGCATACTCATCTCGACAGCTGAAGATCCATGAGAGAAATTATCCCACACATAACCTGGAGTTGGCAGCAGTGGTTCATGCTTTAAAGACATGGAGACATTACCTGTATGGGCAGAAGTGCGATATCTACACAGATCACAAAAGTCTGAAATGCATATTCACTCAGTCAGAGTTAAACATGAGGCAGCGAAGATGGTTGGAATTGATCAAGGACTACGAGTTGGAGATACATTACCATCCAGGCAAAGCCAATGTTGTTGCAGATGCTCTGAGCAGGAAGAGTCAAGTCAATATGATGGACACGTACCCAATGTCATATGAGTTAGCCAAGGAGTTCGACAGACTGAGTCTCGGTTTTCTGAACAGTACGCAAGGAGTAACAGTGGAATTAGAGCCCACCCTAGAGCGGGAGATCAAAGAAGGGCAGAAGGATGATGAAAACATCAACAAAATCCGGCAGCTGATCTTAGAAGGAAGAGGCAAGGACTTTCGAGAGGATGAAGAGGGAGTAATATGGTTCAAGGACCAATTGTGTGTCCCCGACATCAAACATATTCGGGAGCTGATCCTCAAGGAAGCTCATGAGACAGCCTACTCCATACACCCTGGAAGTGAAAAGATGTATCAAGATTTAAAAAGGAGGTTTTGGTGGTATGGCATGAAAAGAGAAATCGCAGAATATGTCGCCATTTGTGATAGCTGTCAAAGAACCAAAGCAGAGCATCAGAAGCCCGCCGGACTGTTGCAGCCATTGCAAATTCCTCAGTGGAAGTGGGATGAGATCGGGATGGATTTTATAGTGGACCTACCTCGTACCCAGGCCGGCTATGATTCCATCTGGGTGGTTGTGGACCGCTTAACAAAGGTGGCCCATTTCATACCTGTGAAGACAACGTACACCGGAGCAACATTAGCCGAGTTATACATGTCCCGGATAGTCTGCCTACATGGTGTGCCGAAGAAGATAGTGTCAGATCGAGGAACACAATTCACCTCTCATTTTTGGCAGCAGCTACAAGAAGCTTTGGGCACGCATTTGAACTTCAGCTCGGCTTATCACCCGCAGACAGACAGTCAGACTAAAAGAACTAATCAGATCCTAGAAGATATGTTGAGAGCCTGTGCGTTGCAAGACAAGTCAGGATGGGACAAAAGGTTACCTTATGCAGAATTCTCCTACAACAATAGTTTCCAGGCCAGCTTGAAGATGTCACCGTTTCAGGCGCTCTATGGACGGAGTTGTAGGACTCCGCTGCATTGGGACCAGCCTGGGGAGAGACAGGTGTTTGGCCCCGACATTTTGCTTGAAGCCGAAGAGAATATCAAAATGGTTCGGGAGAATCTGAAGATAGCACAATCAAGGCAGCGAAGCTATACCGACAGAAGGAGAAGAGAACTGAGTTTTGAAGTGGGAGATTACGTCTATCTGAAGGTGTCGCCTATCAGAGGAGTCAAGAGGTTCAGAGTCAAGGGCAAGTTAGCACCCCGGTACATTGGACCACATCAGATTCAAGCAAAGCGTGGAGAGGTGGCCTACCAGCTCAACCTACCAGAAAGTCTGTCGGCAGTGCACAACGTGTTCCACGTGTCGCAATTGAAGAAGTGTCTGCGAGTACCAGAAGAACAGTTGCCAGTGGAGGATTTGGAAGTCCAAGAGGATCTAACATACATAGAGAAGCCATCGCAGATTCTGGAGTTTGCAGACAGAGTCACCCGGAGGAACACCATCAGAATGTGCAAAGTCAGATGGGGTCACCACTCTGAGGAAGAAGCAACCTGGGAACGAGAAGATGATCTGAAAGCCAAATACCCTGAACTCTTTGCTGACCAACCTTGAATCTCGGGGCGAGATTCTTTTAAGGAGGATAGGTTTGTAACACCCGGAATCTAGGGGTATAAAAAAATCTCTTCTATAATACTCACCAAGTTCAGGTTTTAATAAAAACCCTAAGGGATCAATGGTTGTTGCATCATGTTGGAAGGTAGTTATTTTTGTTTGATGAATGGTTTGCTTGATCTTTCATTTAATCAATAATTTTCACATAATGTCAAACTGAAATAATAGAAAAAGAGAAAGAAAAGAGAAAGAAAAGGAGAAAAGGAAATCAGCCCATTCGGCCAGCCCACCCCAGCCCCCTCTTCCCCTCTCTTCCCCCCGCCGCGGCCCAGCGCTCTCCTCCCCCCTCGTGGGCCCACGCGCTCGCGGCTCAGCGCGGCTTGCCGCGTCTTCCCCAGCTCCCAGCCCACGCGAGGCGGCCCAGCTCCCCCGCCGCGGCCTGCCCCCCCCAGCTCGACCGCGCCAGCGCCATCGCCCGCGGCTCTGCGCGCGCGCTCGCAGCGCCCGGCCTAGCTCCGCTTCGCACCCGCCGCGGCCCAGCCAGCGCGCGCGCGCCTGCTCCCGCTCCACGCCCGTGGCGGCCCAGTGGCCAGCGCTCCCTGCGCGCACGCGCTCAGCGCGCACGTCCGCGCGTGGAGCGCCCAGCGCCCGCCGCCGCCGCTGTCAGCCGGGCTCACGCGCCAGGACGCCACTGCGCATCTTCCCAAAAACGGTTCTGCGCAGTTATCCCACGATGCCTCCAAAACCGAACCGCCCAGGATTTTTGCGCAGTTTCTCGCCCACCGTCGCCTCCCCTCATCACGGCCTCGCCCTGCTGGAGACACCGTCGTCGCCAAGCTCGACGTGTGCAGGTGAGCCTTCTTCCTCGCGCAGCTCCCTTCGTGTTCCCTACTCTCGGCATTCTCCCGCGCGGCAGGCTTGCAGCAGTCCTATGCGAGCACGGCCAGGAAGCTGTTTTGCCCTGCGCACGTCGCTCACCTAGCGGCCCTCGTGCCTCGCTAGCCGCCGTGGCCGCCGCTATCACACAGAGCCCGCCGCATCCCCTGCCCAGGCACAGCACCCAGCTCCCCTCGATTCTTCTGGACCGAGCCCCTAGTGCGGACCTTGCTCTAGCCCCTATAATGGCGAGCTCGCCCCTGGCCGCAGAACAGCAGGGCGCTCGCGCACAGCCGCTCTCCTCCCATCCTCTCTTCCCTCCGAGCGTCGTAGCAGCCGCGCTCCCCAAGTCAGCGAGCCGCCGCGGCCGAGTCGCTGCGCGCTCAGCACGCCCAGCTCGTCCCCATACCTCTGGCCGCCGATGCGCTGCTAGCACGGCCGAATCGGGCCTAAACTAGTGAGCCACCGCGCGCCCAGCACCCCGTGCCCAATCGACCGTGGCCGCCGTTCGTCTACCATCACCGCGTCTCGGGCTCGCTATTAGCCATGTCGTGCATGTCAAATCGCGCGTGTGCAGCGCCTCGCCGTGCTCTCGCAGCCGTCATCGCGCAATTAGTGCGCGCACTCGCGTTCGCTTGCGCGCAGTGTGTCGACGGGACTCTGTCTACGTCCGTCTACCCCTCGTCTACCCCTCCCCCGTGTGCATTCGTGTCACTCGCCATCGCCCTCGCATCGCGCATTAAATCGTCGCGTGCCGTTCGCGCGCGTTGCGCGTGCCGTTTGCATGCGTCGTCGTGCGTTCTACGCACGTTAATAATTCGCCTCACCTAGAATAGCTCGCGCTAATTAAATACATATTTAAACAACGAGTATTTGAGTAGCAAACTAATCAGGACTAAGTAGTACTTTTACTTGGCATACGATTAATGTCTATCAATATGATTAAGCCGAATTAAATATTATAATTCATATCCGCTTAGTGTAAACGTGATATCCCTCGACCGTAGCGTCGGTCATCTCAGTTCCGTTCTCGCGTAGTCGTAGATGCGAATTCTATGTCGCGTGCTTATTTATTTGATCTATATTGTTGTATGGTGTATTGTTTCCTTCCGTTTCAAGAATGTTGGATGTATGTTTGCACTCGCGTAGATATCGGGCCGTTCGTGGAGTCTGAGGGAATTGCAGGAGAAGACCCTGAGCAGCAGCAGCTTGGTGAAGGCAAGTGTCCTCTGACCCATTATGTCCCGTTTACTTTATAATATACTGTCCCGCATACTATGAACAACCTAAGGATTTACTAGCTTTCTATTTACCTTGTCCTTGATTTACCTTTTGGGTTACTATGGTTAGCTACATGCTAGCGCTTTACTTTAATCAATGAACATGATGAGATACAATGATGATACTACGATTTTATTCTGGGTATGATGATATACTTGTGGCATTTAAGGGGACTCGGGCTGTTTCCTGAGTACCTCTCCGTAAGGACCTGTTCGTTGAGAGACCACCCGGGATAACAGTGCAACCATGAGGGTGAAATGGGGCGCCCTTAGCTAATTAATTAGAGGAACTAGAGGTGTAGTTGCTTCGTCGTCGTGCCGTCAATGGGGTCCAGACACAGTGCTTGCTCTGCCGAGGCTGGGTGCCGAGGTTCTTTCCATATGCTTTTGTTAGTCACCCTCCTGCGGGGAGAGGTACTATGTTTATCAAACTGGAGAAACCTAACGGGCGGCTATGACCTCTAGGGAATCTTTGTAAAGGCTACGTAGTGATACCCTGCCGGACCACCTAGGAAGTGATTAATGGGGAGTCATGATCCCCGGGCAAAATGGGAATCACGGCTCATGGGTAAAGTGTGCGACCTCTGCAGAGGGTAATGAAACTGATATATCAGTCGTGCTCACGGTTAAGAGCAGCCTTGGGATCCTCTTTGATTAGAGATACTCCGGATACACCTCAGATGATGACTTTAATGATGATGGTTAATGATGGTGACTTTAATTATGTATTCTAGTATTTCCTCTCTGAGGAGGTACTTTTTGGGATTATAACTTGGGTTTTATGATAAAATCTGGCTTCTACTAACAATAAATACCTGACCAACTAAAAGCAACTGCTTGAGCCTAACCCCACATACAAGCTAGTCCACTTCAGCCAAATGGGGCATTTGCTGAGTACGTTGATGTGTACTCATCCTTGCTTTACCACAAAACACCAGGTTGTCCACATTGCAACCACTGCTCAGGAGAAGATGAAGCCGTGGAAGGAGATTTCCAGGAGTTCCAAGACTACGACGAGTTCTAGGTGTGGGTTGGCGGCAACCCCCAGTCAGCTGCCTGTGAAGGCCCTATCTTTACTGCGTTTCGCTTAGCACTTTGATTTACCCGTTAAGTTGATGACTATGTGGATGACCCTGACTCTGTGATGTAATAAGTAAATACTCTTTTATGTTATTATTCGAGCACTATGCGATGATGTTCATTTATGTAATCGCTGTGTACGTGAGTTCTGATCCTGGCACGTACATGGTTCGCATTTGGTTTGCCTTCTGAAACCGGGTGTGACAACCAGGGGACTCCAAGCTGAACTCTTCACCTTCGGGAAATCTCAGAGGCGCTTCGCTATAATTCACCGGACTGTCCGATGCACCATCGGACAGTGTCTCGTGCCCTAGGGGAGAGCGACTCTGAACTCGCCAGCTTCGGGAATCTGCTCCGCTAAAATTCACCGGACTGTCCGGTGTAACACCGGACTGTCCAGTGAGCCAGCGGAGCAACGGCTACTTCGCGCGCAATGGTCGACTGCAACGCATTAAATGCGCGCCAGCGCGCGCAGAGGAGCAGAGCACGCGCGGGTGGTACACCGGACAGCCTACAGGGCCTGTCCGGTGTGCCACCGGACAGCCAGGCGGGCCCACAAGACAGAGCTCCAACAGTCGGAACTCAATGGCTAGGTGACGTGGCTGGCGCACCGGACAGTGTCCGGTGGCGCACCGGACTGTCCAGTGCGCCATGCGACAGACAGTCTCCCAACGGCCACTTTTGGTGGTTGGGGTTATAAATACCCCCAACCACCCCACATTCAAGTCATCCAAGTTTTCCACCTTCCAACTACTTACAAGAGCTCTAGCATTCAATTCTAGACACACCAAAGAGATCAAATCCTCTCCCAATTCCACTCAAAGCTTTAGTGATTAGAGAGAGTGATTTGTTTTGTTCATTTGAGCTCTTGCATTTGGATTGCTTCTTTTCTTTGTCATTATTCTTGTGATCAAACTCAATTGTAACCAAGGCAAGAGACACCAATTTTGTGGTGGTCCTTGCGGGGGCTTTGTATCCCGTGTGATTGAGAAGAGAAGCTCACTCAGTCTAAGTGACCGTTTGAGAGAGGGAAAGGGTTGAAAGAGACCCGGTCTTTGTGACCACCTCAACGGGGAGTAGGTTTGCAAGAACCGAACCTCGGTAAAACAAATCCTTGTGTCTCATTCCTTATTTGCTTGTGATTTGTTTTCACCCTCTCTCTCGTACTCGATTATATTTCTAACGCTAACCCGGCTTGTAGTTGTGATTAACTTTGTAAATTTCAGTTTCACCCTATTCACCCCCCCTCTAGGCGACTTTCAATTGGTATCAAAGCCCGGTGCTTCATTAGAGCCTAACCGCTCGAAGTGATGTCGGGAGATCACGCCAAGAAGGAGATGGAGACCGGTGACAAGCCCACTACAAGCCACAGGAAGGCTTCATCGGAAGAGTCCCGTAACAAAGGGAAGGGGAAGGAGAGGAAATCCTCTTCCCACAAGTCGCATCGGAGTGGCGACAAGAAAAAGAAGATGAGGAAGGTTGTCTACTACGAGACCGATTCTTCATCGCCTTCCACCTCTGGCTCCGACGCGCCATCCATTACTTCTAAGCGCCATGAGCGCAAGAAGTATAGTAAGATTCCCCTATGCTACCCCCGTATTTCAAAGCGTACTCCTTTACTCTCCGTTCCATTAGGCAAACCACCGGTTTTTTACGGTGAAGATTATAATATGTGGAGTGACAAAATGAGGCATCATCTAACCTCACTCCACACAAGCATTTGGAATGTTGTTGAGTTTGGTGTACAGGTACCATCCGTAGGGGATGAAGACTACGACTCCGACGAAGTGGCCCAAATCCACCACCTTAACTCCCAAGCCACCACTATACTCCTCGCCTCTCTAAGTCGAGAGGAGTATAATAAGGTGCAAGGGTTAAAGAGTGCGAAGGAAATTTGGGACGTACTCAAGACCGCGCACGAAGGAGACGAGGTGACCAAAATCACCAAGCGGGAGACGATCGAGGGGGAGCTCGGTCGGTTCCGACTCAACTAAGGCGAGGACCCTCAAGCTATGTACAACCGCTTGAAGACCTTGGTGAACCAAGTGCGCAACCTCAGGAGCACCAAATGGGATGACCATGAGATGGTCAAGGTTATTCTAAGATCCCTCATTTTTCTTAACCCTACGCAAGTTCAATTAATTCGAGGAAATCCTAGATATACACAAATGACACCCGAGGAAGTAATAGGTAATTTTGTGAGCTTTGAGTTGATGATCAAAGGCTCAAAGAAAATTATCGAGCTTGATGGCCCCTCCACGTCCGAAGCACAACCGGTCGCACTTAAGGCAACGGAGGAGAAAAAAGAGGAGTCTACATCAAGTAGACAACCCATCGACGCCTCCAAGCTCGACAACATGGAAATGACGCTCATCATCAAGAGTTTTCGCCAAATCCTCAAGCAAAGGAGGGGGAAGGATTACAAGCCCCGCTCCAAGAAGGTTTGCTACAAGTGTGGTAAGCCCGGTCACTTTATTGCCAAATGTCCTATTTCTAGTGACAGTGACAGGGGCGACGACAAGAAGGGGAGAAGAAACGAGAAGAAAAGATATCACAAGAAGAAGGGAGGTGATGCCCATGTGTGCCGCGAGTGGGACTCCGACGAGAGCTCCACCGACTCCTCCTCCGACGAGGACGCCGCCAACATCGCCGTCAACAAGGGACTTCTCTTCCCCAACGTCGGCCACAAGTGCCTCATGGCAAAGGACGACAAAAGAAAGAAGGTTAAATCTAAATCCTCCACTAAATATGCATCCTCTAGTGATGAAGATAATTCTAGTAATGAGGAGGATAATTTGCTTACTCTTTTTGCCAACCTTAACATGGAACAAAAAGAAAAGTTAAATGAATTGATTAGCGCTATTCATGATAAGGATGAACTCTTGGATAGCCAAGAGGACTTCCTAATTAAGGAAAATAAGAAACATGTTAAGATTAAGAATGCTTATGCTCTAGAAAAGGAAAAATGTGAAAAATTCTCTAGTGAGCTAAGCACTTGCCATGATTTGATTGCTAACCTTAGAAATGAAAATGCTAGATTAATTGCTAAGGTTGATTCAAATGTTTGTGATGATTCATATGTCAATCTTAGAAATGATCATGATATTTCTATTACTAAGATTGAAAAATTGAATGCCTCTCTTGCTAGCCTTAGATGTGAAAATGAAAAATTGATTGCTAAGGCTAAAGAATTAGATGTTTGCAATTCTTCGATTTCCAATCTTAGAGATGAAAATGACATACTACATGCTAAGATTGTTGAACTAAATTCTTGCAAACCCTCTACATCTACCGTTGAGCATGCTTCTATTTGCACTAGATGTAGAGATGTTGATATTGATGCTATTCATGGTCATATGGCTTTAATTAAACAACAAAATGATCATATAGCAAAATTAGATGCTAAAATTGCCGAGCACGAGCTTGAAAATGAAAAATTTAAATTTGCTCGTAGTATGCTTTATAGTGGGAGACGCCCTGGCATCAAGGATGGCATTGGCTTTCAAAAGGGAGACAATCACTACACCATGACACAATTTTAGCGTCAAACATCTGACGGTAAAAATAGACGTTTTGCGACAGACAGTGTGTCACAAAATATTACCATCACACTATCTGTCGGTATTTATTGTATTGGAGTCAACAAATCTGTCGGCAATAATGTCGAGTTATTGTGACAGTCCATCTGTCGGTAAAACTTATTATGCGTGGCGCACAGTCTGTCGGAAAAAAGTAGCATCAGATCGTTTGTCGGTAAATGGATGTCACGATCCTATAGGAAAAAAATAAACGAGCGTGAGTACGTATGTAGGAATCAGGAATCGAACCCGTGACCCTTTGCAAAAAGAGAAGACACAGAACCATTGAACTAGTGATGATTATTCAATCTGCTTTCGGTATTGTTTTTTATAAACATGTACACATTAGTTATTGAAGGGGATACAACACATCGGCCCAGTAAAAAACCTGGCGCCGTACGTGTCCCGCACGACTCTAGCAACAGGCGGCGGCGCTTGAGAAAATAGAGGGCGGCGCGGGCGAGCAGACCGGCGCGGGCGAGCAGGCCGGCGGGCGAGCAGACCGGCGCGGGCGAGCAGACCGGCGGGCGAGCAGACCGGCGCGCCGTCACCCGTGCGTGCGTCCCTAGACCTAACAGCAGCGACTGCGCCCCGGCGTGCAGGCTTCTTCATCACCTGCGACGGCGGCCGCGAGCACCAGGCCACCCGCGAGGCGCTCTCCCTCCTCGACTCCGTAAGCTGCTCCCCAGTTTTCCGCATCTCTGTGTTTGTCATTGGCCGGCATGTAGTGTGGTTGTTCCTTGCGATGCACGCCCGCTAGGTGTTCGTCAAAGTGTTCTTGTCCTTTCTTAGAGAAGCAACCTCTCCAGACTCCAGCGAAAGTTTCGCATGGGGAGATGTGATGGCTTGTGATGGCAGCAAAGTTTCGCATGAGAGACACATGGTGTATGTATAGCGAGCAGGAAAACACGTCCATGAAGTAGACCAACAAGAACTTTGTAGTGGCGGGAGGGAGACGAACCTGTTGTGGTGGCGGCGAGGAAGGTGATCTCCGATTGGCGGCAGTGAACAGGAAATCTCAACTCTGCGATGGAAAGACGTATCGATGGATAGATTGCAGGGGCAATGTGGTCAGCTGAGAAGACGAAGGGAAAGGAGTAGGAGATAATTGAAATAATTTTAAAAAATATTAGACTGCTATTAAGAATGACAATATCACTTCTAAATACTATTAGTGAGACGATGGAGTTCAGAGTACTCTAATAGAGAAGCCTATTAAAACAAATATTATAATAGCAAAAAAAACTCGAAGAAGACAACTGTTAGGCCCCGTTTGTTTAGTTGGAATGCCGGCGCGGGCGAGCAGGCGGCGGCGATTGAGAGGTAGCCTACTAGTGTTAGCTCCCTGAAATTTTGCTTGTGTGTTGGTTGCGATTGGATACCTGGTTTTAGCATTATTAGTAGGGTTGTATAATGTGATGGAACTCCATCTCCGGCGCAGCGGCAACCAGCTGCCGAGGGAGGAGCCCTAGCGCGCGGAACAGTAGACGGCGGCATAGAGTTTTCGGGCACTGTGGGGGATCTGGGAGTTCAGATGCTCATAAGGATAAGGTGAATCAAGAGGGGAATAGGGAGGTCCCAGGGCCACAGTTTGATGATTTAAGAGTTGGGAAAGGGCAGGCTTCAAACCCCCTGAATGTTTGCCATGTTATGTTCAAGAAGAGTTCAGAGGGAACCAGGGGCCTTCCAAGGAAAAGGAAATCTAAGATGTCAGAACCGGGTTCGGATAATTCACCGGCAGGTTCAGTGTCCATTCGGGTGAATCAACTTTTTGATGATGAGGGGGATGGAGATCCTCCTGCTGTCCCTAATGAGTTATCGAAGAAACAAAAAAAGGAGTATTCCCAACCAAAGGCAAGATCGGTGGCGGCTGCGATGGGCAGCCCCCACTATTAGCTTGGTCTGACAGAGTCTTTGTTTGGTTCCCATGATCAGCCAGGCTCCATAGAAACGGATAAAAATCTTGCACAGAGAGAGCCAGGCCCGGCGGAACCTTCTGCACATGCTCAGCCTGGCTAGATTGCAAGCGCACCCAACCAATCATGTGTGCTTGCACCGGAGGAGCCTAGTTGTCCTTGGTAGAGCTAACCAAACGTGACCATAGCTTTTGGATGAGTGAGCTAACTGTTGTCATACTCCTGAGAGGCACTATGGATATATAGGAGTCCCTTGTCATGCTCGAGAGGCTCTATTTTGTGTCCAACAGTGAGCATGCCTCTTTGAGCCAGATCGCCCCCTGTCTCCTAAATCTCCAAAATCTGTGAAGGAGGTTCTAGAGGAACCAAAGTTCAGTTGTTTGATCTGGATGAGTGAGCTAACTGAAGCGACGTCCTTACATAGAAATTCCATAAATTTCATACTATTTTCTTCATATATTTTCTGCATGCTGTCTCTATTTTGTCTTAATTTTTAATGTCCAAATTCATGTCTCTGTTTTGTCCTCTTCAGAACTTATTCGGTGATCTTTTGGCCCATCTTTGCTAATACCGACAAAGTACGCATGCTGCTGTTGTCAAGGTATAGTATGTGCCCACCTAAATGACTTCATAAAACTCCATCTCTCCATTCACCCTTAAACTTTCATCTACAGTACACCGAACTTTGTGATTTACTTTCATCTTTGTGAGTTACTTTCATCAGCAGTATCACCGAACTTTTTGCAATTTAATACTTTTATTAAACTTTCAGTTTGAATTTTCTGTTGGGAGTTTATAGATCTGTTGATATATATAGTAATTGACAAATTATCAAAATATGTTGTAGGGGAGGTGCTGGAAGCAAGGATCAGGAGTGCTTGAAGTGTGTGAAAAAAATGATTACTCGCATGCATGCTAGCCGTTGGCGTAACATCACCCAGCTGATGGAGAGATTTTAGTTTGCTAGCTAGATGAATCTTTAGACTTTGCATGTAATTGAACTGAAAGATCACTTCAGAATTTAGAAAACATGTATGCTATTATTTTTTTATATGTTCATCACACAAATTGTGTTCCAAAACAATATACGTTGGAATTCAAAGTCAAAGATTGATCTCTTTCTTTTAGTAATCAAATTTCATATATTCTGAGCTACATATTATTCAAGTTGTCCTGTAATGTGCATCATAATCAGTTTATTATTTGTTTCATTAGCATATATTTGTATACATGTTTTTTTAACTGCACATAGGGAATAACATCAGACAATCTGTCGGTATATAGACTTTTAGCGACACACAAGCTGTTGGCACAAGAATCTGTCGGCACAAATTTGTCTGACGGCAAAGATATGTCTGTCGGCAATAATATAAACATTACCGACAGGTAGTCTGTCGGTAGATCTATGTCTGCCGGTAAAGGTTATTGCCGACAGGACTTTCGCCGACACACATTATCTGTCGGCAAAGCTCTTTACCGACGGACTGTGCGACGCTATTTAGGTGTTTTACCATCAGACAATCCGTTGGCAATATTGTGTCATGGTGTAGTGAATGTCAAACTTAATGCCCCTCCTAAGAAATTGTCTAACTTTGTTAAGGGCAAGGCTCCCATGCCTCAGGATAACGAGGGTTACATTTTGTACCCTGCCGGTTATCCCGAGCACAAAATTAGGAGAATTCACTCTAGGAAGTCTCACTCTGGCCCTAATCATGCTTTTATGTATAAGGGTGAGACATCTAGTTCTAGGCAATCAACCCATGCTAAATTGCCTAAGAGGAAAGCTCCAATTGCATCAAATGATCACAATGTTTCATTTAAAACTTTTGATGCATCTTATGTTTTAACTAACAAATCTGGCAAAGTGGTTGCCAAGTATGTTGGGGGCAAACACAAGGGATCAAAGACTTGTGTTTGGGTACCCAAAGTTCTTGTGTCTAATGTCAAAGGACCCAAAACTGTTTGGGTACCTAAAATCAAGAACTAAACTTGTTTTGTAGGTTTATGCATCCGGGGGCTCAAGTTGGATCATTGATAGCGGGTGCATAAACCACATGACAGGGGAGAAGAAGATGTTCTCCTCCTATGAGAAAAACCATGATCCCCAACAAGCTATCACATTCAGGGATGGAAACCAAGGTTTGGTTAAAGGTTTGGGTAAAATTGCTATATCTCCTGACCATTCCATTTCCAATGTTTTTCTTGTTGATTCATTAGATTACAATTTGCTTTCCGTATCTCAATTATGTAAAATGGGCTACAACTGTCTATTTACTGATGTAGGTGTCACTGTCTTTAGAAGAAGTGATGATTCAATAGCATTTAAGGGAGTGTTGGAGGGTCAGCTATACTTAGTTGATTTCAATAGAGCTGAACTCGACACTTGCTTAATTGCTAAGACTAACATGGGCTGGCTCTGGCATCGCCGACTAGCACATGTTGGGATGAAGAATCTTCACAAGCTTCTAAAGGGAGAACACATTTTAGGACTAACCAATGTTCATTTTGAGAAAGACAGGATTTGTAGTGCATGCCAAGCCAGGAAGCAAGTTGGTGTTCATCATCCACATAAGAACATCTTGACGACTGACAGGCCACTCGAGCTCCTCCATATGGACCTATTCGGCCCGATCGCTTACATAAGCATCGGCGGGAGTAAGTACTGTCTTGTTATTGTGGATGACTATTCTCGCTTCACTTGGGTATTCTTTTTGCAGGAAAAATCTCAAACCCAAGAGACCTTAAAGGGATTCTTGAGACGAGCTCAAAATGAGTTCGGCTTGAGGATCAAGAAAATTAGAAGCGATAATGGGACAGAGTTCAAGAACTCACAAATCGAAGGCTTCCTTGAGAAGGAGGGCATCAAGCATGAGTTCTCTTCTCCCTACACACCACAACAAAATGGTGTAGTAGAGAGGAAGAATAGAACTCTATTGGACATGGCGAGGACCATGCTTGATGAATACAAGACTTCGGATCGGTTTTGGGCCGAGGCGGTCAACACCGCTTGCTATGCCATCAACCGGTTGTATCTACACCGAATCCTCAAAATAAGGATGAGGCTCAAGTTGATGAAGGAGAAGATCAAAAGGATGAGCCACCTCAAGATGACGGCAATGATCAAGGGGGAGATGCAAATGATCAAGACAAGGAGGATGAAGAACCAAGACCGCCACACCCTAGAGTCCACCAAGCAATCCAACGAGATCACCCCGTCGACACCATCCTCGGCGACATTCATAAGGGGGTAACCACTAGATCTCGTGTTGCACATTTTTGTGAGCATTACTCTTTTGTTTCCTCTATTGAGCCACACAGGGTAGAGGAAGCACTTCAAGATTCGGATTGGGTGGTGGCAATGCAAGAGGAGCTCAACAACTTCACTAGGAATGAGGTATGGCATTTAGTTCCACGTCCTAATCAAAATGTTGTAGGAACCAAATGGGTCTTCCGCAACAAGCAAGATGAGCATGGTGTGGTGACAAGGAACAAAGCTTGACTTGTGGCCAAGGGATACTCCCAAGTCGAAGGTTTGGATTTTGGTGAAACCTATGCACCCGTAGCTAGGCTTGAGTCAATTCGTATATTATTAGCCTATGCTACTTACCATGGCTTCAAGCTTTACCAAATGGACGTGAAGAGTGCCTTTCTCAATGGACCAATCAAGGAAGAGGTCTATGTTGAGCAACCTCCCGGCTTTGAAGTCAGTGAGTACCCTAACCATGTCTACAGGCTCTCTAAGGCACTTTATGGGCTCAAGCAAGCCCCAAGAGCATGGTATGAATGCCTAAGAGATTTCCTTATTGCTAATGGCTTCAAAGTCGGAAAGGCCGATCCTACTCTATTCACTAAAACTCTTGACAATGATTTGTTTGTATGCCAAATTTATGTTGATGATATTATATTTGGGTCTACTAACGAATCTACATGTGAAGAATTTAGTAGGATCATGACACAGAAATTCGAGATATCAATGATGGGGGAGTTGAAGTATTTCTTAGGATTTCAAATGAAGCAACTCCAAGAGGGCACCTTCATTAGCCAAACAAAGTATACTCAAGACATTCGAAACAAGTTTGGGATGAAGGATGCCAAGCCCATCAAGACACCCATGGGAACCAATGGGCATCTCGACCTCGACACGGAAGGTAAATCCGTAGATCAAAAGGTATACCGGTCGATGATAGGTTCATTACTCTATTTATGTGCATCTCGACCGGACATTATGCTTTCCGTATGCATGTGTGCAAGATTCCAAGCCGACCCTAAGGAAGCTCACCTTACGACCGTAAAACGAATCTTGAGATATTTGGCTTATACTCCTAAGTTTGGGCTTTGGTATCCTAGGGGATCCACATTTGATTTAATTGGTTATTCGGATGCCGATTGGGCAGGGTGTAAAATTAATAGAAAGAGCACATCGGGGACTTGCCAGTTCTTGGGAAGATCCTTGGTGTCTTGGGCTTCAAAGAAGCAAAATTCCGTAGCTCTTTCTACCGCCGAAGCCGAGTACATTGCCGCAGGCCATTGTTGCGCGCAACTACTTTGGATGAGGCAAACCCTTAGGGACTATGGTTACAAATTAACCAAAGTTCTTCTTCTATGTGATAATGAGAGTGCAATCCGCATGGCGGATAATCCCGTTGAGCATAGCCGCACTAAACACATAGCTATTCGGTATCACTTCTTAAGGGATCACCAACAAAAGGGAGATATCGAGATTGCATACATTAATACTAAAGATCAATTAGCCGATATCTTTACCAAGCCATTGGATGAACAAACTTTTACCAGACTTAGGCATGAGTTAAATATTCTTGATTCTAGGAATTTTTATTGATGTCTTGCATACATAGCTCATATATATACCTTTGATCATCTCTTTCATGTGCTATGACTAATGTGTTCTTTCAAGTCCATTTTATGATAAGTCATAGATTGAAAGGGAAAAGGAGTCTTCGGCGAAGACAAAGGCTTCCACTCCACTCCATCACTCATCCTTCGTCGTCGCTCGAGCATCTCTCTGTCTTTTGGTATAATCTTCACTCATATTATTTGTTTGCCAAAGGGGGAGAAAGTAGTTCATAAAAGGGCTTATATTTCACTTAAACATCCGTTTTTGGCGATTCATGCCAAAGGGGGAGAGAGTATTAAGCCCAAAGAAAAAGGACCGCACCACCACCAAATTTTAAAACTTATGATTTTCAAATTGGTATCTCATTGTGTTCAAAAGGGGGAGAAAGTAGTATTTTCAAAATTGATGTCTTAAAACCCTCTTAAACACTAAGAGGAAGTTTTTATTGAGGGGGAGTTTTGTTTAGTCAAAGGAAAAGCATTTGAAACAGGGGAGAAATTTTCAAATCTTATAAATGCTTCTCAAAAATCTTATTCATTTACCTTTGACTAGTTGCAAAATGTTTTTGAAAAGATTTTACAAAAGAATTTGCAAAAACAAAACATGTGGTGCAAGCGTGGTCAAAATGTTAAAATTATAAAGAAACAATCCATGCATATCTTATGAATTTCTATTGGCTCAATTCTAAGTAACCTTTGCACTTACAAATATGCAAACTAGTTCAATTATGCACTTCTATACTTGCTTTGGTTTGTGTTGGCATCAATCACCAAAAAGGGGGAGATTGAAAGGGAATTAGGCTTACACCTATTTCCTAATTGATTTTGGTTGTTGAATTGCCCAACACAAATAATTGGACTAACTAGTTTGCTCTAGTCTATAAGTTCTACAGGTGCCAAAGGTTCACAAAAAGTCAATAAAAAGACCAAGAATGAGTTCAAACAAAGAGAGCAAGGGACAACCGAAGGCTGCCCTGGTCTGGCGCACCGGACTGTCCGGTGTGCCACCGGACAGTGTCCGGTGCACCAGGGGACTCCAAGCTGAACTCTTCACCTTCGGGAAATCTCAGAGGTGCTTCGCTATAATTCACCGGACTGTCCGGTGCACCACCGGACAGTGTCCGGTGCCCCAGGGGAGAGCGACTCTGAACTCGCCAGCTTCGGGAATCCGCTCCGCTAAAATTCACCGGACTGCCCGGTGTAACACCGGACTATCCGGTGTAACACCGGACTGTCCGGTGAGCCAGCGGAGCAACGGCTACTTCGCGCACAACGGCCGACTGCAACGCATTAAATGCGCGCCAGCGCGTGCAGAGGAGCAGAGCACGCGCGGGTGGTACACCGGACAGCCTACAGGGCCTGTCCGGTGCGCCAACGGACAGCCAGGCGGGCCCACAAGACAGAGCTCCAACGGTCGGAACCGAACGACCAGGTGACGTGGCTGGCGCACCGGACAGTGTCCGGTGGCGCACCGGACTGTCCAGTGCGCCATGCGACAGACAGTCTCCCAACGGCCACTTTTGGTGGTTGGGTTATAAATACCCCCAACCACCCCACATTCAAGTCATCCAAGTTTTCCCCCTTCCAACTACTTATAAGAGCTCTAGCATTCAATTCTAGACACACCAAAGAGATCAAATCCTCTCCCAATTCCACTCAAAGCTTTAGTGATTAGAGAGAGTGATTTGTTGTGTTCATTTGAGCTCTTGCACTTGGATTGCTTCTTTTCTTTCTCATTCTTCTTGTGATCAAACTCAATTGTAACCAAGGCAAGAGACACCAATTGTGTAGTGGTCCTTGCGGGGGCTTTGTGTCCCGTGTGATTGAGAAGAGAAGCTCACTCGGTCTAAATGACCATTTGAGAGAGGGAAAGGGTTGAAAGAGACCTAGTCTTTGTGACCACCTCAACGGGGAGTAGGTTTACAAGAACCGAACCTCGGTAAAACAAATCCTTGTGTCTCATTTCTTATTTGCTTGCGATTTGTTTTTCACCCTCTCTCTCGGACTCGATTATATTTCTAACGCTAACCTGGCTTGTAGTTGTGATTAACTTTGTAAGTTTCAGTTTCGCCCTATTCACCTTCCTCTAGGCGACTTTCAGATAGCCTCTAGGTCTCTGATCTCTTGATCTAGCTCTTCTTCCTGTGGTGTTGGGCTAATTGCTTTCCTTTTCTAGTTACGGGCCTCCCTCAGGGGGAGCCCCTCTTGATTGATGTCTAGTGGTGCAAGGGCAGCCCCTGGTGCTACTGCCTTCTTCGGTGGCATGGTGAAGGTAGTTGTTCGAGTTCTTGGTGTCGAAGGTAGTCATGGATGTGAGTTCACCGGAGGCGGGCGTCAATGTTGGTCACTTGTTCTCAATTACTGTGGATCAGGAACTATAGGCAACATAGTTGTTAAATGTTAAGGGCCTTCGTCCTTTGAAGCATTATCTCCTTTCGGATATAATGAATTTCAGACGAAGGTTATGAAGAACACATCTTCATGATTCATAAAAATAAGGACTTATATACACGAAATGTAATGTCCATTCACCTATTTATTCCATAATAAGTGTATATACATTATCAAAATATATATATTACATTGATACCTTCGGTTTGTTTGAAGGTGATGGCGCGAGAGAAATTACCGTTCAGCGTGAACAGTATGAGTGTACTATTCATCTATTTATAGGCAACATTAAGGGTTTGTGCGCTATTACATTCATGCCCTCAACAATTACATACAAAGTTCACAGAATGTCACAAGGACAATATCGCCATTTGTACTTATTAACTTGAACATCTTCTCCTTACGTCGACTTCCCATTTCACCGTGACAAAGCCTGTTAGACGAAGCTTGCTTCGTCATACTCCTCTTGTGTTTTGTTGAAACTTTTCCGGTGATGAAGCTTCTGTAATATTTAGTAGTATGCTGGAAGCAAATGGTTAGCCGTGTTTTTTAGGACCTTTGGAAGAGGAAGGCCCCCAACGCTTTTATTCTATTACCTAAAAATATTGTGCTTGGCATGAGGAAACCTTACTTGTCAACAATGTATGTATCCCTTTATAATTTTGATGGATAAAGTCAAGCAAGGATCGATAAACCATCCAAACATGGGTATATGAGGCTATTTCCAGTAGCTCTCCTATTCATTCCTTAACCCACCTTAGATTTTAAACTTCACTTTACAAACAGTATTATCTACAATGCAAAACAATGTTTTACACAATCATATGCATGATACAATAGACACAACCTGACATAATGAGTCATTAAGTCCATACCTTAGCAACACTGAGATGACTTCAATGTGCAAATTCCACACCAAGCAAAATTGTTGTTTGACGCGTTCAGTACTACTCCCTCAGTCCTAAATTAGTATTCATTTTAGCTCTCGGTTTTTATGTTTATATTCAAATGGATGATGGTGAATCTAGACAGATATATAAAAAACATACATCAATTATTATATGAATGTACTAAAAGCCTAGAACAAATTTTAATTTGTGATAGAGGGAGTACATTGCAGAATGTGGGTGCATGGCATGCTCCAGGTAAACCATGTTCGCCGTGTTTATCGTTCAGTACTACTTTGTTGGCACATCTGATGTTTAGAACGGTACTAACATAGGACAACAACTGCATAAAGTTGCTGTCGAACAATGTTACATTTAGCATTTAGCTATTGATTATTTATGCGTGGAGTATCAGGGAGCTTCCATAGTTTCATGCCCCAATATTTACAAATAATCAAATTTGAAAGTGATTATAATTGGTTATCACCGCCCCACGGGAGGAGCGACCATATTTGTTTTCTTTTAGGATTACATAATCTAGCTCAGGGCCGAGCTGACGTAATTGGAGATCCTATACATAATTTTAAATTGGGGCCTATGTCCCTAAAAATATATAATAATAATGTATATATTATAATGGTACATATAGCATAGGAAAAAGAAACATACCTATTCACCTCTTTGTTGTATAATATCTATTTCAACAACATCATTCTTTTGATGTTCCTTGAAATGAAGTCTTCAATGATATGCTCATATTTGATCTTCTCCAACAATTCGCTCTCAAGTGATATCTGGGCTAAATCAGTAAGTCTTTGTTGTAACATTGTAGAACATAAATATGACTACAATTGCTTCAATTTAGAAAAGCTTCGTTCTGCCGATGCAATCGTTATTGGAATGGTCAATAGAACTCTATATGCAATACTTGCATTAGAAAAAGATTGTGTCACTTCAGAAACTTTAGAATCTCCAAAGGTCCCATATTTTGTTTTGGAATAAAATTTTGGAGAAATTTCAACTCTGCACACACTTCATTGGCATCGATATCAGATTTTCCATCCTATTTAAGGACGGCTTCCAGATTATCACAAGAGGACTTTAGATTCTCATTATCCAATGATTGCAATGTTTTAGAAGTAAATAAGAAACAAACATTCTATGATAACCTTGGTATTGTTCAAATCTCATTGTAAGTGAGGAAATTGCTTGATCAACAATAGGTATTTGAGAGCACCTAGAGGGGGGGTGAATATGTGATCCTACAATATTAGCTCTAAACAACACAAACTTTGTTTATAATATGTGTTAGTGAAACCTAAAACCAAGTTAGGATGATAAGAGAGAAGAGGAGAGAACTCTTCATTTGATTGCTCATTTAAGATGTGAATTAAACTTAGGATCAAAATAATGCAAGTGAGTAGAGAACTCAAGAAGATAGTAATCACAATAAGTAAAATGGACAAGAGACACAACGACTTTTACTGTGGTTCGGCCAATGCCTACTCCACGTTGTGGTGACCTCCTTGTAATACCCCATTTGTAAAATTATGAAGAAAGTGGATCTCCTTCCATGATTTGTCATCTACTCCTTGAGACATGTGACTAATCATATTTAAAAGTGAATAATTCTTTACTAAGACACAAATAAGTCATACATCATATTGGAGTTTTGTTTGTGCATTTATAATAATAACAATAACACTAATAAAAATATAATAATGAGTTGAAGATTTGGATTAAAACCTAAATTTGAATTTGGAATTGAAAATGGAAAAGAAGAGAGAAATACTATAAAATACCAAAATAAATTTATAAATAAATAAATTTATCCCATAATGTCATGACTCAAATTATACATTCAACATTTAGTACAAATTCACCACAAAAGTTTGGATTCAAATCTAGAATCTAAAAGTAAAAAAGAAAGAAAATAGAAAATAAGAAAGAAAAAAAGAAGACTGACGCTGGGCCCATTGCTCTTCCTGCGGCCCGTCTCCTTCTTTCCCCCCTTAAAGGCGCGCCGACCCAACCACTTCTCAGCCCGGACGATTTGCGCAGCGACAGGCGGGCCCATGCCGTCAGTCATGGGTGTCGCGCGCGTTGAGCAACTCCCTCTGCCATATGGCCCCAGCCGTCATCTCGCTCAGGTTTCGCTGTCGTGTGGACCCCAGTGGTCAGGCTAGCACTCCCTTCTTCCTCGGATCGTTACATCGGGCGCCGACTTCCGCGTGCCATACCCACCGCGCGAGAACCGTGGGCTCTGGGGACCCACGACTCCACCTCCTGATTCATCCGCACGGGAGATAAAAGCCCTCTCGGAGACTCAAAAAGCTGCACGTACCCGTCTCTCTGCCATCACAGGGAACTGAGAGAGAGTGAAACCCCGCCGCCACTACTGTCCTTCGCCGGCGTCGTGACTGGACTTTTCGTGCTGAAACCCGAGGGCCTGTTGGGCGCGGACAGGCTTCGGCTCCCACCAAATTTGGCGAATCTTGCCCCAGAGTCGAGCAATTCCTCGTCGTCGTGCTCCTCCGCCGCGGCAGCCGTTGTACCGCGTGGTCAGTCCTCGTCGTCGCTCCAGCCCCTCGACCACCTTCACCGTGTTTGTAGGAACGTGATACACCTGTCCGTAGTGATTCAGGGCACCATAGTGCCATGAGGGGGGCTCGCCAGACTTCTCTGCCATGGTAACGCGGCGCCGCCGCCGTGTTCAGTGGCGGGATTGGGGGAAATACCTGGAGTCGTTGATCTTGGGATGATCAGCTTTGATTTAAACCTGGGATACCTCTTCGTAGCAACGAATCCTGGCCGACGATCGATGGATGGGCGATCGTGATTAGGTTCTTTTAGTATTCTTTCAGCTGGCAGGATCTTGACCGTACATTGTTGATCTAACGAATGCGGTAGATCGCACGTTAATAAAACCCAGACCATGGATCTCGGATCCTACGGTCGACATAACGTACCGGTTCATTTTAAAAGGACATCTAATCTAGGCCGATGCGTGGAGATCTAACGGCTTACAGCTCCGCGTACCCCCTTGCCTCTGTATATTTATAAAAGAGTCCCTAAAGATTATCTGAATCAACCCACGGTCCAACTCTGAGTAAGCTGAGTCTAGGGAATTTCACGAGTTAGCCCCTGAACTTTCTGGTTATCGTGTGCGCAGTCCAGAGAACGGAGAAATCAGATAAATGATTATAGAAATTGATTTTTAGTATATAAGTAATTCCATAAACTCATTTAATTCATAGAAAATTCATTTTAGTTCCTTTTTACTCCATTCCAGTTGCAATAATCTTGTAATAATATTGTTCATCACCTAGTAACTCTGTTTAGCCATGAAACTTAGATTAAAACTATTCACTTGAGTTACTCCACACCAAGCACTTAATAACTTCGGAAATTCATAACTCGATAATCGTAGCTCCGAATTTAGTGATTCTCATTCCTATGATCTCGTTACGACGCGTAGAATATTATCATGCATTCTGTTCTACTATTCGGTGTGATGTTAGTTTCTGCTATACCATGTTTGTTTGTATTGTTACGAGTAGATAAGCAAGGCACAACAGATTCGGGTGTTCATCAGGTGGAGACTGCTGAGCAGGAGCTCGTTGAAGGCAAGTTATGCCCTTAATCACTTTTATTTATCCAATAATGTTCTTATTAATCATAATGATCTGCATATGTTAATTTTGATGGGACCCAATAGGTTACCCTAGTTTGGCTATCTTTATACCTTTTTTGCCACTAATTTTTTGGGTAGTACCTGCTATTGCTTTATGTGGTTTTGGGTATGGAGATACACATTATTGATGATCATGCTTTTATTATCAGTTTGTTATTTGCTGTTCATGATAAGATCATTATGTTAATTGGAATATGGTCGACCACCCGGGAAAACAGTGCTACCACAATGGTGGTATGGGACGCCCTTGGCTGACTAATTAGGAAAGCTAGTAGAGTACTACCTTACCCGAAAGGGGCAAGGGAAGTAGGGGAGTGATCAGTGTAGGGAGGTCCTTAGGTTGATTTTGCTGCAATGGCGGTCAGGCGGGGGATCCCTGCATTGGAGCTTTCTAGAAACTGTAGCGGGTTTTCTGAAGCTAGTGAAACTTTGTAAAGGCCTCGTAGTGTTACCCTGCCTCGCTTCCTTGGTAAAGGTGTATGGGAAGTCGCGATCCCTTGGCAGATGGGTAACATGACTTGTGGGTAAAGATGTGCAACCTCTGCAGAGTGTAAAACTGGTATATCAGCCATGCTCACGGTTATGAGCGGCTCAGATCCTCACATGATTAATTTATGAAATTAAATTCAATTTGTCATTTACATCGCATTGTGGTTTATTATTAATTTGATCTATTTATTACTCTGGTTTGGTATTTACTTACATTTAGTAACTACTAATAAAATTTGACCAGCTTATTAAAAGCAATGCTCAGCTTTAACCATTATCTGTTGATCAGTCTTACACTTCACATGAACTCCCACCTTTGGTGAGTTCATGCACATTATTCCCCACAACTTGTTGAGATATGATCTTTTGTGAGCTCACTCTTGCGATATATAAACCCTCCACAGGTGAAGAGCAGGTGGTCCAGGAGGAGCCCTATAATGAGTACGAGTTGATCTAGGTGGCGTCTCCCAGTCAGCTTAATGGCGCCAAGGAATAATATTAGTTCGTTTTATTGTTATCATATATTTTTCAAGACTTTCGCTATGTAATAATGATACTTGTGACATTTATCTCTATACACCTTGTCATTATATATGATGTTCTTCTTTGTCGCACATATGAGACGCACCCGGCTTTATTCTTTAAACCCGGGTGTGACACTCCTTTGGTCAAGGGTTGCACTCAACCCCTCTCAAGTGATTCAAAGATCAAACTTGAGTGCTATGTGAAAGTGCATTCATCCCTTTTGTGAGTTTTGGTGACTTGGATGACAACAAATTTAAAGGACTAACAAGTTTGCTAAGTGTTGAACAGGAAATTCAGTATAATGAACATACTTGAATAGTGTATAATGACAGTGAACAAAGGTTCAACACAGGTTAAATAACCAGTGAGACAATGCAAATGGATATAATATGATCTCTATGTTGGTTTGAATATATGAGAATCAAACTAGAGCTTGATTGATCTTAGCAGTTATATCTAGATGACATTCAAGCAAGGTTCACAATATTGAAGAAATGATTCTCTCAATGGATGCTCAATAGGATGTGACTCAAGAATGGCTTGATAGGGTGAAGATATCAAGGAAAGGGCTTCGAGGAACTAAGCGAAGGTGAAGGCTAAGCGATGGCTTGTAGACCGAGGTACCATGGCTAAGGTGAAGAAGAGAGTACTTGCACTAAGTCGATGAACTAATTAGCTATGAAGAGTTACAACATGTTGATGCATCAGTAAGGTGACTTGAAGCCATGATTTGAACTCATATATGGTGAAATGGTACAAGTCATAGGGTTTGCTTTGTGTTTGCTTCAAAAGGTGAGACAAGGATGTTTGTGATCCTTATGAAGCAACGCCATGGAGAAATCACACATGAGACACCAATTTCTCAGGAGTTTACTTAATTATATTTTATTTAACTTGAGTATAGAAATCGTCGTACTATCAAGGGGGATCCAAAAAGAAGGTTGGTGTTGGTACTAAAGCTCAAAATCCTTGATCTAAAACTTCCATTTTACCCTTGTTAATCCTTAGTGAAAGTATGTAGTACAACCTTTTTAAGTCTATCTTGGCCAAAATTGCTCTCTGGAAAATACTGGTTCAGCTGGTTTTCAGGCTGGTATTCAAATACTGGTTCAGCCGGACACTCAACCGGACACTCAACCGGTTTTTGTCTGGTGGAAACCGGTTCAACCGGTTTTTGCACTGTTCACTTTTTCCTGCGTGTCTGCTATGTCAGCCAAAAAGCTGTGCGCAGCTTTTTGAAAACTGGTTCAACCGGTTTTGGGACCGGTTCAACCGGTTTTTGAGCAGAAAAGTCAAAAACGGCTAGTTTTGGAACCCCACCTATATATACTCACTCCTACCTCTCTCCCCTATAGCAGAGCACGACTTGGACTCCATTCCTAACCTGAGAAACACCTCCCACTCTCTCTCACACACCTCTTGCCTCTCCCATTTCAAATCTTTGGAGAGAAATCTTTGAGTGAGTTTGAGAGCTGCGGTTTTTGTGCTTCATCTCCAAATCTCTCTTGCTCTTCTTGATTCGAGCTTTGGTACTACATCGAGTTCTTTCTGGATTCATTACTCTTGGAGCTTCTAGCTCCTAGACGACTAGGTGTCTCTTGTGAGTCTCCAAATCTTGTGGAAGACCACAAGAAAGTTTGTATTACCCGCTCGTTTGAGCAAAGATTATTGTGTGGGCTTGATCTTTGTGGTCGGCAAAGGGAGGATTAGGGTTGAAAGAGACCTGGCTCTTTGTGGGCGCCTCAATGAGGAAGTAGGGCACCTTGGTGGTGTGACCGAACCTCAGGATAAATCTTGTGTCTCTTGTGTTCTTGCTCATTGTGTTTGTTTGTGTTTTTCGTTCTCTCACCATTCCATGGAAGATTTGTTCATATCTTTTTGGTGTGTGGATTTTGAGAAGTGCCCTTCTCAGATCTACTACTTTGAACCATGTGGATCAACTAGAACATCTCATTTTCAAAGTTAACTGGGTGGATTTCGAGATCAATTCAGTTTTATATCTCATTCTTTAGTTGAGCTCGTGCAAACCGGTTTTGACACCGGTTGAACCTGTTTTACCCAGTTTGTTTCTAGTTTTTGTTGAAAAAGTTTTAACTTGCCTATTCACACCCCTCTGGGCAACTTTCACTATGGCCGAACCACAGTAAAAATTGCTTGAGAGGGGTTGAGTGCAACCCTTCACCAAAGGAGGTCACAACAATGTGGAGTATGCATTGGCCGAACCACAGTAAAAATCATTGCGTCTCTTGTCCATTTTACTTACTGCGATTACTGTCTTTTTGAGTTCTGTTGGAACTTGCTCTCCTGGGCAAGTTAATCCAACGGGGGAGCAAAAACAGTGTAAGCAAGGTTTCAACTCGAGATGGCAATAGCTCTGTTGAATCCCGCCTCTCTAAGGGCACTGTACGGGGGTATTTATAGGTGTCTGAGTGCCCAGCATCTTGGGTTAAGGACGCATGTGCCCTCTGGCGCCCAGGTCATCCCCGGAATATTCCCTTAAAGCAGGGTTACAGACTATAATTACAGGGAAGCCTTTACAGATTAGGCCTGTAATGCGCAGCGGCCGCGCAGGGCCTGCCATAATGGGTCGGATCACACGTGGGCCCCCATGTTGAGGCGAGGTTGCGGAACAAGACGACTTCGCTGTAGGCCTTCGTCTTTCGAGGCGTGGGACGAAGGGTAGAGTCTGCTAGTCGTCTTGTCTCCGTTGTTGCAGTGAATCCAGCGAAGGCATTGAGCGAAGGGGGGCGTCTTCGCCTTCGCTCCAACATTTGCCCTCCGAGGGACCAGTTCGACTAAGTCATCTGGTGCCGAAGGCGTCGCTAGATGGTGGAGACGCTGCCCTCGCTCGAAGTGGTTCCGCGGGGGTTTTTGACATGACCGTTGATTGACACCGCACTGTTGGATTGCGGGTTTCTCGAAGCATCGCGCCCTGTGTATAAAAGGGGGGGTGGGGTGGCGCGGTTTGAAATTTATCTTTCTGTGCACCGCTAAAACCCTAACCTCCCTTTTTCAAACTGTTCGCCTGCTCGTCTGCCCTCTTTGCTCCTGTTCGCCGGAGATCTGGCCCGTGTGAAGCAGACCGCCCGCCGCTGCCGAAGGTACGTAGCCATGCCGTCCTCTTCCTCTTCTGCTGCTAGTACACCGCCAGCCGGCGAATCGTCCGAGGAGACGCTGAGCAATGTGGCGGCGGAGGAGTTGCGTCCCGGCGACACAGTGGAATTTGGCGCGTCGCGGATGTCCTCGGTCCGCGTGCATGACATGCAACAGCTTGGGTATTTTGGCGGCGGAGTGGCACGTGTGCCGGGGGCAGAGGAGGTCCTCGAGCCAGAAGGCGAGCTGGTCGTCTTCGAGGCTTTTTTCGCCGCTGGCCTTCGTCTGCCCGCGCATCGATTTGTGGGAGAAGTTCTGCGCAGATTCGAAGTCCAGGTCCACCAGCTGACACCGAATGTCGTGGTGGCCCTGGCAAAGTATGTCTGGGCGACGACTTCGTACGGCGGGTAGCCCTCGGTCGAAGTCTTCGCGAAGCACTATTGTCGGCATTGGCAGAAAAGGAAAATCGGAAATAAGATTGCTCAATTTGAATCTTGCACATTTATGCCGAAGACCGGCAAGACTTCGATGGAAGTCGTGGAGTTGGTTCCCTGCGCCCGCAATAAGTGGTGCAACTGGTGGGAATTTTGGTTCTACGTTGCCGAAGGCACAGTCGAAGGCCAACCAGGGCTTCTCGTGGCCGTCATGTGTTCGCATTATTACGCGGAGTACCCGCAGTTTGAGGTAGCGGAGGAGGATGAAAACGAGGGGGCCCTTCGGTGTGTGGCCCGCATGAGTAGCGGGCGCGACCTCGTTGAGGAATTTGTCGGGTATGGGGTATGACCCTTGGCGCGTGGCTGGGCGCTAGGCGAAGTATGCCCTCGCCAGATGCCCTCCCGTGGCGGGATGTTGGTGCAGAGTCCTGCCTTTGCACTGGATCTGCATGGCCGAGATCCCGCCGCATTCGTGCGTGAAGCGGAAGACGGTGCGGCGAGGATTGTGGGGCGGTACGTGCCGAAGACGGAGGGTCTACGGAGCTAGGATATCCGCGGGGCCAATGACAGGCTGAATCGGGTCTTCGAGTTGAACCGCTTGCCCTACGGCGGTTACCCCGGGGAAGACGCCGCCGACCGCCGCGGGAAGAAACCGATGGGCGGTACCGAGGAAGGGCCATCGCAGGAGGCCGCCCCAGCCACTAAGAAGAGAAAATTAGGTACCGTGATGGGAAAAAGGGGGTGTCTCATAATTTTGTTGTGGAGTTGATGGAGACATGTGCGGCCCCCGAGGGGAGGATGTCTTCGCACGAGCTCCGGGAGTCTTCAGCGCGAATGCTGGAGGTTACCGAGGGTCGGTGGCCAAAGAATCTTCCGATCCCCTGGGCAGAGGGCGAAGACATGTCTACGTCTTGTATAGCTCGTGGATTGAAGATTTTCCCTTACGGATGGAATATTGCTGCTGTTGTGTCGACAGTGATGAACAAGGATCGGCAGGATGCTGCTGCGAAGCACCGGGCGATCGTCAGGCTCCCTGAGGCCAGGCCGAAGAGGGCGCGGAGGGGTGCGAAGGCTGCCATCCCCGGTGGTAGCCAGCCTTCGCTGGCTGCGAAGACGGCCGCGCCTGGATCTGGCAAGTTGCCGAAGAGCGCGAAGGCGGCCGGCGCTGGCGAGACCAAGTCCGCCCCGGAGGGGGCTATGAAGGTCCAGGAGCTGCCTTCGCCGGGGAAGCGTCTTGCCGACTTCGGCACAGACATTAGTGTGGACGACAATCTCGTCGGTAAGTTTTTTTTTGGACCGGTGATACGTTGTAGGGTCAAGCGAAGGGCAACTTGTTGCCGTCTCGCCTGCGGTGGCAACCACGGCGTCTGACGCGGTTTTTGGAGTGAAGGGTGGCGCTTTCAGCGCTGGCAGCGAGGTGTCGGCGGCCACTGCCGTCAAAGACGAGGCGGGCACTATGTCCCGCCGGCTGCGGGAAGCGTCGCTGCAGCTGAATCAAGTAAGTTGAGATAGGCTTTGTTGTGGGCCGCTTTCATGGTGATTGTGGACTGATGCGCGTCTGTTAGGCGGCCCAATTCGCTGACCGTGTGGCGTCGGGCGCCCTTACGACGGGCGTGGATGCCGAAGTCGAGAGACTTCGGGCGCAGCACGCGGACGCCGTCCGGGAAAAATCAGCTGCGGAGAGCAAAAACCGCCGGCTGGCGAAAAAGGTGGCCGCCCTGGAGAGCGAGAGGACGGACCTCCGGCGCCAGCTGGTGGAGGAAAGGAAGGAGGCCAATCAGGCCATCACCAAGGCGCAGACGGCGCAGGCGGAGGCCAAATTGGTGAGGGCGGAAGAGAGTCTCGCCAGCCAGCGCGCCGAGGAATGGGAGGCGCGGTTCAACGCTCTGCAGGCCCGCATGGAGAGGGCCGAGGCTTCTACTCGCGTGGAGGTTGAGCAGACGCGCAAACAGCTCGTGGACTCGTACCGCGAGCTGGGTGTGCGGACTGCTGACTTCGAGGTGCCCGACCGAGAGGCGGGCCTTCAGTTCCTCGAGTGGCTGCAAGAGGAGTTGCAAGTGCTCCCGACCATCGTGGCGGGCTTCATGTCGTATGCCTCCCTCGTCACCTGCGAGGGAGCTATGAATGCGCTGTCCCACGAGGGGTGCAGTCACTATGAGGTCTTCGACCGATCCGATGAAGATTTTGGGCGCGAGATTTTTAAGGTCGAAGACCCTGTGGTGAAGGACGCCGGGGGGCCTCTTCGACCGGATGTGGGGCCCCCACGGTCGGGAGGCGGTTAGGGAACGGGCTGACCGGGCGAGGGATCAGGTAAAGTTTGTGTTTTGTTTTGTGTTGTGGAATGTGGGTATACGCGGGTGTGCTGAATCAGTGTGCTGCGTTGCAGATGGCGCGTGCTGAGGAGGTGGAGGACTTCGGGCATCTGAACAGCGCGCTGCCCGAAGCGGAGGCCAACCCGGTGATGGCCGAGGCTAAGGTCGACCCAGCGCCGCTCCCGGAAATCGGTGAAGGTTCCCACGCTGCCCCTGCGTCGACTATGTCTGGTGGAGGCTCGCCGGCAGCCACTGGGCCGAAGGCGGAGGATCCCCCGAAGGCGGCGACGGAGCCGGCAGCGGAAGATCCCGTGGCGGCTGCTGGGTCTTCGCAGGTGGCTTAGTGTGTATGGGGTAGTTAGGGAATTTTGTCTATGTTACTGAACCTTGGTTGCTGCGCAGGTTCAGGATTTTGGGCCTGCGCACGCAACCGCTACTGCTAATTTTGTGGCGGCTTCGACCGTGATCTCTGGAAATGAATCGGATGGGTCTACGTCTAAGTTTTCTGAGTTTGACGACTCTGGGAGTTCGGTTTTGTGGACGGAAGAGTCTTCGGATGAGGGCTTAGATTACTTTGCGGCCTTGGATGTGGCTGAGGCGGAGGCTTCTTCGCGTGTTACGGATGCTGAAATTTTGCCTGGTCCGAGTGTTGGGCGTAGGCGGCGAAGGGCGGTGGCGAAGCGTAGAGTGAGCGGGTTTGATGGTGGTCGGCTTCGTGTGGGCAAGGCTGGTAGGTAGGAATTGTTGTCCTCGCCGGTTGGGGCGAGTATGGGTGAGGGGGAGTTGCGAAGGCTTTTTGAGGGTGAGGAGCTGAGGATAATGCTATTTAACTATAGGGAGATGGGGATCATTCCGAAGGTTGAACCAATGTAAGGTGTGATGACCTCGCTGTACGCGTGTAACTGTAGTTTGTATGGTAAGGTTGACTGCCTTCACGCATCTGGCTGTGTTCGTAAGGCGTTGCGCACCTGGTCTGGTACGTTTATTGTGTCGGTCCGGCTGCGCCTTCCATTTTTTGCGCACCTGTGGTTTGTATGATGCCCTCGCTGTACGCGTGTAACTGATGTAATGCGCCTTCGATTTTTTGCACTCGTTATGCTCGGCCGGCTGCACCCTTAGGCGACTTTTGCACGGATAATCTTTTGGAGGGGACTTGGAATTTACGCACTTGTTGTGCTAGTCCGGCTGCACCCTTAGGCGACTTTTGCGTGGATTGTCTTTTGGAGAAGACTTCGATTTACGCACTTGTTGTGCTAGCCCGGCTGCACCCTTAGGCGACTTTTGCACGGATTGTCTTTTGGAGAAGACTTCGATTTACGCACCTGTTGTGCTAGTCCGGCTACACCCTTAGGCGACTTTTGCACAGATAGTCTTCGAATTTACGCACTTGTTGTGCTAGTCCGGCTGCACCCTTAGGCGACTTTTGCACGGATAGTCTTTTTGAGAAGACTTCGAATTTACGCACTTGTTGTGCTAGTCTAGCTGCACCCTTGGGCAACTTTTGTGCGGACTGTCGCACGCAAGGGTGGCCATTGCTGCCCCTCGCGGTGACTTTTGTGTCGGTCGAATGTCGAAGACCGTTGATGCGGTCTTTTTCGACGTAGTTTTTGCGGGGGATTTTTCGCGTATATATTACATGGCTCCGCCTCGTTAAAAACCTCACCCCCCGGGAGGAAAAGAGTGCGGGCCGGCTTAAAAACTGTTCTACGGATTACAAGGGCGAAGTGGCCCTGAGGAGTTAAACAAAAAATTTGCGAAGATTATCAATGTTCCAAGAATGTTCTAAGTCTTCGCCGGATGGCGTTGTGAGCCTGTATGCGCTGGGGGACGCCTTCGTCTTGACGATGAAAGGGCCCTCCCATTTTGGCTGCAACTTGCCCCGGGACTCTATCCGAGCTGTCCGGACGAGTACGAGGTCTCCTTCGTTGAATTCCATCGGGATGACTGTGTGGTCGCGCCATGCTTTTGTCTGAGCTTGGTATTTGTTCAGAGCCTGTAGGGCGAAGACGCGGTCTCCGTCGATGAGATCCTTCGAAGTAGGCTCATCTACGTCGGGGACGGCCGATGCGACTGTTCGTGGTGACCCATGTTTTATTTCTTGCGGAGTCATAGCCTCCGATCCGTATAGAAGGTGAAAAGGGGTGAACCCAGTCGCCCTGCACTCGGTCGTGTTCAGCGCCCAGACCACTTCGGGTAACAGGTCGGGCCACTTGCCTTTTTTGTCGTCGAGGAGCATTTTCTTGATGGCTGTGAAAATTTTGCCGTTGGCGCGTTCCACGACTCCGTTGGATTGGGGGTGGTACACTGAGGCGAAGGCAAGCTTGGTGCCGATGGAGAAGCAGAAATCCTTGAAGTCTTGGCTGTCGAATTGCTTGCCGTTGTCGACTGTGAGTTCAGACGGGACTCCGAAGCGGCAAACAATATTTTGCCAGAAGAATTTCTGGGCTGTCTTCGATGTTATCGTGGATACAGCCCTCGCCTCAATCCATTTGGTGAAATACTCAATGGCGACAAAGGTGAACTTGAGGTTCCCCTGAGCCGTGGGCAGGGGTCCTACAATGTCCAGGCCCTAGTGCTGAAGAGGCCACGTGTGGGCGATCAGCTTCGTGAATTGCGAAGGGCTTCTCGAGTGTGGAGAAAATTTCTGACAGGCTTCACAGGACCTTGTGACCCAATTTGCGGTGCAAATCATGGCGGGCCAGTAAAAACCTTGACGAATCACCTTTGCTGCTAGGGCCCTAGGCCCTGCGTGAGAGCCGCAAGTCCCGCTGTGGACCTCGCGTAGAATTTGGACGCCTTCAATCTCGGTGACGCACTTAAGCATCGGTTGGCTGACCCCCTTCTTGTAAAGTTGGCCTTCGATCAACGCGAAGTCCCGGCTTCGGTGTTTGAGGCGCTTGGCCTCGTTGATGTCGGTTGGATGGTAATACCCCTGCAGGAACAAGGTTATTGGTGCCCGCCAGTCTTCGGTCATGATGAGGTTGACTATGCGGTGGCCCTCGCTGTCATTGGTTATTTGGAGCCCCTCTGGGCTGTGGACGACTGGCGTGCCGATGACGTGGTAGAACACGTCGGAGGGTAGGGCCTCGCCCCTGGCGGCTGCCTTGGCCAATGCATCAGCCTCCTCGTTCTTGGCGCGGTCCACGTGTTGCAACGTAAAACCCTTGAATTGTCTTTCGAGGGTGCGGATGGCCGCGAGGTACTACATGAGTGCGGGGTCCTTCGCTGCATAGTCTTTCTCGACCTGGCCGGCGACTAACTTGGAGTCTGTTCTGATGATGCAGGTGGTGACGCCGAGTGCCCTTAGCTTGCGAAGGCCGAGGATGACAGCCTCGTATTCTGCTATGTTGTTGGTGCACCTATCAGACTCCAAGGCAAAGCTGAGGCGTGTTGCGTATCTGTGCTTGATCCCGGTGGGCGAAGTAATGACTGCAGCGGCGCCTGCCCCCGCATGGCACCATGCGCCGTCGCAATGGATTGTCCATACTTTTTCTATGGTTGGGTCCGGCTGTGTCATTGGCCCGGTCCAGTCGACGACGAAGTCTGCCAGGACTTGTGATTTGATGGCTATCCTGGGTTCAAATGTGATGTGGTAGCCGGAGAGTTCGGCTGCCCACTTGGCAATCCGTACTGATGCCTCCGGGTTTCTGAACAATTCGCCGAGTCCTCTATCTGAGGTGACCCGGACCTTGAATGCCTCAAAATAATGGCGCAATTTGCGCGAGGCCATCACGACTGCATAGGCGATCTTTTCCAGTTCCGTCATATTACATTTTGATGTTGTGAGTACTTCAGAGACGTAATAAACTGGACATTGCCTAGTCACGCCCTCTCGGGTCTGCTCTTGAACTAGTGCTGCGCTGACCGCATGTGGCGAAGCCGCAACATAGAGCAATAGGGGTAGCAAAGGGTCAGGGCTTGTAAGAATCGCCAATTCCGACAAGTACTGTTTTAGTGAAGCGAAGGCCGCCGCCTGCTCTGGCCCCCATGCGAAGTCTTTTGCGCTGCGAAGTGTTTTGAGGAAAGGGAGGCTCCGCTCTGCGGACTTGGAGATGAATCTGTTGAGGGCGGCCAACCTGCCTGTCAGTCGTTGCACCTCTCTGGCTGACTGCGGGGGGCGTCATATTGATGATAGCCTGGATTTTGGTTGGAGTGGCCTCAATTCCGCGGTGTGATACCAGGTAGCCCAAGATTTCCCCTGGCGAACTCCGAAGACGCACTTTTCGGGGTTGAGGCGAAGTCGTGCGTTCCGCATGTTCGCGAACGTTTCGGCGAGGTTAGCCAGGTGGTCTTCCTTGCTTCTGCTGGCGACGACGATGTCGTCCACATATGTGAATATATTTCTGCCGACCTGGCTCTCGAGCACCGTTTTGGTGAGTCGGGAGAAGGTGGACCCGACGTTCTTAAGTCCCTCCGGCATTCTGATGAAACAATACGTGCCGAAGGGTGTTATGAAGCTGGTGCTTGCCTTGTCCTCCTCCTTCATATATATTTGGTGGTAGCCGGAGAAGCAGTCAAGGAGTGACATGACTTCGCACCCGGCCGCGCTATCGACGATTTTGTCGATCCGAGGCAGCGGGAAATTGTCCTTGGGGCAGGCCTTGTTAAGACTGGTGAAGTCTATGCACATCCGCCATTTGCCGCTCTTCTTCTGCACCATCACCACATTGGCGAGCCATGTGGGGTAGGCGATTGGCTCGATGAATTTGGCTTCGAGCAGGCGATGCACCTCGGCCTTGGCGGCTTCCGTCTTCTCGTCAGACATCTTACGCAGCCGTTGTTTCTTCAGCCACATCGAAGGGTCGATTCCTAAGCCGTGCTCGATGATGGAGCGACTGACTCCGACTAGGTCGAGCGCGGACCAGGCGAAGACGTCTTTATTCTTGGACAGACAGCAAAGGAGCCTCTCCTCATCATGCGAAGTGAGGTCTTCGCTGATGGTAATCGTCTGCTGGGGCGTTGCCTGGTCGAGGGGGACAGTCTTGGTCCCGTCGTTGCTCTACAGCTGTGCTTTTTCATGCTCTTTGGCGGTTGGATTGGCAGACTCGGGGACTTCGCGTTGGGCCGTGAGGCAGTGTACGTTTTTTTGTCCGGGGACGAAGTCTCTTTCTATGTTACGCGCAACCTGCTGGTTGCCGTAAATTGTGATGGCACCTTGCGGACCTGGGATCTTCATGCACAGGTAAAGTCCGTGGATAGCTGCCTCAAACTTGTTGATGGAGCCTCGGCCCATTATGGCGTTGTACGGGTACACCATGTCGACGATGTCGAACGTGACTTGCTCACTTCGGGCATTGGGTGCTACACCGAAGGAGAGGGGCAACTCTATTTTGCCGACGGGGAAGGTGCCCTTGCCGCCGAAGCCGTACAGGGGGTTGTCCGAGGGCTTGAGCAGGATGTGGCTTATGCCCATGCGATCAAAGGCATGGAGGAAAATGATATCCGCCTGGCTGCCATTGTCGACTAAGACTTTGTGCAAGTCCCAGCCTGCGACGCTGCAGTTGATGACCATGGCATCGATGTGGGGGGCACTGTGTAGATCGACGTCTCGGGCGTCAAAGGTTAATGGCACGTGGGACCATTTTGTCTGCATGACCGGGCCGGTGATGGCGACGTGGTTGATACTGCGGTAATGGTCCCTCTTCTACCGCTTTGTGTCGAAGTCGGCGCTGGACCCCCTAGTAATCATATGAATGACTCCGTGATACGGTTGATCGGCGAAGTCCTCTTGCTTGGGGGCTTGGGGGTGGTTTGGGTGGTGGATGTTTTGCTGTTGATGGTGTGGGGGTGGGGGTGGGGGAGGTACGATTTGTACATCCTGGTGGTGTTGGTATGCGTGGTGCGGTGGAGGCGGAGTGTAACGCCCTGAATTTGGGGGTAGAGTTTTTTCTTCTTTTCTCTCACCAAATTCAGGCGTTACCCTTTTTCTTTTTTCTCGTTCCCTCGCTAAACCTTGATCTTTTCCAAAGTTATAGCGGGTTTTGGCTTTAGACCCCGTGTAAAGCAAAACCTTAAAATACTTTATTTTGGGTGTTGCATCATGCCGAAGCACATTTCTTTGTCTGATGTTGAGTGTTCGTCTCGTTCCGTTCCGGATTTCGATTCGCGATTTAATTCCATTTAGTGGTCCGCGCTCGTTGTGGGTTTTCGATCCATGAAGTGGCCCGGCCCAGCCTAGCCCAGCCCAGCCTAGCCCAGCCCGGCCCGGTCCGGCCCGGCCCTGCGCGCCCCTGGCGCCCAAACCCCCCCCCCCCCCCATGCGCCCCCCTTCTCCCTTTCTCTCTCATTTGGATCTCCCGTGCAACAACCTCTCCTCTCCCTCTTCCACCTCTCTCTCCCCGTGCTGCCCTAGGATTTGGAGATGGCGATCACCGGATTTTGGACCCCGAGGTGAGCTCCCCTCCCCTTCTCCTCTCTCTCTCCCTCTCCCTCCTCTTCTTCCCCACCCCCCGCGCGCGCCCTCCCTCTCCCCCTGCCCGCGCGCGACCCCCGCTCGGCCTCCCTCCCCGGCGGCGGCGCAGCCCCGCTCAGCCCCCTCGGCGCGGCGGTGCGGCCCCCGCTCGGCCCCCTCGGCCCCGGCGGCGCGCGGCCCCCCGCCCGGCCCCCCCCCGGCGGCGCTCGGCCCCCGCCCCGGCCCCCGGCGGCGCTCGGCCCCGCCCCCTGCCCCGCCCCGGCCCCCGGCGGCGCTCGCCCCCCCCCCCCCCCCGCCCTCCCCTGGCCCGCGGCGGCGCGGCCCCGCCCCCTGCCCCCCGGCGGCGCGCGGCCCCCGCCCCGTGCGCGTCGGCGCGGCCCCGGCGCGCCCCCGGCGTGGCCCGGCGCGGCCCCGGCGGCTCCCTGCTCGCCCAGCGTGGCCCTGCGCGGCCCCCGGCCCCCGGCGTGGCCCCCGGCGCTGTCCGGCCCCCGGCGTGGCCCTGCGCGCCCCCGGCGCGGCCCCTGGCTGGTTCAACCGCCCCGGCCCCGGTTCAACCGCCCCGTGCCCCGGCTCGGCCGCCCGTTCCCGCGCCCGGCCTCGTCCGACCGTGTCCCCGCTCGCCCGCGCTCGCGGTGATTATTTTTAGTCGGTAGTTAACGTCAAACTCCGTTAGTTAGCATGCTGCGTCGCGTGCTTCGCCGCGCGACGGATTTGTCTAATTTCAGATTCTATCTGTGTGTTGCGTCGTGCGCTTCGTCGCGCGACGATTCATTTTAATTTCAGGTTGTTTAAGGTGTAACGCCGCGTGTGTATTCACGCGACATTCCACTTTGGACTCAGTTTAGTCGACGTATGCCGTCGTGCGTTTCGTCGCGCGACGCTTAACGTCTCCTCATAACTAAGGCGAAGTGTCTCGTTGCGTGCTCGGTCACGCGACGAGTCGTTAACTTCTTAATTTGTTTTAGAGTGCTATGTCGCGCGTCTCGCCGCGCGACCATCCTTTTTATTTATCTCTACCTGCTTATAATGATTAGACATGAAACATGACTTTACTTTACGCTAAACATAGTGTCTACGTTAAATTTCCTTCCATTAAGCGAGTGGTTAAATTATAATCATGTAACGTGACCGTTTCCCGACTGTCTTGTTCTCTTTCTCTCTTAACTATAACTGCGAGCCTGCGTGGAACGTCAGTTTACTTAATGCATTCTATTGTATGGTGTACTGTTCTTTTGTATTAAATATGTGGATGTATGTATGTTTGCGCTCGCATAGAGGACGATCCGGTCGGAGAGCCCGAAGAACCCGTAGGAGAAGCCCCTGAGCAGCAGTCGGTTGGTGGAGGCAAGTGTCCTTTGACCTATCTCTGTCCTATTCATTCTTTAATTCACCTCCCGCATTACACATTTATACCTAAGGATTGACTAGCTTTTGTTATCCATGTCCTTGTTTACCTATTTGGGTCGGTTTATTATTGTTTAGCTTCATGCTATTGCTCAAACTCTAATCAATGAACATGATGAGATTATATATGATACGCTGTTTTCCCCTCTCTTATTATGATATTATACTTGTGGCTTTTAAGGGGGCTCGAGCGGTTTCTCGAGTGCCTCTCCGTAAGGACCTCCTCTATGGATGACCGCCCGGGAAAACAGTGCAACCATGAGGGTGGAATGGGACGCCCTTAGCTGAATAATTAGAGGAACCGGGGTGTAGTTCGCTTAGCCGTCGTGCCGTCAATGGGGCTCGGTGTATGCGGCTCGCTCTGCCAAGGTTGATTTGTCCCTTGGGGAGGAGTGCGGTACATTTAGGAAACCTAACGGGCGACTACAGTCCCGGGGAATCTTTGTAAAGGCTACGTAGTGATGCCCTGCTGGGTCACCTTGGTAGTGATCAATGGAGAGTCATGATCTCCGGGCAGAAAGGGAATCACGGCTTGTGGGTAAAGTGCACAACCTCTGCAGAGTGTTTGAAAACTGATATATCAGCCGTGCTCGCGGTTATGAGCGGCCAAGGGAGCTCCAGTGATTAGTGGTACTTGATCAGAGACATTTTGGTTTACAGGTGACAATGAGGATGGTTATGATTATGCTTATGGTAATGGTAAGTGGTATTCTTTCCGTTTGGAAAGGGTACTTTGGGTTAATAACTTGGGTTAATGCTAAAACCTGGCTTTCTACTAGTAAATAATAAACTGACCAACTAAAAGCAACTGCTTGACTTACCCCCACATAAAGCTAGTCCACTACAGCCAAACAGGATACTTGCTGAGTATGTTGATGTGTACTCACTCTTGCTCTACACACCAAACCCCCCCAGGTTGTCAGCATTGCAACCACTGCTCAGGAGAAGATGAAGCTGTGGAAGGAGACTTCCAGGAGTTCCAAGACTACGACGAGTTCTAGGTGTGGGTTAGCGGCAACCCCCAGTCGGCTGCCTGTGAAGGCCGCGGTTATCTACGTTTCTTTTCCGCACTTTGATTTATTGTAAGGACTATATGGACGTCTCAGACGTATGATGTAATCGACTATTATTTCCCCTTTTAATACTATTTTGAGCACTGTGTGATGATGTCCATGTTATGTAACTGCTGTGTACGTGAATAACTGATCCTGGCACGTACATGGTTCGCATTCGGTTTGCCTTCTAAAACCGGGTGTGACATAAGTGGTATCAAAGCCGTGCTGACTGTAGGACCGCTAACCTAGAGTAGAATGGTCGTTCTAAGGATTATAGACCTCTGTCACTGCCTTGACTTTGATATCCCTTCAAAAGTTGGTCATACCGACCAAACCTATGTTCTACTATATATTATACCTTGCTGAAAATTATGTTTTATTCTGATCCTTCATTTATTTATGATTCATTACTTGCTGGTCATATTGATTCTATTCTCACCCTTTTGCTTGCGATGTCTTTTGTAGATGGCTCGACTTAGACACACTGCACGAAAGTCCGTCATCCCCTTCTTACCCTCCCGCCTTGCTGAGCGTCCGCTTCGCCGTCCCGTGGCCGGACAGTCCAGCCACTTGGAGAGACTGCACCACAGCCTGCATGAGGAGCAGGAACGTCGACGACAGGAGCAGCAGGGCTCTTCTTTCTCGCTCCAACAGGAGATAGAGTCTGTGAGGAGCTGCTCTCCTGTGCTTCCCCTGAAGGCGCCCCCTGCACCACCACTGGGCGCCCCAGCTTCTGGAGTAGCTGCTGGAGGAGACCCAGACGACGGAGGTGGCGACGACAGCCCGAGCCACGACACCGACCTCCCTGCTGACCATGAGCCGGAAGGATGGGTTGCTCGACCCATCACTCGCGACGCTGCTCGCGGGTGTCACTTCCACGACGCGCTCGACACCCTGCTACGTCGGGCACTTGACCGGCGTACTTGGTCCATCGAGTATCGCTGTGTGGTCTACCAGCATAGTCGCGGGATCTACCCAGACCGCTGGGAGGCAACCTGTTTGGTGCGCCGTCCGGAGAACAGTCTCTAGGGCGCGGAGGCTTGCTCAGAGCACTATTCTATCTCTGAGCGGGACTCAGCTGAGGCAGCCATGCAGGATGCTGCACGGCGTGCGCTTTCACACTACTGCTCGGTTCTCGGTGGGGTAGCTGACGGTCTCGACCTGAAGTATTACCCCCGCCGTCCATCTGGCAGCACAGGAGGCGTGATTGTTTCACCTACTGGTGAGGACAATCCTAGGTTGAGCAGCACAGTCAACCTAGCCGCCGTGCTAAACACGGAGCTGGACCATGCACTAGACGAGCTGAGTAGGGCTCGTGCTGAGATCGCCCTGCTGCGGGCTGAGCGCGCGGAACGTCGTCACTTGGATGATGGTTCCCCCGCTCCCGTTGGGACTCAGCACCCGTACCGCTCACCTCGGCGTGGACACCAGTCTTATGGCAATCCCGACTGCAAGACCAAGATAAATCTAGAACCATAGCTCGTTAGAGTTGGATCTTGTAATTAATACGAAATATATATACATAGAAGCTTCAGTCTTAGCGTTAGTCTCGGTCTTAGTTAGTCTTAGTTAGACAGGGTCGTTTGCTATATCCTGTGCATTTATGTTTGTCATGATGAACTATGTTTGGTTTGGATCTTTGTAATGATTGTCACCAGAGTGTGGGTATCCCCTGCATTTTGGCTTACCTATTATGTTAATGGAGTTAGTTATATAGTTGGGAAACCCTTTATTCTACTTTCCTCTTTATCTGAGAAGTTGTGTGGTCTGCGATGGAGATCAGTGAAGATGCTCATCTGTTCAGTGCTGTTGAAGAATTCTACACTCTTTTCTTATGCTGCAAGATTTGCCAGATCAGTTCTGATGTGTGGTTGCATTCTGCAGATGTCAGAGAACAGGCGCAGAGGAGGAAGGCGTGCTCAGCAGGAGCGAGCCGCTCCGCAGGATGAGGTGCCCCAGCAGCAGCACCTGCCACCCCCGCCCCCGATGTCGATCGAGCAGATGTTTCTGATGCAGACTCAAGCGGTTCAAGCCATCGGTCAGAATCTGGCCGCCATTCAGTAGCAGCAATAGCAGCAAGCACCACCCCAGCCTCAGATGCCTCAGATGCCCAGAGACAAGCGTGCTGAATTCATGAGAGGTCATCCCCCAACGTTCGCTCACTCTTCTGACCCCATGGATGCTGAAGATTGGCTGCGCACTGTGGAGCGGGAGTTGCATACCGCTCAGTGTGACGACAGGGAGAAAGTCTTGTATGGTCCTCGTCTGTTGAGAGGAGCAGCCCAATCATGGTGGGAGTCTTACCTCGCCACCCATGCCAACCCCGATGCCATCACCTGGGAAGAGTTCAGAGGTAGCTTTCGTCAGTACCATGTGCCTGCAGGTCTGATGACAGTGAAGAAGGAGGAGTTCCTGGCCCTCAAGCAAGGGTCATTATCTGTCAGTGAGTATCGAGACAGGTTTCTGCAGTTGTCTCGCTACGCTCCTGAAGATGTCAACACCGACGCCAAGCGACAATACCGTTTCTTGAGAGGCTTGGTTGACCCTCTACACTACCAACTGATGAATCATACCTTCTCGACATTCCAGCACCTGATTGACAGAGCAATCATGACAGAAAGGAAGCGTAAGGAGATGGAGGATCGTAAGCACAAGATCAGTGGACCCCAGCCTGGAAGCAACAGCCGCCCTCGTTTCTCAGGCAATCAACCTCAGCAGTTCAGGCAGAACCAGCGTCCACCTCAGCAGCATCAGCAGTTCCAAAGGCAGTATCCTCAGCATCAGTACCAGAACCGTCAGAGCAATCAGTCAGGAGGTCAGTTTCAGAGGCAGAATCAGCAGACACCTTGTCTTCCTGCCCCAGCAAACCAGCAGAACAGTTAGGCAGCACCAGCTCAGGTTGGAAATAGAGCATGTTTCCACTGTGGAGAGCAAGGCCACTGGGTGATGCAATGTCCGAAGAAGGCAGCCCAGCAGCAGTCAGGCCCCAATGCCCCAGCAAAGCAGAATGTGTCTCAGCCTGGAGCAGGCAACCGCTCTCAACCGCGCTATAATCATGTGAGACTGAACCACTTGGAGGCTGAAGCAGTTCAGGAGACTCCCGGCATGATAGTAGGTATGTTCCCAGTCGACTCCCATATTGCAGAAGTGTTATTTGATACTGGAGCAACGCATTCTTTCATTACTGCATCATGGGTAGAAGCACATAATCTTCCAATTACTACCATGTCAACCCCCATTCAAATTGACTCAGCCGGTGGTATAATTCGAGCCGATAGCATTTGTTTGAATGTAAGTGTGGAAATAAGGGGGATAGCGTTTCCCGCTAACCTTATAGTAATGGGTACTCAGGGAATAGATGTCATCCTAGGGATGAATTGGCTAGATAAGTATCAGGCAGTTATCAGTTGTGATAAAAGGACAATCAAGTTGGTGTCCCCACTAGGAGAGGAAGTGGTGACCGAGTTAGTCCCGCCTGAGCCGAAGAGAGGAAGTTGTTATCAGATGGCTGTCGATAGCAGTGAAGCAGACCCAATTGAGAGTATCAAGGTTGTGTCTGAATTCCCAGATGTGTTTCCAAAGGACTTACCGGGTATGCCACCAGAGCGGAAAGTTGAGTTTGCCATAGAGCTTCTTCCTGGAACCGCCCCTATCTTTAAGAGAGCTTACAGAATATCCGGACCAGAGTTGGTTGAGCTTAAGAAGCAGATTGATGAGCTGTCAGAGAAAGGTTACATCCGGCCAAGCACCTCGCCTTGGGCCGCTCCTGTCTTGTTTGTGGAAAAGAAAGATGGCACCAAGAGGATGTGTATCGATTATCGAGCTTTGAATGAAGTCACGATCAAGAACAAGTACCCTTTGCCCAGAATAGAAGATCTGTTCGACCAGTTGAGAGGAGCCAGTGTGTTCTCCAAGATTGATCTGAGGTCAGGTTATCATCAGCTCAGGATCCGACCTTCGGACATTCCGAAGACGACATTCATTACCAAGTATGGTTTGTATGAGTTCACAGTGATGTCTTTTGGTTTGACTAATGCACCAGCGTTCTTCATGAACTTGATGAACAGTGTATTCATGGATTATCTCGATAAGTTTGTGGTGGTATTCATTGATGACATTCTGGTTTATTCTCAAAGCGAAGAAGAACATGCAGATCATTTGAGGATGGTATTGCAGAGATTGCGAGAGCACCAGTTGTATGCAAAGTTGAGCAAGTGTGAGTTCTGGATCAGTGAAGTCCTGTTCTTGGGTCACATAATCAACAAAGAAGGATTGGCTGTGGATCCGAAGAAAGTGGCAGACATTCTGAACTGGAAAGCGCCAACGGATGCTCGAGGAATCAAGAGCTTCATTGGAATGGCCGGATATTATCGGCAATTCATTGAAGGGTTTTCGAAGATTGCGAAACCAATGACAGCGTTGCTAGGCAACAAGGTTGAGTTCAAGTGGACCCAGAAATGTCAAGAGGCCTTTGAAGCGCTGAAAGAGAAGTTGACAACAGCGCCTGTCTTAGTCTTGCCTGATGTGCACAGGCCCTTCTCGGTGTATTGTGATGCTTGTTACACAGGTTTGGGATGCGTATTGATGCAAGAGGGAAGAGTTGTGGCTTACTCGTCCCGACAGCTGAAGGTTCATGAGAAGAACTACCCAATCCATGACCTAGAGTTGGCAGCAGTGGTTCACGCGCTGAAGACATGGAGGCACTATCTGTATGGACAGAAATGCGATGTTTACACAGACCACAAGAGTCTGAAGTACATATTCACTCAGTCAGAATTGAATATGAGGCAGCGAAGATGGTTAGAGTTGATCAAAGACTATGAGTTGGAGATCCATTACCATCCAGGCAAAGCGAACGTAGTGGCAGATGCTTTGAGCAGAAAGAGTCAAGTCAATCTGATGGTCGCTCGTTCGATGCCTTATGAGTTGGCCAAGGAGTTCGACAGGTTGAGTCTCGGATTTCTGAACAATTCGCGAGGAGTCACAGTTGAATTGGAACCTACCTTGGGGCGCGAAATCAAAGAAGCGCAGAAGAATGATGAGAAGATCAGTGAGATCCGGCGACTGATTCTAGATGGCAGAGGCAAAGATTTTCGAGAAGATGCAGAAGGCGTGATATGGTTCAAAGACCGCTTGTGTGTTCCCAATGTCCAGTCCATTCGGGAGTTGATTCTCAAGGAAGCTCATGAGACAGCCTATTCGATTCACCCTGGTAGTGAGAAGATGTATCAGGATCTGAAGAAGAAATTCTGGTGGTACGGAATGAAGAGGGAAATCGCAGAGCATGTGGCTATGTGCGATAGTTGCCGAAGAATTAAGGCAGAGCACCAGAGACCAGCTGGATTGTTGCAACCGTTGCAGATCCCTCAGTGGAAATGGGATGAAATCGGTATGGATTTCATAGTCGGATTGCCTCGCACTCGAGCCGGCTACGATTCCATTTGGGTAGTAGTGGACCGTTTGACCAAGTCAGCCCACTTCATACCAGTCAAGACCAACTACAGCAGTGCAGTACTGGCAGAGTTGTATATGTCTCGGATCGTTTGTCTTCATGGTGTGCCAAAGAAGATAGTGTCAGACAGAGGAACGCAGTTCACCTCTCATTTCTGGCAGCAGTTGCATGAAGCCTTGGGCACACATCTGAATTTCAGTTCAGCTTATCATCCGCAGACAGATGGCCAAACTGAAAGGACCAATCAAATTCTCGAAGATATGTTGAGAGCCTGTGCGCTGCAAGATCAGTCCGGATGGGACAAGCGATTGCCTTATGCAGAGTTTTCCTATAACAACAGTTACCAGGCCAGTTTGAAGATGTCACCGTTTTAGGCGCTCTATGGAAGGAGTTGCAGAACTCCGTTGCAATGGGATCAGCCTGGAGAAAAGCAGGTGTTTGGGCCAGACATTCTGCTTGAAGCCGAAGAGAACATCAAGATGGTCCGAGAGAATCTGAAGATAGCGCAATCAAGGCAGCGAAGCTATGCGGACACAAGAAGAAGAGAGCTGAGTTTCGAAGTCGGAGACTTTGTCTATCTGAAAGTGTCACCGATCAGAGGAGTCAGAAGATTCGGAGTGAAAGGCAAGCTAGCACCCCGCTACATTGGTCCGTACCAGATCCTCTCAAAGCGTGGAGAAGTGGCCTATCAGCTCAGTCTGCCAGAGAATTTGTCAGCTGTGCATGATGTCTTTCATGTGTCTCAGTTGAAGAAGTGCTTGCGTGTGCCAGAAGAGCAGTTGCCAGTGGAAGGTCTTGAAGTCCAAGAGGACTTGACCTACACAGAGAAGCCAGCGCAAATCCTTGAGGTTGCAGATAGAGTCACCCGAAGGAAGACCATCACGATGTGCAAAGTTAGATGGAATCACCACTCTGAGGAAGAAGCAACCTGGGAGCGTGAAGATGATCTGATGGCTAAATACCCTGAGCTCTTTGCTAGCCAACCCTGAATCTCGAGGGCGAGATTCTTTTAAGAGGGATAGGTTTGTAACGCCCTGAATTTGGGGGTAGAGTTTTTTCTTCTTTTCTCTCACCAAATTCAGGCGTTACCCTTTTTCTTTTTTCTCGTTCCCTCGCTAAACCTTGATCTTTTCCAAAGTTATAGCGGGTTTTGGCTTTAGACCCCGTGTAAAGCAAAACCTTAAAATACTTTATTTTGGGTGTTGCATCATGCTGAAGCACATTTCTTTGTCTGATGTTGAGTGTTCGTCTCGTTCCGTTCCGGATTTCGATTCACGATTTAATTCCATTTAGTGGTCCGCGCTCGTCGTGGGTTTTCGATCCGCGAAGTGGCCCGGCCCAGCCTAGCCCAGCCCAGCCTAGCCCAGCCCGGCCCGGTCCGGCCCGGCCCTGCGCGCCCCTGGCGCCCAAACCCCCCCATGCGCCCCCCTTCTCCCTCTCTCTCTCATTTGGATCTCCCGCGCAACAACCTCTCCTCTCCCTCTTCCACCTCTCTCTCCCCGTGGTGCCCTAGGATTTGGAGACGGCGATCACCGGATTTTGGACCCCGAGGTGAGCTCCCCTCCCCTCCCCTTCTCCTCTCTCTCTCCCTCTCCCTCCTCTTCTTCCCCCCCCCCCCCCCCCGCGCGCCCTCCCTCTCCCCTTGCCCGCGCGCGACCCCCGCTCGGCCTCCCTCCCCGGCGGCGGCGCGGCCCCGCTCGGCCCCCTCGGCGCGGCGGTGCGGCCCCCGCTCGGCCCCGGCGGCGCGCGGCCCCCCGCCCAGCCCCCGGCGGCGCTCGGCCCCGCCCCTGCCCCGCCCCGGCCCCCGGCGGTGCTCGGCCCGCCCCCTCCCCCCCCCCCGCCCTCCCCTGGCCCGCGGCGGCGCGGCCCCGCCCCCTGCCCCCCGGCGGCGCGCGGCCCCCACCCCGTGCGCGGCGGCGCGGCCCCGGCGCGGCCCCGGCGGCTCCCTGCTCGCCCGGCGTGGCCCTGCGTGCCCCCAGCGCGGCCCCCGGCGTGGCCCTGCGCGCCCCCGGCGCGGCCCCTGGCCGGTTCAACCGCCCCGGCCCCAGTTCAACCGCCCCGTGCCCCGGCTCGGCCGCCCGTTCCCGCGCCCGGCCTCGTCCGACCGTGTCCCCGCTCGCCCGCGCTCGCGGTGATTATTTTTAGTCGGTAGTTAACGTCAAACTCCGTTAGTTAGCGTGCTGCGTCGCGCGCTTCGCCGCGCGACGGATTTGTCTAATTTCAGATTCTATCTGTGTGTTGCGTCGTGCGCTTCGTCGCGCGACGATTCATTTTAATTTCAGGTTGTTTAAGGTGTAACGCCGCGTGTGTATTCACGCGACGTTCCACTTTGGACTCAGTTTAATCGACGTATGTCGTCGTTCGTTTCGTCACGCGACGCTTAACGTCTCCTCATAACTAAGGCGAAGTGTCTCGTTGCGTGCTCGGTCGCGCGACGAGTCGTTAACTTCTTAATTTGTTTTAGAGTGCTATGTCGCGCGTCTCGCCGCGCGACCATCCTTTTTATTTATCTCTACCTGCTTATAATGATTAGACATGAAACATGACTTTACTTTACGCTAAACATAGTGTCTACGTTAAATTTCCTTCCATTAAGCGAGTGGTTAAATTATAATCATGTAACATGACCGTTTCCCGACTGTCTTGTTCTCTTTCTCTCTTAACTATAACTGCGAGCCCGCGTGGAACATCAGTTTACTTATTGCATTCTATTGTATGGTGTACTGTTCTTTTGTATTAAATATGTGGATGTATGTATGTTTGCGCTCGCATAGAGGACGATCCGGTCGGAGAGCCCGAAGAACCCGTAGGAGAAGCCCCTGAGCAGCAGTCGGTTGGTGGAGGCAAGTGTCCTTTGACCTATCTCTGTCCTATTCATTCTTTAATTCACCTCCCGCATTACACATTTATACCTAAGGATTGACTAGCTTTTGTTATCCATGTCCTTGTTTACCTATTTGGGTCGGTTTATTATTGTTTAGCTTCATGCTATTGCTCAAACTCTAATCAATGAACATGATGAGATTATATATGATACGCTGTTTTCCCCTCTCTTATTATGATATTATACTTGTGGCTTTTAAGGGGGCTCGAGCGGTTTCTCGAGTGCCTCTCCGTAAGGACCTGTTCTATGGATGACCGCCCGGGAAAACAGTGCAACCATGAGGGTGGAATCGGACGCCCTTAGCTGAATAATTAGAGGAACCGGGGTGTAGTTCGCTTAGCCGTCGTGCCGTCAATGGGGCTCGGTGTATGTGGCTCGCTCTGCCAAGGTTGATTTTTCCCTTGGGGAGGAGTGCGGTACATTTAGGAAACCTAACGGGCGACTACAGTCCCGGGGAATCTTTGTAAAGGCTACGTAGTGATGCCCTGCTGGGTCACCTTGGTAGTGATCAATGGAGAGTCATGATCTCCGGGCAGAAAGGGAATCACGGCTTGTGGGTAAAGTGCACAACCTCTGCAGAGTGTTTGAAAACTGATATATCAGCCGTGCTCGCGGTTATGAGCGGCCAAGGGAGCTCCAGTGATTAGTGGTACTTGATCAGAGACATTTTGGTTTACAGGTGACAATGAGGATGGTTATGATTATGCTTATGGTAATGGTAAGTGGTATTCTTTCCGTTTGGAAAGGGTACTTTGGGTTAATAACTTGGGTTAATGCTAAAACCTGGCTTTCTACTAGTAAATAATAAACTGACCAACTAAAAGCAACTGCTTGACTTACCCCCACATAAAGCTAGTCCACTACAGCCAAACAGGATACTTGCTGAGTATGTTGATGTGTACTCACTCTTGCTCTACACACCAAAACCCCCCAGGTTGTCAGCATTGCAACCACTGCTCAGGAGAAGATGAAGTTGTGGAAGGAGACTTCCAGGAGTTCCAAGACTACGACGAGTTCTAGGTGTGGGTTAGCGGCAACCCCTAGTCGGCTGCCTGTGAAGGCCGCGGTTATCTACGTTTCTTTTCCGCACTTTGATTTATTGTAAGGACTATATGGACGTCTCAGACATATGATGTAATCGACTATTATTTCCCCTTTTAATACTATTTTGAGCACTGTGTGATGATGTCCATGTTATGTAACTGCTGTGTACGTGAATAACTGATCTTGGCACGTACATGGTTCGCATTCGGTTTGCCTTCTAAAACCGGGTGTGACACGGAGCGGGGCTGTGGTTGTATGGCTGAGAGGGTTGCTGATATGCGTGCGTGATAATTCTGGGGTTGTCGGCTAGTTGCGCCCGTGCCATTCTGTCTCTAGTGGCCTTCGTCTCTGGGCAGTCTCTTGTGGGATGCGCGCAGTCTTCGTCGTGGAACAGGCAGTAGAATCTACGTGGTTGCTGCGCACGCCCCCGTCCTCGACCGTGAGTTCCATTTCCTCAGCCCTGGGGGGATACTCCTGGCGGCGAGGGGCCTCACCAGCGGGGGGCTGGTTGGCGATGTTGTGCACCTGCGGCTAATTGCGGCCGTCGCGGCCGAAGTCTGCCTGCGAGGGCCTTGTCCAAGTGCGGCTGGACTGCGGAGGGTCTTTGGGCTTCCTCTGAGACTCGACTTTGCGCTGGTGGAGCTCTTCGGATCTAGCATATTTCTCAAACAGCTGATACAGCTCCTGGAGGTTCCTGGGCGGATCCCTGATGCAGTGGCTGTAGAGGACGCCGGCCCGAAGGCCACTGATGGCGTAGTGGATGGCGATCTGGTCATCGACCGAAGGCAGTTGTGACTTGAGGGTTAGGAACTTGTGGTAATACTCCCGCAGAGTCTCTCGTTCCAGCTGCTTGCAGAGTGAGAGTTCAGCCAAGGCGTCGGTGTTTGGGCGGTACCCTTGGAAGTTGAGCAAGAATTTGTCCCGGAGACTTCTCCAGGAGTCGATGGACAATGGGGGCAACCTAGTGTACCAGGTGAGGGCTGGGCCTTCGAGGGCAATGATGAATGACTTGGCCATCGTGGCGTCATCCCCTCCGGATGATGCAACGGCGACTTGATAGCTCATGATGTACTGTGCTGGGTTAGTGCTGCCGTTGTACTTGGGATAGGTCCCTGCCCTGAAGTTGGCAGGCCATGGTGTCACTTGCAGGTGAGGTGCCAGGGGACTTCGCTCGTTGAGGTAGTTGACGCCTTGGAATGCGGTGGCGTGGGGGATGGTGTGTCCGCGCTAAGGGATGAACAGGTCTTCGATTTGTGCGCGCTGCTGGAGGGGTGGGCCGTGTTGCAGGCCGAGTTGGCCTTCGCTCTGCATGAGCGCGATCTCTTGTTCAAGCTCCAGTGCCTTCTGCTCTTCGTCGTGTATCATCTGTCGCACCTTGGCTTGTGCAGACACACGTTGGCGCTTGGCCTCGAGGATCTCTTTTTGCTTTTGGAGGTTGCGGTTTTTGATGCGTAGGGCGCGCAGCTGTAGCTGTTCCTCGGCCGAAACGCCGATGACTTCGCCGTTCTCCGTGGCGTCCGCGCCCTCTGGTGGAGCGAAGCCTGGGGGAGGCTGCTGTTGTCCCCCGGAGCTGCAGGTGCGGAGGCTGCCTTCGGTGGTGGGTTGTTCATTGCGCTGCTTCTTGCTGTTTGCGTCGTCTTCGCAGGGCTCTTGGAGAGTGTTGTCGACAAGGGCCTTGCCCTTTTTCTCGGCCAGCAGTGCTGCCTTCGCAGCTTCGTCAGCCTTCGATGAGGTTCTCTTGGGTGCCATCGCGGGTGGTGTTTTCGTAGCACGAACGGTGGGTGCTAAATGTTGGAACTTGCTCTCCTGGGCAAGTTAATCCAACGGGGGAGCAAAAACAGTGTAAGCAAGGTTTCAACTTGAGATGACAATGGCTCTGTTGAATCCCGCCTCTCTAAGGGCACTGTACGGGGGTATTTATAGGTGTCTGAGTGCCCAACGTCTTGGGTTAAGGACGCATGTGCCCTCAGGCGCCCAGGTCATCCCCGGAATATTCCCTTAAAGCAGGGTTACAGACTGTAATTACAGGGAAGCCTTTACAGATTAGGCCTGTAATGCACAACGACCGCGCAGGGCCTGCCATAATGGGCCGGATCACACGTGGGCCCCCATGTTGAGGCGAGGTTGCGGAACAAGATGACTTCGTTGTAGGCCTTCGTCTTCCGAGGCATGGGACGAAGGGTAGAGTCTGCTAGTCGTCTTGTCTCCGTTGTTGCAGTGAATCCAGCGAAGGCATTGAGCGAAGGGTGGCGTCTTCGCCTTCGCTCCAACAAGTTCTTTACTCACTTGCAATATTTGCAATATTGCTCCTAAGTTTAATACACATCTTAAAGGAGAAATCAAGTGAAGAGTTCTCCTTCCTCTCTCTTCTCATCCCAACTTGGTTTTTGTTCTCACTAACACTTTGTATAAATCAAATTTATGTTTTTTAGAGTTAATATTGTAGAATCACCTAGTCACCCCACTCTAGGTGCTCTCAATTGGGGGCCTATATGGCCGAACCTATGGCACATGCATGTGCTCGAGCCTGATCTAGCTTATAGATTATATAAGCACCTAATAACTTAGTTATCTAGATTATATAATCCACTAATAATCTATGTTGTTTGTTTATCTCTTATTTAAGTTGGATTATATAATCTAGAGGATAAACAAAGTGGGGCAAAGTCACCAAACTCAAGTAACAATGCCATAAATGGTGGTTCGGGGCATAGCCATGATTCTTGCATAGATAGGGTCATAAATAATATTTAATAGATTATATGTAGTATATGAGTGTATGATTTCAGTTTAAATTTAACTTAATAAACTACATGTTTTTATCAAACACACAAACAAAGGAATAACCAATATTTATTGAATCAATCATTGTTTTTATATACTTAACTACTTAAAAGTTAAATGCCTCTTTGGGAGAGCTTAGGAGGGCTCCGGTTTCTGGCTGACCAGCCTCCGACAATCCATGTATTTAGCAGACTAGCTCAAGCTCCATTTAATTCTATAAATTATGGTCTCACATAGAATGGCTCTTTCGGAGGAGCCATACCAAGGTGGCTCTATGACTAGAGCTGAAATGGCTCTTCCGAAGCGAGAGCGCTCTTAAAGAGACCCTAATAGTAATTATTACTCTCTCCATACTAAAATAAAATTCGTTCTACCTTTTAAGTTAATTTATACTATAATTAATATATTTATTTTATATATGTGTCTAAATTTATCATTATCTGTTTGAATATGGATATAAAAATCAAAGACTAATACGATTAATATTTTAGTACAGAGTAAGTATATATTTATATGTTTACACAAACATTAGGCACAGGGCCCTGCCAGCTCCCCCTCCTTATTTACGCCACTGATGGTGGTAAACATCATATGCTCGCGTCACGTCACGTGACGCGCACCTGCTCGCAGTTCTCAGCAGTCGGAACAAGCTCGGAGCTCGCCCTCCCAGTCCCACCGGCCACCACCGGACTGCGGACCGACCCACCCTGGCCGCGCGCCACCACAAAAGCCAACGGCGTACAAACCATAAACGACCAGCGAAAGCGGCAGACTCTCAATGACACGCGGGCACCATATGCCACCTGCCGTCCCTCGCCAACTTTTTTGCATTTTAGCCCTTTTAGGGTTTCTTTTGCACAATTATACCATTTGTAGTTTCATTTCAAAAAATGGATCCTTACCTCGGCGTCGTCATCATTGGCGCCGAGATAACACATAGTGGCGCCAACATAATTGGCGTCAACTTTTCCTACGTGGCAGCCGATGTGGCAAGTCCCAGGAGGTCGGCGCCATAGATCTTGGCGCCGACCCCCCTGGATAGCACCGGACCCCACCGTCAAGGGGGGTCGGCGCCAAGATCTATGGCGCCGACCCCCTGAGACTTGCCACATCGGCTGCCACGTAGGAAAAGTTGGCGCCAATGGTACTGGCGTCGATGTGTGTTACCTCGGCGCTAATGATATGGCGCCGAGGTTGGGGTCTATTTTTTGAAATGAAACTATAAATGGCATAGTTGTGCAAAAAAACCCAAAAAGGGCTAAAATCCAAAAAAAAAAAAAGTTAGCCGTCCCTCGCCCCCACCGACCCCCGCCTTCTTCAAAATATTTATTATTCGCCGAAACCCCTTGCCACCTCGCCGCCACCGCCCAACAAACAGGCGCGACGACATCTACTCTACCTCGTCGCCACCGCCGTGGCGCCGTCACCAGTCACCGGTCACCGCCGCCATATAAGTAAACGCTCGCCTCGTCCTCCTCCCAGACTCGCCACCCTCCGCCTCCGACACATGGCCCAGCCGCACCTCGTGCTCCCCTCGCCGAGGCCCCTCCTCCCCGCCGCCGCCACTCCATCGCGCCGCGTCGTCGCCGTCCGCGCGGCGCTCTCCACCGCTTCGCCGCCCGCCAAGGCCGCGGCGGGAGCGGAGGCGGTGCGGTCGATCCGCGCGCGCCAGATCGTGGATAGCCGCGGGAACCCCACCGTCGAGGTCGACCTCGTCGCCGGGGACGGACGCCTCCACCGCTCCGCGGTGCCCAGCGGGGCGTCCACGGGGATCTACGAGGCGCTCGAGCTCCGCGATGGTGACAAGGCCGTGTACGGCGGCAAGGGCGTTCTCCAAGCTGTGCGCAACATCAACGAGGTTATTGCGCCTAAGCTCGTGGGCGTCGATGTGAGGTGAGTTGGATATCACTATCTCAGATTGATTTCTGTTCAAATTATGGATATGGCCGTTTGATCACCAGTGTGACTGCTGTGAAGTGGGGTAGTTAGGAAACGTGGTGTGTCTTCCCTGGTGAACGGTGATCCACGGTTGAACTGCCTCAGTTCATGCGGGGTTTAGTGAGCTGACTAGCTTGACTCCTACCTATCTCACAATGATGCTTTGGATCTTCTGGTGACCATCCTAAAAGTTTGAAGTAAAATGTGACTAAATTTGTGGAAGTGAATGTTTATGCCATACTTTATTCACATATGTCATGGAGCAAATTTATCTGTAGTTTGGTCATATAGGAAATAGGTGCTTTTGTACTTGTAATATGCATTCCCGAACAACAACATTTTACAGAAAGCAACAGGGAGAACCCTAATGTCCTAAATAACTTGGCATGCATTCCTGAACAACAACTTTTTACAGAAAGCAACAAGGAGAACCCTAATGTCCTAAATAACTTGACATGCATTCCCAAGCAACACCATTTTACAGAAAGCAACAAGGAGAACCCTGATGTCCTAAATAACTTGGCATGCATTCCTGAACAACAACTTTTTACAGAAAGCAACAAGGAGAACCCTAATGTCCTAAATAACTTGGCATGCATTCCGGAACAACAATCTTTACAGAAAGCAATAAGGAGAACCCTAATCCCTAATGTCCTAAATGATTTGATGTCAAAGTATGTTTGATGAGAGATGTAGAAGCTTTTCCAGTTTTGGGATTATTAAGGGTTTTCTCACTGTGTAGGGTGGGAAGTGTTCATAACTAACAAAGTACTGTGTAGTAGTCAGTACCCATTTTAGTCTCTTTAGTTTAGTGATGCTACAGTTGTTTTCTGGTGGTAAAGACGATTCCTGTCCTGATTATTATGGACCTCGCTGTTCCTACTAGAAAGTTGTATTTTCTAAAGCATATGATTGTTACTAATGATCCAGTGATCCTACATGTCATTGTTCGGCGTTCGCCAAGAGGTTAACATATTGGTTGTTTGGTGATCCTTTGCTTAGCGATTAGCATATGAAACTTTACTGAAATGTACTGATTTGTATTGGTAGAGTTACATCTATTAAAGACATGAGTGCTTTACCTAGCATCGTTTGGGCGTGAAACACTGAACTGTATTTCTGCGCTACATGGAACATTTCTCATGCAAGCGTATAATGTCGAGTCCACAATCGAACAATACATTGTTGAAGCAACTTGTGAGTGGTTTTCTAGTACAATTACTGTTTTGCGTGATTACGGATTTTTCAACTTCCACAGTAATTCTCCAACTAATATTTCAGTGTTTGCTTTCGTGTATAATCATCTTGAATGGGATTAGTCAATTCTAGCTTGAGCAACCACTATGTGTTTGCAGGGGCGGATCTAGTATCATAGGGCTTCAGCTAAACTTCCAAGCTTTTTGCAACCCAAACAGATAGTTCTAATGCTATTGTTTAATATATACTTGTTCGGCTGCACGAAAGCAGGCTGCAGCTGCACAAACCGCACTGTAACAGCTGTACCCCTCCAGCCGACTGTTCAGCCACTGCTGCAACGGTTGGTTCAAAGAAGTGGCGGCAATTGTAAATCAAATTCACAACCAGAGCAAACATGGCGGGAATGGCCCAGGCACAAATGAGTACATACACAGCCAAGTCCGTTCCACAAATGAGTACATACATAGCTAAGTTCATTACCAACACGAACAGTGAAAATACCTGTGAGCATAGTACATACACAATCATCTAACTAGTGCAAAGCAAGCCAGTTCCATAACAGATTACTTCATACCGCAATAGATTAGAACATAAACACGTCCACCCAACTACTTCATAACATCGGCTAAGGAACATCACTTACCCACATTGTTAATCAAAACTTTCAAAATAGCATCATTTCAGATTCATTTGTCAATAATATGCATATTGCATGCAATTAAAAAACTCTTAGTATTCTGTGCACACTGCACACCCACCCAATATGACAAGAAAACAGACTTCACTAACATTACTACCTGTTCACTACATCAACGACACTCCGACAACGATCCAATTTCTCACTACTGTCATTTCTTCAGTTGCATTAACACTGACCCAATCTGACACATAGTAGTCAGCTTGGCCATTCGAGCTACTCCCTGATCCTTCCTTCTATCTGGTCATTGTGCAAAGCAAAACAAACAATTATAATCTTCACTTGCCTGCTTCTTTCGTACATTGAGAGTCCTTGTAGCACATGCCACCTTTATTTCAGAAGTCCAAAAACCCGTTCAACTACATTTCACAGACTCGAGTGGTGGGAATTGAACTCTTCCTCCACAGTTTCTGCTCCTCTTTGATGTAAATCTTTTAAGTGATATCTATGATTTCGATATGAGGGAAAGTAACTTTCGCGGATTGCATAACCAACATCCACTAGATAATACCTCCCTGTACACAAACAAATAAAGTTAGAAAAACATTGACTAGAACGTAATGAAGACAATGTATGCAATGTCAACATAACATGCCACCATACCTACTGGTGGTTGTGGATAATTCGCTTGTCCCATGCAATCCCTGAGCAAGTATAGTGGCATGTTATGTTGACATTGCATATATTGTCTTCATTACGTTCTAGTCAGTGTTTTTCTGACTTTATTTGTTTGTGTACAGGGAGGTATTATCTAGTGGATGCTGGTTATGCAATCCACGAAGGTTACTTGCCCCTATATTGGAATCAGAGATATCACTTAGAAGAGTTTCATCGAAGAGGAGCAGAAACTGTGGAGGAAAAGTTCCACCACTCGAGTCTGCAAAATGTAGTTGAACGGGCTTTTGAACTTCTGAAATCAAGGTGGCATGTGCTACGAGGACTCCCAATGTACGAAAAAAGCAGGCAAGTGAAGGTTGTAATTGCTTGTTTTGCTTTGCACAACTATTTATTGTACCGAGGCTAGATAGGAGGATCAGGGAGTAGCTCGAATGGCCAAGCTGACTACGATGTGTCAGATTGGGTCAGTGTTAATGCAACTGAAGAAATAACAGTAGTGCAATGATTGCAAGTCGCCTGGTCGATCCCTGGGACCGACTAGACGACTAATCGCGACTAGGCGACGACCAGGGCGACTAGTCGACCCCTAGTCGGTTCCTAGTCGTCCTAGACCTTTTAGACTAGTAGTTATACTTATATAGGTATATACATGTATAAATATACCTATATACATTATATAAATTAGAACAAACAGCTAGCATAAACAAAATAGCAGTTTGCAAACACAGATATAGGTACAAGTCACTACTCATCACTGGCTTAGGATTACAACAACCATCCACTAGTTCCGCACTGGCAGAACTCCAGAGAAGGGGAGAAGGGGGGGAGCAGGAGGAACCTTGAGATGACGAGCTCATCTCGTCAATGGTGTTGGAGTAGCCGCTGGTATCTAGACTAGAGCAGCGAGCAGCCAAGCAGGCTGAGGGGCGCAACCGGTATTTGGACTGGCAGGCGAGCAGACAAGCAGCCAGAGGGTCGCAACCGGTATCTAGACTAGAGCAGCCAAGCAGACAGAGGGGAGCAGGCGCCGTTGAATGGAGCAAGACAGCAGGGGGCGCGGGTGAGCAGCCGCCGGTGCTGGAGATCTGGGGGTAGCTGCCGGTGCTAGAGATTTGGGGCGCAACCACCGGTGCTGGACGTTGGACAAAAGAGAGGAGGCACAGACTAGACTGGGTTTGGCAGCTACATATTGGCAAAGGAGAGGCCAGGCTAAAAGATCCTATAGATGGGCTAAAAATAGCCCAATACTAAAACCCTAGTCGTGGTGACCAAGAATTATTAATCGGGCGATTAGTCGCCCTAATCGACGACTAGTCGGATGACTAGGACGACCAGACAGGCTAATCGAGTCGTCTAGCTAGTCGAGTACAAACAGGCGACCAGCCCGACTAATCGCGATTAGTCGGACGACTTGAAATCATTGCAGTAGTGAGATATTGGATCGCTGCCGGAGTGTCGTTGATGTAGTGAAGTTTGTTTTCTTGTCATATTGGGTGGGTGTGCACAGAATACTAAGAGTTTTTTTAACTGTATACAGATTATTGACAAATGAATCCGGAATGGAGCTATTTTGGAAGTTTTGATTGAAACAATGTGGGTAAGTGACGTTCCTCAGCGGATGTTATGAAGTAGTTGGGTGGACGTGTTTGTGTTCTAATCTATTGTGGTACAGAGTAATATGTTGTGGAACTCGCTTGCTTTGCACTAGTTAGATGATTGTGTATGTACTATGCCCACATGTATTTTCACTGTTTGTGCTTGTGTCGGTAATGAACTTGGCTGTGTATGTACTCATTTGTGGAATGGACTTGGCTGTGTATGTATTCATTTGTGCCTGGGTCATTCCTGCCATGTTTGCTCTGGTTGTGAATTTGATTTGCAATTGCCGCCACTTGTTTGAACCAACCGCTGCAGCAGTGGCTGGACAGTCGGCTGGAGGGCTACCGCCGCTACAGTACGGTTTGTGCAGCTGCAGCCTGCTTTCGTGCAGCCGAACAAGCTAGCACCTTTAGGTTTGGGCAGCTTTGGAACTTGATCATCTTGTGTCAGAACACACAACAAAATTTCTAGCTCGAACTGCTGTCTAAGAGGGTAGTATGGTAGGTCCAATGACGACTTGTTTAGAAACTAATGTGTTTTTTATGCTATGATGCATAGAGCACAATTTCTTGGGTGCCAATTATTATTTTTTCTAATAGCTAATCGGGTTTAGATTACCAAAGTTACTAACATCCGTTGATATGTGAAACTTATTTTACAGTTATAAAACGTTTTTGGATATTTGAAAACCACCATTTCTGGTGGACTTCATCCCTCTTAGTTTTATGCTGATAAAATGTCACAAATTAGCTAAAAAGACATATAAACGATGTGATTTATGTTACAGTTATGAAACATTTTTTATATGGAAAACCACCACTTATGGCAGACTCCTATCCTCACAGTTTTTATAATAATATATTTGCCAATTTTACGGACGAAAGGATGCAATACACCAGACCACTTCATTGTCACCAAAATAAATGTAAAAGAAAATGCCAACTCATAGTATTGTCTGCTATTTCAACCGACTTTTTTGTATCCAGATATATGCTTACATGTTGGAAGGTGTTGCAACATTATTCTTTACCATATCCGGCTTCATATTTGTATGTTATGTCTAATGCAAACTGCACCTTCCATTTTATCAGGAACCAAAGTGATGTTGATGCAATCATGCTAGACATTGATGGAACTCAGAACAAATCCAAGTTGGGTGCCAATGCTATTCTCGGAGTCTCCTTGAGTGTGTGTAGGGCAGGCGCTGGCGCAAAGGGGGTTCCTCTGTATAAACATATTCAGGAGCTTGCAGGAATTAAGGAGCCTGTCATGCCTGTTCCTGCTTTCAATGTAATAAATGGAGGTAGCCATGCTGGCAACAATTTGGCCATGCAGGAGTTCATGCTTTTACCTGTTGGAGCAGCTACTTTTGCTGAAGCTCTTCGTATGGGCAGCGAAGGTAATAATGTTTTGGTGCACCCCTCCATCTCAAAATGTAGGCCATTTTAGTTTTGTCCTAACTCAAACTAAATCTATGTAAAAAATATGTTAATGTCTATAATAACTATACAGAATAAATGCACTATCGAATATATTTCATGGTAGATTTAATGAAACTAATTTGTTGTAGATGATAGTGTATTTTTCTTTAAACTAGGTTAGAGAAGTTTGAGTTGCCCAAAACTAAAACTACGGACATTTTGGAGTTGTCGGAGTATATTTTAGTGAATTTATGATCAGCTAGATGATTATTTTGCTCTTTTGTTCTTTTTTGACAATTTTTGTGCTCTTTTACTCATGCCACACCTTTTTATTTCCTAGTGTATTTCATGTTTATTGAAAGTCATCTTTGTTATATAAGTAAACATCTATATTTGGGATTTTTGCTTCTGCTAGCTGGTCACTTCATCTTCTATCCTCACTTGGAATATCCTTGTTATGGTAACAGTTTACCATGTCCTGAAGGGCATCATTAAGGCAAAATATGGTCAAGATGCATGCAATGTCGGAGATGAAGGAGGTTTTGCTCCTAATGTTCAAGACAACAGAGAGGGTCTTGTCTTGCTTATGGATGCCATTGAGAAGGCAGGCTACACTGGAATGGTGTGATATCATCTAACTAGTTTCATTGGCCACTTGTTTGATTGTTCTCTTGTTTTTATTTTGAATTTTAAAACAAATCCTAATGCAGATCAAAATTGGAATGGATGTTGCGGCATCAGAGTTCCTTACAAAGGATGGGAACTACGATCTAAACTTTAAGAATCAGCCTAATGATGGAGTCCATGTTCTTTCAGCCCAGCATCTGGGTGATCTGTACAGAGATTTTGTCAAGGATTTCCCTATTGTATCAATTGAGGACCCTTTTGATCAGGATGACTGGAGTTCATGGGCATCATTGCAGTCCTCAGTTGGTATCCAAATTGTGGGTGATGATTTACTTGTCACAAACCCAAAACGAATAGCAGACGCTATTGACAGGAAGGCTTGCAATGCTCTTTTACTAAAGGTAACCATTTACTAAGAGCATCTCCAACAATGCCTCAAACTAGTGCCTCAAATTGAAATATGTGGCTCTGCACAGGAAAAACTACTCCAACAGTACCCCATTTCATAAAATTGTCAAAAAACTATAGAGCACCCTCTCAAGTGACTCAAATATACTACACCGTAGTGGACTGCCCTATAATCTAGATTTGGGGCTTTACTGTTGGAGCGGGGTGTTTTGTTGGTGCCCTAAATTCTATAAAATATACTTATTTTCAAATTATAGGGCATTTTTATAGGTCACATTGTTGGAGATGCTCTAAACAATTTGAAATGTACGATATGCCTTTTTTTTGCATCCTTCCAGTGCTGAACATCATGACTGCGGAATAACTCGAGATAAGCTTGCACTGCAAAACTAAATGTCTTTGTTAAAATTGGTGTGCCTTTTCCAGGTCAACCAGATTGGTACTGTCACTGAATCAATTCAAGCTGCCCTGGATTCAAAAGCTGCTGGTTGGGGTGTGATGGTCAGCCACAGAAGTGGTGAAACCGAAGACAACTTCATCGCAGATTTGGCTGTTGGCTTAGCAAGTGGGCAGGTAAAGGACTGGCAGAAACTCTAGCTGAGTAGCTGAGACATTGTATTTCCACCTGTCTTCCCCAGATGATAATGGCGGAACCCATTATATGTTTCAGATTAAAACTGGGGCTCCATGCCGCAGCGAGAGGCTGGCCAAATACAATCAGGTAAGAACGCCCTCCGCATTTCACCATTTGTGACATTTTTCTCTGTGGATCGTATATTTCTCTTTGTTCATTTGCAAATCATCCTAGTTATGTTTTGTTTCTGTACAGCTTCTGCGGATTGAAGAGGAGCTTGGCAACGTGCGCTATGCAGGGGAGGCATTCAGGTCTCCATAAGAAATAGACTTTAAATCACCGCGCGTGTGTGAGAAAGTGCCAGCTTTATATGGACAAGACTATTCAGAGAGGATGAATGAGAGCTAATAATTTTTTTTACACAAAATCAACCTTGGCTTGCTTCCTAAATTCTCTCTCAATTCTTCAAAACACCAGAACTCTTTCAAATGAGATGCAGGTGGTTACAAGTTCTTGGTGAATGGTGATGATCGACGAATACAACGAAGCACTCAAACCAACAAAAAAAACATGTTTAGGTGCTTATTCGGTTTGAGGTGGATTCAATCCATCCTCTAAAATGTGACTTGAGCTCTTTAACAAAAATAAAGAAGATGCCAAAACAAAAAAGAGTGGATGTTTTGGAATTTTGTTAGGGTGTATAAGAGCCTAAGGAAACAAAAGAATCGTAAAACGAATACGGAGTTCTAAAAAGAATCGTAAACATCAGTGAACTATCTATGACAGCGTACAGTGCTGCTCTTTTAGACCCTCTCCAACGGTACCCTCTAGACTACTCGTGTCGAGATAATTGCCATTATGAAAGACGAGAGAAGCGGTTTCGACGAAATGGAGGCGTTGGCGTTGGCTTCTCTGTTTTGGAGACGCAGCCGACAGACTCTTCTTGATATGGACAACAGACACAGATTTGACTCTGGTGTCAACATTAAATTCACTCCGTGCTCACGCCGTCAAAAGCCTCACGCCGCCGTTTCTTGTTCACGCGGCCTGCATCCCCAATCTAGAAACCCTAGCCGCCGTCCGCGTCGACAACTACGCCTGCAGCAACTACGACCTCATCGCCATCGCCACGTTCAAGGCCATGGAGCACGACATCTTCATCAGCGCCGCGGCCGGCAACGACAGCCCCGCCGCAGGGTCCATCACCAACGGCGTGCCGTGGATGCTCACGTTTGGAAGCTGCTTCATGACATGCTACATGCTGACGCACGTGCTGCCCGCGTCGCACGTGAGCCACGCCCCGGGGTCGAGGATCGCGGCGTACGCTAAGTCGGCGCCCAGGCCCACGACGTCCATCGTGTTCCGGGGCACGGTGATGGGGTCGTCCCCGGCGCCGTCCGTGGCCTTCTTCTCGTCGCGCGGGCCCAACAGGGCGAGCCCGGGCATCCTGAAGCCGGACATCATGGGGCCCGGCATGAACATCCTGCGCGGCGTGGGCGCCCAGCGAGATGCACCCGGAGTTCGCGGACGACGTGAGCCTGCCGTTCTTCGTGGAGTCCGGGCCATGTCGACGCCGCACCTGAGCGGCATCGTGGCCGTCATCAAGAGCCTTCACCCGAGCTGGTCCCCCGCGGCGGTGAAGTCGGCGATCATGACGTCGTCGGACGCGGCGGACCACGCGGGCGTGCCCATCAAGGACGAGTAGTACCGGCGGGCGAGCTTCTACAGCACGCGGGAGTACCGACGGCGGCGTGAAGGAGATAACGGGGCGCCGCGTCGCCTGCGGCGGCAAGGAGCTGAAAAAGACGACGCCAGACGGAGAGAAGAAGACGGCATCAGACGACATCTGAGCATGGCGACGGTAAATGATGAAAAGACGCTGATACCTGTTTGTGCAGTCCTAAGTGAGTGTCTCGTATCCATTTTGGAGTTTGTCTGTCGTCTGCGTCTCCAAAAACAGAGAAGCCAACACCAACGCCTCCATTTCGTCCAATCCCCTTCTCTCTTCTTCCATAATGGCAATTGTCTCACTCGTGTCGGTGAACTGATCATCCCCTCCACATCCAATCGTTCATGCACTTGTCTCCCCTTCCACATCGCGTGAGTACTTATCCCTATGCCTGGTGAACTCTCTCTCACCCTCGCCACTCGGCCATTGGTGCGCGCGGGAGAGGAATCACCACACAAGCGACGGGAGCCGGGGCTGGCGTCGGACGGCGAGGATTCGAATTGACGATGACAACGATCGTGTTTGGTGCGTCATGCGGTTGAGTTGTTGGCTAGGTCCCTCCCCGTCGCCACCGGATCGAGCGGCGGTGGTCCAGGGAAGCGCGGATCCGACAGAGTCCATCGGCTTGCGCGAGTCTGCAACGCTAGATCCTCGACGCCGTCGACGTCTATGAGCTGCGTCGACGACCGGCGAGGTGGAGCGTAGAAGAAGCATTCATCGATCCACACGACATCATCGTAGATCTCCTTCCTCCAACAATCACTGCCAAGCGAAACACCTTCGTCTCGGATGGTATGCACTCATCCTTCTGCTCCCGCAATGCATGAGGCAAGGTGATTGATTTGGGAGGTGGATCTAGGGTTACACGTCGTGGACACATCGATCTACTCCCCAATCTAGGCTTGATGTTTGTGATTGAATGTGGCGTCAATACTTAGTTGTTTTCAATACTATACATACGTTGTAGTGAGAAACGACACCATATTTTGGTTCATGTTCATCGTTTGCTGGTTTATTAGGGTTTGTGCGTATTGAAGACAATTTTCATTGTCTAGGTTTAGGTTGTGTTCAATACTTTACATGCGTTGTAGTTCACTTCATTCTTTGAGATACACCAAAAGTATTAGGTTGCTTAAGGAATTGTTTTTGTGTTAGGTTATTTTGTCTGAATTCATTCTATGTAGTCATTGTTCATTTATTGTGCTTTTGTTTCTGTTAATTAACATGAATGGATTATTCTGCAATTGGTCTTTAGTTCATGTGTTATGTGTTAAATGATTTTCCAGCAATTGGTGTTTACTTCATGTGTTTATGTGTGAATTCAAAGTTGTCATAGTTTGTTGGGGCTCAGTCTCCCAAATCAGGAAGAGGTTCAAGGTAACAAGGTTGTCCTTATATTTTATTGTTGTTTTGTGAAATGACCTATGTATATACAAGAAGATGGTATGATTCCACTTATTCTGTAAAAATGTCCACCTATGTTGGTCACATACATACTTGCACTCTGTTTGGCAGTACTAAACATTACACTTACCATGTTTTAAGTCTAATTAGCTAACTATGTCATAACCTGATTGTCTACATTTACTGCAGCAACTTCTGTGTATTTGTAATTTCTTTTGACTTGTTTAGATCATGGAATTTGAGATTGAGAAACTCAAAAAGGCCATTGTTGTCTTAACTTCCATGGTTGAGGATACAAGTTCCAAGGTTTGTGATATGTGCCAAGCTACTTGGAGCCCTATGGCTCTTACAGAAGTGTAGGAAATGAGCATTGCTTTGCTAACTATCCAAGAACTAGTCACTGATCTAGCTAATTCAGCAACAGACTGTCAGATTGCTACTTTGCCTCCTCTCCTTCGGACGACGAAAGGCATGAAGACCCTAATGATTGTCTACCCATAGATTAAGAGTCTCCTAACGATGGTGATCTTTACAGTGCACATGATCGTTAATGGCACCTAAGCCAATCTAGTTAGTTGTAAGGCTGTAGTAATGAATTTTAGTTTGGATGTCTAAGTTGTGGAACAATGCCATTGCTTTCTTTTGCTGTGAAATCGAACATCATGATTGCATTTGAATAAAATCTTTGGCTTATGTGTGAACAATTTCTTTTGAGGAAATGAACCTTGCCTTGCCAATATTTGGCCTGTACGAAAATGGACAACCAGTGGGCTTTTCTGCAACCATTTGGGGACATGCAACAGGTTAATCCCATGCAATTTACACAACTCATGCAAATGGGAGAAGAACCTATCGGGGACGCAAACCTTGGAGACCCACCAGTTTTCCAATAGTCACAAGCAGAACAACCAAGTGGAAATCAACCTTCAAGGTGTAACCAGAGGGGGAAGCAATACCACTTCAGTACTGAGGAGGACAAAATCTTGGTATCTTGCTGGCTTAATGTCAGCCTTGATCCTATATTTGGTACTACTCGTCTATTTGTCTATTACTCCCTCCGTTTCTTTTTATTTGTCGCTGAATAGTGTAATTTTGCACTATCCAGCGACAAATAAAAAGAAACGGAGGGAGTATTATGTTTTTCTTTTGTAGTTGTGTGTTACTAAAGGTGGTCTTTATGTGTCAATGCTAATGCAGGTGCTGGACAATGGAAGGCGTCATTTTGGAGGACTATAGAACAAAACTACAACTCTCAGAAATCAACAGGACATCCAGTCCGCACACTTAGGAGTTTCGAATGGAGGTGGGAGCAAGCCAACAAATTCGAAATCCATTATATTTTAGTTTTACATGAAAATCGAAGTGGGTACAACGACAGGGACTGAAAGTCGCCTAGAGGGGGTGGATATGCGGAATCTGAAATTTACAACTTAAAACATACATTACAAGCCGGGGTGAGCGTTAGAACGAATATCAAGTCCGGGAGAGAGGGAAAAAACAAATCAACCAAGAAATAAAGCGAATGAACATGATGATTTGTTTTACCGAGGTTCGGTTCTAAAGAACCTAGTTCCCGTTGAGATGGTCACAAAGACCGGGTCTCTTTCAACCCTTTCCCTCTCTCAAACGGTCACCTAGACCGAGTGAGCTTTCTCCTTAATCAAACGGGTCACTTAGACCCCGCAAGGACCATCACACACTTGGTGTCTCTTGCTTTGATTACAAGTCACTTAGAGAACAAGAATGTGGAAGAAGAAAGCGATCCAAGAAAAAGAGCGCAAAGAACACGAACAAAACACTCTCAAGTCACTAATGGGTTGGAATGAGTTTGGCACTTGGAGAGACTTTGATTATTTTGATTTGTGTCTAGGAGTGAATGCTCTAGCTCTTGTATTGAATGAGTCTCAGAAAACTTGGATTCTTGGAGTGGAGGTGGTTGAGGGGTATTTATAGCCCTCAACCACCAAACAACCGTTGGGGTTGGGCTGTTGTCGCTAGGCGCACCAGACAGTCCGGTGCGCCACCGGACAATGTCCGGTGCGCCAGCCACGTCACCCAACCGTTAGGGTTCGGGCGCAGACGACCGTTGGAGCTTTGTCTTCTAGTGGCACCAGACAGTCCGGTGCTGCACCGGACAGGTACTGTTCACTGTCTGGTGCGCCTCTGGCGACTGCTCTGACTTCTGCGCGCACTGTTCTTCAATGTTCACGGAGTCAGCGACTTTTGCAGTCGACCGTTGCGCGAAGAAGTCGTTGCTCCGCTGGTGCACCGGACAGTCCGGTGGCACACCGGACAGTCCGGTGAATTATAGCGGAGCACACCCTGAGAAACCCAAAGGTGGCGAGTTTGGAGGTGTACGGTCCTGGTGCACCGGACACTGTCCGGTGCGCCAGACCAGGGCACACTTCGGTTTCATTTGCTCCTCTAAATTTGAACCCTTTTTTATCTTTTATTGGTTTGTGTTGAACCTTTATGCACCTGTATAACATATACTCTAGAGTAAACTAATTAGTCCAATATTTGTGTTGGGCATTCAACCACCAAAAATATTTATAGGAAAAGGTTAAACCCTATTTCCCTTTCAATATCCTCTTTTTGGTGATTGATGCCAACACAAACCAAAGCAAATATATAAGTGCAGAATTGAACTAGTTTGCATAAGGTAAGTGCATAAATTACTTGGAATTAAACCAATTTGTAGTTTCACTAGATATGCATGGTTTGCTTTCTTTTATTTAACATTTTGGACCACATTTGCACCACTTGTTTTGTTTTTGCAAATTCTTTTGAAAAATCTTTTCAAAGTTTTTGCAAATAGTCAAAGGTATATGAATAAGATTGCAAGAAGCATTTTCAAGATTTGAAATTTCTCCCCTGTTTCAAATGCTTTTCCTTTGATTAAACAAAAACTCCCCCTGGATAAAGTTCTCCTCTTAGTTTTCAAGAGGGTTTTAATAGATACCAATGTTTGAAAATTTGTCTCTATATGTACCAATTGGAAGTATTTGTCATAACAGGATACCAATTGAAAAACAATACTAATTTGAAATATACCAATTTCGAAACATAATTAAAATTAGATGGTGGCGCGGTCCTTTTGCTTTGGGCTAATACTTTCTTCCCCTTTGACATTAATCGCCAAAACGGAGACTTTTGTGAGCCCTTTTTATTTTCTCCCTTATTGGTACAAGTAAATATGAATGAAGATTATACCAATGTGAGAGTGATGCGGAGCGACGACGAAGGGTAAATGATACCGTTAGAGTGGAGTGAAAGCCTTGTCTTCGTCGAAGACTCTTTTTCCCTTTCAATCTACGACTTAGTATAGAAATATACTTGAAAACACATTAGTCGTACCAAATGAAAGAGACATGATCAAAGGTATATAAATGAGCTATGTGTGCAATGTTTCAATCAAAATTCCGAGAATCAAGTATATTTAGCTCATTCCTAAGTTTGCTAAAGGTTTTCTCATCTAATGGTTTGGTAAAGATATCAGCTAATTGTTCTTTGGTGCTAACATAAGCAATCTCGATATCCCCCCTTTGTTGGTGATCCCTCAGAAAGTGATACCGAATGTCTATGTGCTTAGTGCGGCTGTGTTCAACGGGATTATCTGCTATGCGGATTGCACTCTCATTGTCACATAGGAGAGGGACTTTGCTCAATTTGTAGCCATAGTCCCTGAGGGTTTGCCTTATCCAAAGTAATTGCGCACAACAATGACCTGCGGCAATATACTCGGCTTCGGCGGTAGAAAGAGCTACTGAGTTTTGTTTCTTTGAAGCCCAAAACACCAGGGATCTCCCCAGAAACGGACAAGTCCCTGATGTGCTCTTTCTATCAATTTTACACCCCGCCCAATCGACCTTGGAATATCCTATTAAATCAAAAGTGAATCCCTTGGGGTATCAAAGTCCAAACTTAGGAGTATAAACTAAATATCTCATGATTCTTTTCATGGCCTTAAGGTGAAATTCCTTAGGATCAGCTTGGAACCTTGCACACATGCATACAGAAAGCATAATGTCTGGTCGAGATGCACATAAATAAAGTAAAGATCCTATCATCGACCGGTATACCTTTTGATCTACGGACTTACCTCCCGTGTCGATGTCGAGATGCCCATTAGTTCCCATGTGTAAGGAAAATGGACCCCGGGCCATTTGGCTTAATGAGTTTTGGTGTTTGATGATTAACACAATCCGTGAACTAATGAATTTCCTAGTGTTTGTGTATATAGTTCACAGGATGCTAGAAATACTTGGACCAAGGAATTAAGGAAAGCAACACCTCAAAAGAAGACATTAAGAAGATCCAAGAAAAGTCCAAGAATGAAGATGTGTGTTGCCTGTGGACTGTCTGTGCGAGAAGCACCGGACTGTCCGGTGGCACACTGTACTGTCCGGTGGCACACTGTACTGTCCGGTGCCCACACGCCGGACTGTCCGGTGCACCAGGAACCCCAGCTCCAACAGCTAGTTCCAGGTGGCACTCGGAGGGAAGACCACCAGACTGTCCAGTGTGAAGTCCGGACTGTCCGGTGTGAAAGCCTGCGGTGCCAACGGTCACCTGCTCTGACAGGGTAACGACTAGGCGCACCGAACAAGGAATAGTGCGCTGTCCGGTGCACCACCGGACTGTCAGGTGTGACCGCAGAAAGAAGAAGCTTTCCTCCAACGGCTACAATTATGTTGGGGGCTATAAATACACCCCCAATCGGCCATTTCCAAGTGTGGAAGCCCAAGAGACATACCAAGGCATATAATAGACATTCCCAAGTGCTCTTACACCCAAGTGCTTAATAGGATCACTCGGTGATTAGTGTAGGTGATTTGCGAAGTGCTTAGGTTATTAGACCGCTCTAGCGCTTGCTCTAGGTGAACCCTAGTTAGTTGAGTGAGTTTTGTAAAACCACACAACCCCTCGGCTCTTGCGTGAGTCGTCATTAGTGTACCGAGTGGGGCGAGAGTGTTGCGAGACCGTGACAACCGCGTTTGTGTCATGGTTAAGCATCAAAAGTCTTAAATGAAATATTAGATTCATTTGATGCAGTAGGAGTTTTCTTTTTAGGCAATTTAAAATGGGTTGATTGTCTAGAGCTAGAAGCCTCATTCTTGTACATAAAAGCATGATGGGAAACATAATGAGATTTTTTAGCATGAATTCTCCTAATCTTATGTTCGGGATAATTAGCAGGATATAAAATATAGCCCTGATTATCCTGAACCATGGGAATCTTGTCCTTCACAAAATTATACAATCTTTTAGAGGCATTAAGTTTGACATTACTTTCCTGTTGGAAACCGATGCCATACTTGATGCCATGGCGTCTCCCATTATAAAGCATGTTTCTAGCAAATTTAAATTTTTCATTTTCAATTTCATGCTCATTTATTTTAGCAGTTAATTGAGCTATATGATCATTTTGTTGTTTAATTAAGGCAAGGTGATCATGAATAGCATCAATATTAACATCTCTACATCTAGTACAAATAGTAACATGATCAACACTAGATGTAGAAGGTTTGCAAACATTTAATTCATCTATCTTAGATTTTAGCATGTCATTTTCATCTCTAAGACAGGAAATAGAATCATTGCAAACATTCAAATCTTTAGCCTTGGAAATTAAATTAGCATTTTCATTTTTAAGGCTAGAAATCGATTCATTCATTTTATCAATCTTAGTAATTAAACTAGCATTTTCATTTCTAAGATTGGTAATTGAATCATTACAAGTATTTAATTTCTCAACCTTAGCATTTAAACTAGCATTCTCAATTCTAAGGTTAGAAATAGTGTCATGGCAAATGCAAAGCTCCTTAGTCAAGTTTTCATTTTTCTCTACTTCCTGAGCATAAGCATTTTTCACTTTAACATGCTTTTTATTTTCCTTAATAAGAAAATTCTCTTGGTTGTCCAAGAGTTCATCCTTCTCATGAATAACACCTATCAATTCATTTAATTTTTTTTCTTTTGTTGCATGTTAAGGTTGGCAAAAAGTGTAAGCAAATCATCTTCATCATTACTAGAACTACCCTCATCACTAGATGTGGTCATCACATTTTTGCTATGATGAGAACTTTCCACCTGTTTACCTGCTTGACAAGCTGCACAAGGTCTATCTTTTTCGAAAGTTACATTGGTTAGACCTAACACATGTTCTTCCTTTAGAAGTTTATGAAGGTTCTTCATCCCAACATGTGCTAGACGGCGATGCCACAACCAGCCCATGCTAGTCTTAGCGATTAAGCATGCATCTAGACCGACCCCCTCCTTCGAAAAGTCAACTAAATAGAGTTTGTCTTCTAGTACACCCTTAAAAGCTAATGAACCATCACTCCTTCTAAAGACAGACACATCTACATTGGTAAATAAGCAATTGTAACCCATATTACATAGTTGACTAACGGACAACAAGTTATACCCGAGCGATTCAACTAAGAACACATTTGGTATGGAATGCTCGGATGAAATAGCTATTTTTCCTAGTCCTTTAACCTTGCCTTGATTCCCGTCTCCAAAGATGATCGAATCTTAGGAATCTTTGTTTTTGACGTAGGAGGTGAGCATCTTCTTCTCCCCCGTCATGTGGTTTGTGCATCCGCTGTCGATAATCCAGCTTGAGCCCCCAGATGCGTAAACCTGCAAGGCAAATTAGGCTTGGGTTTTAGGTACCCAACTCTTGTTGGGTCCTACAAGGTTAGTAACAATAGTCTTAGGGACCCAAATGCAAGTTTTATCTCCCATGCACTTTGCCCCCAATTTCCTAGCAACCACTTTCTTATTTTTACATGAAAGTACAAAATCAGTGTTGCAGGCATGAAAAACAGTAGCAGATTTATTTTGTATTTTCTTAGGCACATGATGAACAACATTGTTTCTAGGCATATTTCTGCTATGCACAAAGGAAGAACTTGAAACAATCATGGCATGTGAATCATAAGCATTATAACTCCTACTATGATGAGCATTCCTAGAAAATTTTCTATCATAAATAAATGCATGATTCTTTTGACTACTACTAGCCATAGGAGCCTTTCCTTTTTCCTTGTTGAGAATGGGAGCCCTTTGGCTTGTTAAGTTCTTGGCTTCCCTCTTAAAGCCAAGCCCATCCTTAATTGAGGGGTGTCTACCAACAGTGTAGACATCCCTAGCAAATTTTAATTTATCAAAATCACTTTTGCAAGTCTTAAGTTGAGCATTAAGACTTGCTACTTCATCATTTAATTTAGAGATAGAAATTAAATGTTCATCACAAGCGTCAACATTAAAATCCTTGCATCTATTGCAAATTACAACATGCTCTACACAAGGACTAGATTTATTAACTACCTCTAGCTTAGCATTTAAATCATCATTCAAAATCTTCAAACTAGAAATAGATTCATTGCAAATAGATAATTCAGAAGATAGTAATTCATTCCTTTTAAACTCTAAGGCAAGAGACTTTTGAACACTAACAAATTTGTCATGTTCCTCATACAAGATGTCCTCTTGCCTCTCTAGTAGTCTATCTTTTTCATTCAATGCATCAATCAACTCATTAATCTTTTCTACTTTAGCTCTATCTAATCCTTTGAACAAGCTAGTGTAATCTACTTCATCATCACTAGAGTCCTCATCACTAGAAGTACAGTACTTAGAAGTTTCTTGAGCGTTTACCTTCTTCTCCTTTACCATTAGGCAAGTATGACGCTCGTTGGGGAAGAGCGACGTTTTGTTGAAGGCCGAGGCGGCGAGTCCTTCGTGAAAGGGAAATGTGCCTTTGGGCCATTTCTAAGTATTTTGGTGATTTAGTGTCCAACACAAGTGCCTAAGTGTTAAATGGTGGACAAAGTACAAATCGAATATAAAGGTATGTTTCTCAGACTTAGTACATTGTTTTAGAGACTAATGTATTGTGTCTAAGTGCTGGAAACAGGAAAAGAACAATTGGAAATGTCTTGGCTCGAGCAGCCAAGACTCTGCTCAGTCTGGGTGCACCGGACAGTGTCCGGTGCGCCAGACTGGCTCAGGCGAACTTGCTTCTCTCGGGAAGTAATTAACGGCGTACGACTAAAATTCATCGGACTGTCCGGTGTGCACCGGACTGTCCAGTGAGCCAACGGTCGGCCGAGCCAACGGTCGGCCGCACGATCCGCGCGGGACACGTGGCCGAGCCAAGGGCTAGAAGGGGGCACCGGACTGTCCGGTGTGCACCGGACAGTGTCCGGTGCGCCAACGGCTCCAAGGCTACCAACGGTCGGCTTCGCCAAAGAAGGAAAGAAATCCGCACCGGACAGTGTCCGGTGCGCCAGTCGACAGAAGGCAAGAAATGCCTTCCTGGAATGCTCTCAACGGCTCCTAGCTGCCTTGGGGCTATAAAAGGGACCCCTAGGCGCATGGAGGAGAATACCAAGCATTCTCAAAGCATTCCTAAGCACTAAGACATCGATTTCGCGCTTTTGATTCCTTGCGATAGCAATTAGAGCTCTTGTTGAGTTGTGAACTCATTGAGTCGTGTTGTGAGCTCTTGTTGCGACTTGTGTGCGTGGTGTTGCTGTGATTTCTTGTCTTGAGTGTGTTGCTCATCCCTCCCTTACTCCGTGCTTCTTTGTGAATTTCAAGTGTAAGGGCGAGAGGCTCCAAAGTGTGGAGATTCCTCGCAAACGGGATAAAGTAAAGCAAGCAAAACACCGTGGTATTCAAGTGGGTCTTTGGACCGCTTGAGAGGGGTTGATTGCAACCCTCGTCCGTTGGGACGCCACAACGTGGAGTAGGCAAGCGTTGGTCTTGGCCGAACCACGGGATAAACCACTGTGCCATCTCTGTGATTGATCTCTTGTGGTTATTGTGTTTTGTTGAGACTCCTCTCTAGCCACTTGGCATTATTGTGCTAACGCCTAATCAAGTTTTTGTGGATTAAGTTTCAAGTTTTACAGGATCACCTATTCACCCCCCCTCTAGGTGCTCTCAATTGGTATAGAAGCCGTTCTCTTCAAGAAAGGGACTAACCGCCCGAAGAGATGGATCCTAAGGGGAAGGGAATCGTGATCAATGATAAGGAGAAGGAGTCCTTCGAGCCGAAGGATGACAAGCCTACCGACTCGGGCTCGAGCCACAAACGAAAGGATGGGAAGAAGAAGAAGACAAGGCGCATCAAGGAGATCGTCTACTACGACGGCAGCGACGAGTCCACTTCTTCCCAAAAGGACAACGACGACAACGACTACGAGAGAAGGAAACCGGTTAATTCAAACTTTTCTTTTGACTACTCTTGTATTCCGCAAAGTACAAATGCTCATTTGCTCTTCATTCCACTTGGCAAACCTCCTCACTTTGATGGAGAGGACTACGGATTTTGGAGCCACAAAATGCATAGTCACTTGTTCTCTCTCCATCCGAGCATATGGGAGATTGTGGAGAGTGGAATGAAATTTGGTAGCTCGGATAGTCCTATGTTTATCAATGAACAGATTCATAAAAAATGCACAAGCTACTACTGTGTTGTTAGCCTCTTTATGCAGGGACGAGTATCATAAGGTGAGTGGCTTGGACAATGCCAAGCAGATCTGGGACACCCTCAGGATCTCACACGAGGGGAACGACGTCACCTTGCTCACCAAAATGGAGTTGGTGGAGGGCGAGCTTGGAAGATTCGCAATGATCAGGGGAGAGGAGCCAACCCAAACATACAACCGGCTCAAGACCCTCATCAACAAGATAAGGAGCTACGGAAGCACACGATGGACGGACCACTGAAAGGGAAATGTGCCCTTGGGCCATTTCTAAGTATTTTGGTGATTTAGTGCTCAACACAGGTGCCTAATTGTAAAATGGAACAAGGTGCAAATCATGAAGTAAAGGTATGTTTCTAAGCCTTAGTACATTGGTTTTGTGGACTAACATGTTTGTCTAAGTGTTAGAAACAGCAAGAAGAAAAAGAGAAAAGGGGAGAGAATGACTTGGCTGTGTGCAGCCAAGTCCCTGCTCGGTCTGGAGCACCGGACTGTCCGGTGTGCACCGGACAGTGTCCGGTGCGCCAGGCCTCCTCGGCGCGAACTGGCCGCTCTCGGGAATTCGCCGACGGCGTACGGCTATAATTCACCGGACTGTCCGGTGTGCACCGGACTGTCCGGTGAGCCAACGGTCGGCCAGGGCCAACGGTCGGCCGCGCAATCCGCGCGAGACACGTGGCCGAGCCAACGGTCGGGAAGGAACACCGGACTGTCCGGTGTGCACCGGACATGTCCGGTGCGCCAACTAAGCGCAGATCTGGAGCAGCCAGCAACGGTCAGAAGTGCTGTTTTTGGAAACAAATCGGGCACCGGACAGTGTCCGGTGTGCACCGGACTGTCCGGTGCGCCACGAGACAGAAGGCAAAGATGGCCTTCCAGATTTGTTCCCAACGGCTCCTAGCTGCCTTGGGGCTATAAAAGGGACCCCTTGGCGCATGGAGGAAGTAACCCAAGCATTCCTTGAGCACTCTTGATCACTCACACATCAATCTTGCGCACTTGTTTGAAATTCTAGTGATTTGAGCTCTGTTCTAGTGTGTTAGCCTCTTGAGCTCAAGTCTGGGTTTTGTGTGTGCGTATTCGCTGTGATCTTTGTGTTGTGTGTGAGTTGCTAATCCCTCCCTTACTCCGTGATTCTTTGTGAACATCTTTTGTAAGGGCGAGAGGCTCCAAGTTGTGGAGATTCCTCGCAAACGGGATTGAGATAAGAACAACAAAACACCGTGGTATTCAAGTGGGTCTTTGGACCGCTTGAGAGGGGTTGATTGCAACCCTCGTCCGTTGGGACGCCACAACGTGGAAGTAGGCAAGCATTGGCTTGGCCGAACCACGGGATAAACCACCGTGTCCCTCTGTGCTTGATTCTTGTGGTATTGTGTTTTGTTGAAGACTTCACCTTAGCCACTTGGCATTAACTGTGCTAACGCTTAACAAGTTTTTGTGGCTTAAGTTTGAAGTTTTTACAGGATCACCTATTCACCCCCCCCCCTCTAGGTGCTCTCAATTGGTATCGGAGCCGTTCTATTCACAAAGGGACTAACCGCCCGAATAGATGGATCCTAAGGGGAAGGGTATAGTGATCAACGACAAAGAGAAGGAGACCTTCGTCAACGAGCCGAAGGACGACAAGCCTACCGACTCCGGCTCGGGTCAAAGACGAAAGGATGGGAAGAAGAAGAAGACCAGGCGCATCAAGGAGATCATCTACTACGACAGCGACGAGTCTACTTCTTCCCAAAAGGATGAGGACCACAACGACTACGAGAGGAGAAAACCGGTTAATTCGAACTTTTCCTTTGATTACTCTCGTATTCCGCAAAGTTCACATTCTCATTTGCTCTCCATTCCACTTGGCAAGCCCCCACACTTTGATGGAGAGGACTACGGATTTTGGAGTCACAAAATGCGTAGTCACCTATTCTCTCTCCATCCTAGTATATGGGAGATTGTAGAGAGTGGAATGCACTTTGATAGTTCGGATAGTCCCATGTTCATTAATGAACAAATTCATAAAAATGCACAAGCTACTACTGTTCTTCTAGCTTCCTTGTGCAGGGATGAATACCATAAGGTGAGCGGCTTGGACAACGCCAAGCAAATCTGGGACACCCTCAAGATTTCTCATGAGGGGAACGACGTCACCTTACTCACCAAGATGGAGTTGGTGGAGGGCGAGCTTGGACGGTTCGCGATGATAAGGGGCGAGGAGCCAACGCAAACGTACAACCGGCTCAAGACCCTTATCAACAAGATAAGAAGCTACGGGAGCACGCGATGGACGGACCACGACGTCGTCCGCCTAATGCTCAGGTCCTTTACCGTACTTGATCCTCATCTCGTGAACAATATTCGTGAGAATCCCAGGTACACGATGATGACGCCCGAGGAAGTGCTTGGAAAATTCGTGAGCGGGCGGATGATGATCAAGGAGGCAAGATACGTCGACGACGCGTTGAACGGACCACTCCACGAGCCTCAACCCATTGCTCTAAAGGCAACGAGGAGCAAGGAGTCGCTACCTAGCAAGGTGGCGCAAGTTGAGGCGGCTGGCCTTAATGATGAAGAGATGGCTCTCATCATTAAGAGATTCAAGACGGTGCTTAAAGGTCACAAGGGACAACCAAGCAAGACCAAAGCCAAGGGGAAGCGCTCATGCTTCAAATGCGGTAAGCTTGGTCATTTCATTGCTAACTGTCCCGATAATGAAAGTGACCAGGAAAAGGGGAACAAAAGAGAGAAGAAGAAGCAATACAAGAAGGCAAAAGGCGAGGCGCATCTAGGAAAGGAGTGGGACTCGGATTGCTCCTCCTCCGACTCCGACAACGAAGGACTCGCCGCCACTGCCTTCAACAAATCGGCTCTCTTCCCCAACGAGCGTCTCACTTGCCTTATGGCAAGGGAGAAGAAGGTGAGTATTCAAGACTCCACGTATGCTTCATCTAGTGATAGTGAGTCTAGTGATGATGACATAGATTATTCTTGCTTGTTCAAGGGCTTAGATAGATCTAAGATAGAGAAAATCAATGAATTAATTAATGCATTGAATGAAAAGGATAGGCTTTTAGAAAAGCAAGAAGATTTATTGTATGATGAACATGATAAATTTGTAGAGGCACAAAAATCATATGCTTTAGAAGTGAAAAGAAATGAAATGCTTTCTAGTGAAATATCTTCCTGTCATGAAACCATTTCTACCTTAAGAAGTGTTAATATTGATTTAAGTGCTAAACTAGAAGTAGCTAGTAAATCAAATTCTTGTGTTGAACATGTTGAAATTTGTACTAGGTGTAAGGATTTTGATGTTAATGCTTGTAGTGAACACCTAGTTCTAATTTCCAAATTAAATGATGAAGTGGCTAGTCTTAATGCCCAACTTAAGACTAGCCAGAATGAAGTTGATAAAATCAAATTTGCAAGGGATGCCTACACGATTGGTAGACACCCCTCAATTAAGGATGGGCTTGGCTTCAAGAGGGAAGCCAAGAACTTAACAAGCCATAAGGCTCCCATCTTCGTCAAGGAGAAGGGGAAGGCCCCGATGGCTAGTAATACTAAAAAGAATCATGCTTTTATGTATTATGATAGGAGACATGCTAGAAATGCTTATAATCATTTTGATTCATATGCTTATGATTCTCATGCAATGTTTGCTTCTAGTTCTTCTTATAATCATGGTAGAGATATGTGTAGGAGAAATGTTGTACATATGCCTAGGAGAGATATTGCTCATGTACCTAGAAAGAATGTTATTCATGCTCCTAGGAAAGTAGTGAATGAACCTTCTACCATTTATTATGCTTGTAATGCTCCCTTTGCTATTTGTAGAAAGGGTAAGAAGGTAGTTGCTAGGAAATTAGGGGCTAGATGCAAGGGAGAAAAATCTTGCATTTGGGTCCCTAAAGATATTTGTGCTAACCTTGCAGGACCCAACATGAGTTGGGTACCTAAGACCCAAGCCTAAATTTGCCTTGCAGGTTTATGCATCCGGGGGTTCAAGCTGGATTATCGACAGCGGATGCACAAACCATATGACGGGGGAGAAGAAGATGTTCACCTCCTACGTCAAGAATAAGGATTCCCAAGATTCAATTATATTCGGTGATGGGAATCAAGGCAAGGTAAAAGGGTTAGGTAAAATTGCAATTTCTAATGAGCATTCTATTTCAAATGTATTCTTAGTGGAGAGTCTTGGATATAATTTGCTATCTGTTAGTCAATTATGTCAAATGGGATATAATTGTTTATTTACAAATGTAGATGTGTCTGTCTTTAGAAGATGTGATGGTTCACTAGCTTTTAAGGGTGTACTAGACGGCAAGCTTTATTTAGTTGATTTTGCAAAAGAAGAGGCCGGTCTAGATGCATGCTTAATGGCTAAGACTTGCATGGGCTGGCTGTGGCATCGCCGCTTAGCACATGTGGGGATGAAGAATCTCCACAAACTTCTAAAGGGAGAACACGTGATAGGTCTAACCAATGTTTATTTCGAAAAAGATAGACCTTGTGCAGCTTGTCAGGCAGGTAAACAAGTTGGAGGAGCACATCACAGCAAGAATGTGATGACCACGTCAAGACCTCTGGAGCTGCTGCATATGGACCTCTTCGGACCCGTCGCCTATCTAAGCATAGGAGGAAGTAAGTATGGTTTAGTTATTGTTGATGACTTTTCCCGCTTCACTTGGGTATTCTTTTTGCAGGATAAGTCTGAAACCCAAGGGACCATCAAGCGCTTCCTCAGGAGAGCTCAAAATGAGTTTGAGCTCAAGGTGAAGAAGATAAGGAGCGACAACGGGTCCGAGTTCAAGAACCTTCAAGTGGAGGAGTTTCTTGAGGAGGAAGGGATCAAGCACGAGTTCTCCGCTCCCTACACACCACAACAAAATGGTGTGGTAGAGAGGAAGAACAGGACGCTAATTGATATGGCAAGGACAATGCTTGGAGAGTTCAAGACCCCCGAGTGCTTTTGGTCGGAAGCCGTGAACACGGCTTGCCACGCCATCAACAGGGTCTACCTTCACCGCCTCCTCAAGAAGACGTCATATGAGCTACTAACCGGTAACAAACCCAATGTATCGTACTTTCGTGTTTTTGGGAGCAAGTGCTACATTCTAGTAAAGAAGGGTAGAAATTCTAAGTTTGCTCCCAAAGCTGTAGAAGGGTTTTTATTAGGTTATGATTCAAATACAAAGGCGTATAGGGTCTTCAACAAATCATCGGGTTTGGTTGAAGTCTCTAGCGACGTTGTATTTGATGAGACTAATGGCTCTCCAAGAGAGCAAGTTGTTGATTATGATGATGTAGATGAAGAAGATGTTCCGTCGGCTGCTATACGAACCATGGCGATTGGAGACGTTCGGCCACAGGAACAGGATGAACGTAATCAACCTTCTTCCTCAACGACGGTGCATCCCTCACTTCAAGACGATGAACAGGTTCATCAAAAGGAGGCGTGTGATCAAGGGGGAGCACAAGAAGATCAAGTGATGGAGGAAGAAGCGCAACCGGCACCTCCAACCCAAGTTCGAGCGATGATTCAAAGGGATCATCCCGTCGACCAAATTTTGGGTGACATTAGCAAGGGAGTAACTACTCGATCTCGATTAGTTAATTTTTGTGAGCATTACTCTTTTGTCTCCTCTATTGAGCCTTTCAGGGTAGAGGAGGCCTTGCTAGATCCGGATTGGGTGTTGGCCATGCAGGAGGAACTCAATAACTTCAAGCGCAACGAAGTTTGGACACTGGTGCCTCGTCCCAAGCAAAATGTTGTGGGAACCAAGTGGGTGTTCCGCAACAAACAGGACGAGCACGGGGTGGTGACGAGGAACAAGGCTCGACTTGTGGCAAAAGGTTATGCCCAAGTCGCAGGTTTGGACTTTGAGGAGACTTTTGCTCCTGTGGCTAGGCTAGAGTCCATTCGTATCTTGCTAGCATATGCCGCTCACCATTCTTTCAGGTTGTACCAAATGGATGTGAAGAGCGCGTTCCTCAACGGGCCAATAAAGGAGGAGGTGTACGTGGAGCAACCCCCTGGCTTCGAGGATGAGCGGTACCCCGACCACGTGTGTAAGCTCTCTAAGGCGCTCTATGGACTTAAACAAGCCCCAAGAGCATGGTATGAATGCCTTAGAGATTTCTTACTTGCTAATGCTTTCAAGGTTGGGAAAGCCGATCCAACTCTTTTTACAAAGACATGTGATGGTGATTTGTTTGTATGCCAAATTTATGTCGATGACATAATATTTGGTTCTACTAATCAAAAGTCTTGTGAAGAGTTTAGCAGGGTGATGACGCAGAAATTCGAGATGTCGATGATGGGCGAGTTGAACTACTTCCTTGGGTTCCAAGTGAAGCAACTCAAGGACGGCACCTTCATCTCCCAAACGAAGTACACGCAAGATCTGCTGAAGCGGTTTGGGATGAAGGACGCCAAGCCCGCAAAGACTCCGATGGGAACCGACGGACACACCGACCTCAACAAAGGAGGTAAGTCCGTTGATCAAAAAGCATACCGGTCAATGATAGGATCTCTACTTTATTTATGTGCTAGTAGACCGGATATTATGCTTAGCGTATGCATGTGTGCTAGATTTCAATCCGATCCTAAGGAGTGTCACTTGGTGGCGGTGAAGCGAATTCTTAGATATTTAGTCGCTACGCCCTGCTTCGGGATCTGGTATCCAAAGGGGTCTAACTTTGACTTGATTGGGTACTCAGATTCCGACTATGCTGGATGTAAGGTCGATAGGAAGAGTACATCGGGGACGTGCCAATTCTTAGGAAGGTCCCTGGTGTCATGGAACTCTAAGAAACAAACCTCCGTTGCCCTATCCACCGCTGAGGCCGAGTACGTTGCCGCAGGTCAGTGTTGCGCGCAACTACTTTGGATGAGGCAAACCCTCAGGGACTTTGGCTACAATCTGAGCAAAGTCCCACTCCTATGTGATAATGAGAGTGCTATCCGAATAGCGGAAAATCCTGTTGAGCACAGCCGCACAAAGCACATAGACATCCGGCATCACTTTTTGAGAGACCACCAGCAAAAGGGAGATATCGAAGTGTTTTATGTTAGCACCGAAAACCAGCTAGCCGATATCTTTACCAAGCCTTTAGATGAGAAGACCTTTTGCAGGCTGCGTAGTGAGCTAAATGTCTTAGATTCGCGGAACTTGGATTGAATTGTAGCATACATGTATTTATGCTTTTGATCATGTTCCCTTCTGCATTTTGTTGCTTATTATGGTGCTCAAGTTGTACAAACACTCCCTGGACCTCACAAGTCCGTTGCAATGTGATGCACATGTTTAGGGGGAGATGTGTTACAACTTGACCCTTTGAGACTAACCATATGTTTGAGTTTGCTTGTGTTAGTCACAAAGGAGAATTGAAAGGGAAAAGGTGGACTTGGACCATGAAAGACTTCCACTGCACTCCGATGAAGGGTAACTTATTCCAAGTCCATCTCATGAACTCTTATTGCCATTTGCTCTTAATTGAAGATTTTGGTGAGGCAATGGGGTTAAAGGGCCACAATTGATCCCGTTTTGGTGCTTGATGCCAAAGGGGGAGAAAATAAAGGCCAAAGCAATAAATGGATCAGCTACCACTTGAGAGATTTTGAAAATAGGGCAATAGAGTTTTTGGTTTGTCAAAATTCTTATGTTGTCTCTCTTATCAAAAGTTGGCTTCTTGTGGGGAGAAGTATTGATTATGGGAAAAAGGGGGAGTTTTTGAAATCTTGATAATGACTCTCTTTATGCTTTAACATGTGTGTTTAACTTAGAGATAGAGATTTGAGTTTGATTTGCAAAAAACAAACAAAGTGGTGGCATAGAGTGATCCATATAAGTCAAAATGAATCAAAATAGATTTGAGTTATTATTTGAAGTATTTTTGTACTTGTTCAATTTGCTTTATGTTGTGTTGGCATAAATCACCAAAAAGGGGGAGATTGAAAGGGAAATGTGCCCTTGGGCCATTTCTAAGTATTTTGGTGATTTAGTGCTCAACACAGGTGCCTAATTGTAAAATGGAACAAGGTGCAAATCATGAAGTAAAGGTATGTTTCTAAGCCTTAGTACATTGGTTTTGTGGACTAACATGTTTGTCTAAGTGTTAGAAACAGCAAGAAGAAAAAGAGAAAAGGGGAGAGGATGACTTGGCTGTGTGCAGCCAAGTCCCTGCTCGGTCTGGAGCACCGGACTGTCCGGTGTGCACCGGACAGTGTCCGGTGCGCCAGGCCTCCTCGGCGCGAACTGGCCGCTCTCGGGAATTCGCCGACGGCGTACGGCTATAATTCACCGGACTGTCCGGTGTGCACCGGACTGTCCGGTGAGCCAACGGTCGGCCAGGGCCAACGGTCGGCCGCGCAATCCGCGCGAGACACGTGGCCGAGCCAACGGTCGGGAAGGAACACCGGACTGTCCGGTGTGCACCGGACATGTCCGGTGCGCCAACTAAGCGCAGATCTGGAGCAGCCAGCAACGGTCAGAAGTGCTGTTTTTGGAAACAAATCGGGCACCGGACAGTGTCCGGTGTGCACCGGACTGTCCGGTGCGCCACGAGACAGAAGGCAAAGATGGCCTTCCAGATTTGTTCCCAACGGCTCCTAGCTGCCTTGGGGCTATAAAAGGGACCCCTTGGCGCATGGAGGAAGTAACCCAAGCATTCCTTGAGCACTCTTGATCACTCACACATCAATCTTGCGCACTTGTTTGAAATTCTAGTGATTTGAGCTCTGTTCTAGTGTGTTAGCCTCTTGAGCTCAAGTCTGGGTTTTGTGTGTGCGTATTCGCTGTGATCTTTGTGTTGTGTGTGAGTTGCTAATCCCTCCCTTACTCCGTGATTCTTTGTGAACATCTTTTGTAAGGGCGAGAGGCTCCAAGTTGTGGAGATTCCTCGCAAACGGGATTGAGATAAGAACAACAAAACACCGTGGTATTCAAGTGGGTCTTTGGACCGCTTGAGAGGGGTTGATTGCAACCCTCGTCCGTTGGGACGCCACAACGTGGAAGTAGGCAAGCATTGGCTTGGCCGAACCACGGGATAAACCACCGTGTCCCTCTGTGCTTGATTCTTGTGGTATTGTGTTTTGTTGAAGACTTCACCTTAGCCACTTGGCATTAACTGTGCTAACGCTTAACAAGTTTTTGTGGCTTAAGTTTGAAGTTTTTACAGGATCACCTATTCACCCCCCCCCTCTAGGTGCTCTCAACCACGACGTCGTTCGTCTAATGCTAAGGTCCTTCACTGTACTTGATCCACATTTGGTGAACAATATCCGTGAAAATCCTAGGTACACCAAGATGTCGCCCGAAGAAGTTCTTGGGAAATTCGTAAGCGGGCGAATGATGATCAAGGAGGCGAGATATGTCGACGACGCGTTGAACGGTCCAATCCATGAGCCTCAACCCATTGCTCTCAAGGCAACAAGGAGCAAGGAGGTGCTACCTAGCAAGGTGGCGCAAGTTGAGGCGGCCGGGCTCAATGATGAAGAGATGGCCCTCATCATCAAGCGCTTCAAGACGGCGCTAAAGGGTCGCAAGGGGCAGCCAAGCAAGACCAAGACAAAGGGGAAGCGCTCATGCTTCAAATGTGGTAAGGTTGGTCATTTTATTGCTAACTGTCCTGACAATGATAGTGACCAGGAACAAGGGAACAAGAGGGAGAAGAAGAAGAACTATAAGAAGACAAAAGGCGAGGCACATCTTGGCAAGGAGTGGGACTCAGATTGTTCGTCGTCCGACTCCGACAACGAAGGACTCGCCGCCACTGCCTTCAACAAGTCATCCCTCTTCCCCAATGAGCATCACACTTGCCTCATGGCGAGAGAAAAGAAAGTAAGCGCTCGTAACACTAGTACTTATGCTTCTTCAAGTGAGGATGAGTCTAGTGATGATGATGAAATAGATTATTCATGTTTATTCAAGGGTCTAGATAGAACCAAGGTGGATAAAATAAATGAATTGATTGATGCTTTGAATGATAAGAATAGATTGCTAGAAAAGCAAGAGGATCTCTTATATGATGAACATGATAAGTTTGTAGAAGCTCAAAAATCCCTTGCTTTAGAAATAAAGAAGAATGAAATGCTTTCTTGTGAATTGTCTACATGCCATGACTCTATTTCTAGTTTAAAGAGCATAAACGATGACTTGAATGCTAAGTTAGAAATAGCTAATAAATCAACATCTTGTGTAGAACATGTTGTAGTTTGCACTAAGTGTAAAGATTTTAATGTTGATGCTTGTAGTGAACACCTAGTTTCAATTTCTAAATTGAATGATGAAGTGGCTAGTCTTAATGCCCAACTTAAGACTAGCAAAAGTGAATTTGATAAGTTAAAATTTGCAAGGGATGCCTACACGATTGGTAGACACCCCTCAATTAAGGATGGACTTGGTTTCAAGAGGCAAGCCAAGAACTTAACAAGCCATAAGGCTCCCATCCCCGCCAAGGAGAAAGGGAAGGCCCCTATGGCTAGTAGTGCCAAAAGGAATCATGCCTTTATGTATCATGATAGGAGACATTCTAGGAATGCAAGTAGAAGTTATGATGCTTTTGATTCATATGCTATGTTTGCTTCTAGTTCTTCCTATATGCATGGTAGAAATTTAGCTAGGAGAAATGCTATTAATCACATGCCTAGGAGAAATGGTGTTAATATTCCTAGGAAAATTAATGAACCTTCTACAATATATCATGCTTGCAATGCTTCATTTGCCATTTGTAGAAAGGATAGGAAGGTAATTGCTAGGAAATTAGGGGCAAGATGCAAGGGAGATAAAACTTGCATTTGGGTCCCTAAAACCATTGTGACTAACCTTGTAGGACCCAACAAGAGTTGGGTACCTAAGACCCAAGCCTAAATTTGCCTTGCAGGTTTATGCATCTGGGGGTTCAAGCTGGATTATCGACAGCGGATGCACAAACCACATGACGGGGGAGAAGAAGATGTTCACCTCCTACGTCAAGAACAAGGATCCCCAAGATTCAATCGTATTCGGTGATGGGAACCAAGGCAAGGTGAAAGGCTTAGGCAAGATTGCAATCTCAAATGAGCACTCTATTTCTAATGTGTTTTTAGTAGAGTCTCTTGGATATAATTTGTTATCTGTTAGTCAATTATGCAGTATGGGATATAACTGTCTATTCACTAATGTAGACGTGTCCGTCTTTAGAAGGTGTGATGGTTCACTAGCTTTTAAGGGTGTACTAGATGGCAAACTTTATTTAGTTGATTTTGCAAAAGAGGAGGCCGGTCTAGATGCATGCTTAATTGCTAAGACTTGCATGGGCTGGTTGTGGCATCACCGTTTAGCACATGTGGGGATGAAGAACCTTCACAAGCTTCTAAAGGGAGAACACGTGATAGGTTTAACTAACGTGCATTTCGAAAAAGATAGACCTTGTGCAGCTTGTCAAGCAGGTAAACAAGTGGGAGGAGCACATCACAACAAGAATGTGATGACCACATCAAGACCCCTGGAGCTGCTACATATGGACCTCTTCGGACCCGTCGCCTATCTAAGCATTGGAGTAAGTAAGTATGGTTTAGTTATTGTTGATGACTTTTCTCGCTTCACTTGGGTGTTCTTTTTGCAGGATAAGTCTGAAACCCAAGGGACCCTCAAGCGCTTTCTAAGGAGAGCTCAAAACGAGTTTGAGCTCAAGGTGAAGAAGATAAGGAGCAACAACGGGTCCGAGTTCAAGAACCTTCAAGTGGAGGAGTACCTTGAGGAGGAAGGGATCAAGCACGAGTTCTCCGCTCCCTACACACCACAGCAAAATGGTGTGGTAGAGAGGAAGAACAGGACGCTAATCGACATGGCGAGGACGATGCTTGGAGAGTTTAAGACCCCCGAGCGCTTTTGGTCGGAAGCCGTGAACACGGCTTGCCACGCCATCAACCGGGTCTACCTTCATCGCCTCCTCAAGAAGACTTCGTATGAGCTACTAACCGGTAACAAACCCAATGTTTCGTATTTCCGAGTTTTTGGGAGTAAATGCTACATTCTAGTGAAGAAGGGTAGAAATTCTAAATTTGCTCCCAAAGCGGTAGAAGGGTTTTTATTAGGTTATGACTCAAATACAAAGGCGTATAGAGTCTTCAACAAATCATCAGGTTTGGTTGAAGTCTCTAGCGACGTTGTATTTGATGAGACTAATGGCTCTCCAAGAGAGCAAGTTGTTGATCTTGATGATGTAGATGAAGAAGATGTTCCGACGGTCGCTATACGAACCATGGTGATTGGTGATGTACGACCACAGGAACAAAAGGAGCAAGATCAACCTTCTTCATCAACAATGGTGCATCCCCCAACTCAAGACGATGAACAGGTTCATCAAGAGGAGGCATGTGATCAAGGGGGAGCACAAGATGATCAAGAGATGGAGCAAGAAGCACAACCGGCACCTCCAACCCAAGTTCGAGCGACGATTCAAAGGGATCATCCCGTCGACCAAATATTGGGTGACATTAGCAAGGGAGTAACTACTCGGTCTCGGTTAGTTAATTTTTGTGAGCATTACTCCTTTGTCTTTTCTATTGAGCCTTTCAGGGTAGAGGAGGCCTTGCTAGATCCGGACTGGGTGTTGGCCATGCAAGAGGAGCTCAACAACTTCAAGAGGAATGAAGTTTGGACACTGGTGCCTCGTCCTAAGCAAAATGTTGTGGGAACCAAGTGGGTGTTCCGCAACAAACAAGACGAGCACGGAGTGGTGACAAGGAACAAGGCTCCACTTGTGGCAAAAGGTTATGCCCAAGTCGCAGGTTTGGACTTTGAGGAGACTTTTGCTCCTGTGGCTAGGCTAGAGTCCATTCATATTTTGCTAGCATATGTCGCTCACCAAGTGGATGTGAAAAGCACTTTCCTCAACGGGCCAATCAAGGAGGAGGTGTACGTAGAGCAACCCCCTGGCTTCGAGGATGAACGGTACCCCGACCACGTGTGTAAGCTCTCTAAGGCGCTCTATGGACTTAAGCAAGCCCCAAGAGCATGGTATGAATGCCTTAGAGACTTTCTAATTGCTAATGCTTTCAAGGTTGGGAAAGCCGATCCAACTCTTTTCACTAAGACTTGTGACGGTGATCTTTTTGTGTGCCAAATTTATGTCGATGACATAATATTTGGTTCTACTAATAAAAAGTCTTGTGAAGAGTTTAGCAGGGTGATGACGCAAAAATTCGAGATGTCGATGATGGGCGAGTTGAACTACTTCCTTGGGTTCCAAGTGAAGCAACTCAAGGACGACACCTTCATCTCTCAAACAAAGTACACGCAAGACTTGCTGAAGCGGTTTGGGATGAAGGACGCCAAGCCCGCAAAGACTCCGATGGGGACCGACGGACACACCGACCTCAACAAAGGAGGTAAGTCCGTTGATCAAAAGGCATACCGGTCAATGATAGGGTCTTTACTTTATTTATGTGCTAGTAGACCAGATATTATGCTTAGTGTATGCATGTGTGCTAGATTTCAATCTGATCCTAAGGAGTGTCACTTAGTGGCGGTGAAGCGAATCCTTAGATATTTAGTTGCTACGCCTTGCTTCGAGCTCTGGTATCCAAAGGGGTCTACCTTTGACTTGATTGGATATTCAGATTCCGACTATGCTGGATGTAAGGTCGATAGGAAGAGTACATCGGGGACGTGCCAATTCTTAGGAAGGTCCCTGGTGTCATGGAACTCTAAGAAACAAACCTCCGTTGCCCTATCCATCGTTGAGGCCGAGTATGTTGTCGCGGGACAGTGCTGCGCGCAACTACTTTGGATGAGGCAAACCCTCCGGGACTTTGGCTACAATCTGAGCAAAGTCCCACTCCTATGTGATAATGAGAGTGCTATCCGCATGGCGGAAAATCCTGTTGAACACAGCCGCACAAAGCACATGGACATCCGACATCACTTTTTGAGAGACCACCAGCAAAAGGGAGATATCGAAGTGTTTTATGTTAGCACCGAGAACCAGCTAGCTGATATCTTTACTAAGCCTCTAGATGAGAAGACCTTTTGCAGGTTGCGTAGTGAGCTAAATGTCTTAGATTCGTGGAACCTAGATTGAATTATAGCATACATGTGATTATGCCTTTGATCATGTTCTTTATGCATTTTGTTGCTTATTTATGGTGCTCAAGTTGTACAAGCACTCCCCAGACCTCACAAGTCCTTGTGCAAGCGACACACACATTAAGAGGGAGATGTGTTACAACTTGACCCTTTGAGACTAACCATATGCTTGAGTTTGCTTGACTTAGTCTCATAGATGGATTGAAAGGGAAAAGGTGGACTTGGACCATGCAAGACTTCCACTGCACTCCGATGAGAGGGTAACTTACTCCAAGTTCATCTTTATGATCTTATTGCCTTTTACTCTTAGTTGAAGATTTTGGTGAGGCAATGGGGTTAAAGGGCCAAGATTGATCCCGTTTTGGCGCTTGATGCCAAAGGGGGAGAAAACAAGGCCAAAGCAAGGAATGGATCAGATACCACTTGTGAATTTTGAAAATAGTAGAGTTAGAGTTTTGTTTGTCAAAATACTCTTGTTTGCCTCTTATTGTCAAAAGTTGGTCTCTTGTGGGGAGAAGGCTTAATTATGGGAAAAAGGGGGAGTTTTTGAACCCTTGATCAATTTCTTGTGAAACAGCTCTCATTATGGTTCAACATGTGTGTTTGACTTAGAGATAGGAAATTGAGTTTGAGTTGCAAAAACAAACCAAGTGGTGGCAATGAGTGATCCATATATGTCAAATTTGAATCAAAACAATTGTGAGTTCTTATTTGAATTGAGTTTGCACTTGTTCTACTTGCTTTATGTTGTGTTGGCATAAATCACCAAAAAGGGGGAGATTGAAAGGGAAATGTGCCTTTGGGCCATTTCTAAGTATTTTGGTGATTTAGTGTCCAACACAAGTGCCTAAGTGTTAAATGGTGGACAAAGTATAAATCGAATATAAAGGTATGTTTCTCAGACTTAGTACATTGTTTTAGAGACTAATGTATTGTGTCTAAGTGCTGGAAACAGGAAAAGAACAATTGGAAATGTCTTGGCTCGAGCAGCCAAGACTCTGCTCAGTCTGGGTGCACCGGACTGTCCGGTGGTGCACCGAACAGTGTCCAGTGCGCCAGACTGGCTCAGGCGAACTTGCTTCTCTCGGGAAGTAATTAACGGCGTATGGCTAAAATTCACCGGACTGTCCGGTGTGCACCGGACTGTCCGGTGAGCCAGCGGTCGGCCGAGCCAACGGTCGGCCGCGCGATCCGCGCGGGACACGTGGCCGAGCCAACGGCTAGAAGGGGGCACCGGACTGTCCGGTGTGCACCGGACAGTGTCCGGTGCGCCAACGGCTCCAAGGCTGCCAACGGTCTGCTTCGCCAAAGAAGGAAAGAAATCCGCACCGGACAGTGTCCGGTGGTGCACCGGACTGTCCGGTGCGCCAGTCGACAAAAGGCAAGAAATGCCTTCCTGGAATGCTATCAACGGCTCCTAGCTGCCTTGGGGCTATAAAAGGGACCCCTAGGCGCATGGAGGAGAATACCAAGCATTCTCAAAGCATTCCTAAGCACTAAGACATCGATTTCGCGCTTTTGATTCCTTGCGATAGCAATTAGAGCTCTTGTTGAGTTGTGAACTCATTGAGTCGTGTTGTGAGCTCTTGTTGCGACTTGTGTGCGTGGTGTTGCTATGATTTCTTGTCTTGAGTGTGTTGCTCATCCCTCCCTTACTCCGTGCTTCTTTGTGAATTTCAAGTGTAAGGGCGAGAGGCTCCAAAGTGTGGAGATTCCTCGCAAACGGGATAAAGTAAAGCAAGCAAAACACCGTGGTATTCAAGTGGGTCTTTGGACCACTTGAGAGGGGTTGATTGCAACCCTCGTCCGTTGGGACGCCACAACGTGGAGTAGGCAAGCGTTGGTCTTGGCCGAACCACGGGATAAACCACTGTGCCATCTCTGTGATTGATCTCTTGTGGTTATTGTGTTTTGGAGACTCCTCTCTAGCCACTTGGCATTATTGTGCTAACGCCTAATCAAGTTTTTGTGGATTAAGTTTCAAGTTTTACAGGATCACCTATTCACCCCCCTCTAGGTGCTCTCACTTCGTCGTCGGAGTCGGACGAGGAACAATCTGAGTCCCACTCTTTGCCAAGGTGTGCCTCGCCCTTCGCCTTCTTGTAAACCTTCTTGTTCTCTCTCTTCCCATGTCTTTCGTCTCCCTGGTCATTTTCATTATCGGGACATTGAGCAATAAAATGACCTGTCTTACCGCACTTGAAGCAGGAACACTTTCCCTTTGCCTTGTTCTTGTTTGAGTACTCCTTGCGTCCCTTCAATGCGGTCTTGAAGCGCTTGATAATGAGGGCCATTTCATCCTCATTTAGCCCGGTCGCCTCAACTTGTGCCACCTTGCTAGGTAGTGCCTCCCTACTACTTGTTGCTTTGAGAGCAACCGTTTGAGGTTCGTAGATGGGCATTGGACCATTTAATGCCTCATCAATGTATCTTGCTTCCTTGATCATCATACGCCCGCTTACGAACTTTCCGAGTATCTCCTCGGGCGTCATCTTGGTGTACCTAGGATTTTCACGGATAGAATTCACAAGATGAGGATCAAGTACAGTGAAGGACCTGAGCATAAGTCAGATGATGTCGTGGTCCGTCCATCTCGTGCTTCCATAGCTCCTGATCTTGTTGACCAGGGTCTTGAGCCTGTTGTACGTTTGGGTTGGCTCCTCCCCCCTAATCATTGTGAACCTTCCTAGTTCGCCTTCCACCAACTCCATTTTGGTGATCATGGTGGCGTCATTCCCCTCATGAGAAATCTTGAGGGTGTCCCAAATTTGCTTGGCATTATCCAAGCTGCTCACCTTGTGGTACTCGTCCCTGCACAAGGATGCTAGCAAAACAGTGGTAGCTTGTGCATTTTTATGGATTTGCTCATTAATGAAAACGGGATTGTCAGTATTATAAAAAAGCATTCCGTTTTCAACGATCTCCCAAATACTTGGATGGAGAGAGAATAGGTGACTACGCATTTTGTGACTCCAAAATGAGTAGTCTTCTCCATCAAAGTGCGGAGGTTTCCCAAGTGGAATCGAAAGTAAATGAGCATTGGAGTTAGACGGAATACGAGAATAGTCAAAAGAAAAGTTTGAGTTAACCGTTTTCTTTTTCTCGTCGTCGTCGTCTCTTTGGGAAGAGGAAGACTCATCGCTGTCGTAGTAGACTATCTTCTTGATGCGCCTCTTCTTCTTCCCGTCCTTCTTCTTGTGACTTGAGCGAGAGTCAGTGGGCTTATCGTCTCTTGGCTCGTTGAAGACGGATTCCTTCTCCTTATCATTGACCACCATCCCCTTTCCCTTAGGATCCATCTCTTCGGGCGATTAGTCCCTTTCGTGAAGAGAACGACTCCGATACCAATTGAGAGCACCTAGAGGGGGGTGAATATGTGATCCTGTAAAAACTCAAAGCTTATAGCCACAAAACTTGATTAAGTATTAGCACAATAGAATCAAGTGGCTAAGAACCGAGCTCTTGTGAAACACAATAGTCACAAAGAAAACAAGTACAAGAGACACGATGATTTATCCCGTGGTTCGGCCAAGTATAACACTTGCCTACTCCACGTTGTGGCATCCCAATGGACGAGGTTGCACTCAACCCCTTTCAAGTGATCTAATGATCCACTTGAATACCACGGTTGTTTTCTCTCTTATACTCTTTCCCGTTTGCGAGGAATCTCCACAACTTGGAGTCTCTCGCCCTTACAATAAAGATCAAAGTGAAATCACTTAGAGTAAGAGAGGGAAGCAATACACACAAATCCGCAGCAATACGCACACACACACAACCAAGACTTGAGCTAAAATGAATCGCAACAAGTTCACCACTAGAACAGAGCTCAAATCACTAAGAAAGTCAATCAAGTGTGCGGAGATGGAGTGTGGAAGACTTAGAATGCTCAAAGTATACTTGGGTGATTCCTCCATGCGCCTAGGGGTCCCTTTTATAGCCCCAAGGCAGCTAGGAGCCATTGGAGGCATTCTTGGAAGGCAATTCTTGCCTTCTGTCGGGTGGCGCACCGGACAGTCCGGTGCACCACCGGACAGCTACTGTTCATTGTCCGGTGCAGATCTCCTTCCTAAAATGGCACAACCGACCGTTGCAGAATTGTAGCCGTTGGCGCACCGGACACAGTCCGGTGCACACCGGACAGTCCGGTGCCCCCAGCCGACCGTTGGCTGGGCCACGCGTCGCGCGCGGATTGCGCGGCCGACCGTTGCGCTGGCGGCCGTTGGCTCACTGGACAGTCCAGTGCACCACCGGACAGTCCGGTGAATTATAGCCGTACGCCGCCGACGAATTCCCGAGAGTGGCCAGTTCGCCAGAGCCATCCTGGCGCACCGGACACTGTCTGGTGCACCACCGGACAGTCCAGTGCACCCAGACTGAGCAGTAGTTGGCTGTACACGGCCAACTCTTTTCCAATCCTTTTCTTTTCCTGATTCTAGCACTTAGACAAATATATTAGTACACAAAAACCAATGTACTAAGTCTAGAATCATACCTTCTTGTTGATTTGCACTTCATTCATCATTTGGCACATAATTACTTACTTTAATATGTGTTGTGCACTTAATCACCAAAATATACTAGAGATGCCCCAAGGGCACATTTCCCTTTCAATCTCCCCCTTTTTGGTGATTTATGCCAACACATCAAAGAGCAACAAATAGAAGTGTAACATCAATGCAGATGAGAACAAGAATTGTTTTTTATTCAAATTTGGCATATTTGGATCATTCTTTGCCACCACTTGGTTTGTTTTTGCAAATCAAATTCAATTTCCTATCTCTAAGTCAAACACACTTGTTGAGACATAAAGAGAGGTATTCCAAGAGAAATTGATCAAAGATCCAAAAACTCCCCCTTTTCCCATAATCAAACATTCTCCCCACAAGAGACCCACTTTTGATAACAAGAGACAATAAGAGTATTTTGACAAAACAAAAGGTTCTAACTCTCTTATTTTTCAAAATTCTCAAGTGGTAGCTGATCCATTTGCTTGCTTTGGCCTTAATTTCTCCCCCTTTGGCATCAAGCACCAAAACGGGATCATTGTTGGCCCTTTAACCTCATTGCCTCACCAAAATTGTCAATTAAGAGCAAAAGGCAATAAGTGTATAGAGATGAACTTGGAGTTAAGTACCCTCTCATCGGAGTGCAGTGGAAGTCTTTCATGGTGTAGAGCCCAAAATTTGTATTAAAGAAAAAAAACAAGGATAAAAAAATGAATAAAAAAAAATAAATCTTTACTAAGACACAAATAAACCATTGTATCATATTGAATTTTGTTGGATAAAAATATTACAATGAGTAGAAGAGTTAGATTAAAACCCTAGATTTGAATTTGGGATTTAAAATGGAAAAGGAGAAGGAAATATTATAAAGTACAAAATAAATTCATAAATCCCACACTAGTATGTTCAAAATTAATAATTAAATTTAGTACAAATTAAGCTGCAAGATTTGGATTCAAATTCTAGATTTGGAAATGAGAAAAAAAGGAGAGAGAGAACAAGATAGGAAAATAAAAAGAAAAAAAAAGAAAATGTCAAACTGCGCCTGGGCCGAATTTCATCTGTCTCGGCCCAACTACCTCTCAGGCCGGCCCAACTTCTTTTCTCTGCGCAGTGCCATCTCCCATTGACTCGTGGGACCCGCTTGTCATCTCTTTCCCCACCCTGTCCAACAGAACGCTGTGCGCCTGGCGTGTGAAACAGAAGCCGCACGGTCCTCGGTCCTCGCGGTGCTCCCTCAACCGAATCCCAACAGAACACCAAGATCCGCGCGGCGCCGCCGGGATCGCTGGGGTTGTTGAGGTCCACCTGGGATATAAAACAAGAACTCGCTAGCCGCCTCATACTCATCAATTGGAGAGAGCACCGTGAGCGCCATACCGGATCCGATCCCTGTGAAGAGACAGGGGGACGGCGGACCCCAGGGGCGTGTCAGTGTCGGGGCGTGTGGGTTGAACATCGGCTCGACATCATCGCAAACCGGCGTTGTACTGCGGGCGATTCGTCTCGTCGCGGTGAGTGCTTCCCCTCTCTGTTGGTAGCGCTCTCGAATTATTGACGCGCGTTTCCGTGCGACGCCCGGCGTCGTTGCGTAACCGGGGTCCATCACCGACGCTGCGCCCTCGCTGGCTGCACGCGCGACCACTGTCCTGGGTGCCGGACCTCGGCTAATTGCTGGCCAGAATCAGTGCTTCACCGTCGTACTGTGCGTGGCGTAGGGGACCCTTCCTCCGCGGGTCCTATCCCTGGTAAGCCCGTAAATAGCCACGGATTGTCTCTTGGGTTGTGTAGCGCGTGTCTGGGGGTTAGGCGGATGGCTCCTCACCGGCGCTCGGCCGCGAAGAAGACAGGGGCACCGCCGCCCTCGGCCAGCTGGTTGGGGACGATGCCCTTCGGCCGTCGGATCCTCGCTGTGTGCTTGGGATTAGATCGGGGAGGGGATAAGCGCTGGCCATGGGATTCGTAGCCGATGGTGCAGATGAGAGCAGGTATTACCCCTTTCGCTGGTATAAGCGAGAGCGGTCGGATCGGGATCCAGTGGCTCAAGCGCAATCTCGGATTATTTAAAATCATGGCCATAGGTCCTCGATCCAACGACTATGATCACATACCGGTTCAGCGCATATGCGGATTTAATCCGAACCCTCCATCTCAGATCTCACGGTCCAGATTTGGACATACCCTTTCGCCGCAGCCTCTTTGTAAATGAGCCCTGTCCTTTTCACAAATCAACCCGCCGTCCACCGCGGGTTGAATCTGAGTCTGGGTTATTTTGCGCTAATGCCCCTGGTTTTCTCTGTATTTGAGGCCCAGTCCAGAATATTATAAAACAGAGAAAATAATTTATAAATGGATTTTTAATAAGATAAATAAATGCTAGAACTTGTTTAAATCATAGAAAATCCATTTTTAGTCCAAATTAATCCATTCCACTTTCTAAAATTTTGTAATTTTATTCTCTACCACCTAGAACCTCTGTTTTGTCATGAAAACAGTTAGAAATTTAATCTCTCACTTAATCTATTTTAAACACATAAAACCTTTGAAAATTCATAACTAAAAATCTATAACTCCAAAATTAATAATCCCTATTCCTGTGATCTTATTTCAATATGTAGATTATTAATATGTATTTTGCATATATGCTTGGTGTAATGTTAATTTTGCCTATACCATGTATGTCTGTATTGCTACGTTTAGCAGTGAGGCCACGAGGATCTGAAGAATCATCCTGGTACCTGGAATCTCAAGTCCCAGGCAAGTTGTGCCCTTGATCACTTCTTTTTACCCACTCATGTTCTAATTAATCATAATGATCTGCATAGGTTAATTTTGATGGGACCCAATAGGTTACCCTAGTTTGTCTATCTTTGTACCTTGTTTACCACTGAACTTTTTGGGTAGTACTTGCTAGTGCTTTATGTGGTTTTGGGTATGAAGGTACATTATTCATGATCACACTTTTATTATATGTTTATTATTACTGTTCATGATAAGATCATTATGTTAATTGAAACATGGAGAACCACCCGGGAAAACAGTGCTACCACAAGGGAGGAATGGGACCCCTTGGCTGATTAATTAGGAAAGCTAGTGGAAGACTACCTTACCCGAAAGGGGCAAGGGCAGTAGGGGAGTGGTCAGTGTAGGGAGGCCCTCGGGAGGATTTTGCTGCGATGGCAGTCCTGCAAGGGATTCCCGTTAGGGAGGCCCTCGGGAGGATTTTGCTGCGATGGCGGTCCTGCAAGGGATTCCTGCATTGGAGCTTCCTATAAACTGTAGCGGGTTTTCTGAAGCTAGTGGAACTTTGTAAAGGCCTCGTAGTGTTACCGTGCCTCGCCTCCTCGGTAGAGGTGTATGGGAAGTCGCGATCCCTTGGCAGATGGGTAACATGACTTGTGGGTAAAGATGCGCAACCTCTGCAGAGTGTAAAACTGGTATACTAGCCGTGCTCACGGTCATGAGCAGCTCGGACACTCACATGATTAAATTATGGAACTTAAACTCAATTTGTCATATGCATTGCATCGCAGGTGAAGTTGTTACTTTTGTTCTACTATTTAATTGGGTTGGTATTTACTTATACTTAGCAATTGCTAATAAAATTTTGACCAACTCTAAAAGCAATGCTCAGCTTCAACCATCTCCTTTGGTAAGCCTTACACTTCACGTGAGCTCCCACCTTTGGCGAGTTCATGCACATTATTCCCCACAACTTGTTGAGCGATGAACGTATGTGAGCTCACTCTTGCTGTCTCACACCCCCCCACAGGTCAAGAACAGGTACCACAGGATGAGGCGCTTGGAGGATGCTGTGACGAGTTCGTGAGAGGTCTAGGCCGTCGTCTCCCAGTCAACTTTGGGTTGCTGGACCGTTGTCTCCTTTTAATGTAATTATTTATTTATTTTGTATAGAACTCCTGTTATATAGTAAAGATGTGACATTCGATCCTGTGCCACTATACATCATATGTGTGAGACTTGGTCCCAGCATACCTGGTGTTTATGTTCGCGCCCGGGTCTTGGTGCCCCTAAAACCCGGGTGTGACACATGGTCCAAGTCCACCTTTCCCTTTCAATCCACTTTTGAGACTAAAACAAGTAAACTCAAACACAAGGTTAGTCTCAAAGTGTCAAGTTGTAGCATGCCTCCCCCTAAATAAGTGCATCACTTGCAAACGGACTTATGAGGTCCGGGGATCATGGGTACAACTTGAGCACTACAAATGAACAAAATCGATTGAAATGCATAAATTACATGATCAAAGGCATAAAACACATGTATGTTATAGATCAATCCAAGTTCCGCGAATCTAAGACATTTAGCTCACTACGCAGCATGCAAAAGGTCTTCTCATCTAAAGGATTGGTAAAGATATCGGCTAGTTGGTTCTCGGTGCTAACATAAAACACTTCGATATCTCCCTTTTGCTGGTGGTCTCTCAAAAAGTGATGCCGAATGTCTATCTGCTTAGTGCGGCTATGTTCAACAAGATTATCCGCCATGCGGATTGCACTCTCATTATCACATAGGAGTGGGACTTTGCTCAGATTGTAGCCAAAGTCCCGGAGGGTTTGCCTCATCCAAAGTAGTTGCGCGCAACACTGTCCTGCGACAACGTACTCGGCCTCAGCGGTGGATAGGGCAATAGAGGTTTGTTTCTTTGAACTCCAAGACACTAGGGACCTTCCTAGGAATTGGCACGTCCCTGATGTACTCTTCCTATCAACCTTGCATCCAGCATAATCGGAGTCTGAGTATCCAATCAAGTCAAAGGTAGACCCCTTTGGATACCAGATCCCGAAGCAAGACGTAGCAACTAAATATCTAAGTATTTGCTTAACGGCCACTAGATGGCATTCCCTTGGATCGGATTGAAATCTAGCACACATGCATACGCTAAGCATAATATCCGGTCTACTAGCACATAAGTAAAGCAAGGATCCTATCATAGACCGGTATGCCTTTTGATCAACAGACTTACCTCCTTTGTTGAGGTAGACATGTCCGTCGGTTCCCATTGGAGTCTTTGCGGGCTTGGCGTCCTTCATCCCGAACCGCTTGAGCAAGTCTTGCATGTACTTCATTTGAGAGATGAAGGCGTCGTCCTTGAGTTGCTTCACTTGAAACCCAAGGAAGTAGTTCAACTCGCCCATCATAGGCATCTCGAATTTCTGTGTCATCACCCTGCTAAACTCTTCACAAGACTTTTGGTTAGTAGAACCAAATATTATGTCATCAACATAAATTTGGCATACAAATAGATCACCATCACAAGTCTTAATGAAAAGAGTTGGATCGTCCTTCCCAACCTTGAAAGCATTAGCAATTAGAAAATTTCTAAAGCATTCATACCATGCTCTTGGGGCTTGCTTAAGTCCATAGAGCGCCTTAGAGAGCTTACACACATGGTCGGGGTATCGTTCATCCTCAAAGCCAGGGGGTTGCTCCACCTACACCTCCTCCTTGATTGGCCCATTGAGGAAGGCGCTCTTCACATCCATTTGGAACAACCTGAAGGAATAGTGAGCGGCATAGGCTAACAAAATGCGAATAGATTCTAGCCTAGCCACAGGAGCAAAAGTCTCCTCAAAGTCCAAACCTGCAACTTGGGCATAACCTTTTGCCACAAGTCGAGCCTTGTTCCTTGTCACCACTCCGTGCTTGTCTTGCTTGTTGCGGAACACCCACTTGGTGCCCACAACATTTTGCTTTGGACGTGGCACCAGGGTTCAAACTTCATTTCGCTTGAAGTTATTGAGCTCTTCCTGCATGGCCAACACCCATTCCGGATCTAGCAAGGCCTCTTCTACCCTGAAAGGCTCAATAGAAGAGACAAACGAGTAATGCTCACAAAAATTAACTAATCTAGAGCGAGTAGTTACTCCCTTCCTTATATCACCCAAAATCTGATCGACGAGATGATTCCTTTGAATCGTCGCTCGGACTAGAGTGGGAGGGGCTTGTGGTGCTTCTTCCTCCATAACTTGATCATTTTGTGCTCCCCCTTGATCACACGCCTCTTCTTGATGAACCTGTTCATCGTCTTGAGTTGGGGGATGCACCATTGTTGAGGAAGAAGGTTGATCTTGCTCTTTTTGTTCCTGTGGTCGCACATCTCCAATTGTCATGTTGCGTATTGTGGCCGTTGGAACGTCATCTTCATCTACATCATTGAAGTGTCCCCAATCCTCTAGGACTCAAATGTGATACAATTACTAGTCCCAGGAGGCTAGTAAACACATTTATACATCAGATGATACCAAATATGCTTAAACGAGACAAACCTACAAAGGTGGCGAACAACTTTAGGAGTTGGTCCACAACTCGAGACATATCATCAGAGTGGGGCTGAAGCAGCCCGATATACGCAGTGAAGCAAATCAGCGGTCCAACAGCCATAGGCAAGGTTGAGAACAGTCGTAACTCTTACCCGATCTCCTTTTTCTGAAAAACAACAAATAAGCAAGGGTGAGTACAAACGTACTCAGCAGCCCACCTTCACCCGCGGAATGGGAAAATCATATATAATGCATGGAATATGTGGAGCTCAGAACATTTTGCAGAAACAGCAATATTTTATGCAGGGTTGTTTTGTAAACATTTTGTATTTTTCAAAGCGCATCCTCTCCCAAAGGAGAAGGAAGTTTTTCAATATTAGAACAAAATCCCCTGGACTAAACCATCCAGGTATCTCAGCAGTTCCCACTGGTTTTCATTTTCAAAAACAGCTACTGGACTTTCCATCCACCATAGCTCACGGCTCAACCGCCGAACCTTTTTTAAAACCACTTTTCTCAAACGCACCTTTTTTTTGAAAACAAAACATTAATTGCCATACCATACCAGACTCGTCCATTCCTGTGGACACAGACTATTCGAATAGGTTTTCAAACTCTGCGCAGAGGTGTACACTTTACCCACTAGTCCGGCTCTGCGGTCTCATAGCTAGTGAGACCCGAATCCGAATCTCTTTCTTTCCCCGCACGTCCTAACCTTAACGGTTATTCGGAAGGAGTCAGGCCACCACCATGTCCAAACCGGACAAAACTTTCCCCCTCCTTATCCTCCCGGTGCTCCCCAGCCTTCAAAACCCTGGGGTTGGACCGCACGAGTTCAGATTGAGTGACTGCCCACACAGTCTCGAGTGGTTGTACTATTAAAGAGTACAGGTAGTGAAGATGACAAACCGGTCCTTATATGAGGGGACAATCCTTCTGCTCACGCCTAAACCAGCTGAGCCAACACCTTAGGCCCTCCCCTAAACCAGGGAGTCCCTGATTATCCCACTCACAAGGTGATAAGGGTGAAAACCCTTCATCATACACATTTTGAAAAGCATTTTCTTTTGAAAACTCACACCTTTTCTCAAATCATTTGGAATATATATATCAGGGATTGATTGCGGCAAGTGGCTGGGTGGCCATAATAACTTGTCTCAAAATCATATCATGCATAAAATAACAGGCTGAGGGTTGTGGTTGAAAAATAATAGGTAATTTATGCATCAAAGGGATCCAGTGAGTGTTGGGGCCATGCTTCGTTGCGCCGAAGGTCTTACGGGAAGAAGCAGCTTCGGCTGAAGTTGTCCCCAGGAGATGACCGAAGGTTCCTCTTCATGAAGCTTCGGCATTACAAACCGACATAGAGATAGAATGACCTTTTAATCCATAAAGGTCTGAGTCAATGTTGTAAACTTTTATGAGGGACATAATTGTAATTCGCCACAGGCTGTGTCCTGTGTCTATAAATAGATGAACAGTATCCCCGTACTGTTCACGCTGACTTGTACTCGCACGTGCGTCACACTTGCATTTTTGCCTTCTGTCAAGCCGAAGCATTTGAGAACAAGTCCCCAACATTGGCGCCCACCTCCGGTGAACTCACTTCCACTTTTTTGAGCTGATGGCTTTGTTCAACGACCAAGCTGGAGCTGCCTCGGCTCCGAAGCTGCTGTACCCGATAACAGGCGGTTCATGTTCAGAGCCAGCCAACAAGAAGCAGAAGAAGGAAGCGCAGAGAAGGGTACAGCATGTTGGGGTGCAAGGACCCTTCATCAAGTCGAGATGGTCTCACATTCCTATTACTTTCTCCCAAGAGGACCTTCAACTCAAAGATTACCCACACAACGATGCCATGGTTATCTCTTGTGTTATCAAAGGATTTCTGGTTCACAATGTCTTGGTTGATATAGGCAGTGCAGCTGACATCATATTTGCTAAGGCCTTCAGGCAAATGCAAGAGCCAGAGGATAAGATTCATGATGCAACGCACCCTCTCTGTGGCTTCGGAGGAAGACAGATTGTAGCGCTGGGCAAGATCACCATGCCAGTGACCTTCGGGTTCATCAACAACACTAGAACTGAGCAAGTTGTGTTTGACATTGTTGACATGGAATACCCCTACAATGCAATTATTGGTCGTGGCACCCTTAATGCTTTCGAAGCAATCCTTCATCCTGCCTACCTTTGCATGAAAATACCTTCGGATCAAGGACCCATTGCTATTCATGGAAGTCAGGAAGCTGCCAGAAGGGCCGAAGGAAGTTGGACTGACTCCAAAGCAATCCATAACATAGATGGAGCTGAAGTTTGTGAACAGTACAAATTTAGAAGGGAGAAAGCAGCTTCAGCAGATCAGCCGAAGCCCATGCTCTTATGTGAGGACATAGCAGAGCAGAAGGTGCTGTTGGGCTCTCAGTTATCCGAAGACCAGGAGAAAACCTTGATAAGGTTTTTGTTCAGCAACAAAGATGTTTTTGCATGGTCAGCTAATGACCTCTGCGGAGTAAATCGGGATGTTATTGAACACTCGCTCAATGTTGACCCATCCTTCAGACCCCGAAAGCAGAGGCTTCGAAAAATGTCTGATGACAAGGCCGAAGGGGCTCGCAATGAAGTAAAAAGACTCCTCAGTGCAGGAGTTATCAGAGAAGTAAAGTACCCAGAATGGCTAGCTAACACTGTTATGGTAAAGAAGGCCAACGGCAAGTGGAGAATGTGTATCGATTTCACAGATCTCAACAAGGCTTGTCCGAAGGACGAATTCCCATTGCCAAGGATAGACTCTTTAGTTGATGCAGCAGCTTCTTCAGAGCTCATGAGTCTGCTAGATTGTTAGATTGTTACTCAGGCTATCACCAAATCTGGATGAAGAAGGAAGATGAGCCGAAGACTAGCTTCATAACCCCAAGTGGCACATATTGCTATCTTCGGATGCCTGAGGGGCTCAAAAACGCTGGAGGAAGTTTCAGCAGAATGACTACGAAGGTCCTCCAGTCTCAGATAGGCAGAAATGTGCTAACTTATGTTGATGACATCATTGTAAAAAGCACGAAGCAGGAAAATCATATTGCTGATTTGCAGGAGACCTTCGCCAGTTTCAGACAAGCTGGTTTGAAGCTGAATCTAGAAAAATGTGTCTTCGGAGTAAAGAAGGGGAAATTTCTTGGATGCTTGGTCTCAACAAAGGGAATTGAAACTAATCCAAATAAAATTGAAGCTATACTTCGAATGGAGCCACCAACTACAAAAAAGGGGGCCCAAAGATTGACAGGAAGGCTAGCATCTCTCAATAGATTCATATCCAGATCAGCAGAAAGAAATTTACCATTCTTCGAGGTGCTGAAGTCAGCTGAAGTCTTTCAATGGGGACCAAGCCAACAAAAAGCCTTCGAAGAGCTGAAGCAATATTTGATAGATCTAACAACATTAACTCCACCAACGCCAGGGGCTCCTTTGTTGTTATATGTGGCAGCTTCACACTCGGCAGTAAGTGCAGCACTTGTCCAGGAGAAGCTTGTTGGCCAAGTCAAGAAGCAGGTTCCAGTGTATTTTGTATCTGAAGTCCTTAGTGTATCAAAGAAAAACTATACAGAACTGGAGAAGGTATTATATGCCGTTTTGATGGCATCCAGGAAGCTTCGGCATTATTTTCAAGCATACAATATTGTTGTTCCTTCTTCGCAGCCGTTGAAGGATATTATGAGAAATAGAGAAGCTACTAGACGGATTGGAAAATGGGCTGCAGAGCTCAATGAATTTTGCATTGATTATGTGCATAGATCCTCGATCCAGTCTCAAGCGTTGGCAGATTTCATTGCCGATTGGACGCCAGGGGCTCAGGATGAAGAAGCAAATAAAGATGTCGAAGTGTGGACAGTGTTTTGTGATGGCTCTTGGGGAACCTTCGGAGCAGGTGCAGCCGCTGTGTTGGTCTCACCATCCAAGGTTAAAACTTGTTATGCGGCAAGACTTGATTTCAGCTATACAAACAATATTACTGAGTACGAAGCCCTGCTCCTGGGCCTTCAGAAATTAAAGGCAATGGGAATCAGAAGGGCGATTCTTAAAACTGATTCCCAGGTTGTTTCGGGTCATATCGACAAAAGTTGTAAGGCTAAAGATCCAAAGCTTGAAAACTATCTAGACACGGTCCGAAGAATCGAAGCTTCCTTCGAAGGATTTTCTGTCAAAAATATCCCTCGAGGACAAAATGAGCATGCTGATTTGCTAGCCAAGTCAGCAGCACAGGGGCTGCCGTTACCTTCGGATGTGTTCTTCGAAACAATAAAGGCACCTTCAGTGGAGCTCCTTGAAAGAGCAGTCCTCAACATATCTCCTGTTTATAGCGAAGATTGGAGAACTGAGATCATCTCTTACCTTCAGGGTAAGTTCCTTTCAGATGACGAAGCTTATAACAGGAGAATAGAGGCAAGAGCTCGTCCATATGTCATGATAGAAGGGGAGTTGTACAAGCATGGAGTTTGTGCTCCGCTACTCAAGTGTTTATCTAGAACCGAAGGTATAGAGTTGATGAAAGAAATACATGCAGGCCTGTGTGGATCCCACATTGGATCTAGGCCGTTACTTGGAAAAGTCTTCCGCCAAGGGTTTTATTGGCCGAAGGCAGCTTCGGATGCAGCGGAGTTAGTTCAAAAGTGCGAAGGCTGTCAGAAATGTGCAAGAGATCAAAAACAGCCTTCGTCTTTAACACAGCTCATACAGCCCATTTGGCCATTGCAAAGGTGGGGTCTTGACTTGTTAGGACCATTACCACCGGCACAAGGGAATTTAAGATATGTCATAGTGGCTGTGGAGTATTTTTCTAAATGGATTGAGGCAAAGCCATTGGCCACAATAACTTCGGCCACTGTCCAAAAGTTTTTCTGGCAGAATATTGTTTGTCGCTTCGGGGTACCGAAGGCCATCACTGTAGATAATGGAACGCAGTTCGACTCCGAAGCTTTCAGAAATTTCTGTGATCAAATTGGTACGAAGATCCATTTTGCATCAGTCAGGCATCCGGAGTCAAATGGGCTCGTTGAAAGAGCCAACGGCATTATAATGACAGGAATAATGAAGTTAATCTTCAATCAACCTAGGGGAAAGTGGCCAGATCAGTTAACCAAAGTGGTGTGGAGCCACAATACAACAACATCAAGGTCTACAGGCTTTACTCCATTCAAGTTATTATTCGGTGACGAAGCAATAACTCCGGAAGAAGCTAAAGCTGGATCAATAAGAGTGGTAGCTTCGGCAGAATCAGGTCCTGAAGATGCTTATTTTGTGGAAAAAGATGCTTTAGAAGGGATCAGGCTTCAAGCCGTGGAGAATATCAATAAATACCAAGCTGAAACAGTCAAATGGCGAGATAGAAAGGTCCGGCTAAAAAATATTGAGCCGGGACACTTGGTGCTTCGGAGAGTGGCCAACCCAGACATAGTGGGCAAGTTACAGTTGAAATGGGAAGGACCTTTCTTAGTAGCATCTTCGTCAAGACCTGGTTCATACAGATTGAAGGACATGGACGACAACGACATTCCAAGATCTTGGAATGCGGATGAGCTTCGGCGATATTATGTGTAACTTGATGTAACTCTTTTATGTTTTTTCTTTTTCATGGCACCCTTTTCCTTTCTAAAGGGGGAGAAAGGTTTTTAATGGGGCCATCATATGTAATTTCCTTTTTAGTTTTATAAGAGCAAAATCCCCCAAAGAATGTAAATGTAAAAGCTGAGAACGCACCATCGAGTGCCGAAACTGAAAAAGCGAAGAAGCTCCAAAGACGTTCCTAAGGGAATGCAGAGCTTACAGCGAAAAGTCAACGCTGATTCCGCCGAAAGTAAAAGGCGAAGAAGCTCCAAAGACGTTCCTAAGGGAATGCAGAGCTTACAGCGAAAAGTCAACGCTGATTCCGCCAAAAGTAAAAGGCGAAGAAGCTCCAAAGTCGTTCCTAAGGGAATGCAGAGCTGATGTGTGATTGTTTCTAAGGAAATAATGGCTAAGCGTATGGCTTCGGATATGTGTTTTGGACAATCATTCGCACATCACATTACATCATAGCATTTGCATTCATAAACATTCATTCAGGCATATATACGATAATCATCATCATGACATAAGTGGTTGTTTCGACATAAAAGAAGAAGCGGTCTTTTATGCTTCGTTGAGTGCAAAAAAGAAAGGTTTCGGCAAAAAGAAGAAGTGGTCTTTTATGCTTCGTTGTGTACGAAAAGAAGGGAAGGTGTTTTTTCGCCTCTGGCTCAAAATACTAATTTCGTCCACATCAAAGCACCTCAATGGAAGGGTAAGAATATATTACAAGGTATGTACAAAGTTCATTAAGAACAGTTTAGCTGTATTTACATAAGTTATTACAAAAGTCTCTTAGGTTTTTTCTACAATGTACTCCTACTGATCTTCACCGGGCTTCAGCTTCGGCGGTATATTTTCTAAGCATCGCTATCAGCTTCGTCATCCTACATGAATCAAGGTATTGCAAGTAAAAATCAAGTCTGAAGGAGAAGGTAAGCACAAGGTATGATTTCTTACTGGTTCAAGATGACTTCGAGCTTCGTCTCCAGCCTTCTCTCGCCCGCCTTTTGTCCATATCATTTTTATAAATCTGTTTGAAATGCTTCGGGCGAGGTCAGGAATATCGTCTAGAATTGATGGAGACAGAGTGAAATTGGGCCTGTTGACGATTTTTCCATGATCACAGCCGGCCTTCAGGAACGCTGCAGCAGTGCCCCGAGAAGCTACCCAGGCACAGAAGTCACCGTGCCCGGCTATAACTTCGTCAAGCTCATCAATATCAGCTTCAATATGTTCGAAGGTTCTTGGCAAATTTTCAGCTGAAGGGGTGAACTTCCCACTGCTGGCTCCAACTGAATAAAAGATCTTTTTCAATTGTTGAATACAGTTGTTACTAAATTTCAAACATTTGTCTTGAAGGCTTGTTAATGATTTCTTCAAATCTGAGCTGGTTTGGACTTCGGCCTCAAGTTTTGAATTAAGCTCTAGCTTCTCTTGTTCAAATTGTTTTGATTGGCAGAGGAGCTTCGAATTCAATTCTGCTACTTTAGCTTCAGTTTCTGCCAATAAGCCTTCAGTTGTTTGGAGTTCGAAGTCTTTCTTTTCAATAATAGCTGATTGCTCTTTTATCTTGCTCTCTAAATTTTCAATTATAGCTTCGTGTTTCTTATCTTCTAGATCTTGTTGCATCTTCAGAGCTTTGCTCAGTAGCATGCTCTGCACATAAACAACGTTCGTCAGGAGCACTTTCATTATTAAAAACAATAAAACTCAGCGAAAAGTTGTTTACCTTGAAATTGGAGTAAAATAAACTACCAACGATATGTTGTCGTCGGTAGCGGCTGATATCTGTTTCCAGCTTCGGAAAACCGATACTCTTTGATAGAGTACCGATGACCTTAGCCCCAGTTTGGTTCCGGATGCAGCCCAATTTCTCATCGTCAATACCTCCGAAAAGAAGAGCTCCTGGCTTATATCCGCAAGATTTGGCATATTCTTTAAGCTCTTCTATTTCGGCCTTCGACAGTTCTTGCCCGACTAAATTTTGAAATATGAAGGTTTCCTCCTCCGAAGTATCTTCAGCTATTTCCTTTTCCTTCCCAGGCACTGTGGCCATGGTTTCTTCGGCAATAGTGGTGGCTTCTTCTGCGGCCATGTCTAGCAGTATCTTGTCGATGTCTTCAATTGTAGTTTCTAAGTTCAAATCTTCGGCCGAAGCGGCTTCGGTAGCCGCGACCTCCGAAGGTGCGACTTCGACATTTGTTGTGCCCTCAACCGCTGGCGCTTTCCGAGTTGAAGCCCTCGGTGGCGTCTTGTCAATAACTTCGGTCACTGCAATAATTCTTTGCCTCTTTGTTTTGGTTATCTTCGTTTTTTTGGGCTCCTCCACCTTTCGAAAAAGCTTCGTCAGTTGAGGCCCTAATGGACTTAGCTTCGCGGGCAGGGGTTCAGTCATTACCTTTAAAATTTCCTCCACGTCGCTGGTAGAGGGTGGTGCAGGAGTCCCCTCTTCATCGGATAATTTTCGCTTCGGAGATGATATTCTTCTCTTCTTTGGAATATTCTTCTCTTTTGCTGGTTCTTCCTCATCTTTGTTCAAAGTTTCGGCCACCCTTTTCCTTTTTTGGCCCTCAGCACCCTTATCCAGCCGTTCATAGTCAGGGTACTCAAAACCCAGGGCATCAAACACTCGGTTCAGCCTTCGCTTCGGACGGGTGCCGAAGGCCGCAGTCATCAGTTGATCTTCTTTTTTCGAGTAATTTCCAAGAATTTCATTGCACATTACTTCAACTGTGTCCAGCCACTCTTGGCAAGGTTTTTTAAAGTATTTCTTGAACTTGAAATGGTAAGGAAGCCGGACAAGTTCCCCTTTTTTCTTCTCCCCTTCCAGCTTCGGCATTTTCCATTCTTTTAAAGTAGGGAAAACCCTGAAGGCCAAGAACTCTTGGACCAGGTCCCTAGTGCTGATTTGCTCTGAAATAATTTTAAACTCACCCAGTGCAGCCCAGGTGGGACCTTCTAATTTCATGTGGCATCGCGGTCTTGTTTCTCCGAAGATCAATTCAAGTGGGCTCTGTACCAACTTCTCTTTGTCTTCGTCAACTTTCACATAAAACCACTCTGACTTCCAGCCTGCCGGCCATTTGCTTCGGTAGCTAATAACAGGAAACTTTGTGGTTTTCCGGTAGGCAAAATTGTAGCAACCAAAGTTATCATGTAATCCATCTTTTCTGGCTTTCGTCTGGTAATGCAGCTCATGGACTCGACAAAAGCTGTCGGCAAACGGCTCCACCGCCTGGCTTCGGAGGGCCCAGATATAAACACTAAGCCTAACGATAGCGTTAGGAGTCAACTGATGAAAGTAAATACCAAACTTCTTCAATACATCTGCAATAATCCCATGAAGGGGGAATCTCAGCCCAGCCTTTAGAAAGCTCTTGAAAATGACTATTTCATCCTTCTCTGGCTTCGGGGTAGTTTCTTCCCCCCCCCGAAGCGAAGTAGCTTCTTCTGATTTTCACTGAAATAACCTGATTTTACCATCTTGGAGAGATCAGCCTTCGAAACGGTCGACTTTCCGAAGTCCAAGTGGCTGGGCTTACTTGGCATGGCAATACGATAATCATCTTCGGGATCAGTTTCTTCAATGTTCTCCTCTTCTGCTCCGGCAGTTGCTTGTTCTGCTTCAACAGTGGGGATTTCTTCCGCAGTTACCAGTCCGGATCGTTGCATTGCTTCGGAGATGGGAACAGTTTCCGAACCTTCAGCTTCGCCTCCTTCACGCTCAACCCTGGCAGTAGATCGCACTCTGGCCATTTGATTCTGAGTTTGTGGAAATTGAATACTTTTTTCTCCCGAAGCCTTTCCTTCTGACGAAGCAGACTTCGAGTTGGACCTTCGTTCAAATTCCGAGAGTCAAGCTTCGGCTATGGTTAAAAATTTTGGCAGCAAAACAGTGCAAATAGCAATGAATGCTGTGGTAACTTCACACCTACCCGTCTGTTTATATAGTGCTGCAGGTAAGAAGGCGAAGCGCCAGGATTTTTACACCAGGCGGACAGTCACTAGCACTCGCTGCGCGGTGGACCGCGGAGATCAAACAGTAACTCTGCAAGGTGGGCCTGGCACGCGCTCGGAAACTGGATCGTTTCTCGATAACGAGCTCAGGGAAGGTGTTTTTTGGACCTTCGGCTTCTCGAAGCTTAAGAGGCTTTTTTCACGGATCAAGCTCGTTACGAAAAACGATCTAGCGCCGCGAAAGGGGCTACTGTTGGGGCCATGCTTCGTTGCGCCGAAGGTCTTACGGGAAGAAGCAGCTTCGGCTGAAGTTGTCCCCAGGAGATGACCGAAGGTTCCTCTTCATGAAGCTTCGGCATTACAAACCGACATAGAGATAGAATGACCTTTTAATCCATAAAGGTCTGAGTCAATGTTGTAAACTTTTATGAGGGACATAATTGTAATTCGTCACAGGCTGTGTCCTGTGTCTATAAATAGATGAACAGTATCCCCGTACTGTTCACGCTGACTTGTACTCGCACGTGCGTCACACTTGCATTTTTGCCTTCTGTCAAGCCGAAGGTACAAATGTAATTCAACATTGTTTTTATTCTTCCATGATTATTTAATAAGAATATATAATAATGCTATGTGATTATTCATGTTATTCTCTCATGTTTCATTTGCTTCTCCTTTTATCAATATAAACTGCAATCATGAAGGTATGACCTTCATGACCTTCGTCTGAAGATCGTTATATCTTAAGGGGAATAACGCTTCGAAGGACGAAGGATATTTACCATTAACTTCTTTCTGTGTTGCCTTGTTCTTAATTTATAGCATTTGAGAACAAGTCCCCAACAGTGAGCTTGCCGTGCTTATCCGGCGAAGGGGGAAGGAGAGCTCGCGGAACTAGCTTCTGGCTCCATCGCCTGGTGTAGACTTGCAGATCTGGCCTCCACGAGACGACACGAACGCTCCGATAACAGGAGGGTGGACTGGAGGCGAAGCGACACTATGCGTGTAGCCGGCAGAGCGGAGTAACCGAGTGGGTGGGGTGTTTGCCTTGGTTGAGGGTGTTGAGTGTGTGTGGAGAGGGAGAGGGTAGCTGGGTGTATTTATAGCTGAGTGTATGTGGTGTAGCACAGTGAAGTTTACTGTTGGTGAGAATAGTGACGAATGAATCGTCTGACTTAGTATGAACATGAGAGTTATAGGCAGAATATAGGACAAGAGTATTTTTGGGAGTTTTTCTGGAATATGGACCAGGCTTAAGGGATGACATGGTTGGATAGGGAATAGTTTGATAAGAATTTAGAAACAAGAATTATTGGAATCTGGGTTTGGAAGCCTGGTTCGAAGGAATCTTAAAGTTAAGCGTGCTCAACTTGGAGAAACCTGGGATGGGTGACCAGATGGGAAGTTCCCACTGGAAGGAAAATCACAGTCACCGGAGTTCGTATGACTGGAATATGGGTCTGGCTGGTCTTAGGTGGACTGGACAACATGATGTATGAGTAGTTGAAATTTGGGGTGATCGGCTAATCAATGAATAGTAATGATGAATAGTGACGACAAAAAAGTTACTATATATATCATCGATGAGTAGTAACGATGATAAATAGTAACGATGATGAATAGTAACAATGGTGAATAGTGTCGGTGAATAGTAACGATGAATAGTAATGGTGAATAATGATGGCGAATAGTCGTATGAACGAACGATGAACGATGAATAGGAACTATGAACGAACGATGAACGATGAATAGGAACTATGAACGAACGAACGAATGATCGAATGATCGGACGAACGAACGATCGGAATTTCAGCAGCATAATGGCAGGACAAAGATTATCTGGAAGAACGATGAATAGGGACTATGAACGAACGATGAACGATGAATAGGAACTATGAACGAACGATGAACGATCGAATGATCGAATGAACGAACGATCGAAATTTCGGCAGCATAACGGTAGGAAAAAGATTATTTGGACGAACGAACGGACGAACGATCGGACGAACGGACGAACGAACCATGAACGATCGGACGAACGATCGAACGATCGGACGAACGAACGAACAAACTAAGAACAGGGGGACGAACGATCGAAGAACGACCAAACGATCCTTGTGCTAGTGTGTGCTTGTGTGGAACATGGAGTGGGTGTGTGTGTGGGGGGGAGAGAGTTGCCATGAAATGGCTTGGGGTGGGATGAGAGGAGGCCCTTGCCCCTCTATTTATAGCCATGGTGGGGGATTAGGGGGAGGGATGAGAGGATTAGTGGGAGGATGAGAGGATTAGTGGGAGATTAGCATGTATTTGTCTTGTATAAGTGAGATTAGCTTGTAGAGCTCACCGTATGACACTGGAGGCATACGTATACGTATGAGCATGAGGAAAGTTATGAAGAAAATATTTATAGGGACTTGAAAAATGATTCTGAAGGTATTTCTCAAGAGGAAAATACTTGGAGATATATCGGTGGAATATTTGGACAGTATTTCTGGACAGAACTTGAAGGGGGTTACTCGGGAAATATCTGGGCGGTATTTCTGGAAAGAAATTGAGGGTGATCACTGGGGAAATATTTGTAGGATATTTTGAGGAGGATTTTGGAGAGAATATAGACCACTATATTTTATTTGTTGATATCAACTTGTAAACAAACATTTTGAAATGAAATTTGAAATTCATTTTGAATTTAGAGCAAGTTTGAGAAAATTTCAGGATTTCAATTTTTGGGATGCTACAAATCTACCCCACTTAAAAGGAATCTCGTCCTCGAGATTCGGCTTAGAAGGGTTATGGGTATAGCTTTACTTCAGCTACATATCTTCACTTTGCAATTCTTCGAGGAGATGGAACTTCAACAAAATCTGGCCTTTGAGGAGCATTTGTTTGTTGATTGCAAACGCTGATTCTGGCTACTCAAGGATCATCTTCAGGTTTCTAGGTTTCGCTTGGCAGCTAGCTTATTGAGGAAGCAACGATGCCAACACGCAAACCTTCCTCTTGTGAACTCCCACATGGATTCCTTCCTTGATTGGTCTTCTGGTGCTTCATCAACAAAACTTGGGTGACCACATCTCATCCAGAAACTTATATGCTTTGATGATCTGGTCCTCCACAAGCTTGCTACAGGCCTTCTTCTTTTTCTCCATAGCAAGAACCTTACTGGAACACTACCCCACTTAAAAAGAATGAGGGTAGAACTCTTGAATATTGGGGATTTGAACTCCATGAAGTACCTCATAACAAGGGCGTTACATGGCCTTCTTCTGCTGTTGCTGCTTGAGCAGGCTGCGGAGAGATGACTGACACGGGGTTGATTCTGGGACAACCTTCTTCTCATCTTCTCTTCACTATCTTCTTTTCACTGCCCCTTTCTTTCTCTTTGCTCTTCCCACTGGAGGACTCTATCAAAGAGTATTATCATCATACATAGGAGGGAAACCGAAGACTATGAACCATGTACAACAATCTTCAACCCAAGAATCACCAAGCATTGTGATCTTAGGGGCGAGGGAGTGGAAAAATGGAGTTGCTTGCGATTTGGCAGAGAGGATTTTATCAGGTGTGTTTTTGCTTTGGATGGGAACTGAGGGAGCTGGTGGGGGGGATTTATAGGCGAGCGGGGGTGTTCGGTTGCGGAGTAGTGGTGATGGAGTAGGTGCTACGTGGCAGCATGTGCGATAAGGGGAGGGGGGCTGGTGTTGCCGGCGATGATGGCGGCGGTGGGTGCGCTGCAAAGGGGGGGTGGGGGGTGGTAGTGCGCTGCAAAGGGGGGCGTGGGGCGGTGGTAGTGCATATGGAGGCGGGCATGCGTGCGAGGGGCACGGGTGAGTGGTGGGGTCAATGACCCTGATGTTTGTGGTCTCTAGTTCCAAGAATCTTTGCCTCTCTGTATGGTAATAACTCCTTCTGTCCTCTTTTCTTGTTTACTTTGACTCAGGGGCAGTGCTTTGATTCTCACGGTCAGTCGTTTTGACTGAGCGGCTGGACTGGTTTCTTCTGTAGCTTATTCCAGGCTTCAAGGGTAAGCTTCCTGGTATCTTCTTGGGTAAGGCTCTTTTCTCTTGAGATGGGTTAAGATGAGAATGGAAGCATAAGGTAAGGATTAGCTCTAATTTGTGATCTATGTTTTTAGAGAAAACCTTTTTAAGAAAAACGAAAAGAAAACACACAAGCTCAACAATGATAAGCACAAACAAATCAAATGTTTTGAATAAGGGAAGAATAGAGTTTTTTTCCAAAGCATGGACTACTCAGATTCGGGGGCTAAGCATAACTACTATTGCTCGGCTCCTGAATTGAGAACTATGCTAACTAGGACTTATGAGCACTAACGTTAAAGCATCACATATGCACTCAAAAGGGAGTAAAACATCAAGCGAAATTCATTTTGAAATGCCCTAGGGGGCCACACAATTAGAGTTTTGCAAAACACGACTCTACACGGTTACCTCTCATACATGCAGGGCTCTGGCTAAAGTGAAGAAAAACTTCACTACCCAATGCATGCAGAGGACTGGGCATAACTAACTCAGATCTGGCAGCTTCTCTTCTAGCGAGCCTGACACACAACTTCAATCTGAGACATCTCCTAGATGGGTTAAGAGGGAGCTGATGTTGACTTCTTCTGGCGGCGACTGAGATGACAAGACGCGGTCGAACTCTTCTTCAAGCTGGACTGGCTCTTGTAGCTCCTCAGAGGGCGGTGGTGCTGGCGGGGTGCTTGCAGCTTCTTCTTCGATCTCACGGGACGGTGCTGGAATCTTCTTCATGGTGAGGGGCTCAAACAACTCTGGCGGGGGATCTTGGGAGGATTTAGGGTGCTCTTGCTTATCCATAGCCTTAGGGAAGACTGGAATTCCTTCCAAGACTATGGCTCCTTCCGAGAGTTCCCAAGCCTTCTTCTCTCCTCTGATAGAGACCGGGTGACCTTCAAGAATCTGGGGGTCTTCAGCTTTGATGGGTTGAACAGGGTTGGATGGAGCGGGCTCTTGGATCCACAGGGCTCTACGTTGGTTATGGGTGACCAAGTAGGCCTCCATCAACTTCTGGACGTGCTCATCCTTGGCTTGCTTCAGGGCTTCCACAGCAATGACTTCACGACTTTCCAAGGCAGCTACACAGGCTTGAGCTGAGGTGAGATCCACATGGAGCTTACGGTTGAGCTTCTCTGCATCTTCTGCTCGGGCAATCATCTGACGGTGGTGCCGAGCCAAGAAATCATACTGCGCATCCAGGGTGAGCAGGTATGCAGTGAGGTACACGACTGTGGGGTCGTCCTCAAGCAGATGCTGCTCTTCCAATGCACGCATCCTGGCCATCCAAGCGGGACGGTCTCTCTGAAAGGGCGGAAAGAATCTGAGCGGGGTGTCACCCACTTCTTCTTCATAGATCTGACACAGGGTCCTCAATGCCTTGCGATCGACGACTTGGCAGGTGTCTTTGAATCTGTGCCCAGCAACAGTGATACTCCATTCCATATGGTGCGGACTGGATCCAATGTATACAGTCACGACACACTTCTCTGTGCCATGCTCGACGAATTCACGACCATCATACTCTGGCTGGCTCCTGATTCCGAGGCGAACTGTGCATGCTCTCAGCAACTTGGGGAAACCATCTTCATTCTGGCAAAAACTGGTTTGGCAGCGAACCTCCATCTGACTTCTGAGAGAAGGAAAGGGGGAAAGCATTTTTGAAATGAAGGGATGAGAGCAAGAAATTTTTTTAAGAAAATAGTTTGGACTCAAAAACTTTTGGATCAGGTTAAGGGTTACGTCCTGTGGCCAACCTAACAGCTCTGATACCACCTGAAGCGTCCCCAATCCTCTAGGACTCAAATGTGATGCAATTACTAGTCCCAGGAGGCTAGTAAACACATTTATACATCAGATGATACCAAATCTGCTTAAACGAGACAAACCTACAAAGGTGGCGAACAACTTTAAGAGTTGGTCCACAACTCGAGACATATCATCATAGTGGGGCTGAAGCAGCCCGATATACGCAGTGAAGCAAATCAGCGGTCCAACAGCCATAGGCAAGGTTGGGAACAGTCGTAACTCTTACCCGATCTCATTTTTCTGAAAAACAACAAATAAGCAAGGGTGAGTACAAACGTACTCAGCAGCCCACCTTCACCCACGGAATGGGAAAATCAGATATAATGCATGGAATATGTGGAGCTCAGAACATTTTGCAGAAACAGCAATATTTTATGCAGGGTTGTTTTGTAAACATTTTGTATTTTTCAAATCGCATCCTCTCCCAAAGGAGCAGGAAATTTTTCAATATTAGAACAAAATCCCCTGGACTAAACCATCCAGGTATCTCAGCAGTTCCCACTGGTTTTCATTTTCAAAAACAGCTACTGGACTTCCCATCCACCATAGCTCACGGCTCAACCGCCGAACCTTTTTTAAAACCACTTTTCTCAAACGCACCTTTTTTTGAAAACAAAACATTAATTGCCATACCATACCAGACTCGTCCATTCCTGTGGACACAGACTATTCGAATAGGTTTTCAAACTCTACGCAGAGGTGTACACTTTACCCACTAGTCCGGCTCTGCGGTCTCATAGCTAGTGAGACCCGAATTCGAATCTCTTTCTTTCCCCGCACGTCCTAACCTTAACGGTTATCCGAAAGGAGTCAGGCCACCACCATGTCCAAACCGGACAAAACTTTCCCCCTCCTTATCCTCCCGATGCTCCCCAGCCTTCATAACCCTGGGGTCGGACCGCACGAGTTCAGATTGAGTGACTGCCCACACAGTCTCGAGTGGTTGTACTATTAAAGAGTACACGTAGTGAAGATGACAAACCGGTCCTTATATGAGGGGACAATCCTTCTGCTCACGCCTAAACCAGTTGAGCCAACACCTTAGGCCCTCCCCTAAACCAGGGAGTCCCTAATTATCCCACTCACAAGGTGATAAGGGTGAAAACCCTTCATCATACACATTTTGAAAAGCATTTTTTGAAAACTCACACCTTTTCTCAAATCATTTGGAATATATATATCAGGGATTGATTGCGGCAAGTGGCTGGGTGGCCATAATAACTTGTCTCAAAATCATATCATGCGTAAAATAACAGGCTGAGGGTTGTGGTTGAAAAATAATAGGTAATTTATGCATCAAAGGGATCCAGTGAGCTTGCCGTGCTTATCCGGCGAAGGGGGAAGGAGAACTCGCGGAACTGGCTTCTGGCTCCACCGCCTGGTGTAGACTTGCAGATCTGGCCTCCACGAGACGACACGAACGCTCCGATAATACGAGGGTGGACTGGAGGCGAAGCGACACTATGTGTGTAGCCGGCAGAGCGGAGTAACCGAGTGGGTGGGGTGTTTGCCTTGGTTGAGGGTGTTGAGTGTGTGTGGAGAGGGAGAGGGTAGCTGGGTGTATTTATAGCTGAGTGTATGTGGTGTAGCACAGTGAAGTTCACTGTTGGTGAGAATAGTGACGAATGAATCGTCTGACTTAGTATGAACATGAGAGTTATAGGCAGAATATAGGACAAGAGTATTTTTGGGAGTTTTTCTGGAATATGGACAGGCTTAAGGGATGACATGGTTGGATAGGGAATAGTTTGATAAGAATTTAGAAACAAGAATTATTAGAATCTGGGTTTGGAAGCCTGGTTCGAAGGAATCTTAAAGTTAAGCGTGCTCAACATGGAGAAACCTGGGATGGGTGACCAGATGGGAAGTTCCCACTGGAAGGAAAATCACAGTCACTGGAGTTCGTATGACTGGAATATGGGTCTGGCTGGTCTTAGGTGGACTGGACAGCATGATGTATGAGTAGTTGAAATTTGGGGTGATCGGCTAATCGATGAATAGTAATGATGAATAGTGACGACAAAAAAGTTACTATAGATATCATCGATGAGTAGTAACGATGATAAATAGTAACGATGATGAATAGTAACAATGGTGAATAGTGTCGGTGAATAGTAACGATGAATAGTAACGGTGAATAATGATGGCGAATAGTCGTATGAACGAACGATGAATGATGAATAGGAACTATGAACGAACGATGAACGATGAATAGGAACTATGAACGAACGAACGAATGATCGAATGATTGGACGAACGAACGATCGGAATTTCAGCAGCATAACGGCAGGACAAAGATTATCTGGAAGAACGATGAATAGGGACTATGAACGAACGATGAACGATGAATAGGAACTATGAACGAATGATGAACGATCGAATGATCGAATGAACGAATGATCGAAATTTCGGCAGCATAACGGTAGGAAAAAGATTATTTGGACGAACGAACGGACGAACGGACGAACGGACGAACGAACCATGAACGATCGGACGAACGATCGAACGATCGGACGAACGATCGAACGAACGAACGAACAAACTAAGAACAGGGGGACGAACGATCGAAGAACGACCGAACGATCCTTGTGCTATTGTGTGCTTGTGTGGAACATGGAGTGGGTGTGTGGGGGGGAGAGTTGCCATGAAATGGCTTGGGGTGGGATGAGAGGAGGCCCTTGCCCCTCTATTTATAGCCATGGTGGGGGATTAGGGGGAGGGATGAGAGGATTAGTGGGAGGATGAGAGGATTAGTGGGAGATTAGCATGTATTTGTCTTGTATAAGTGAGATTAGCTTGTAGAGCTCACCGTATGACATTGGAGGCATACGTATACGTATGAGCATGAGGAAAGTTATGAAGAAAATATTTATAGGGACTTGAAAATGATTCTGAAGGTATTTCTCAAGAGGAAAATACTTGGAGATATATCGGTGGAATATTTGGACAGTATTTCTGGACAGAACTTGAAGGGGGTTACTCGGGAAATATCTGGGCGGTATTTCTGGAAAGAAATTGAGGGTGATCACTGGGGAAATATTTGTAGGATATTTTGAGGAGGATTTTGGAGAGAATATAGACCACTATATTTTATTTGTTGATATCAACTTGTAAACAAACATTTTGAAATGAAATTTGAAATTCATTTTGAATTCAGAGCAAGTTTGAGAAAATTTCAGGATTTGAATTTTTGGGATGCAACAATCATCAAGATCAACTTGCTCTCTTGGAGAGCCATTAGTCTCATCAAATACAACGTCGCTAGAGACTTCAACCAAACTCGAGGACTTGTTGAAGACCCTATATGCCTTTGTATTTGAGTCATATCCTAACAAAAACCCTTCTACAGCCTTGGGAGCAAATTTGGAATTCCTACCTTTCTTCACTAGAATATAACATTTACTCCCAAATACACGAAAGTATGATACGTTGGGTTTGTTACCGGTTAGAAGTTCGTACGACGTCTTCTTGAGGAGGCGATGAAGGTAGACTCGGTTTATGGCGTGGCGGGCTGTGTTCACAGCTTCCGACCAAAACCGCTCGGGAGTCTTGAATTCACCAAGCATCGTCCTCGCCTTGTCTATAAGTGTCCTGTTCTTCCTCTCTACCACACCGTTTTGCTGTGGTGTGTAGGCAGCGGAGAACTCGTGCTTGATTCCTTCCTCCTCAAGGTACTCCTCCACTTGCAGATTCTTGAACTCGGACCCGTTGTTGCTCCTTATCTTTTTCACCTTGAGTTCAAATTCGTTTTGAGCTCTCCTTAGGAAGCGCTTTAGGGTCCCTTGGGTTTCTGTTTTATCCTGCAAAAAGAATACCCAAGTGAAGCGGTAAAAATCATCAACAATAACAAGACCATACTTACTTCCCCCGATGCTGAGGTAGGCGACGGGTCCGAAGAGGTCCATGTGAAGTAGCTCCAAAGGTCTTGATGTGGTCATCACATTTTTGCTATGATGAGAACTTCCCACCTGTTTACCTGCTTGACAAGTTGCACAAAGTCTATCTTTTTCGAAAGTTACATTGGTTAGACCTAACACATGTTCTCCCTTTAGAAGTTTATGAAGGTTCTTCATCCCAACATGTGCTAGACGGCGATGCCACAGCCAGCCCATGCTAGTCTTAGCGATTAAGCATGCATCTAGACCGGCCTCCTCCTTCGAAAAGTCAACTAAATAGAGTTTGTCGTCTACTACACCCTTAAAAGCTAATGAACCATCACTCCTTCTAAAGACAGACACATCTACATTGGTAAATAAGCAATTGTAACCCATATTACATAGTTGACTAACGGACAACAAGTTATACCCGAGCGATTCAACTAAGAACACATTTGATATGGAATGCTCGGATGAAATAGTATTTTTCCTAGTCCTTTAACCTTGCCTTGATTCCCGTCTCCAAAGATGATCGAATCTTGGGAATCTTTGTTTTTGATGTAGGAGGTGAACATCTTCTTCTCCCCCGTCATGTGGTTTGTGCATCCGTTGTCGATAATCCAGCTTGAGCCCCCGGATGCGTAAACCTGCAAGGCAAATTAGGCTTGGGTTTTAGGTACCCAACTCTTGTTGGGTCCTACAAGGTTAGTAACAATAGTCTTAGGGACCCAAATGCAAGTTTTATCTCCCTTGCACTTTGCCCCCAATTTCCTAGCAACCACTTTCTTATTTTTACATGAAAGTACAAAATCAGTGTTGTAGGCATGAAAAACAGTAGCAGATTTATTTTGTATTTTCTTAGGCACATGATGAACAACATTGTTTCTAGGCATATTTCTGCTATGCACAAAGGAAGAACTTGAAACAATCATAGCATGTGAATCATAAGCATTATAACTCCTACTATGATGAGCATTCCTAGAAAATTTTCTATCATAAATAAATGCATGATTCTTTTGACTACTACTAGCCATAGGAGCCTTTCCTGTTTCCTTGTTGAGAATGGGAGCCCTTTGGCTTGTTAAGTTCTTGGCTTCCCTCTTAAAGCCAAGCCCATCCTTAATTGAGGGGTGTCTACCAACAGTGTAGGCATCCCTAGCAAATTTTAATTTATCAAAATCACTTTTGCAAGTCTTAAGTTGAGCATTAAGACTTGCTACTTCATCATTTAATTTAGAGATAGAAATTAAATGTTCATCACAAGCGTCAACATTAAAATCCTTGCATCTATTGCAAATTACAACATGCTCTACACAAGGACTAGATTTATTAACTATCTCTAGCTTAGCATTTAAATCATCATTCAAAATCTTCAAGCTAGAAATAGATTCATTGCAAATAGATAATTCAGAAGATAGTAATTCATTCCTTTTAATCTCTAAGGCAAGAGACTTTTGAACACTAACAAATTTGTCATGTTCCTCATACAAGATGTCATCTTGCCTCTCTAGCAGTCTATCTTTTTCATTCAATGCATCAATCAACTCATTAATCTTTTCTACTTTAGCTCTATCTAATCCTTTGAACAAGCTAGTGTAATCTACTTCATCATCACTAGAGTCCTCATCACTAGAAGTAGAGTACTTAGAAGTTTCTTGAGCGTTTACCTTCTTCTCCTTTGCCATTAGGCAAGTATGGCGCTCGTTGGGGAAGAGCGATGTTTTGTTGTAGGCCGAGGCGGCGAGTCCTTCGTTGTCGGAGTCGGACGAGGAACAATCCAAGTCCCACTCTTTGCCAAGGTGTGCCTCGCCCTTCGCCTTCTTGTAAACCTTCTTGTTCTCTCTCTTCCCATGTCTTTCGTCTCCCTGGTCATTTTCATTATCGGGACATTGAGCAATAAAATGACATGTCTTACCGCACTTGAAGCAGGAACGCTTTCCCTTTGCCTTGTTCTTGTTTGAGTACTCCTTGCGTCCCTTCAATGCGGTCTGCTTGAAGCGCTTGATAATGAGGGCCATTTCATCCTCATTTAGCCCGGCCGCCTCAACTTGCGCCACCTTGCTAGGTAGTGCCTCCCTGCTACTTGTTGCTTTGAGAGCAACCGTTTGAGGCTCGTAGATGGGCATTATACCATTCAATGCCTCATCAACGTATCTTGCTTCCATGATCATCATACGCCCGCTTACGAACTTTCCGAGTATCTCCTCGGGCGTCATCTTGGTGTACCTAGGATTTTCACGGATAGAATTCACAAGATGAGGATCAAGTACAGTGAAGGACCTGAGCATAAGTCGGACGACGTCGTGGTCCGTCCATCTCGTGCTTCCATAGCTCCTGATCTTGTTGACCAGGGTCTTGAGCCTATTGTACGTTTGGGTTGGCTCCTCCCCCCTGATCATTGCGAACCTTCCTAGTTTGCCTTCCACCAACTCCATTTTGGTGATCATGGTGGCGTCATTCCCCTCATGAGAAATCTTGAGGGTGTCCCAAATTTGCTTGGCATTATCCAAGCTGCTCACCTTGTGGTACTCGTCCCTGCACAAGGATGCTAGCAAAACAGTGGTAGCTTGTGCATTTTTATGGATTTGCTCATTAATGAAAACGGGATTGTCAGTATTATAAAAAAGCATTCCGTTTTCAATGATCTCCCAAATACTTGGATGGAGAGAGAATAGGTGACTACGCATTTTGTGACTCCAAAATGAGTAGTCTTCTCCATCAAAGTGCGGAGGTTTCCCAAGTGGAATCGAAAGTAAATGAGCATTGGAGTTAGACGGAATACGAGAATAGTCAAAAGAAAAGTTTGAGTTAACCATTTTCTTTTTCTCGTCGTCGTCGTCTCTTTAGGAAGAGGAAGACTCGTCGCTGTCGTAGTAGACTATCTTCTTGATGCGCCTCTTCTTCCCATCCTTCTTCTTGTGACTTGAGCCAGAGTCAGTGGGCTTATCGTCTCTTGGCTCGTTGAAGACGGATTCCTTCTCCTTATCATTGACCACCATCCCCTTTCCCTTAGGATCCATCTCTTCGGGCGATTAGTCCCTTTCGTGAAGAGAACGGCTCCGATACCAATTGAGAGCACCTAGAGGGGGGGGGTGAATAGGTGATCCTATAAAAATTAAAGCTTATAGCCACAAAACTTGATTAAGTATTAGCACAATAGAATCAAGTGGCTAAGAACCGAGCTTTTGTGAAACACAATAGTCACAAAGAAAACAAGTACAAGAGACACGATGATTTATCCCGTGGTTCGGCCAAGTATAACACTTGCCTACTCCACGTTGTGGCGTCCCAATGGACGAGGGTTGCACTCAACCCCTTTCAAGTGATCCAGTGATCAACTTGAATACCACAGTTGTTTTATTTCTTATACTCTTTCCCGTTTGCGAGGAATCTCCAGAACTTGGAGTCTCTCGCCCTTATAATAAATATCAAAGTGAAATCACTTAGAGTAAGAGAGGGAAGCAATACACACAAATCCGCAGCAATACGCACACACACACAGCCAAGACTTGAGCTCAAATGAATCGCAACAAGTTCACCACTAGAACATAGCTCAAATCACTAAGAAAGTCAATCAAGTGTGCGGAGATGGAGTGTGGAAGACTTAGAATGCTCAAAGTATACTTGGGTGACTCCTCCATGCGCCTAGGGGTCCCTTCTATAGCCCCAAGGCAGCTAGGAGCCGTTGGAGGCATTCTTGGAAGGCAATTCTTGCCTTCTGTCGGGTGGTGCACCGGACAGTCCGGTGCACCACCGGACAGCTACTGTTCATTGTCCGATGCGGATCTCCTTCCTAAAATGGCACAGCCGACCGTTGCAGAATTGTAGCCGTTGGCGCACCGGACACTGTCCGGTGCACACCGGACAGTCCGGTGCCCCCAGCCGACCGTTGGCTGGGGCGACGCGTCGCGCGCGGATTGCGCGGCCGACCGTTGCGCTGGCGGCCGTTGGCTCACCGAACAGTCCGGTGCACCACCGGACAGTCCGGTGAATTATAGCCGTACGGCGCCGACGAATTCCCGAGAGTGGCCAGTTCGCCAGAGCCATCTTGGCGCACCGGACACTGTCTGGTGCACCATCGGACAGTCCGGTGCATCTAGACTGAGCAGTAGTTGGTTGTACACAGCCAACTCTTTTCCAATCCTTTTCTTTTCCTGATTCTAGCACTTAGACAAATATATTAGTACACAAAAACCAATGTACTAAGTCTAGAATCATACCTTCTTGTTGATTTGCACTTCATTCATCATTTGGCACATAATTACTCACTTTAATATGTGTTGTGCACTTAATCACCAAAATATACTAGAGATGCCCCAAGGGCACATTTCCCTTTCAAGACCCTTGTTGACGGCGACGTTGGCGGCATCCTCGTCGGAGGAGGAGTCGGTGGAGCTCTCGTCGGAGTCCCATTCCCGACACACGTGGGCATCACCGTCCTTTTTCTTATAGTACCTCTTCTTGTCCTTCTTCTTCCCCCTCTTGTCGTTGTCCCTATCACTATCTCTAGACATAGGGCATTTAGCGATAAAATGACCGGGCTTACCAAATTTGTAGCACACCCTCTTGGAGCGGGGCTTGTAGTCCTTCCCCTCCTTTGCTTGAGGATTGGACAGAAGCTCTTGATGATGAGCGCCATCTCCTCATTGTCGAGCTTCGAGGCATCGATAGGGAGCCTACTTGATGTAGACTCTTCTTTCTTTTCTTCCGTTTCTTTGAATGCGACGGGTTGCACCTCGAGTGTGGAGGTGCCACCTTGCTCCAAGTCGACGATGTGTTTGGAGCCTTTGATCATCAACTCAAAGCTCACAAATTTCCCAATTACCTCCTCGGGAGACATTAGCTTATATCTAGGATCACCACATATTAATTGAACTTGAGTAGGATTGTGAAATACGAGGGATCTTAGAATAACCTTGACCATTTCATGGTCATCCCATTTTGTGCTCCCGAGGTTGCGCACTTGATTTACCAAGGTCTTGAGCCAGTTGTACATTGCTTGTGGCTCCTCTCCTTGGTTGAGGATGAATCGACCGAGCTCCCCCTCGATCGTTTCCCGCTTGGTGATCTTGGTCACCTCATCCCCTTCGTGCGCGGTCTTTAGCACGTCCCAAATCTCCTTGGCGCTCTTTAACCCTTGTACCTTATTATACTCCTCTCGACATAGAGAGGCAAGGAGTATAGTAGTGGCTTGGGAGTTAAAGTGTCGGATTTGGGCAACCTCGTCCGAATCGTAATCTTCGTCCCCTACATTAGGTACCTGCGCTCCAAACTCAACAATGTCCCAAATACTTGCGTGGAGTGAGGTTAGGTGATTCCTCATTTTATCACTCCACATGCAATAATCTTCACCATCAAAACATGGTGGCTTGCCTAATGGAATGGAAAGTAAAGGATTGCGTTTAGAGATATGGGGATAACGAAGTGGCATCTTACTATACTTCTTGCGCTCATGGCGCTTAGAAGTGACAGACGCCGCGTCGGAGCCGGATGTGGAGGGCGACGAAGAATCGAACTCGTAGTAGACCACTTTCTTCATCATTTCTTCTTGTCGCCACTCCGATGCGACTTGACGCGGGGAGGTGATTCCTCCCTTCCTCCACTCCGATGCGACTTGTCGCCACTCTGATACAACTTGAGCACCAACAACAAAATGCATAAAGGAACATGATCAAGGGCATAAACACATGTATGCTATAAATCAATCCAAATTCCGTGAATCTAAGACATTTAGCTCACTACGCAGCCTGCAAAAGGTCTTCTCATCTAGAGGCTTGGTAAAGATATCGGCTAGCTGGTTCTCGGTGCTAACATAAAACACTTCGATATCCCCCTTTTGCTGGTGGTCTCTCAAAAAGTGATGTCGGATGTCTATGTGCTTTGTGCGGCTGTGTTCAACAGGATTATCCGCCATGCGGATAGCACTCTCATTATCACATATGAGTGGGACTTTGCTCAGATTGTAGCCAAAGTCCCGGAGTGTTTGCCTCATCCAAAGTAGTTGCGCGCAACACTGTCCTGCGGCAACGTACTCGGCCTCAGCGGTGGATAGGGCAACGGAAGTTTGTTTCTTCGAACTCCATGACACCAGGGACCTTCCTAAGAATTGGCACGTCCCCGATGTACTCTTCCTATCGACCTTACATCCAGCATAGTTGGAGTCCGAATATCCAATCAAGTCAAAGGTAGACCCCTTTGGATACCAGATCCCGAAGCAAGGCGTAGCGACTAAATATCTAAGAATTTGCTTCATGGCCACTAAGTGACACTCCCTTGGATCGGATTGAAATATAGCACACATGCATACACTAAGCATAATATCCGGTCTACTAGCACATAAGAAAAGCAAGGAACCTATCATTGACCGGTATGCTTTTTGATCAACGGACTTACCTCCTTTGTTGAGGTCGACGTGTCCGTCCGTTCCCATAGGAGTCTTTGCGGGCTTGGCGTCCTTCATCCCAAACCGCTTTAGCAAATCTTGCGTGTACTTCGTTTGGAAGATGAAGGTGCCGTCCTTGAGTTGCTTCACTTGGAACCCAAGGAAGTAGTTCAACTCGCCCATCATTGACATTTCAAACTTTTGAGTCATCACCCTGCTAAACTCTTCACAAGACTTTTGGTTAGTAGAACCAAATATTATGTCATCGACATAAATTTGGCACACAAATAAGTCACCATCACAAGTCTTAGTGAATAAAGTTGGATCGACTTTCCCAACCTTGAAAGCATTAGCAATTAAAAAGTCTTTAAGGCATTCATACCATGCTCTTGGGGCTTGCTTAAGTCCATAGAGCGCCTTAGAGAGCTTACACACGTGGTCGGGGTACCGTTCATCCTCAAAGCCAGGGGGTTGCTCCACGCACACCTCCTCCTTGATTGGCCCGTTGAGAAAAGCGCTCTTCACATCCATTTGGAACAATCTGAAAGAATGGTGAGCGGCATAGGCTAACAATATGCGAATTGACTCTAGCCTAGCCACAGGAGCAAAGGTCTCCTCAAAGTCCAAACCTGCGACTAGGGCATAACCTTTTGCCACAAGTCGTGCCTTGTTCCTTGTTACCACCCCGTGCTCGTCCTGTTTGTTGTGGAACACCCACTTGGTTCCCACAACGTTTTGCTTGGGACGTGGCACCAGTGTCCAAACTTCATTTCTCTTGAAATTGTTGAGCTCCTCCTGCATGGCCAACACCCAGTCCAAATCTAGCAAGGCCTCTTCTACCCTGAAAGGCTCAATAGGAGAGACAAAAGAGTAATGCTCACAAAAATTAACTAATCTAGAGCGAGTAGTTACTCCCTTGCTAATATCACCCAATATCTGGTCGACGGGATGATTCCTTTGAATCGTTGCTCGAACTTGAGTTGGAGGGGCTTGAGGTGCTTCTTCCTCCATAACATGATCATCTTGTGCTCCCCCTTGATCACACGCCTCTTCTTGATGAACCTGTTCATCGTCTTGAGTTGGGGGTTGCACAATTGTTGAGGAAGAAGGTTGACCTTGCTCCTTTTGTTCCTGTGGTCGCACATCTCCAATTGCCATGGTGCGTATGGCGGCCGTTGGAACATCTTCTTCATCTACATCATCAAGATCAACAACTTGCTCTCTTGGAGAGCCATTAGTCTCATCAAATACAACGTCGCTAGAGACTTCAACCAAACCCGATGATTTGTTGAAAACTCTATACGCCTTTGTATTTGAGTCATAACCTAACAAAAACCATTCTACAGCTTTGGGAGCAAACTTAGAATTTCTACCTTTCTTCACTAGAATGTAGCATTTACTCCCAAATACACGAAAGTATGAAACATTGGGTTTGTTACCGGTTAGAAGCTCATATGAAGTCTTCTTGAGGAGGCGATGAAGGTAGACCCGGTTTATGGCGTGGCAAGTCGTGTTCACGGCTTCCGACCAAAACCGCTCGGGCGTCTTGAATTCTCCAAGCATCGTCCTCGCCATGTCGATGAGCGTCCTGTTCTTCCTCTCTACCACACCATTTTGCTGTGGTGTGTAGGGAGCGGAGAACTCGTGCTTGATTCCTTCCTCCTCAAGGTACTCCTCCACTTGAAGGTTATTGAACTCGGACCCGTTGTCGCTCCTTATCTTCTTCACCTTGAGCTCAAACTCATTTTGAGCTCACCTTAGGAAGCGCTTGAGGGTCCCTTGGGTTTCAGATTTATCCTGCAAAAAGAATACCCAAGTGAAGCGGGAAAAATCATCAACTATAACAAGACCATACTTACTTCTTCCTATGCTTAGGTAGGCGACGGGTCCGAAGAGGTCCATATGAAGTAACTCCAAAGGTCTTGACGTGGTCATCACATTTTTGATATGATGAGAGCTTCCCACCTGTTTACCTGCTTGACAAGCTGCACAAGGTCTATCTTTTTCGAAAGTCACATTTGTTAGACCTAACACATGTTCTCCCTTTAGAAGCTTGTGAAGGTTCTTCATCCCCACATGTGCTAAACCGCGATGCCACAGCCAGCCCATGCTAGTCTTAGCAATTAAGCATGCATCTAGACCGGCCTCCTCTTTTGCAAAATCAACTAAATAAAGTTTGTCGTCTAGTACACCCTTAAAAGCTAATAAACCATCACTTCTTCTAAAGACAGACACATCTATATTTGTGAATAAGCAATTATAACCCATATTACAAAGTTGACTAACGGACAACAAGTTATAACCGAGCGACTCAACTAAAAACACATTAGAAATGGAGTGCTCGGATGAAATAGCAATCTTTCCTAGCCCTTTAACCTTGACTTGATTCCTGTCACCGAATATGATTGAGTCTTGGGAGTCTTTGTTCTTGACGTAGGAAGAGAACATCTTCTTCTCCCCCGTCATGTGGTTTGTGCATCCGCTGTCGATAATCTAGCTTGAGCCCCCGGATGCATAAATCTGCAAGGCAATTTAGGCTTGGGTTTTAGGTACCCAACTCTTGTTGGGTCCTACAAGGTTAGTAACAATGGTCTTAGGGACCCAAATGCAAGTTTTATCTCCCTTGCATTTTGCCCCTAATTTCCTAGCAATCACCCTCTTATCCTTTCTACAAATTGCAAAGGAAGCATTGCAAGCATGATAAATTGTAGAAGGTTCATTAACTATTTTCCTAGGAACATGAGCAACATTTCTCCTAGGCATATGATGAATGACATTTTTCCTAAGCATATGTCTACCATACACATAGGAAGAACTTGGAGCAAACATTGCATTTGAATCATAAGCATTACAACTCTTATCATGATGAACATTTCTAGAAAACTTCATATCATGATACATAAAAGCATGGTTCTTTTTACTATTATTAGCCATAGGGGCCTTCCCTTTCTCCTTGGAGGATATGGGAGCCTTATGACTTGTTAGGTTCTTGGCTTCTCTCTTGAAGCCAAGCCCATCCTTAATTGAGGGGTGTCTACCAATGGTGTAGGCAATTATGTTAATACACAAAAACTAATGTACTAAGTCTAGAATCATACCTTTGTATTGATTTGCACTTTGTCCACCATTTTGCATAGTTTAACACTTAACTATTTGTGTTGGCACTTAATCACCAAAATACTTAGAAATGGCCCAAGGGCACATTTCCCTTTCACAATCGCCTAAAAAGATTTTCTCCTATGCGATGCTACAATAAACAATTGCTGATCATGGATTAATTAGGCTTAATAAATTTGTCTCGCCATTTAGTGTACATCTGTGTAAATACTCATAATTGACATTCAAACATTCAATATGATATGACTAAATTTTAGTCAGAGGAACCAAACACCCCCTTAATCATTTAATCCATCGTCTCTAAATGTAGCCTAAACGAGGGTGCCACAAATTTAATAACGATTGATTCTCATTTCTCTGTGCATAACGCTTACATCACATACGTTCAGAGAAGAAGAGACCTTTATCTCATTCACATGATCACAATTGAGAATTAAATAAACCTTGTCTTGCCTGATGGCAAGATCAACATTAATATAATTGCACTTAATAATGCACTTTCTATTCTCAAAATGGCAGTGAATGTTACTATCATCTAAACACAAAATTGAAATCAACTCCTCATCAAAAGCACACATAAAATATTCTTTTCTTAGGGAACAAAGCCACCATATAACTCTAATGCAATATTTCTAATGGCTTCAACATCAACTTTGAACCTTTTAGCGACTCTAATACTTTTTCTCCTCTTTAAACAATCTTCTTTGTATGGAATCAAGTATCGATTGACAAATCTAAATACATAGTTCATCTATGAATCCAATTTTATTCTTATTGATCTTGTTCATCCATTTGAGGAACTGAATACAATCCTTCATCTAATGGACATTCTAGCAACATCATCTGCAGGTGTCATAATTTATCTCTTCTGGGTGATCTATGGAGAATGTCCTTTCTGCAATGAAACTTGCTTCCTTGTTATGTGACTTTGAAAAAAATATCCATTTGAGCTTGAGCCTCCATGATGAGACATAAATATTTTTTATCTTGGTTCTCAAATTGAGGGTCAAAAGGCTTCTTAAAATATTGTTTCTTATGGGGTGACCCTTAACTTATGACGAATTCTTAACTAGATTCACATTGTCAGTCTTCATAGCCTTAAACTTGTCCACTTTATGGACACACATGGCAATCAACTTGTGCATCGTCCATTTTTAGGACTCATGTTATAGTTTATGACATAAATCTTAATTTCTTTGAGTAGAGACACTAATATTAAGTGGACAACAAAGTTATTTTTAATTTCATATTAAAGAATTTAAGTGTATTAGTAAGGTTGGTCATCTTGAGTATGTGTTCCCTCATGCCAAAGCCATTATACTTATCAGCTATAATTTTCTTTGTTATGGTTCTAGCATATGCTTTAGAAGAATGATTGAATTGGTTGTTGAATCTTGTTAAGGTACTCAGTCCCACTATGACATTCTGGTATTGCACCCCTTATAGATTATATGATAGGGCTTATAATGACCATCATGCATTTCTTCTTTGATTTCTCACCCTTAACACATTCGAGACGACACATCATTGTCAACTCTACGCTATTAGCTGCCTGGCATTCCTTCTATTGACAACACAGGACCAACAAGCTTCGAGTTATCAATGACATAATCTATCTTAGTCAATGTCAGTGGCATGCCTAACTTCTCCTTCCAAGGGGGATAATTAGATCTATTCAATGTTTTTAAGTCTAAAGATTGTGCTCAAAGCATTTGAGATCTTAGATGGTGGTGCTTGAAATTTAAATCATTATGCATATAAAAATGTAACATTGGTTTAAATTAAACATGCATAATACTAAAAAATATTTCAATTCTAAGTTACCTTTGGTAGAATTAAAACATAATAAAATCTTTAAAATAAATTAGCATCAACATACCATAGTATTCTCGAATTAAATACACCCTTTGGTTCCAAGTTAATGGGACGATAAAATAAGTACTAGAAAAGTGATTGTCCCATCAAAGCTTGAATTGAACATTTATGGACAACTGCCAATCATGTGGTTATGTGATACTCTTTGGGTGGCTGAAGGGTTCCAAGATAAGTTGTCTTCAAGTCTAGTTATGTTTCTGTAGGCAGCTGTAGCATTTTGCAACAGATTATAAGTTGAAATCAACTTGACCAATTTCCTACACTTATTATCCAGTCAGCAGACTCATGTAATTTATGTATAGTATTCGATAAATGGATGACATTACATCAACTATTTCTAGGTACATTGTTTCACCATTTGAATATGCTCTTCGTGAATCTAAAGGAAGTCTGTAGCTTGCCATTGTCAACGGGCAATTGAAATGGTCAGCAGCACCGAAACCTCCTTAGGCTATCTCCAACAATTTCCCCTATACAAAATCTCCTTAGGCCTTGTTCGGTTGGATCCGGAACGGAGGGGACTGGAAGAGATTAATTCCTCTTCTATTCAATTTTGACTAGGAAGAGATTTAATCCCCTCTAATCCTCCTCAATCAACCCCTAACATCAATCCGCCTCTAACCGGACAAGCCCTTGTGTGTATTTTTCTATTATGCTCCATTTGGATGTTGATATTGGAGGGCATGGAATTGAATTGGGTTCAATACCAAATCAGTCATGGTATTGAAATGAGATGTAATTCTAATTCTATTGTTTGGATGCCGCCGAATTGGAGTTTGGAATTGTGTGGATCAATTCCACTCAACGCAATACATATGAGTGATGCTATGTATTATGAGAGGCAGTTTCAAGTTATAGTCCAATTCTAGAGAACTGGGTATTCGATTCCAAATCTCAATTCCATGTGCAACCAAGCAATAGAATTCTGGAAAGCCGATTCAATTTCTAATTCCATACTCCAATATCTACATCCAAACAGGATACTATATTTAACTATTTCCTTTAAAAGATTCTCCCCTATATTCAGTGTGTCTCCAACAATTTCCCCTATTCATCTCCCCTACACCAACTAACTCATATATTAAAATATCTTTTTAACAATATTTCCAAATACGCAAGTAGTTACAGTGCTTCCGGGAGCTGAGGTGCCCGCATAGATGAGGGGAAATCCACATCCCCCAGACATCCATGGAGCGAATACGGGGAAGCGTTGGACTCGTTCAGGGGCTACAGTGCTCCCTATACGTGCGGTTGGGGGAGCCTGTAGTTACAAAGCGTTGGACTCGTTTAGGTAGTGCTGAGAATATGGGCCGGGCTTTTTGGGTCAGCGCGAGCACGACCTAAAAACAGTATCCCAAAGCACGACCCGACACGAAACAATATGGGTCGGGCTAGCACGACCCGAAGGCGAGCCTGGACCGAGTCTAAAATTCCAGCTCGTCGGGCCTCCGGCACGGCTCACACAAATGGGATGGGTTTGGGCCGACACAGCCCAATGAAGCCTATGTTGTTTAATTTCTTTAATTTAGTAAGCTACATACTTTATATTGTTGTGATATTTAGAATTTATGTCGTTAAATAATGTTAGGATTGTTTAATATCTTTAATTTAGTAAGTTATGGACTTTATGTGATAGTAATATTTTGATTTTATGTGGTCAAATATATGGACCGACACGATCCAACGAAGGCACGATGTGGTTTAGAGCCGGACTAGACTACTATTTTTATACTTCGAGCTGGCACGACACGGCCTATTTTTTTTAGCTTTCTTGGTCTGAACCTGTTTGATACGAAGCATGACGAGCCCAGCTCAATTCCTAGCACTAGTTCAGGGCTAGCACTAGCAGAGCCTTACTGATGAGTAGAGATGGCAATGGGTACAAACCCGCTGGGTTTTGCCGTCCCAAACCCGTACCCGTGAAAAATATCTATGCCCATTAAAAAACCCGTACCCATGACGGGTTTGAGATTTTGCCCAAACCTGTACCCATCGGGTTAGCGGGTACACATGGGTTACCCGCGGGTTTCATATCTAATATACTTGTTCTTCTCATAATCAATAAGTATCGTAATGATTAATGGTATCATGATCCAAAATCTATGTAATGAACAACGAGTTCATGATTTGGTATAAAAATTATTAGTAGAGAGAATGAAATACAAATAATAAGTTGTATAATTAAGTGACCTTGCACTAAGTTATCCATCCACCACATATATAACACTAGTAAAAACTATAATAGCAAGCAAGCAACACTCTCACCGACTATTGATACATTCACCAATTGATAAAAAATTATGAAGTAAATAAGGAATAACAAGTTTGTTGTTCGTTTATAAAATAAAATGACAATATGCACTAGGTTTGGTCGGGTTTAAAAAACCCACGGGTTCACGGGTTTGGGTACTATAGGAACAAACCCGTACCCATAAACCCGCTGGGTATAGACTTATACCCATTAACAAACCCATGGGTATAAAAATTGACCCAAACCCGTACCCTAATGGGGTAAAAACCCGCCGGGTTTCGGGTACCCATTGTCATCTCTACTGATGAGCTTCACCAATCACCAGTATGTTACCTATGTGTAACACGTTGACAAGCTCATTGCAAAATACTTGCCCTAGACCAGCTTGTAGTTTCAATTGTCTCATTTCTTTATTATACATTACAGAGTGAATATGATTTAAAACTGGCTCCTGCTTGACGTCATTCAGTCCTTGGGTTGGATAGGCTCAATAGTGATTCTTTGTAGAACTTTCAGGTTATTACATCCGTCTAATGTTTGGGGATCTTTATTTCTCAGGGTGTCATAAATGTCAATTGAACGTCAAAGCTGCTGTATGATACTCTCTCCGTCTTAAAATAGGTCTTTCTACCTCATTTTTTTTATGTCCACATTCATCCAAATGATAATAAATATAGATATACATAGAAACTACATTTATATGTTATTTAACAAATATGTGATTAGTCTAAAACGAATTATATTTTGGGACTGAAGGAGTATATGTTATTGCCTTTGCACTTAGGCTTCTTCGCTATGCTCTTATTAGAATAATTAGGAGCTTATCTTTGTTGGACAATTGTGGCAGAAAAACAGGGTCCTCCAGAAATAAAAGTACAAATGTTACATTCTTGTTGGGAACTTCTTCCCAAGACTTCCATTTCCATCACAATGAATGAAACACCAAGAAATCAACTAAGCTTCTGTAGCAAATTACATGATTTGAAAGCAAATCAACTGTCTAGCTACAAGAATGGATGAACAAGCGATCATTCTGTATTTCTTATAAATGGCGGTTGAGTGAAATAAATACAATGCACTTCTGTTTTGATAAAAAGCATCCGACAGGCGGCTTCATTGACAACTCCCAAATGATGGTTGTCATCTTCTATGCTGAACGAATGATATGACCTAATGAATTACAATATCTGGATATCTTCTGTAAAAGAAAAAAAGGGTTCAGAAGGTGTGCCTTGCTGCAGGTATCACACAATGTAGTTCTTCAGTTAATCATTCAACCTAAAAAGTTAATCTTCATGCTCATCTTCGCCTTCAGAATCTGTGCAACAGTATATCGTTTTTAGTAAATAAGATGCTGCTGAAGTAAAACATCTAACACCATGAAGGAAAAAGAGACAATGGTCACTGACCGGATCGAACATCATCACCAACACGCCCTTTCGATTGAATCTGTTTAACTAGCATCCGCCATATCAGTACCCACCAATATATGTGAAGAACTAGGAGTGAGAACAGAAGACAGTTGAAAACATAGTAGTATATGGGTCCATAAAATCGATGCTTCTCCCTGTCCAAGGTCAGCAGTACTTCATAGCTGAACAAAAGAAGGAAGAGATAGATCAAATCATCAATGACAGAATATGCCAGTGATTTTAGTGGTACAGTGACAAATGGCTAGAAGTAGCACTAGATGCCAGAAAACCTACATGATATAATTGCTGTTTACCTTGTGCTTCTTAGGATCCAGAAAGGGAACATAACGAGCCGAAGAAGTATCCACGATGCCACAAAAAGAAGAAATGCCATAACTGCTAGCCACTCGCAGCTACTGTACTTGGCCATCTTCCCAATCTCTAGGAATATATCACTTGCATCATGAAGGGCTAAAACAACAGTGCCAACACGAGCGAATCTGTTTGATAGGCACAACAACAATACAGCTAGGTCAAGATGCTAGTATCAGTTTGCAAAAGAATGGCAATCACCCTCTCCTAGGAAATTTTATTAAAAAAAATTTTACCGGAAAATGTAGGAAAGAACAATCAGAACAACAGTTGCTATATGGTGGGACATTGATACTCCAAAGTCCGAACGTCTTGTTTCCCAGAACAGGAGAGCGAAAATTGAATATGTGTAAAATCCAGCAGCATACATGTAGACAGCTTTGAGCTTCAGTCTGGAAGAAGGAAAATGGAACGTTGAAGATGGATCTTCTTGGGGGAAAACAGAATTTGGAAGAGCAAGAGAAGACATGCTTTCTTACTTTATCTTCTGATCAGGCCAGATCTGGTCACCAGGGCCTATCCAAAAGTATCTTGTGTTCTTAAACCATGGCTCATTGTATGTTACAGATAGTGAAAGCAGTTCGCCAGAAAGAAAATAAACAAACTTCCATGCTGATTCCTTAAATTTATTGATTTTCTTTCTACTGTCATCTGTTTCAGCAAGCTTATCATATCCCTTTCCAAATATAAATTTTCGTGCTAAAACCTGTAAATATTATGAGAAAGTATTATGATCCACAACCAGTTGGTCAGTAATAACCAGTAAGCAGGAAGTTTCCATAAAAGTACAACACATGATGTCTAGATTCTACATCCAAAGGATAACACACTTTACAGCAGAAAATGCTTAAATATGTCACCTTATGCAAAAGAAGATGCAAATGGCATCTAAAAACGGGACTCCTAACATCCCAAGGCAGGAGGAACATATCGAAAGGAAGGCATCGTTGATGCACTAAAGGAGGCCAGTGCTACTTGAAAACAAAATCTAACACATTGTGAGCATACCTTTCCCAAACCCACTCCAGCACAAATCTAATAACAAAAGGTAGACCATGCAGTACTTTTCAGTTTCTACTACTTAATTGATCCACCAAAAATTTGGTATAGCGGTGGCATGTAAGACTTGCACAATTGCAGAGAAGAATGCAAAAAGCAAATTCTTTATATGATCTGGTTCATCTAACTGATCCATGAACAGTTTCAGGAGTGTACCAAACCAAGTTAATCCAAATGAATGCTGCTAATCCGCACAAACCACAATCCCCGAATGACGCAACCTAGCATGGGCATTTCGGATACAAGAACCTCTGAGATGCAAGAAAGCAGCTGATTACCTCGAAGACGAGTCGGTCGAGGAGGAACCGGACGGCGGGGAAGAAGGCGACGAGTAAGGGGAGTACGGCGAAGTCCCCGTACGCCGGGTAGACCTCTGCCTCCCAGTCCACCGGCGCGGGAGAGGAGCCCAGGAACAGCTCCAGGAGAGCCGCCATTGCGGGAGGAGATCCAACCAAGAAGGCCGATCACTTTCTTGGATCCAAACCACTCCTCCGGGGCAACAATAGCGCGAAATGCGCGCAAGATTCGGCGCCGACACGATACGCTGGTGCGTGTCCCTGAGCCGATCCAAGGAGTCACTGAATGGAGGAAGATGCGAGTCAACGCGAGCAGCGGTAGCTGGCAACTGGAAGGTGAGATTTGGGACAGGAGGGAGGAAACAACGAGGTCGACTTCTGGGTGGAGAGAACTAGGAACAGCAGCTGATGAACTGCCGCCTTTTTCTGTGGGTTGGCAAACAAAATAACGCATAAAATCGGAGGAGGATAAGAATTTTTTTATTAAGATTTGGGCGCCCATTAGTATTATTACACTGGTGTCCAAGCTTACTTGTTTTTTATATGTGGGAAATGATTCAATGCGAACGGGCGAAAAAGTGCAAAACTTTGGGTTGCAGCTAATGAAGAACATGTCCAACTACTTTCTTCTAAAAACCTCCAATCCTTATTTGTCAACTTTTTTAAAGCAATGGCAGACCTAGGTAACAGAAAGGGTATACACCTGACTTACACCCAAAAAGGTCGAATGATACTATTCTAACTTATTTTGCTTGTCTAAAGCACAAAATTTCACTTTTGTTAAAGTTGATCTTTACACCTAATAATTGTTCAAACAAGCTCAAAATTAACTTGAATTTTTTTCGTTGCTCAATATCGTGGTCTAAAAAAATAATAGAATCATCTGCATATTGAAGAATCGACAATCCACCGTCTAATAGGTGAGTTACAACCCTTCCACTTGATCACCCTCTTTGGTCCTCCCTAAAATACTCTCACCATCCTATAAAATATGGTGTATATTTTTTGACAAAGTCTTTAAAATGAAACTTTGACCATTAATTTCTTTCAAAATATAATATCAAAAAATACAAATTTAGCTTTATATTATTTTTTTTGAATATAAATTCAAGTATATAACATGCATACACTAAAATTATATGTTTTTTGTTGAATTGCAGGTCAAAGTTTTAAAATGTTGACTTTTCTAAAAAACATGCACGCCTTGCCTTGTTTTATAAGATGGATAGAGTAATGGCTAGCATATCCACGACTGTATTAAACAAAATTAGAATGAAAATCCAACACAAAGACAAACACAGGCTTACCTAGCTTGTTGCCATCAAAATAACTAGGTTACAGACTGAAGATATAAATATATTATGCAGACTTTTGAGCGGAGCGACGAATAAAATGTGGGCCACAGCGGCTACTTGGCTAGAGATCCAAATTCACCTGAGGCGCTCTAGACGATGGATGCTTCAGTTCTGCAGGACCTAGCGTCTAACTAATGGGCCCAAAGCTATAACCTAATGGGCTAGAACCTATCCATATGCTATAAGTATATACATACTTGGGCCTCTTGACTTTGGGGCCTGGGTGCTCGCCCACCCAGCCCCTAAGGACCGGCCCTGCATTCCAGGACACCAAATGAAAAGGCTTACAATTCGGACTTGTCATTCGTAGACATACAGACACCCAGAATCAAAGACGCGGGAGCACAAGTAGGGGGAGCAGGATCGATGTTCCTGCACTTGCCGTCAAAATGTTGCGAGATGGGCGTGTGTGCTTGCACTAGTGTGGGGACTGCAATGGCGATCAAGGTGTCACCCTGGCTATGGTCGCGACAGTGCACGCTAGAGCGGGAAGGTCGCATGGGCTGATGGCCTTCACCTTCCTACGGAGGATGCCACACGCCGTGATAGTGATATGCAGCTCCTTAGAGCAAGTTCCCTTTGCGTCCTTCAGCGCATGGAGCCGGATCGCCTTCGCCGTGGAGTCAACGAAGTTGCCTCGTTCAATGGGGGTGGATTAAGGGGAAATTGGAGAGGATTAAACCAGGATTTAATTTCCTCTAATTACTCTCAATTCACTTCAAACCAAACAAGTAGAATATAAGCCAGGATTACATTGAGAGATAGCTAAAGATGGCAATGGGTCCCGATCCCCGATTCTCTGCGGGGAATTTCTACAATAGACAATAGGGATGGGGGAGTTTTTTTTCTCATAGGGATGTAAATGGAGAAAATTATTTCCTAGCCGGGCAAATGGGGATGGGGACGGGGAAGCATTCCCCATCCCCGTTCCCCGCGGGACCCGTTAAATTAGCATGTGACCATATTTTTCGTATACTAGTTAATGATAAAAATAAATAATTGCCTTATCAAGACATCACTCTCTGTTCAAATATGTTCATTTTGATGTACGCATAATGATTTTTTAAAGCTAATAATATGCATAAGTGATGATGTTTTTGAAAGTCGCCTAGAGGGGGGTGAATAGGCGGAATCTGAAAATTATAAACTTAAGCACACACTACAAGCCGGGGTTAGCGTTACAACGAATATTAAGTCCGAGAGAGAGAGGGAAAACAAATCAACCAAGAAATAAAGCGGATAACATGGTGATTTGTTTTACCGAGGTTCGGTTCTAAAGAACCTAGTCTCCGTTGAGGTGGACACAAAGACTAGGTCTCTTTTAACCCTTTCCCTCTCTCAAACGGTCACTTAGACCGGGTGAGGCTTCTTCCTTAATCTCACGGGTCACTTAGACCCCGCAAGGAACACCACACAATTGGTGTCTCTTGCTTCGCCTACAAAGCACTTGAGAGTAAGAAGTGAGAAAGAAAAGAAAGCCAACCAAGCAACAAGAGCAACAAAGAAACACAAGAACGATACTCTTACAAGTCCTAAAGCACTAGAATTGAATTGGGGACTTTGATTAGATCAGTGGCTTTGATTTGTGTCTTGGAGTGTTGCACTTTGCTCTTATATTGAATGAAGTGTGATGAATGGTTGGATGGTTGGAGTGGAGGTGGTTGAGGGGTATTCATAGCCCTCAATCACCAAACAACCGTTAGGGAGGGGCTGCTGTCGATGGGCGCACCGGACAGTCCGGTGCGCCATCGGACACTGTTCGGTGCGCCAGCCACGTCACCCAACTGTTAGGGTTCAGGCGCAGACAACCGTTGGAGCTTTGTCTTCTTGTGGCACCGGACAGGCATTGTTCACTGTCCGGTGCGCCTCTGGCGACTGCTCTGACTTCTGCGCGCACTGTTCTTCACTGTTCATGGAGTCAGCGGCTTTTGCAGTCGACCGTTGCGCGAAGTAGCTGTTGCTCCGTTGGCGCACCGGACAGTCCGGTGAATTATAGCGGAGCACGCCCAGCGAAACCCGAGGGTGGCGAGTTTGGAGTTGTACAGTCCTGGTGCACCGGACACTGTCCGATGGCACACCGGACAGTCCGGTGTGCCAGACCAGGGCACCCTTGGTTCCATTGCTCCTTTCTTTTTGAAACCTGACTTTGTTCTTTTAGTGCTTTGTGTTGAACCTTTATGCATCTGTAGAACATATAATCTAGAGCAAGCTAGTTAGTCCAATATTTGTGTTGAGCATTCAACCACCAAAATTATTTATAGGAAAAGGTTAAACCCTATTTCCCTTTCAATCTCCCCCTTTTTGGTGATTGATGCCAACACAAACCAAAGCAAATATATAAGTGTAGAATTGAAACTAATTTGCATAAGGTAAGTGCATAGGTTGCTTGGAATTAAACTAATTGAATAATTTCACTAGATATGCATGGATTGCTTTCTTTTATTTAATATTTTGGTCCACATGTGTACCACTTGTTTTGTTTTTGCAAATTCTTTTAGAAAATCTTTTCAAAGTATTTTTGCAAAAAGTCAAAGGTATATGCATAGATTTGTAGGGAGCATTTTCAAGATTTGAAATTTCTCGACCTGTTTCAAATGCTTTTCCTTTGACTAAAACAAAACTCCCCCTGAATGAAATTCTCCTGTTAGTTTTCAAGAGGGTTTTAATAGATACCAATTGGAAATATATTGAGATGCTAGTTTTGAATATATATACCAATTGAGAGTAAACATACCAATTTGAAATATATCAATTCAAAATTTTCAAAGGGTGGTGGTGCGATCCTTTTGCTTTGGGCTTAATATTTCTCCCCCTTTGGCATTAAGCGCCAAAAACGGAAACTTTGTGAGCCTCTTAAACTTTCTCCCCATTGGTACAAATAAATAAGAGTGAATGATTATACCAATTTGGAGTGCGGAGTAACGACGAAGGATAAAAGATACCGGTAGAGTGGAGTGGAAGCCTTGTCTTCGTCGAGTACTCCATTTCCCTTTCAATCTACGACTTAGCATAGAAATACACTTGAAAACACATTAGTCGTAGACATAAAAGAGATATGATCAAAGGTATATAAATGAGCTATGTGTGCAATGTTTCAATCAAAATTCCGAGAATCAAGTATATTTAGCTCATTCCTAAGTTTGCTAAATGTTTTCTCATCTAATGGTTTGGTGAAGATATCGGCTAATTGTTCTTTGGTGCTAACATAAGGTATCTTGATATCCCCCTTTGTTGGTGATCCCTCAGAAAGTGATACCGAATGTCTATGTGCTTAGTGCGGCTGAATTCAACGGGATTATCCGCCATGCGGATTGCACTCTCATTGTCACATAGGAGAGGGACTTTGCTCAATTTGTAGCCATAGTCCCTGAGGGTTTGCCTCATCCAAAGTAATTGCGCACAGCAATGGCCTGCGACAATGTACTTGGCTTCGGTGGTAGAAAGAGCTACTGAGTTTTGTTTCTTTGAAGCCCAAGACACCAGGGATCTTCCCAGAAACTGACAAGTCCCTGATGTGCTCTTCCTATCAATTTTACATCCTGCCCAATCGGCATCGGAATATCCTATCAAATCAAAAGTGGATCCCTTGGGGTACCAAAGTCCAAACTTAGGAGTGTAAACTAAATATCTCATGATTCTTTTTACGAACCTAAGGTGAACTTGTCGGTGTTTTGGGTCCGACCGCACACCCGGGGTTGCCCCTCAAGGTGTTTTTAGGAGTAGGACGGTGTCGCCGACTGTAGCAAAATGGTTCGTGCCAGATGCACGAGGGACAGTGGACAATGTTTACAGGTTCGGGCCGCTTAGAGATGCGTAACACCCTACGTCCTGGTGAGTATGCTTGGTGAATGAGGTTACAAGGTAGCTCTCTGAATTGAGAACGCAGAGAGTTAAGGTGGGTGGCTGAGTAATAGGGTCGATCGATCTGAAGGGGTGCCCCCTAGGCCTTATATACTCGACCGTGGGGCAATACACGTGGATATGATAACAATGTGTAGCTGAAAGATAGTGAACTGTTTGAGTTTATCTCTCTATAGTTCTGCCGACCTATCCTCGCATGGCTCCGTTGCATGGGGGCTCCAGCGCGGGAAAGTCGGATATCTGTTGTGGTCGCTCGTTCAACTTTGTGGGTCGTCCGGGCTTGCACCAATCCGGCCTCATGTCAACCTGCTTTGCTGATTGTCTCTCCCCAGGCCCACGAAAGAATGACCTTACGATTTATTGGGCCCTTGGGCCTTTCGTGAGGTCTTTTACTCTTCCAGTGGACCCGGGGGATATCTGTCCCCCACAAGCCCCCGATCTTTGGGTTGATTTTGAGGTAATCAGCCCAAAGATCCCAGGTCTAGCTTGCAGGTAATTCGGGGAAAACGATTTCTTACTGTCTCCTCCTGCTTTGATCACTCGCAAACTGAAGCTTTGTTTCGTGCTTGTGCCTTAGAGGTCGGCATTTCATATTGTAGGACCCTGAACTTCATTGGGTGCATCGGAAGTGCACCCAATGGGTGTAGCCCCCGAGCTTCGAGTAGATTTTAGAAAATAATCTACTCGAAGGTCTTCATCAGAAATTATTTTCATCTTTACTCTTGTGCTTTGGTTGAGGGCTAGCCTTGTCTTTAATCTTGTCTTATGCCTTAGAGGTCGGCACCGTCTTGGCTTGAAATGGTGATTCATGCGGGTGCACCGAAGATGCACCCAATGGGTGTAGCCCCCGAGCTTTGAGTGGATTTTTGAAAATAATCCTCTCGAAGGTCTTCATTTTGTGTCCTTTTGCTGAAAATAACCCTTCATTTTTTCTGAATGCCTTAGCGGTCAACATTATGTCATCCATATCATGCTTTAGAGGTCAGCATGTATTTTGTCTTTTTCAGCCGAGTTCGTGATCTGCCCATATCTCGCTAGGTGGTGCAATTTATTCGCTCTGCGACTGATTGGACATTTGATGGACGCTCTCTGTCTAGTCTTCACGTCTCTTCTGTCGGTCATATTTTGTACTTCATCGGCTATATTTGGCTTTCCTCTGATCCTTACTGATATCTCATTTTTGTCTTGAGGTATTCATTGCATGCCCTGCACGGATGTGACAGTTTTGAAAAATATACTGATAATTCCTGGGCGTCCCCCCCAATGGGTGTGGGCAAGGGACGGCTTGGTACGCTGAGTGTTTTAGCCGGCTGCTTCTGAGTAGTAATGTGATGTGACGGCGGGTGTAATCATATCATCCGCGCTGTTTGACTGGAGTCCCAATGGGTGTTGTGTTGCGTGAAACAGCGTCCGCCGCCTGACGTGTCTTTAGACGGGTTGAAGTGCTTATTGAATGCTTTGTGACTGTTCAGTGACCGTGGTTGGAGGTGAGCGGTTGCCTTCTTCTTCTATAAATAGTGCCTTTGCTTCTCCGGTTTTTTCATATCTCTTGCTGTTCTCTGCTGCTTGCTTTTCTTCTCTCCCTTTCGCTTCTACCATGGGCAAGAACAACAAGCGCAAGCGTGAGCCGACTCCTCCATCGGAGGATTTTGGTGACTCAGAGTACTCAGAGGAGGAGTTCTCCTCTGAGTCCGAGGGGTCCCCGGCTCCCATTCCTCTACGTGAGTCGTCTGATGATTCAGACGACTCCCAGGGGCTTGCGGCGGAGGTCTGGACTTACATCCGGGCCGTCGAGCGCTCCGGGCTCGAGGGCTCGGATGAGTCGGAGTACTCCTCGGACAAGGAGGACTCGTCCGAGGAGGACGGTGGCGGCGACGGCGAGGACGACGACGACGACGAAGGCGGTGGCGGCGGTGACGGTGACGGCAGCGGCAGGGGCGGCAGCAAGGATGGCGACGGCGGCAGTAGCAGGGGCGGCAACGGCGGTGGCGGCAGCAGAGGCAAGAACAGGGGCGGCAGCGGCAGAGGCAGCAACAGGGCCAGTGGCTAGATGCCACTGGTCCTTAGATGTTAGTATAGTATAGTTAGAATAATATAGTAGTATTTAGTAGTGTAGAGTAGTATAGTGTAGTGTAGTAGTAGTATAATGTAATGTAGTAGTAGTAGTAGTAGGGAAGTATCAACTCATAATGAGTTGATTTGTAAGTATGATATCTTCCCTTTAATGAAGAAATTATGTTGCCTTCTCTGTGCTAATTATCCTGCTTATTTGTGAAGTTGATTTCCTTGGAATTTGTAAGTAAATAACTCTGGCATCATTTCGACGTTTTTAGAGTAGCTGCCGAGTAACTTGTAGACGACGTCGGAGTTTTAGAGGTAACTGCCGAGCAACTTGAGGGCGACGTCAGCGTTTTAGAGGTAACGCCGAATGACTTGAAGACAACGTCAGCGTTTTAGAGGTAACGCCGAGTGACTGAACACGTTGTCGGAGCTTTAGAGTCAACTGCCGAGCGACTTGAGGGCGACGTCAGCATTTTAGAGGTAACGCCGAGCGACTTAACACTATATCAGAGTTTTAGAGTCAACTGCCGAGCGACTTGAGGGCGACGTCAGCATTTTAGAGGTAACGCCGAGCGACTTGAAGACGACGTCAGCGTTTTAAAGGTGACACCGAGTGACTGAATACGATGTTGGAGTTTTAGAGTCAACTGCCAAGCGACTTGAGGGCGACGTCAGCGTTTTAGAGGTAACGCCGAGCGACTTGAAGACGACGTTAGCGTTTTAGAGGTGACGCCGAGTGACTGAATACGATGTTGGAGTTTTAGAGTCAACTGCCGAGCGACTTGAGGGCGACGTCAGCGTTTTAGAGGTAACGCCGAGCGATAGCGGGCTGCGTGGGCCACTGTGAGGATAATAGCCGAGTGATGATGTGGTGCACCGGTGTTTTGGAAATAACTGTCGGATCCTGACTGGGCGCTTTTTGAAACGGTATCTGGCTCGGGAATATCCCATAAGTGCTGCGCTTTTAGCCGCCTCTGCTTTTCGTGCCCTAGTTCTTGCTTTCTTGCTCCCGAATCCTCTCTACAATTCGTCTCCCACTCTGCTCGCCGGTTGAATCGAGATGGCGCCCAAGAGGAAGGCCTCGAGTTCGTCTGCCACGGTGATTCCTCCAATCGACCCCAACAGCCAGTTGCCTTTCGCAGGTAACCACGTGTCTGTCATCTCCGAGCCCGAACTTCTCCACCTCGTGTCCATCGGGGTCCTTCCCCCAAGGGAGCTCTGTTCTTGGCGGATTTGCTATGGGGTCACTGTCCCGACAGAGGATACCCATGAGTCCGTGATTTACGCCCCTTTCCTTCTCCGCGGCCTCGGTCTTCCCATTTCTACCTTTTTCCGCGGCCTCCTTGATTTCTACCATCTTAACTTGACCCATCCGAATCCTAATTCTATCCTGCAAATTTCCATTTTTGTTCATTTATGTGAAGCCTTTCTTGGTGTACTGCCACATTTTGGGTTGTGGAAGTACTTGTATCACTGTCGCCCTGGGATGGCCGGAGGACAACATCAGTTGGTTGGGGGTGCTAGCTTGGAGATGCGCCGCGGGAGGAAGACTGAGTATCTTGAAATCCCTCTCAAAGACAACATCAAGGGATGGCGCTTGGAGTGGTTCATTGTTGAGAATTATGGAAACTCTCTCCCCCCTCGGTCGGGAAGACAGCCGGACGTTCGCACCTCGAGTTGGACCGAGTCCCCCGCGGATCAGGAGGTAGCTGAGGCAGGTGCTTTGCTAGCTGAAGTTGGATTGCTGAAGGAGAGGGGCCTAACTGCTGAAGCTGTGGTTGCTGATTTTGTCTTCAAGAATATTCAGCCGTTGAAAGACAGGGCATACCCGGCTTATCTGTATCGAGGCCTAGCCGACTCAACTCGGGTTACCAACAGAAGAATTCCCTCTTTAGACTTGGTGAACCGACTTGAGATGATCCTTAGAGGCAAGGTGTCAAATGTTGGTGCCCCAGTGGCATACTCAGCCTGGAACTTGCCTCCTCCCAAAGCCTTCACTCTTTTTGTGTCAAATCCACCTGTCACTGATGGCAGTTTGGGCCTTAGAGTGCGACCCTCTGCTGAAGAAGTTAGTGCCTTGGTTGCCTCGCTCGGGGAGATTCCTGATGATGAACGGCAGGTCCATTTTGAGGTGCCTCTGAATCCTAGTGATGCAGAGATAAGTGCTATGCTTGATTTGCTGGCTGAGGACTCTTCTGATGCTGCTCCTGCTGGGACATTGGTGGTGGCGCCCCTCCCAGAGGCTGGTACAACCTTGGATATTCAGAAGCCTGCCAGTACTCGCCCGAGGCATCCTTGCCGAGCCAATCAACCTGATCCTTCTGCTGACGAGCAGAAAAAGAAAAAGAGACGCCTCCGGCGAGTATCCAGTTTGGATCAGGACATTGGTACTTCGGTTCCTGTTGCTGAAGAAGCGCTTGTGACTGAATTTATTGACGCTGACCCCAATGGGTGTGCCCAATCTGCTCTTGATCCCAATGTGGGTGCTCCATTTGTTGCTGATCCCAATGGGGGTGTTGCCTGTGTTGCTAATGAAGACGACGGGGAGGAAGAGGATGAAGTTCCTTTGACTCGGAAAAACAGTCGGCAGTTCATCGCTAGTGGTGAAAGTAGTGGAGTTCCTTCTCCTGCTTTGTCTGCTCTCATTGGTCTGCAAGAATTGTCCCTGGCGAATTTTGATCAGACTCTTGAGGATATGGTTCCAGAGGATTTGTTATCAGAGCCAGCAGATGATGGTGTGATGGAGGTTTGCGCTGATGTGCTTGATGCTGGGTTGAGGTCATCCCGTGCCTCGTCGACCTTAGAGCGCGATCTCGAGGGTCAGGAGACTGACTTGGATCGTCCCGGTCCCATGGAAGTAAATGAGGGCCCATCAGCCTTAGAGGTGGGTACCGCAGAGAACTTGGACCCCAAGAATGGCGTTGACACTTACCCAGTCCCCGAGGGTGTTGCCGAGGGTGACTTGGTTAGGGTGGGAAACGCAAGCCACTGCCCAGCCCCCGAGGGTGCTGCCGGGGATGATCCGGCTCAGGTGGGCAGTGCAAACTATGACCCAGCCCCCGAGGGTATCCGAGCGGGGTCTCCCTCTTGTACTTCCATGGACGTTCATGCGGGATCGCCTCCGCACTCCGGCTGCAAGGTGGTGGCCCAAGCTTTGGACCAGGGAGTCGCTTTAGAGGGCAGCGTCCCCGCTGACCGAGTTTTGGGCTCTGTTGATGGTACCGAGTTGGTTCCTGCTGGTTCGTTGCAAGCTGCTTCGGGTGGCAGCCTTACGCCCGGTCATCAATTGATCTCTCATGATTTGGGGATCCCTTCATTCTTTTCCAACCTCCAGGTACTGTGATGTACTTTAGCTTGATTTTTACACCGCATGAACTGTTGTCATTACACTCATCTGTTCTCCTTATCAGGCTTTGGTGGACGGGATGGCTAGCCAGATGAGGTTACAGGGTGCTTCTGTTCCAGAAGTAGCTTCGTCTCTTGCACGTTGGAATCCAGTGTTACTTCAACATCGTGTCTCTGACTTGGAGGCGACCAATGCTAGTTAGTGCTTTTTTGCTTCTCTTTGTCTTCACTATTAAACTGCTTTACATTCTGAGCCCTTTTGTTTGATTGTCTCCTGCTAGGTATGACTCGGCAGATTTCCACTCTTGAAGAAAAACATTCTCGAGGTCAGGCTGAATTGGTCCAGCGGTGCTCTGACTTTGAAGAAAAGTATTCTCAAAGTCAGACTGAACTAGCTCAGGTCTCTGCTGCCTTAGATGACGCCAATGCACTGAGCTCTTCCCTTCACGCTCAGCTTAATTCTGAAAAGGTGACTTATGAAACTGTGCCTTGCCTTGTTGTGCTCCTATTGCTTGCTTGATGTTTGAGGGAGTTGACTTTTGTTTGCAGGAAGAAAAACGTATCCTTGCTGCTTCTCGCGACAGTTTTGACAGATTGTATCGCGATTCTAGCAACTCGCTGACCATCCTGGAGAGGAGTCATCGCTTCACCATGGAAGAGTTAGACAACCAACGCTGTAAGCTGCAGGAATCCACGGATGAGGTGACCCGGCTCAAGCAATTGCTATCAGCGAAGGATGCTACTATCAAAGAGCTCCGTGCTTCCAAGAAATCTATCGCCCAGGAGTTAGAAGCTGCTCGGTTGGCTGTCAAGGTTGCTAAAGAAACTTCCATTACTCTCAGAGCCCAGCGCGACAGAGCCATGGATAAGGCCATTCGGGCGGGGCGAATCTTGATGAGGAGACCCAGCGTGGTTGTTCTCGAAGATATAAGGGCTGACGTGAATGCTGCTCCTGATTCCTCGAGTCACCCTTCCTCGTCGATTGCTCCTAAGAAAGATATTACAAAATAGAGAAACATTTTGCGTGCTTTGAGCGCGCGGCTAGCATGGTCAGACATTTGTTAGAGGACGTCATTTCAGTACTTAAGTGACGTTGTTATTCTCCTATTGTTTCAGAATTCATCAGTTCGTAAATTTGCAGTAGTAAAATGATGTGTGATGGTTTTGAAGCTTGTTTGCGGGATATAGAATTCATCCCAATATGAGTAATCGTAAGCGCGTTAGATTGCCTTGAGTTGCTACTGACTTAAGTCGGTTGCTTTTGTTCATAGGGCTTAGTGGTCACCCTGAGTTATATGAGCATGTTGCACCGGCTTAAGGTGCTGCCGACTTAAGCCGATTGCTCCGTTAGCAGGGTATAGTGGTCACCCCGAGTTAAGTAAGCGCGAGCATGTTGCACCGGCTTAAGTCGCTGCCGACTTAAGCCGATTGCTCTGTTAGCAGGGCATAGTGGTCACCCCGAGTTAAGTAAGCGCGAGCATGTTGCACCGGTTTAAGTCGTTGCCGACTTAAGCCGATTGCTCCGTTAGCAGGGCATAGTGGTCACCCCGAGTTAAGTAAGCGCGAGCATGTTGCACCGGTTTAAGTCATTGCCGACTTAAGCCGATTGCTCCGTTAGCAGGGCATAGTGGTCACCCCGGGTTAAGTAAGCGCGAGCATGTTGCATCGGTTTAAGTCGTTGCCGACTTAAGCCGATTGCTCCGTTAGCAGGGCATAGTGGTCACCCCGAGTTAGGTAAGCGCGAGCATGTTGCACCGGTTTAAGTCGTTGCCGACTTAAGCTGATTGCTCCGTTAGCAGGGCATAGTGGTCACCCCGGGTTAAGTAAGCGCGAGCATGTTGCACTGGTTTAAGTCGTTGCCGACTTAAGCCGATTGCTCCGTTAGCAGGGCATAGTGGTCACCCCGAGCTAAGTAAGAATGCAAGTTAATCATGAACAGACTGAGTATCTTTGAAGCTTCTTTTTTTTGAGGACATATTTCCATTTTACAGAGTACATCGTCGTCCCAATAGCTTTTGAAATACAGCTAGGGGTAAAACTTCCTGAGGTGTTCTATATTCCAGGAGTTCCCGACTTCTGTGCCGTCCATCTGAGTGAGATGATATGATCCTGGCCGAGTGACTTCTGCTACTATGAAGGGTCCTTCCCATAAGGGCGATAACTTGTGTCGTCCCTCCCCCGTTAGAATTCGGCGGAGGACGAGATCTCCTACTGAGAAGGATCGCTGCCGCACGGCCTTGTCGTGATAGCGCCTTAGAGTCAGTTGGTATCGTGCTGATTGGATTACTGCATTCAGCCGTTCCTCCTCGAGTACATCAATGTCCTCCAGCCTGGTAGCTTCGACTTCTGCTATGCTTTCGAAGATCAACCTTGGCGCTCCGAACTTGAGGTCAGGCTGGTAATACTGCCTCTGACCCATAGACCATAAAGAAAGGAGTGTTTCCATGCAGAGCTCGGCTAGGCTGGGTTCTTAGGCTCCAGACGACATAGGGTAATTCCCTTATCCATTTTCCTGCGAACTTTTCATTCTTATCGAAGACCTTTTTCCTGAGTGCCTCTAGTATCATCTCGTTGGCTCGCTCAACCTGCCTGTTGGCTCTTGGATGTGCTACAGAAGCATACTTGATCTGAATGCCTTTTTGCTCGCAGAAGTCGAAGAACTCTGAACTTGTGAAGTTGGATCCTAGGTCAGTTATGATGCTGTTTGGTATCCCAAATCTGAATATTATGTCTTGTATGAATTCCACGGCCTTAGCTGAGGTCAAAGAGGCAATGGGTTTGAATTCTATCCATTTAGTGAATTTGTCGATTGCTACCAGTACATGAGTGTATCCTCCTTGCGCTTTCTTGAAGGGCCCAATCATATCGAGTCCCCAGCATGCAAAGGGCCAAGTCACTGGTATGGTCTGTAGTTGCTGTGCCGGCAGATGTTGTTGCTTCGACAAGTACTGGCAAGCTTCGCACCTCTGAACTAACTCGGCTGCATCATTCTTCGCTGTTGGCCAATAGAATCCTGACCTGAAGACCTTCCCGACTAGTGTCTTGGATGCTGCATGTATTCCACACTGCCCAGCATGGACCTCATCCAGAAGTTGCTTCCCAGTAGATGAGAGGATGCATTTCATGAGGACGCCTGATGCACCCCTTCTATATAATGTTTCCCCAATGAGTGTGTAGTGAGCTGACTGTCTGGCAATACGCTCGGCCGCATTTTTGTCGTCCGGTTCCTCTTCATTCTTTATATACCTGATGATTGGCCTTCTCCAGTCATCAGAGTCTGACTCCGGTTGATTCACGATATTACACTCTTCTGCTTGATCCACTGAGATGCTCGGCTGTAGTATTTCTTGTACAAAGACTCCAGGTGGAACCTGAGTTCGACTGGATCCTAGCTTGGACAATACATCGGCTGCCGTGTTCCGATCTCTTTCTACATGATGAAATTCCAGACCCTCAAATTTATCTTCCAGCTTTCGGACGGCAGTGCAGTACTTTCCCATTGAATCGCTCGAACAATCCCACTCTTTGTTTATCTGGCTAATGACTACCAGAGAGTCTCCGTACACCATCAGTCTCTTGATGCCCAATGATATGGCGATGTTCAATCCATGGATCAGAGCTTCATACTCGGCTGCATTGTTGGAGGCCGGAAACAGCAACCGGAGGGCATATTTGAGGTGTCGCCTCCAGGCGCGGTGAAGAGAATTCCTGCTCCGGCTCCCTGCAGCTTCAGCGAGCCATCAAAATACATTCGCCATACTTCTGCGGTCTCTGGGTTATCTGGTACTTGCTGTTCAGTCCACTCTGATACGAAGTCAACCAATGCTTGAGTTTTAATGGCAGTGCGAGGTCGAAATTCGATGTCATGAGATCCCAGTTCGCAGGCCCACTTGGCTATTCGGCCAATGGCTTCCTTGTTGTGAAGAATATCCCCTATTGGAAAACTAGTAACCACTATGACTTTGTGGTCGTCAAAGTAGTGACGTAGCTTGCGGGCAGTTAGAAGTACTGCATACAATAGCTTCTGAACTTGAGGATACTTTTTCTTCGAGGGACCCAGAACTTCACTGATGAAGTAAACGGGATGTTGCACTGGGTAGGCATGTCCTTCTTCTGCTCGCTCGACTACCAACGCGGTGCTTACCACGTGAGTCGTGCAAGAGATATACAGTAGCAGATCTTCAGCTGGTTGAGTTGACGTGGCTCGTCGTGGCGGCTTCAGCACTGGTGGCGTCGTCAAGAATTTCTTCAGTGCATCTAGAGCTTCCTGTGCTTCTGAATTCCACTGAAACTTATCCACTTTCTTGAGTAGCTTGTAAAATGGTAAACCTTTTTCTCCCAACCTGGATATGAATCTGCTCAGAGCTGCCATACATCCAGTAAGTCGCTGAACCTTCTTCTGTGATCGAGGTGCTTCCATCTTCATGATAGCTTCAATCTTATCCGGATTAGCCTCAATTCCCCGGTGGCTGACAATAAACCCGAGTAACTTTTCTGCTGGTACCCCGAAAACACATTTTTCGGGATTAAGCTTCCATCGATACCGCCTCAGACTGTTGAAAACCAGCTGTAAGTCTTCGATGAAGTTTTCCGAGTTCTCCGTTTTGATTACCACATCATCTACGTAGGCCTCCACACGCTTGCCCCAGTGATCGGCTAAGCATGTTTGAATAGCTCTCTGATAAGTCGCTCCAGCGTTTTTGAGGCCAAACGGCATGGAGGTATAACAGAAAGCACCAAACGGAGTGATGAACGCTGTTTTTTCCTCGTCTTCCTTTGCCAAACTAATCTAATGGTATCCGGAATAGCAATCCAGGAAAGACAGCACAGAACATCCAGCGGTGGAGTCCACCACCTGGTCTATCCTCGGGAGCCCGAAGGGATCCTTTGGACAATGTTTGTTGAGATCAGTATAGTCGACGCACATGCGCCAATCCACTTTATTCTTTTTGAGTGCAAGAACAGGGTTGGCTAACCACTCGGGGTGTAACACCTCTCTAATGAATCCAGCCGCGACCAAGCGAGCTAGCTCGGCGCGAATGGCTTCTCTCTTGTCGGGCGTGAAACGACGTAGTTTTTGCCGAATCGGCCTTGCCTGGGGATAGACCTTCAGTTTGTGCTCGGCCAGTTCTCTTGGGACTCTCGGCATATCCGCAGGTTGCCATGCGAATACATCTCGGTTATCTTGTAGAAACTGGACTAGCGCGCTTTCCTATTTGTCGTCCAGGCTGGAGCTGATAATGGCAGTCTTGCGTTCATCAGCGAACCCCAGGTTGATCCTTTTAGTTTCTTCAGTCGGCCGCATAGAGGTCGCGGCCTGAGCTTCGTTTGCCGGTACTGCAAGGTCCTCCTCAGGCTTAGAGTTCGCCTGTGTTGAAGAAATCGTCGACGGCTTGGTGGTGAGGCCCGCTTGGATGGCCACTCGGAAACATTCTGCGGCGCCTTGGAAGTCAGCGCGCACAGTTATGATTCCTTGTGGTCCTGGCATCTTCAGTATCATATACGCGTAATGCGGAATGGCCATGAATTTGGCCAATCCCGGCCTCCCGATGATGGCGTTGTACTCGCAGTCGAAGTTCGCCACTTCGAACCTCAGGAACTCGGTTCTGTAGTTATCCGGAGTTCCGAAGGTGACGGGCATGTAGATGTGGCCCAGCGGGTATTCTCCTTCAGTCGGTACGATGCCGAAGAAAGGAGTGTCGGACTTGTGGAGCTCTTTGAGGTGAACTCCCAAGCCTTGGAGTGTCCGGGGGAAGGTGACGTTGATGCTGCTCCCCCCGTCCACTAGCACCTTCTTCACCCGGCTCTCTCGGATCACCGGATCGACGAGGAGCGGGTATTTGCCTGGGTGGTCGAAGTTGAGCCATTGATCCGCCCGAGTGAAAGTGATCGGATGCTCCGACCACCGGTATGGGGTGGGAGGACCGGTGGTCGCCACCAGTATCTGGCGATCGTTGAGCTTTTGTTGTCTTTTGTTCTCCTGCGACCCGTGTCCGCCGAAGATGACGTTGACCTCCCTGTCAACGCGCGGGAAAGCTCCTCCTCCTCCCTCCTCCTGCTGATGGGGTTGTCGCGGTTCTTCTGGTCCTCCCCTCGGCGGAGGAGGAGGTAGAGGTTGGAAGGGTCGGCCATGCCCGACGGAGTGCTTGAAGTCCCGGCAGTTCCGAAGAGTGTGGCGCATGTCCTTGTGGTACGGGCACGGGGCGTCGAGGATGTCATCCAGCGTGCGCTCGCCTCCGCGAGGTCCTCCTCGGGCGCGAGAGGCTGGTGGCCCGGCGGCGTGTACTTCTTCGCGGGGCCTCTTCTCCCAGCGTTTGTCGGGTTGCTGGTTCGCGTCGCGTCGTGGTGCTGCCGGCGCGGGCTTTGCTCCCCCGATGAGGTCCTGGGCTCGCTCGTCAGCGGTGATGTAGAGGTCGGCTTCCCAGAACAGCTCCTCGGAGGTAGTCGGTGCCTTCTGTAATATGGCTCGGACGAAGGCCGAGTCATTGGATCCCCTGTAGAAGTCCTCGATCACGGCCGCCTCCGTGACCTCGGGGATACGATTTCTCATGGTCTGGAACCTTTTAAGGTACGACCGGAGAGTTTCGTCCCCCCGGCGCTTGATGGATTTGAGGTCCCACGGTTGCGCCGGTTTGTCGGAGAGGGACTGGAAATTGGCAGTGAAGCGCCGACTGAAGTCGCCCCAGTCGTCGATGCAGTGTCGGGGTAGATGTCGCAGCCATTGCAGCGCGTCTTGTCCGATGACAATGGGTAAGTACACGGTCATCACGTCTTCGGACGCTCCGGCAGCTCGAGCAGCGGTGGTGTAGACGGCTAGCCAGCCCCCTGGATCCTGCTTAGGTTCGTATTTATCGACATTGGATAGCTTGAAGTTAGGAGGCCATTGGATGGCCCTAAGGCGTGGAGTAAGAGCAGACACTCCACACGTGTCCTCCTGTCGTCGGGGATGATGTCTGTCCTGGGAGGGGAGTAGTTGTTGTGGTTCCTCGACCGTCCCCGGGTAGTACCGCCAGTTGAGGTCGTTGCTGACTCAGTTCTGGTGGCCTGGCTCCGAGCTGGGATGCCATGATCCCTGTCATACTCCTCCCGGCGGCGAATCTCGTTCTCGTGCCGTCGTTCACGCGAAGCATTGATGGAGCTTCGCGCGTCTCGACGACTATTGATAGCGTGTCGTAGATCGTTCGGCGGGTGAGCGAGCGGTAGAAGATGGTTGGCTGCCTGAGTGAACAGTCGTCGATAGCCCTCGGTGTCGGGAGTCCGAGGGAGTCCATCAGCTATCCGAGCTAGTACTCCCCCAACTTTGCTCGGCGTGTTCATGGCTCGGGCGAAGTCGGGATTCAGATTGCGCCCGAAGAGTGGATTCTCCCGGCGTTGCCTTGCGTCTTGCTCAGCTTGTTCTTGAGCTCGGCGGCGATCTCGTCGTCGGGAGTTCCTTCGTTCCCTGAAGACGCGTTCCTCCGGGGTTTTTCCTATCTCTGAGACCTCGTCCCGCGAGACAGATTGCTCCGGATTCCGTTCTCCGGCCTCGTGATGTCGCCAAACGTTCCGGCGCCGGTTTCTCCTTCGGCGGGATTCTCGTTGAGGTGGTTCTTCTCTGGGTGCGGTCGGCTCGTCGTCGGAGACGGGAGGCGACTCCGCTCTCCCGATGAAGAGGACGTCAGGATAGAATGGTGCTGCTGTCGTGGCGACCTTCTTTCTGTTCTCCTTTGAGGGTGGAGGAACGGAAAGAACAACTTGCTTCCCCTTGGTCTCCTTCTTCCTCGCGATCTGTGTCCATTCTTTTGTCGGGGGAGTAGACAGTGGAGTTCTCCAGGTCAGCGGGCTCTCTGCCCCTAACTTTCTGAAGGCGATCTTCTTCCGGAGAGCTGGAGGTTGCGCTTCTCCGACATTTCCGGAGTTTGTTGGAGGAGACTACTTTTTTGGCGGATCTGCAATGCGGTGTAAGGTTCCCTCTTCATCTGCTACGGATGAGATTGTTCCGAAGCAGAATACGGATCCGGGACGGAGGGTGATCTTGCTGTGGAAGGTGACGGCCATTGAGCTAGCTTGGATCGTCGACACACCCCCTACCTGGCGCGCCAGCTGTCGGTGTTTTGGGTCCGACCGCACACCCGGGGTTGCCCCTCAAGGTGTTTTTAGGAGTAGGACGGTGTCGCCGACTGTAGCAAAATGGTTCGTGCCAGATGCACGAGGGACAGTGGACAATGTTTACAGGTTCGGGCCGCTTAGAGATGCGTAACACCCTATGTCCTGGTGAGTATGCTTGGTGAATGAGGTTACAAGGTAGCTCTCTGAATTGAGAACGCAGAGAGTTAAGGTGGGTGGCTGAGTAATAGGGTCGATCGATCTGAAGGGGTGGCCCCTAGGCCTTATATACTCGACCGTGGGGCAATACACGTGGATATGATAACAATGTATAGCTGAAAGATAGTGAACTGTTTGAGTTTATCTCTCTATAGTTCTGCCGACCTATCCTCGCATGGCTCCGTTGCATGGGGGCTCCAGCGCGGGAAAGTCGGATATCTGTTGTGGTCGCTCGTTCAACATTGTGGGCCGTCCGGGCTTGCACCAATTCGGCCTCATGTCAACCTGCTTTGCTGATTGTCCCTCCCCAGGCCCACGAAAGAATGACCTTACGATTTATTGGGCCCTTGGGCCTTTCGTGAGGTCTTTTACTCTTCTAGTGGACCCGGGGGATATCTGTCCCCCACAGAACTTCCTTATGATCGCCTTGGAACCTTGCACACATCCATACAGAAAGCATAATATTCGGTCGAGATGCACATAAATAGAGTAAAGATCCTATCATCGATCGATATACCTTTTGATCTACGGATTTACCTCCAGTGTCGAGGTTGAGATTCCCATTAGTTCCCATGGGTGTCTTGATGGGCTTGGCATCCTTCATTCCAAACTTGTTGAGTATGTCTTGAATGTACTTTGTTTGGCTGATGAAGGTGCCATCCTGGAGTTGCTTGACTTGAAATCCTAGAAAATACTTCAACTCCCCCACCATTGACATCTCGAATTTTTGTATCTTGATCCTACTAAACTCTTCACAAGTGGATTTGTTAGTAGACCCAAATATGATATCATCAACATTAATTTGGCATACAAACAAATCTTTTGCAATGGTTTTTGTAAAGAGTGTAGGATCGGCTTTTCCGACTTTGAAGCCATTAGTGATAAGAAAATCTCGCAGGCATTCATACCATGCTCTTGGGGCTTGCTTGAGCCCGTAAAGCGCCTTTGAGAGTTTGTAAACATGGTTAGGGTACTCACTATCTTCAAAGCCGGGAGGTTGCTCAACATAGACCTCTTCCTTGATTGGTCCATTAAGGAAGGCACTTTTCACGTCCATTTGATAAAGCTTAAAGCCATGGTAAGTAGCATAGGCAAGTAATATACGAATTGACTCAAGCCTAGCTATGGGTGCATAAGTTTCACCGAAATCCAAACCTTCGACTTGTGAATATCCCTTGGCCACAAGTCGGGCTTTGTTCCTTGTCACCACACCATGCTCATCTTGCTTGTCGAGATGCACATAAATAGAGTAAAGATCCTATCATCGACCGGTATACCTTTTGATCTACGGATTTACCTCCCGTGTCAAGGTTGAGATGCCCATTAGTTCCCATGGGTGTCTTGATGGGCTTGGCATCCTTCATTCCAAACTTGTTGAGTATGTCTTGAATGTACTTTGTTTGGCTGATGAAGGTGCCATCCTGGAGTTGCTTGACTTGAAATCCTAGAAAATACTTCAACTCTCCCACCATTGACATCTCAAATTTTTGTATCATGATCCTACTAAACTCTTCACAAGTGGATTTGTTAGTAGACCCAAATATGATATCATCAACATTAATTTGGCATACAAACAAATCTTTTGCAATGGTTTTAGTAAAGAGTGTAGGATCAGCTTTTCCGACTTTGAAGCCATTAGTGATAAGAAAATCTCGCAGGCATTCATACCATGCTCTTGGGGCTTGCTTGAGCCCATAAAGCGCCTTTGAGAGTTTGTAAACATTGTTAGGGTACTCACTATCTTCAAAGCCGGGAGGTTGCTCAACATAGACATCTTCCTTGATTGGTCCACTAAGGAAGACACTTTTCACGTCCATTTGATAAAGCTTAAAGCCATGGTAAGTAGCATAGGAAAGTAATATACGAATTGACTCAAGCCTAGCTATGGGTGCATAAGTTTCACCGAAATCCAAACCTTCGACTTGTGAATATCCCTTGGCCACAAGTCGGGCTTTGTTCCCTGTCACCACACCATGCTCATCTTGCTTGTTGCGGAATACCAATTTGGTACCTACAACATTTTGATTAGGTCGTGCAACTAAATGCCATACCTCATTCCTTGTGAAGTTGTTGAGCTCCTCTTGCATTGCCAACACCCAATCCGGATCTCTTAGTGCATCCTCCACCCTGTATGGTTCAATAGAGGACACAAAAGAGTAATGTTCATAGAAATGAGCAACACGAGATCTAGTGGTTACCCCTTATGAATGTCACCAAGGATGGAGTTGACGGGGTGATCTCTTTGAATTGCTTGGTGGACTCTTGGGTGTGGCGGTCTTTGACCCTGAATCTCTTGCTCGTCTTCCTTGTCCTTATTGACTTGATCTCCCCCTTGATCATTGTCCTCCTCTTGAGGTGGCTCATCCTCTTGATCCTCATCTTCTTGAGCCTGATCCTCATCATCTTGAGCCTAATCCTCATCTTGAGTTGGTGGAGATCCTTGCATGGAAGATGACGGTTGATCTTGTGCTTGTGTGGGCTCTTCGGATTCCTTAGGACACACGTTCCCAATTGACTTGTTCCTTAGCGCGACGCGCGGAGCCTCTTCATCATCTAGTTCATCAAGATCAACTTGCTCCACTTGGGAGCCATTAGTCTCATCAAACACAATGTCATAAGAAACCTCAACCAATCCAGTGGATTTGTTGAAGACTCTATTTGCCCTTGTGTTTGAGTCATATCCTAGTAAAAAGCCTTCTATAGTCTTGGTAGCAAATTTAGATTTTCTTCCTCTTTTAATAAGAATAAAACATTTGCTACCAAAGACTCTAAAATATGAAATATTGGGCTTTTTACCAGTGAGGAGTTCATATGATGTCTTCTTGAGGATTCGGTGAAGATAGAGCCGGTTGATGGAGTAGCAGGCGGTGTTAATCGCCTCAGCCCAAAACCGGTCCAAAGTCTTGTACTCATCAAGCATGGTCCTTGCCATGTCCAATAGAGTTCTATTCTTCCTCTCCACTACACCATTTTGTTGAGGTGTGTAGGGAGAAGAGAACTCATGCTTGATGCCCTCATCCTCAAGGAAGCCTTCGATTAGAGAGTTCTTGAACTCAGTCTTATTGTCGCTTCTTATCTTCTTGATCCTTAATCCGAACTCATTTTGAGCTTGTCTCAAGAATCCCTTTAAGGTCTCTTGGGTTTGTGATTTTTCCTGCAAAAATAACACCCAAGTGAAGTGAGAATAGTCATCCATAATTACTAGACAGTACTTACTCCCGCCGATGCTTATATAAGCTATCGGGCCGAATAGATCCATGTGGAGTAACTCCAGTGGTCTGTCCGTTGTCATCATGTTCTTGTGTGGATGGTGAGAGCCAACTTGCTTTCTTGCTTGACATGCGCTACAAACCCTATCTTTCTCAAAATGAACATATGTTAATCCCAAAATGTGCTCTCCCTTTAGAAGGTTGTGAAGAATCTTCATCCCAACATGGGCTAGTCGGCGATGCCAGAGCCAATCCATATTAGTCTTAGCAACTAAGCAAGTATCGAGTTTAGCTTTGTTAAGATCAACTAAGAATAGCTGACCCTCTAATACTCCCTTAAATGCTACTGAATCATCACTTCTTCTAAAGACAGTAACACCTATATCTGTAAAAAGACAGTTGTAACCCATTTTGCATAATTGAGAAACTGAAAGCAAGTTATAATCTAAAGAATCTACAAGAAAAACATTGGAAATAGAATGGTCAGGTGATATAGCAACTTTACCAAGTCCTTTGACCAAACCTTGATTTCCATCCCCGAATGTGATAGCTCTTTGGGGATCTTCGTTTTTCTCGTAGGAGGAGAACATTCTTTTCTCCCCAGTCATGTGGTTTGTGCACCCGCTATCAATAATCCAACTTGAGCCCCCAGATGCATAAACCTGCAAAACAATTTAGGCCTTGTTCTTTGGTACCCAAACGGTCTTGGGTCCTTTCACATTAGAAACAAGCACCTTGGGTAACCAAACACAAGTCTTGGAGCCCTTGTGTTTGCCCCCAACATATTTGGCAACTACTTTGCCTAATTTGTTAGTTAAAACATAAGAAGCATCAAAAGTCTCAAATGAAATATTAGGTTCATTTGATGCAGTAAGAGTTTTCTTTTTAGGCATTTTAAAATGGGTTGATTGCCTAGAGTTAGAAGCCTCATTCTTATACATAAAAGCATGATGGGAAACAGAATGAGATTTCTTAGCATGAATTCTCCTAATTTTATGTTCAGGATAACCAGCAGGATATAAAATATAGCCCTCGTTATCCTAAACCATGGGAGCTTTACCCTTAACAAAATTAGACAATCTTTTAGGGGCATTAAGTTTGACATTGCTTCCCTGTTGGAAACCAATGCCATCCTTGATGCCAGGGCGTCTCTGAGAGCACCTAGAGGGGGGTGAATAGGTGATCCTGTAAAATCAAACACTAATAGCCACAAAAACTTAATTAAAGTGTTAGTACGGCTAAGTGGTTGAGAGACGAGTTCTTGGAGACAAAACAATCACAGAGAAAGCAATCACAAGAGACACGTGATTTTTATCCTGTGGTTCGGCCAAGTAACACTTGCTTACTTCCATGTTGTGGCATCCCAATGGACGAGGGTTGCACTCAACCCCTTTCAAGTGATCCAATGATCAACTTGAATACCACGGCTTTCTTCCTTATAGTCTTTTCCCGTTTGCGAGGAATCTCCACAAGTTGGAGCCTCTCGCCCTTACAATATTGATCACAAAGAACGCACAAGAGTAAGGTTGGGAAGAGCAACACACACAAGACTCAAATAAGCAGCACAACCACGCACACAAGTCACGACTTGAGCTGGAAACTCAACACACGGAGTTCACAACTCAAATGGAGCTCAAATCACTATCACAAAGAATCGATTGCATGAAGTTGGAGTCTTGGAGTCTTAAGATGCTTAGTGAATGCTTGGGTAACTCCTCCATGCGCCTAGGGGTCCCTTTTATAGCCCCATGGCAGCTAGGAGTCGTTGGAGGCCAACTTGGAAGGCCAAACTTGCCTTCTATCGGGTGGAGCACCGGACAGTCCGGTGCGCCACCGGACAGGTCCTGTACACGGTCCGGTGCATGATCTCCTTCCAAATTTGGCATATCCGATCGTTGCTCCCTTGGGCTGATTGGCGCACCGGACACAGTTCGGTGCACCAGTCGACCGTTGGAGCAGTCCACGTGTCGCGCTAAGATTGTGCGGCCGACCGTTGGCGCAGGCGACCGTTGGCTCATCAGACAATCCGGTGAATTATAGCCACGTTGCCCCTTTGCTTTTCCCAAGGGTGACGAGTTCGCCGCGGATGACTCACCGGACAGTTCGGTGCACCACCGGACGGTCCGGTGAATTATAGTCGTACGCCACCGTCGAGTCCCGAGAGCGGCCTTTTCACGTGGACCAGCCTGGCGCACCGGACAGTCCGGTGGGCCAAGCCGAGCTAGAGTTGGCTGCACAGAGCCAAGTCTTTTTCCAATTCTTTTCTCCCTGTTTCTAGCACTTAGACAAAATATGTTAGTACTCAAAACAATGTACTAAGTCTAGAAACGTATCTTTTTTTTGATTTGCACCTTTTGCTTGTTTAACACATAAAGAGTTCAAAACATTTGTGTTGGACACTTAATCACCAAAACACTTATAGAAATGGCCCAAGGGCACATTTCCCTTTCAATCTCTCCCTTTTTGGTGATTTATGCCAACACATCAAAAAGCAACAAAAAGAAGTGCAACATCAATGCAATTGAAGACCAAATTGTTTTTGACTATAATTTGGCATATTTGGATCACTCTTTGCCACCACTTGGTTTGTTTTTGTAAATCAAATTCATTTTCCTATCTCAAAGTCAAACACACTTGTTTGGGCACATAGAGAGATAATCCAGGAGTGAAATTGATCAAGTGCCAAAAACTCCCCCTTTTCCCATAATCAAAAATCTCTCCCACAAGAGACCAGATTTTGTAATAAGAGCATTTTGGACAAATCAAAAATTCTAACTCTATTATTTACAAAATTCACAAGTGGTAGCTGATCCATTTGCTTTGGCCTTAATTTCTCCCCTTTGGCATTAAGCACCAAAACAGGATTATTCTTGGCCCTTTAACCCCATTGCCTCACCAAAAATTGTCAATTAAGAGCAAAAAGGCAATGAGAGCATAAATATGAACTTGGAGTTAAGTACACTAATACCGAAGTGCAGTGGAAGTCTTTGCATTGTCCAAGTCCACATTTCCCTTTCAATGCACCTTTGAGACTACATCAAGTATACTCAAACAAACAGATTAGTCTCAAAGGGTCAAGTTGTAGCACATCTCCCCCTAAATATGTGCATCATTCACACATGGACTTGTGAGGTCCGGGGATCCCTTGCACAACTTGAGCACCATAAATAAGCAACAAATCATGTAAATGCTCAAAGTAACATGATCAAAGGCATAAAACACATGTATGCTATAGATCAATCCAAGTTACGCGAATCTAAGACATTTAGCTCACTACGCAACCTGCAAAAGGTTTTCTCATCTAACGACTTGGTAAAGATATCGGCTAGCTGGTTCTCGGTGCTAATGTGGTACACCTTGATATCTCCCTTTTGCTGGTGGTCTCTCAGAAAGTGATGTCGGATGTCTATGTGCTTAGTGCGACTGTGTTCAACAGGATTATCAGCCATGCGGATTGCACTCTCATTGTCACATAGGAGTGGGACTTTGCTCAAATTGTAGCCAAAGTCCCGGAGGGTTTGCCTCATCCAAAGTAGTTGCGCGCAACACTGTCCTACAGCAACATACTCGGCCTCAGCGGTGGATAGGGCAACAGATGTTTATTTCTTTGAACTCCAAGACACCAGGGACCTTCCTAGAAATTGGCACGTCCTCGATGTGCTCTTCCTATCAACCTTGCACCCGGCATAATCGGAGTCTGAGTATCCAATCAAGTCAAAGGTAGACCCCTTTGGATACCAGATCCCGAAGCAAGGCGTAGAAACTAAATATCTAAGAATTCGCTTAATGGCCACAAGGTGACATTCCTTGGGGTTGGATTGATATCTAGCACACATGCATACACTTAGCATAATGTTCGATCTACTAGCACATAAATAAAGCAATGACCCTATCATAGACCGGTATGCCTTTTGATCAACGGACTTACCTCCTTTGTTGAGGTCGACATGCCCGTCGGTTCCCATCGGTGTCTTCGCGGGCTTGGCGTCCTTCATCCCAAATCTCTTGAGAAGATCTTGAGTGTACTTCGTTTGGGAGAGGAAGGTGTCGTCCTGGAGTTGCTTCACTTGGAACCCAAGGAAGTAGGTCAACTCGCCCATCATCGACATCTCGAACTTTTGTGTCATCACCCTGCTAAACTCCTCACAAAACTTTTGATTAGTAGAACCAAATATTATGTCATCGACATAAATTTGGCACACAAAAAGATCACCATCACAAGTCTTAGTGAAAAGAGTGGGATCAGCTTTCCCAACCTTGAAAGCATTAGTAATTAAGAAATCTCTAAGGCATTCATACCATGCTCTTGGGGCTTGCTTAAGTCCATAGAGCGCCTTAGAGAGCTTGAACACATGGTCGGGGTACCTATCATCCTCAAAGCCAGGGGATTGTTCCACGTATACCTCCTCCTTGATTGGCCCATTGAGGAAAGCGCTCTTCACATCCATTTGAAACAACCTGAAAGAGTGGTGAGCGGCATAGGCTAATAATATTCGAATAGACTCTAGTCTAGCTTCCTGAGCAAAAGTCTCCTCAAAATCCAAACCTGCGACTTGGGCATAACCTTTTGCCACAAGTCGAGCCTTGTTTCTTGTCACCACCCCGTGCTCGTCTTGCTTGTTGCGGAACACCCACTTGGTTCCCACAACATTTTGCTTGGGACGTGGCACCAGGCTCCAAACTTCATTTCTCTTGAAGTTGTTGAGCTCTTCCTGCATGGCCAATACCCAATCCGGATCCTGCAAGGCCTCTTCTACCCTGAAAGGCTCAATAGAAGAGACAAACGAGTAATGCTCACAAAAGTTAGCTAATCTTGAGCGAGTAGTTACTCCCTTACTTATGTCACCCAGAATCTGGTCAACGAGGTGATGTCGTTGGATCGTTGCTCGGATTTGAGTTGGAGGGGCACTTGGTGCTTCTTCCTCCATCGCTTGTTCTTCTTGTTCTCCCCCTTGATCCTGTCCCTCTTCTTGAGGTACCTGTTCACCGTCTTGAGTTGGAGGATGCACCATTGTGGAGGAAGATGGCTGATCTTGCTCTTGTTGTTCCTATGGTCGCACATCACCTATCGCCATCGTGTGTATTGCGACCGTCGGAACATCATCTTCATCTATGTCATCAAGATCAACTTGCTCTCTTGGAGAGCCATTAGTCTCATCAAATACAACATCGCTAGAGACTTCAACCAAACCCGATGATTTGTTGAAGACTCTGTACGCCTTTGTATTTGAGTCATACCCTAGTAAAAACCCTTCTACTGCCTTGGGAGAAAATTTAGAATGTCTACATTTATTCACCAGAATGTAACATTTGCTCCCAAATACACGAAAGTAAGAAACGTTGGGTTTGTTACCGGTAAGGAGTTCATACGAGGTCTTCTTGAGAAGGCGATGTAGGTAGAGCCGGTTTATGGCATGGCAAGTTGTGTTCACCGCTTCCGACCAAAACCGCTCGGGCGTCTTGAATTCTCCAAGCATCATTCTCGCCATGTCGATAAGTGTCTTGTTCTTCCTCTCTACCACACCGTTTTGCTGTGGTGTGTAGGGAGCGGAGAACTCGTGCTTGACGCCTTCTTCCTCAAGATACTCCTCAACTTGCAGATTCTTGAACTCAGACCCGTTGTCGCTTCTTATATTTTTCACCTTGAGCTCAAATTCGTTTTGAGCCCTCCTTAGAAAGCGCTTTAGGGTCCCTTGGGTTTCTGATTTATCTTGCAAAAAGAACACCCAAGTGAAGCGGGAAAATCATCAACAATTACAAGACCATACTTACTTCCCCCGATGCTAAGGTATGCAACGGGTCCGAAGAGGTCCATGTGAAGAAGCTCGAGTGGTCTTGATGTTGTCATCACATTCTTACTGTGATGCACGCTTCCCACCTGTTTCCCTTCCTGACAAGCTGCACAAGGTCTATCTTTCTTGAAACAAACATTGGTTAGTCCTAACACATGTTCTCCCTTTAGAAGTTTATGAAGGTTCTTCATCCCAACATGTGCTAGACGACGATGCCACAGCCAGCCCATACTAGTTTTAGCTATTAAGCATGCATCTAGATCAGCCTCCTCTTTCAAAAAATCAACTAAGTAGAGTTTGTCGTCTAATACACCCTTAAAAGCTAATGAACCATCACTCCTTCTAAAGATAGATACATCAACGTTTATAAAAAGACAATTGTAACCCATGTGACACAATTGACTTACAGACAGAAGGTTGTAACAAGCGACTCTACTAGAAATACATTTGATATGGAGTACTCGTTGGTGATGGCTATCTTTCCCAAACCCTTGACCTTGCCTTGATTCCCATCTCCAAAGATAATCGTATCCTGTGAATCCTTGTTCTTGACATAGGAGGTGAACATCTTCTTCTCCCCCGTCATGTGGTTTGTGATCCGTTGTCGATAATCCAGCTTGAGCCCCCGGATGCATAAACCTGCAAGGAATTTAAGCTTGGGTTTTAGGTACCCAACTCTTGTTGGGTCCTACAAGGTTAGTCACAATAGCCTTTGGAACCCAAATACAAGTTTTGTCTCCCTTGCATTTGGATCCCAACTTTCTAGCAACTACTTTTTCATTCTTACATGAAAGTATAAATGAGGTGTTGCAAGCATGGAAAACAGTAGTAGATTCATTACACACTTTCCTAGGCACATGATGCACAACATGATTTCTCCTAGGCCTACTTCTACCGTGAATAAAAGTAGAACTAGAGACAAACGTAGCATGTGAATCAAAAGCATCATGATCATAACTCCTATTATAATTGGAATGACTAGCAATTTTCCTATTATAAATGAAAGCATGATTCCTTTGAGTACTACTAGCCATAGGAGCCTTCCCTTTCTCCTTGGTGAGAATGGGAGCCTTTTGGCTTGTTAAGTTCTTGGTTTCCCTTTAAAAACCAAGTCCATTCTTAATTGAGGGGTGTCTACCAATAGTGTAGGCATCCCTAGCAAACTTTAATTTATCAAAATCAATTTTGCAAGTCTTAAGTTGAGCATAAGACTTGCCACCTCATCATTTAATTTAGTAATGGACGCAAGATGTTCATCACAAGCATCAATATCAAAATCCTTGCATCTATTACAAATAACAACATGCTCTATACATGATTTTGTTACATTAGCTTCCTCTAGTTTAGCATTTAATTCAACATTCAAATTCTTTAGACTAGAGACAGATTCGTGACAGGCAGACAACTCAGAAGATAGCATTTCATTTCTTTTAATTTCTAGAGCAAGAGATTTTTGAACACTAACAAATTTATCATGTTCTTCATACAAAATATCCTCTTGCTTTTCTAAAAGTCTATCCTTTTCATTTAGAGCATCAATTAATTCATTACTTTTTCTACTTTGGTTCTATCTAAACCTTTAAATAAACTAGAGTAATCTAATTTATCATCGGAAGAATCATCATCGCTAGAAGTAGTGTACTTAGGGGTATCTCAAACACTTACCTTCTTCTCCTTGGCCATGAGGCAAGTGTGGCGTTCGTTGGGGAAGAGCGAAGACTTGTTGAAGGCTGAGGCTGCCAGTCCTTCATCGTCAGAGTCGGATGAAGAGCAGTCCGAATCTCATTCTTTTCCAAGGTGCGCCTCACCCTTCGCCTTCTTGTAAACCTTCTTCTTCTCCCTCTTCCCATACTTTTCTTGTTCCTGGTCATTATCATTATCGGGGCATTGAGCTATAAAATGACCAGTCTTACCACATTTGAAGCAGGAGCGTTTTCCCCTTGTTTTATTCTTGGAGGGGTATTCTTTGCGTCCTTTGAGCGTGGTCTTGAAGCGCTTGATGATAAGCGCCATCTCATCTTCATTGAGTCCGGCAGCCTCCACTTGAGCTACCTTGCTTGGTAGCGCCTCCTTGCTGCTTGTTGCTTTAAGAGCAACGGGCTGCGGCTCGTAGATGGGTAGTGGACCATTCAAGGCGTCATCCATGTATCGTGCCTCCTTTACCATCATGCGCCCGCTCACGAATTTTCCGAGTATCTCTTCGGGCGTCATTTTGGTGTACCTGGGGTTTTCACGAATAAGGTTCACAAGATGGGGGTCAATAACTGTAAAGGACCTGAGCATGAGTCGGACGACGTCGTGGTCCGTCCATCTTGTGCTTCCATAGCTTCTAATCTTGTTGACCAGAGTCTTGAGCCTGTTGTAGGTTTGTGTTGGCTCTTCTCCCCTGATCATGGCAAATCTTCCCAACTCGCCTTCCACCAACTCCATTTTGGTGATCATTGTAGCATCATTTCCCTCATGTGAGATCTTGAGGGTGTCCCAAATTTTCTTGGCGTTGTCCAAGCCATTTACTTCATTGTATTCATCCCTGCAAAGTGAAGCTAACAAGACAGTAGTAGCTTGGGCATTCTTATGAATTTGTTCATTAATGAATACAGGGTTATCAGTGCTATCAAAATGCATCCCATTCTCTACAATTTCCCAAATACTAGGATGAAGTGAAAATAGATGACTACGCATTTTATGACTCCAAAATGAATAGTCTTCTCCATCAAAGTGTGGAGGTTTTCCTAGAGGAATAGAGAGTAAATGTGCATTCGAATTGTACGGCATGCGAGAATAGTCAAAAGAGTAGTTTTGATTAACCGTTCTCTTTTTCGAAGAGTCGTCATCGTCATCGTCTCTTGGTGAAGAAGAAGATGCATCGTTGTCGTAGTAGATGATCTTCTTGATGCACCTCTTCTTCTTCCTGTCCTTCTTCTTGTGACTCGAGCCTGAGTCAGTGGGCTTGTCGTCCCTTGGCTCGTTGAAGAGGGACTCCTTCTCCTTGTCGTTGACCACCATCGCCTTTCCCTTAGGATCCATCTCTTTGGGCGATTAGTCCCTTACGTGAAGAGTACGACTCCGATACCAATTGAGAGCACCTAGAGGGGGTGAATAGGTGATCCTGTAAAATCAAACACTAATAGCCACAAAAACTTAATTAAAGTGTTAGTACGACTAAGTGGTTGAGAGACGAGTTCTTGGAGACAAAACAATCACAGAGAAAGCAATCACAAGAGACACGTGATTTTTATCTCGTGGTTCAGCCAAGTAACACTTGCCTACTTCCACGTTGTGGCGTCCCAATGCACGAGGGTTGCACTCAACCCCTTTCAAGTGATCCAATGATCAACTTGAATGCCACGACTTTCTTCCTTATAGTCTTTTCCCGTTTGTGAGGAATCTCCACAAGTTGGAGCCTCTCACCCTTACAATATTGATCACAAAGAACGCACAAGAGTAAGGTTGGGAAGAGCAACACACACAAGACTCAAATAAGCAGCACAACCACGCACACAAGTCACGACTTGAGCTCGAAACACAACGCACGGAGTTCACAACTCAAATGGAGTTCAAATCACTATCACAAAGAATTGAATGCGTGAAGTTGGAGTCTTGGAGTCTTAAGATGCTTAGTGAATTCTTGGGTAACTCCTCCATGCGCCTAGGGGTCCCTTTTATAGCCTCATGGCAGCTAGGAGCCGTTGGAGGCCAACTTAGAAGGCCAAACTTGCCTTCTGTCGAGCGGTGCGCCACCGGACAGGTCCTGTAGACGGTCTGGTGCACGATCTCCTTCCAAATTTGGCATATCCGACCATTGCTCCCTTGGGCTGATTGGCGCACCAGACAGTCCGGTGCACCAGCCGACCGTTGGAGCAGTCCACGTGTCGCGCGAAGATTGTGCGGTCGACCGTTGGCGTAGGCGACCGTTGGCTCATTGGACAGTCCGGTGAATTATAGCCACGTCGCCCCTTTGCTTTTCCCGAGGGCGACGAGTTCGCCATGGATGACTCACAGGACAGTCCGGTGAATTATAGCAGTACGCTGTCGTCGAGTCCCGAGAGCGGCCTTTTCACGCAGACCAACGTGGCGCACCAGACACTGTCCGGTGCACCACCGGACAGTCCGGTGGGCCAAGCCGAGCTGGAGTTGGCTGCACAGAGCCAAGTCTTTTTCCAATTCTTTTCTCCCTATTTCTAGCACTTAGACAAAATATGTTAGTACTCAAAATAATGTACTAAGTCTAGAAACATACCTTTTCTTTGATTTGCACCTTTTGCTTGTTTAACACATAAAGAGTTCAAAACATTTGTGTTGGACACTTAATCACCAAAACACTTATAGAAATGGCCCAAGGGCACATTTCCCTTTCAGACTCCCATTATAGAGCATGCTTCTAGCAAATTTAAAATTTTCATTATCAATTTCATGCTCATTTATTTTAGTAGTTAATTGAGCTATATGATCATGTTGTTGTTTAATTAAAGCAAGGTGATCATGAATAGCATCAATATTAACATCTCTACATCTAGTACAAATAGTAACATGATCAACACTAGATGTAGAGGGTTTGCAAGTATTTAATTCTTCTATCTTAGCATGTAATATGGCATTCTCATCTCTAAGACAGGAAATAGAGTCATTGCAAACATTTAAATCTTTAGCCTTGGAAATTAAACTAGCATTTTCAGTTTTAAGGCTAGAAATTGATTCATTCAATTTATCAATCTTAGCAATTAAACTAGCATTTTCATTTCTAAGATTCGCAATTGAATCATGGCATATGCTAAGCACTTTAGTCAGGTTTTCATTTTTCTCTACTTCCTGAGCATAAGCATTCTTCACCTTAACATGCTTTTTATTTTCCTTAATAAGGAATTCCTCTTGGCTATCCAAAAGTTCATCCTTCTCATGAATAGCTCCTATTAATTCATTCAATTTTTCCTTTTATTGCATGTTAAGGTTGGCAAAAAGTGTAAGCAAATCATTTTCATCATCACTAGAACTACCCTCATCACTAGATGTATACTTGGGGTGGTTCTAGTTTGTACCTTCTTCTTTTTGCCATCCTTTGCCATGAGGCACTTGTGGCCGATGTTTGGGAAGAGGAGGCCCTTGTTGACAGCGATGTTGGCGGCATCCTCGTCGGAGGAGGAGTCGGTGGAGCTCTCGTCGGAGTCCCATTCCCGACATATGTGGGCATCGCCGCCCTTCTTCTTGTAGTACCTCTTCTTCTCCTTCTTCTTCCCCCTCTTGTCGTTGTCCCTGACACTATCACTAGACATAGGGCATTTAGCGATAAAATGACCGGGCTTACCATATTTGTAGCACGCCCTCTTGGAGCAGGGTTTGTAGTCCTTCCCCCTCCTTTGCTTGAGGATTTGGCGGAAGCTCTTGATGATGAGCGTCATTTCCTTGTTGTCGAGCTTGGAGGCATCGATGGGAAGCCTACTTGATGTAGACTCCTCTTTCTTCTCTTCCATCACTTTGAATGCGACGGGTTGCACCTCGGGTGTAGAGGTGCCCCCTTGCTCCAAGTCGACGATTTGTTTGGAGCCTTTGATCATTAGTTCAAAGCTCACAAACTTTCCTATCACTTCCTCGAGAGACATTAGTTTGTATCTAGGATCCCCACAAATTAATTGTACTTGAGTAGGATTGTGAAAAACAAGGGATCTTAGAATAACCTTGACCATCTCATGGTCATCCCATTTTGTGCTCCCGAGGTTGCGCACTTGATTCACCAAGGTCTTGAGCCGGTTGTACATTGCTTGTGGCTCCTCTCCTTGGTTGAGGACGAATCGACCGAGCTCCCCCTTGATCGTTTCTCGCTTGGTGATCTTGGTCACCTCATCTCCTTCGTGTGCGGTCTTTAGGACATCCCAAATCTCTTTGGCGCTCTTTAACCCTTGCACTTTATTATACTTCTCTCGACATAGAGAGGCGAGGAGTATAGTAGTGGCTTGGGAGTTAAAGTGCTGGATTTGGGCAACCTCGTCCGAGTTGTAGCCCTCGTCCCCTACGGTAGGTACCTGCGCTCCAAACTCAACAATGTCCCATATGCTTGCGTGGAGTGAGGTTAGGTGATGCCTCATTTTATCACTTCACATACAATAATCTTCACCATCAAAATACGGTGGTTTGCCTAATGGAACGGAAAGTAAAGGAGCACGTTTAGAAATGCGGGGATAGCGTAGGGGGACCTTACTAAACTTCTTGCGCTCATGGCGCCTAGAAGTGACGGATATGGCGTCGGAGCTAGAGCCGGAGGTGGAGGGCGACGAAGAGTCGGTCTCGTAGTACACTACTTTCTTCATCTTTTTCTTCTTGTTGTCACTCCGATGCGACTTGATGCGGGGAGGTGATTCCTCCCTTCCTTTGGTGCCGGACTCCCTTGATGGAGCCTTCCCGTGGCTTATGGCCTTCTCGCCGGTTTCCATCTCCCTCTTGGCGGATCCTCCCGACATCACTTCCAGTGGTTAGACTCTAAATAAAGTATCGGGCTCTGATACCAATTGAAAGTCGCCTAGAGGGGGGGGGGTGAATAGGCAGAATCTGAAAATTATAAACTTAAGCACACACTACAAACCGGGGTTAGCGTTAGAACGAATATTAAGTTTGGGAGAGAGGGGGGAAACAAATCAACCAAGAAATAAAGTGGATGACACAGCGATTTGTTTTACCGAGGTTCGATTCTAAAGAACCTAGTCCCCGTTGAGGTGGTCACAAAGACTGGGTCTCTTTCAACCCTTTCCCTTTCTCAAATGGTCACTTAGACCGGGTGAGGCTTCTTCCTTAATCTCACAGGTCAATTAGACCCCGCAAGGACCACCACACAATTGGTGTCTCTTGCTTCGCTTACAAAGCACTTGAGAGTAAGAAGTGAGAAAGAAAAGAAAGCCAACCAAGCAACAAGAGCAACAAAGAAACACAAGAACGATCCTCTCACAAGTCCTAAAGCACTAGAATTGAATTGGGGACTTTGATTGGATCGGTGGCTTTGATTTGTGTCTTGGAGTGTTGCACTTTGCTCTTGTATTGAATGAAGTGTGATGAATGCTTGGATGGTTGGAGTGGAGGTGGTTGAGGGGTATTTATAGCCCTCAACCACCAAACATCCGTTAGGGAGGGGCTGGTGTCGATGGGCGCACCGGACACTGTCCGGTGCGCCAGTCACGTCACCCAACAGTTAGGGTTCGGGTGCAAATGACTGAGAGCACCTAGAGGGGGGGTGAATAGGTGATCCTGTGAAACTTAAAACTTAAGCCACAAAAACTTGTTAAGTGTTAGCACAATAATTGCCAAGTGGCTAAAGAGAAGTCTTAACAAAACACAATACCACAAGAGATCAAGCACAGAGGTGACACAGTGGTTTATCCCGTGGTTCGGCCAAGACCAACGCTTGCCTACTCCACGTTGTGGCGTCCCAACGGACGAGGGTTGCAATCAACCCCTCTCAAGCGGTCCAAAGACCCACTTGAATACCACGGTGTTTTGTTTTGCCTTTCACTATCCCGTTTGCAAGGAATCTCCACAAATTGGAGTCTCTTGCCCTTACAAGTATATGATCACAAAGAAACACAGAGTAAGGGAGGGAAGCAACACACACAAATCCACAGCGAAACGCGCACACACACGGCCAAGAATCGAGCTCACAAGAGTATCACAAAGTTCTCACTAGAACGGAGCTCGAAACACTTAGAGTGACAAACAAATGCGCAAAGACTGAGTGTGGATGATCAAGAATGCTCAAAGGTTGCTTGTTTTTCTCCTCCATGCGCCTAGGGGCTCCTTTTATAGCCCCAAGGCAGCTAGGAGCCGTTGAGAGCAAATTCGGAAGGCCATCCTTGCCTTCTGTCGTCGGGGGCACCGGACAGTCCGGTGCACACCGGACACTGTCCGGTGCCCGATTTCTTTCCTTAACTGGCGCTTCCGACCGTTGCAGACCGTTGGAGATCTGAGAGCCGTTGGCGCACCGGACATGTCCGGTGCACACCGGACAGTCCGGTGCCGTCTTCCGACCGTTGGCTCCGCCACGTGTCCCGCGCAGATTGCGCGGCCGACCGTTGGCCCGGCCGACTGTTGGCTCACCGGACAGTCCGGTGTACACCGGACAGTCCGGTGAATTTTAGCCGTACGCCGTCGGCCAATTTCCCGAGAGCGGCCAGTTCGAGTCGAGTCAGCCTGGCGCACCGGACACTGTCCGGTGCACACCGGACAGTCCGGTGCTCCAGACCGAGCTGGGTCTTGGCAGCACACAGCCAAGTCTTTTCTCCTCTTCTCTCTTCTTCTTCTTTCTGTTTCTAACACTTAGACAAATATATTAGTACACAAAACCAATGTACTAAGGCTTAGAAACATACCTTTACTTCATGATTTGCACCTTGTTCATCCATGTACATAAATTCACAATTAAGCACATGTGTTGGCACTCAATCACCAAAATACTTAGAAATGGCCCAAAGGCACATTTCCCTTTCAATCTCCCCCTTTTTGGTGATTTATGCCAACCCAACATAAAGCAACTAGAACAAGTGCAAACTCACTTCAAATAAAACTTAAATTTATTTTGAATCAATTTTGGCATATATGGATCATCCTTTGCCACCACTTGGTTTGTTTTTGCAAATCAAACTCAAATCTCTATCTCTAAGTTAAACACACATGTTGAAGCATAAAGAGAGTCATTCCAAAAGAGATTGATCAAAGATTTCAAAAACTCCCCCTTTTTCCCATAATCAATACTTCTCCCCACAAGAAGCCAACTTTTGACAAGAGAGACAACATAAGAATTTTGACAAACCAAAAACTCTATTCTACTATTTTCAAAATCTCTCAAGTGGTAGCTGATCCACTTATTGCTTTGGCCTTTATTTGCTTTGGCCTTTATTTTCTCCCCCTTTGGCATCAAGCACCAAAACGGGATCAATTTTGGCCCTATAACCCCATTGCCTCACAAAAATCTTCAATTAAGAGCAAATGGCAATAAGAGTTCATGAGATGAACTTGGAATAAGTTACCCCTCATCGGAGTGCAGTGGAAGTCTTTCATGGTCCAAGTCCACCTTTTCCTTTTCAATTCTCCTTTGTGACTAAAACAAGCAAACTCAAACATATGGTTAGTCTCAAAGGGTCAAGTTGTAACACATCTCCCCCTAAACATGTGCATCACTTTGCAACAGACTTGTGAGGTCCAGGGAGTGTTTGTACAACTTGAGCACCATGATAAGCAACAAAATGCAAAAAGGAACATGATCAAAAGCATGAATACATGTATGCTACAATTCAATCCAAGTTCCGCGAATCTAAGACATTTAGCTCACTACGCAGCCTGCAAAAGGTCTTCTCATCTAAAGGCTTGGTGAAGATATCGGCTAGCTGGTTCTCGGTGCTAACATAAAACACTTCGATATCTCCCTTTTGCTGGTGGTCTCTCAAAAAGTGATGCCGGATGTCAATGTGCTTTGTGCGGCTGTGCTCAACAGGATTTTCCGCTATTCGGATAGCACTCTCATTATCACATAGGAGTGGGACTTTGCTCAGATTGTAGCCAAAGTCCCTGAGGGTTTGCCTCATCCAAAGTAGTTGCGCGCAACACTGACCTGCGGCAACGTACTCGGCCTCAGCGGTGGATAGGGCAACGGAGGTTTGTTTCTTAGAGTTCCATGACACCAGGGACCTTCCTAAGAATTGGCACGTCCCTGATGTACTCTTCCTATCGACCTTACATCCAGCATAGTCGGAATCTGAGTACCCAATCAAGTCAAAGTTAGACCCCTTTGGATACCAGATCCCGAAGCAAGGCGTAGCGACTAAATATCTAAGAATTCGCTTCACCGCCACCAAGTGACACTCCTTAGGATCGGATTGAAATCTAGCACACATGCATACGCTAAGCATAATATCCGGTCTACTAGCACATAAATAAAGTAAAGACCCTATCATTGACCGGTATGCTTTTTGATCAACGGACTTACCTCCTTTGTTGAGGTCGGTGTGTCCGTCGGTTCCCATCGGAGTCTTTGCGGGCTTGGCGTCCTTCATCCCAAACCGCTTTAGCAGATCTTGCGTGTACTTCGTTTGGGAGATGAAGGTGCCGTCCTTGAGTTGCTTCACTTGGAACCCAAGGAAGTAGTTCAACTCGCCCATCATCGACATCTCGAATTTCTGCGTCATCACCCTGCTAAACTCTTCACAAGACTTTTGATTAGTAGAACCAAATATTATGTCATCGACATAAATTTGGCATACAAACAAATCACCATCACATGTCTTTGTAAAAAGAGTTGGATCGGCTTTCCCAACCTTGAAAGCATTAGCAAGTAAGAAATCTCTAAGGCATTCATACCATGCTCTTGGGGCTTGTTTAAGTCCATAGAGCGCCTTAGAGAGCTTACACACGTGGTCGGGGTACCGCTCATCCTCGAAGCCAGGGGGTTGCTCCACGTACACCTCCTCCTTTATTGGCCCGTTGAGGAAAGCGCTCTTCACATCCATTTGGTACAACCTGAAAGAATGGTGAGCGGCATATGCTAGCAAGATACGAATGGACTCTAGCCTAGCCACAGGAGCAAAAGTCTCCTCAAAGTCCAAACCTGCGACTTGGGCATAACCTTTTGCCACAAGTCGAGCCTTGTTCCTTGTCACCACTCCGTGCTCGTCTTGTTTGTTGCGGAACACCCACTTGGTTCCCACAACATTTTGCTTGGGACGAGGCACCAGCGTCCAAACTTCATTGCGCTTGAAGTTGTTAAGTTCCTCCTGCATGGCCAACACCCAATCCGGATCTAGCAAGGCCTCCTCTACCCTGAAAGGCTCAATAGAGGAGACAAAAGAGTAATGTTCACAAAAATTAACTAGTCGAGACCGAGTAGTTACTCCCTTGCTAATGTCACCAAGAATTTGGTCGACGGGATGATCCCTTTGAATCATCGCTCGAACTTGGGTTGGAGGTGCCGGTTGCGCTTCTTCCTCCATCACATGATCATCTTGTGCTCCCCCTTGATCACACGCCTCCTTTTGATGAACCTGTTCATCGTCTTGAGTTGGGGGATGCACCGTCGTTGAGGAAGAAGGTTGATCTCGTTCATCTTGTTCCTGTGGCCGAACGTCTCCAATCGCCATGGTTCGTATAGCGGCCGTTGGAACATCTTCTTCATCTACATCATCACAATCAACAACTTGCTCTCTTGGAGAGCCATTAGTCTCATCAAATACAACGTCGCTAGAGACTTCAACCAAACCCGACGATTTGTTGAAGACTCTATACGCCTTTGTATTTGAATCATAACCTAATAAAAACCCTTCTACAGCTTTGGGAGCAAACTTAGAATTTCTACCCTTCTTCACTAGAATGTAGCACTTGCTCCCAAATACACGAAAGTACGATACATTGGGTTTGTTACCGGTTAGTAGCTCATACAAAGTCTTCTTGAGGAGTCGATGAAGATAGACCCTGTTGATGGCGTGGCAAGCCGTGTTCACAGCTTCCGACCAAAAGCACTCGGGGGTCTTGAACTCTCCAAGCATCGTCCTCGCCATATCGATTAGCGTCCTGTTCTTCCTCTCTACCACACCATTTTGCTGTGGTGTGTAGGGAGCGGAGAACTCGTGCTTGATCCCTTCCTCCTCAAGAAACTCCTCCACTTGAAGGTTCTTGAACTCGGACCCGTTGTCGCTCCTTATCTTCTTCACCTTGAGCTCAAACTCATTTTGAGCTCTCCTGAGGAAGCGCTTGAGGGTCCCTTGGGTTTCAGACTTATCCTGCAAAAAGAACACCCAAGTGAAGCGGGAAAAGTCATCAACAATAACTAAACCATACTTACTTCCTCCTATGCTTAGATAGGCGACGGGTCCGAAGAGGTCCATATGCAGCAGCTCCAGAGGTCTTGACGTGGTCATCACATTCTTGCTGTGATGTGCTCCTCCCACTTGTTTACCTGCTTGACAAGCTGCACAAGGTCTATCTTTTTCGAAATAAACATTTGTTAGACCTATCACGTGTTCTCCCTTTAGAAGCTTGTGGAGGTTCTTCATCCCCACATGTGCTAAGCGGCGATGCCACAGCCAGCCCATGCAAGTCTTAGCCATTAAGCATGCATCTAGACCGGCCTCTTCTTTTGCAAAATCAACTAAGTAAAGCTTGCCGTCTAGTACACCCTTAAAAGCTAGTGAACCATCACATCTTCTAAAGACAGACACATCTACATTAGTAAAAAGGCAATTGTATCCCATGTTGCATAGTTGACTAACAGATAGCAAATTGTAACCAAGAGACTCAACTAAAAACACATTTGAAATTGAGTGCTCATTAGAAATTGCAATTTTACCTAACCCTTTTACCTTGCCTTGATTCCCATCACCGAATATAATTGAATCTTGGGAATCCTTATTTTTGACGTAGGAGGTGAACATCTTCTTCTCCCCCGTCATATGGTTTGTGCATCCGCTGTCGATAATCCAGCTTGAACCCCCGGATGCATAAACCTGCAAGGCAAATTTAGGCTTGGGTCTTAGGTACCCAACTCATGTTGGGTCCTGCAAGGTTAGCACAAATGTCCTTAGGGACCCAAATGCAAGTCCTGTCTCCCTTGCATTTTGCCCCTAACTTCCTAGCAACTATTTTCCTATCCTTTCTACAAATAGCAAAGGAAGTGTTTAAAGCACAATAAATTATAGAAGATTCATTCACTACTTTCCTAGGAGCATGAATAACATTCTTTCTAGGCACATGAGCAATATTTCTCCTAGGCATATGTACAACATTTCTCCTACACATATCCCTATCATGCTTATAAGAAGAACTAGAAGCAAACATGGCATGAGAATCATAAACATGTGAATCAAAATCATTATAAGCATTTCTCCTATCATTATACATAAAGGCATGGTTCTTTTTCGCACTACTAGCCATAGGGGCCTTCCCCTTCTCCTTGACGAAGATGGGAGCCTTATGGCTTGTTAAGTTCTTGGCTTCCCTCTTGAAGCCAAGCCCATCCTTAATTGAGGGGTGTCTACCAACCGTGTAGGCATCCCTTGCAAATTTTATTTTATCAACTTCATTCTTGCTAGTCTTAAGTTGGGCATTAAGACTAGCCAATTCCTCATTTAATTTGGAAATTAAAACTTGGTGTTTACTACAGGCATCAACATCGAAATCCTTACACCTAGTGCAAATCATAACATGTTCTACACAAGAATTAGATTTATTTGCTACTTCTAACTTAGCATTTAAATCATTGTTAACACCTTGTAAAGTAGAAATGGTTTCATGACAAGTAGATAGTTCACTAGAAAGCACTTCATTTCTTTTAATTTCTAGAGCAAGAGAATTTTGTGCACTAACAAATTTATCATGCTCCTCATATAAAAGATCCTCTTGCTTTTCTAGTAATCTATTCTTATCATTCAAAGCATCAATCAACTCATTGATTTTATCTATCTTAGATCTATCTAAGCCCTTGAACAAGCATGAATAATCTATGTCATCATCATCACTAGTCTCACTATCACTAGAAGAAGCATAAGTGAAGTCTTGAGTACTCACCTTCTTCTCCCTGGCCATAAGGCATGTGAGACGCTCGTTGGGGAAGAGGGAAGACTTGTTGAAGGCGGTGGCAGCGAGTCCTTCATTGTCGGAGTCGGAGGAGGAGCAATCCGAGTCCCACTCCTTTCCTAGATGCGCCTCGCCCTTTGCCTTCTTGTATTGCTTCTTCTTCTCTCTTTTGTTCCCCTTTTCCTGGTCACTTTCATTATCGGGACAGTTAGCGATAAAATGACCAAGCTTACCGCACTTGAAGCATGAGCGCTTCCCCTTTGTCTTGGTCTTGCTTGGCTGCCCCTTGCGACCATTTAGCGCCGTCTTGAATCTCTTGATGATGAGAGCCATCTCTTCATCATTGAGTCTGGCCGCCTCAATCTGTGCCACCTTGCTGGGTAGCGCCTCCTTGCTTCGTGTTGCTTTGAGAGCAAGGGGTTGCGGCTCGTTGATCGGACCATTCAAGGCGTCGTCCACATACCTTGCCTCCTTGATCATCATTCGCCCGCTAACGAATTTCCCAAGAACTTCTTCGGGCGACATCTTGGTGTACCTGGGATTTTCACATATATTGTTCACCAAATGAGGATCAAGAACGGTAAATGACCTTAGCATTAGGCGGACGACGTCGTGGTCCGTCCATCGCGTGCTCCCGTAGCTTCTTATCTTGTTGATAAGGGTCTTGAGCCGGTTGTATGTTTGCGTCGGCTCCTCGCCCCTTATCATCGCGAACCGTCCAAGTTCTCCCTCCACCAACTCCATCTTGGTGAGCAAGGTGACGTCGTTCCCCTCATGAGAAATCTTGAGGGTGTCCCAGATTTGCTTGGCGTTATCCAAGCCGCTCACTTTATGGTATTCATCCCTGCACAAGGAAGCTAGAAGAACAGTAGTAGCTTGTGCATTCTTATGAATTTGTTCATTAATGAACATGGGACTATCCGAACTATCAAAGTGCATTCCACTCTCCACAATCTCCCAAATACTAGGATGGAGAGAGAATAGGTGACTACGCATTTTGTGGCTCCAAAATCCGTAGTCCTCTCCATCAAAGTGTGGGGGCTTGCCGAGTGGAATGGAGAGCAAATGTGAATTTGAATTTTGCGGAATACGAGAGTAGTCAAAAGAAAAATTCGAATTAACCGGTTTCCTTCTCTCGTAGTCGTTGTGGTCGTCGTCCTTTTGGGAAGAAGTAGACTCGTCGCTGTCGTAGTAGACGATCTCCTTGATGCGCCTTGTCTTCTTCTTCTTCCCTTCCTTCCGTCTTTGGCCCGAGCCGGAGTCGGTAGGCTTATCGTCCTTCGGCTCGTTGACGAAGGATTCCTTCTCTTTGTCATTGATCACAATACCCTTCCCCTTAGGATCCATCTCTTCGGGCGGTTAGTCCCTTTGTGAAGAGAACGGCTCCGATACCAATTGAGAGCACCTAGAGGGGGGGTGAATAGGTGATCCTGTGAAACTTAAAACTTAAGCCACAAAAACTTGTTAAGTGTTAGCACAATAATTGCCAAGTGGCTAAAGAGAAGTCTTAACAAAACACAATACCACAAGAGATCAAGCACAGAGGTGACACAGTGGTTTATCCCGTGGTTCGGCCAAGACCAACGCTTGCCTACTCCACGTTGTGGCGTCCCAACGGACGAGGGTTGCAATCAACCCCTCTCAAGCGGTCCAAAGACCCACTTGAATACCACGGTGTTTTGTTTTGCCTTTCACTATCCCGTTTGCAAGGAATCTCCACAAATTGGAGTCTCTTGCCCTTACAAGTATATGATCACAAAGAAACATAGAGTAAGGGAGGGAAGCAACACACACAAATCCACAGCGAAACGCGCACACACACGGCCAAGAATCGAGCTCACAAGAGTATCACAAAGTTCTCACTAGAACGGAGCTCGAAACACTTAGAGTGACAAACAAATGCGCAAAGACTGAGTGTGGATGATCAAGAATGCTCAAAGGTTGCTTGTTTTTCTCCTCCATGCGCCTAGGGGCTCCTTTTATAGCCCCAAGGCAGCTAGGAGCCGTTGAGAGCAAATCCGGAAGGCCATCCTTGCCTTCTGTCGTCGGGGGCACCGGACAGTCCGGTGCACACCGAACACTGTCCGGTGCCCGATTTCTTTCCTTAACTGGCGCTTCCGACCGTTGCAGACCGTTGGAGATCTGAGAGCCGTTGGCGCACCGGACATGTCCGGTGCACACCGGACAGTCCGGTGCCGTCTTCCGACCGTTGGCTCCGCCACGTGTCCCGCGCAGATTGCGCGGCCGACCGTTGGCCCGGCCGACTGTTGGCTCACCGGACAGTCCGGTGTACACCGGACAGTCCGGTGAATTTTAGCCGTACGCCGTCGGCCAATTTCCCGAGAGCGGCCAGTTCGAGTCGAGTCAGCCTGGCGCACCGGACACTGTCCGGTGCACACCGGACAGTCCGGTGCTCCAGACCGAGCTGGGTCTTGGCAGCACACAGCCAAGTCTTTTCTCCTCTTCTCTCTTCTTCTTCTTTCTGTTTCCAACACTTAGACAAATATATTAGTACACAAAACCAATGTACTAAGGCTTAGAAACATACCTTTACTTCATGATTTGCACCTTGTTCATCCATGTACATAAATTCACAATTAAGCACATGTGTTGGCACTCAATCACCAAAATACTTAGAAATGGCCCAAAGGCACATTTCCCTTTCAATGACTATTAGAGCTTTGTCTTCTTGTGGCACTGGACAGTCCGGGGCCGCACCAGACAGACATTGTTCACTGTCCGGTGCACCTCTGGCGATTGCTGTGACTTCTGCGCGCACTGTTCTTCACTGTTCACAGAGTCAGCGGCTTTTGCAGTCGACCGTTGCGCAAAATAGTTGTTGCTCCACTGGCGCACCGGACAGTCTGGTGGCACACCGGACAGCCCGATGAATTATAGCAGAGCACACCCAGCGAAACCCGAGGGTGGCGAGTTTGGAGTTGTACGGTTCTGGTGCACCGGACAGTCCGGTGCGCTAGACCAGGGCACCCTTGGTTCTATTGCTCCTTTCTTTTTGAACCCTAACTTTGTTTTTTATTGGTTTGTGTTGAACCTTTATGCACCTGTAGAACATATAATCTAGAGCAAGCTTGTTAGTCCAATATTTGTGTTGAGCATTCAACCTCCAAAATTATTTATAGGAGAAGGTTAAACCCTATTTCCCTTTCAGTTTTACATTAATAACAATATATATATATATTCTAATTATAATTTAAGTAGGGATGTTTGATCCCGTCAGGGATTTATCCCCGCGGGGAATGGGGTTGGGAGAAACGTCCCCCGCAAGCCTTCGTAGAATCCCCATAGGGAAATTTTTTGTCGTGTGCATGGAGATGGAAAGCTATTCCCCGACGAGGAAATCCCCATTGCCATTCCTAGAGATAGTCGGGAAGAGAGCAGCACACCAAGAGACTGCAAGGAATCACAACTCATTAGAAGGCAAGCCCACAGACGGGTATCGTAGCTCTTCACGGGTGTCGGGTTTTTGGCGAGAGGCGAAGGAAGGGCGTGTGGGGTGAGGAGAGCTTAAAGGCAGTTGTAGCTTGGCCGTTTTAAAGGCGTTGGGGCAGCAGGGGCATGCACATGCGACGGCTCGGGGAAAGGCTCCCGTGACACCCGTGAAGCGACGTGACCATCGGGAGAGACAGATGGAGGGGCAACCTGGGCTGGATCTTCGGCCCTGACCACTCCGGTGGCTGTTGAAAGGGAAATGGTCTCAACATTTCCTATAATCGATTTTGGTGTTTCACGTCCATCACAAACCATATGGACTAACTAGTTTGTCTAGTGAATGATTTTCTCAGGTGCATAAAGTTCAACATAAACATACAAAGAAAAGGACTTGAGGGAATTCTATATAGTTTGGAGCATACAAGACTTGGTGCAGCCAGTGCCGCACCGGACACTTTCTGGTGCCCAGGCTGCAGCTCTCCGCGAACTGGCCGCTCTCAGGTTTTCTCAGCGCGCGTCCGCTAAAATTCACCGGACTGTCCGGTGAGCTAAAGGAGCAATGGTCAACTTCGCCCAACTGTCGACTGCGCTGACTGCAGCGTAGTCAGTACTGCACTGACTGCAGCGTGGTTAGTAGAGTAGAAGTCAGAAGTCAGTTTGCAAAGTCAGAATGCACCGGACTGTTTGATGTGCCATCGGACTGTCCGGTGCCGCAAGAGGACAGAAGACTTCAACGGTCAACAGCTCCAAACCCCAACGGTCGGCTGGCGTGGAACTCACCGGATAGTGAACAGTGCAGTGTCCGGTACACCACCGGACTGTCCGGTGTGCCCATCGATAGCAACGACTGGAATAGTGTTTGGGGCTATAAATACCCTCCAAACACCACCATTCAAACCGTCCAAGCTTTCCAACCTTCTCATTCAATACTAGAGCAAAAGCATACACTCAAAGACACAATCAAAGCATCAAATTCTCTCCAAGCTCCAAAATCAAATCAAGTGCTTAGTGACTTGAGAGAGGGTGATTTGTGTTTCTTTTGTTGCTCTTGTTGCTTGGATTGCTTTCTTCTTCTCACTCTAAACTTCTCAAGTGTTTTGTAAAGCAAGCGAGAGACACATAATTGTGTGGTGATCCTTGTGGGGTCTTAGTGACCCGTGTAATTAAGAAGAAGCACTCGACCGGTCTAAGTGACCGATTGAGAGAGGGAAAGGTTGGAATAGACCCCACCTTTGTGGCCTCCTCAACGAGGAGTAGGTTCTTTCAAATCGAACCTCAGGAAACAAATCATCATGTTCTTTTGTGTTGATCTTCATCACTCGATTTGTTTCTCCCCTCTCCTCTCTCTAAATTTCCCTTGCTCATATTGTTTTGAGTTTGCTCCCAAAGTTATCCGCATTGATTAAACAACTCATAGCAAGAGGAGCGATCTTCCGCACTCCGAATTTATTTCTAACCCTAACCCCGGGCAAAGTGCGTGTTCAAAGTTTATAATTTTCAGGTTTCGCCTATTCACCCCCTCTAGGCGACTTTCAACTATCCTGAAAACATGGGCGGCACATGTAGTTGTAGTCTGATGATCCCGGGAGAAGAAAGGCTCGGGTTATCGTGTGGTGCCCACAGTCGGGCAACGTCTAGTTCCTCGACTCACGTGACATGCTGGCGTGGGGAGAAGGCGGGTTTGAATTTTTAGGCCCGCATAGTTTTTGTCTCCATCGTCTTCCAGCTGGGACGCAGCAGCGGACGCCACTTCTAGGGACAAGTGTAGGAGAAAACATGGGAGTACAGGTGAAGGGAACCACGAGGCGAGCCATGACGAATGCGGTGATCGCCTTGGAGGCAACCAAAGCCAAGAAAACGTGGGGGCGGACGCAAGACACCGGTAGGCGCCCGGGGCGGAGCCGTGAGCAAGAAATTGAGCATGTTGGAGATGAGGAAGACGTTGAAGCGGGTCGCGCAAGAGGGAGAGTGGGCCAAATCGAAGCAGGTGGAAGTAGGGCGGGTCACGCAACAAATTGTTATTAATGTTAAACAATGTCACTTATACACATCGTCAGATGTAAGTAATCATTATGCATACATCAAAATGAACACATGTGTACAATTAGTAATCTCTTGACAAGGTAATTATATATTTTTGTCGTTAACTAGTACATAAAAACATAGTCACGTGCAAGTTTAACGGGTCCCCACGGGGAACGGGGATGAGGAATGATTCCCCGTCCTCATCCCTGTTTACCCGTCGGGGATAAATTTTCCCCGTTTATATCCCCGTGGGGGAAGTTTCTTCTCCATCCCTATCCACATTCCCTAATGGAGGAATTTCCCGCGGGGAGTCGAGGATCGGGTTCCGTTGCCATCTCTAGATGCGAGAGAGCAGGATGGAATGACGGAACCTGGGACAGCTTTGGAGCGAAAGTCATGGAGCAGGCGAGCTTCCATGGCGATTGCCTGGCCGTACGCGGTCCCCCGTAAGGCCTTGTTCGGTTACAAAGGAATAAATCCCACCATAGATTTAATCCGAGTCTGGATTGGGTGAATCCATATGTGACACCCAATCCCATGGTGGAATTAATTCCACCATTTAATCTATGTATCTCTTAAAGCTAGCTATTCTTTTGATCCATGGATTCTAATATAAACTTGTGCAATGTCTTCATGAATTTGTTCCGTACCTAATGAGCTATGGATATAATCCATGAATTCCATAGTTTAAAAAATTCTCAAATCCTTGGTTTATAATTCATGATGTGTTTAACCGAATAAAAAAATCGAGTAGATTTGGATTATTTTAGGGCATGGATTATGACATGGATTTAATTTTAATCTATACTAATCTAGAGCTGAATTGATGTAAACGAATAAGGCCTAAGCAGGGGCGTGCAGGGCGGTTTGCACCACCGTGGCGAGACGAGCGCGGCGAGGTCTGATCTGGGGGAAGGTGAGAGCGGCCTGCGAGCGTGTTTGGGGTGCTAGATGGTGGTGGTGGTCTGGCGGCCGTGCGGCTGGCAAGAGGTGGTTTTCTTGTGAACAATGAAAAGAAAATGTAATAAACAAGGGGTGAGCGAGTTGAAGGAATTTTGGAACTTATCAATTTTATACTGTAATTAATTGTGTGGTTGTCAATTATTTTTATTCCAATTTTATACCGATATTATATTGTTCCCTCTACTAACTTGATTCTCCGTTTGTTGTTTACTTTGAAAGGTTCTTCGTTAATGTCAATCCACTCATTACAAATAGTTGACGTCATGACGTGTTATATTTGTGATTTCTGCAACCACCTATGAGAGTGATTTCTTAAAAGCAACAAATAACGAAAAAATAACTAGAGAATTATATATGTGCGCCTACACATACTCCAACGAATTGTGCAGAAAATTGCCGTAAACTGATATTATTATAATAAAAAATTACAACCAACATGCCTCTCTTTAGATGGAAACCCTAATTAAGCAAGAGATCTACGAGCAAACTTGAAAATACATTAAAGATCCGGTTAGCTGCCGGAAGGACCGAGAGACTGCATCGATCGTCTATCTAGTAAAAAACAAAGAGCTGGATTTGATCAAAACAGTTAGAAAATGCTTAGAATGCTTGTTTTAAAACAAGCATATATGCCCTAGCAGACACCGTGCATTCAGGCATTCTGGTCGTCGTCCTGTTTGATGATGTATTGTCGTCTCGCCTTGGCGGCCACGGCTTTGGCCCACAGCTTGAGCTTCTCCTTGACGTCGTCCTCCCGGCCGTGGCCTGGGCGCCGGGCCCTCGTGCTCTGCTCGCGCCCGAACGCCAGCACCATGTCCAGCGGCACCACCGTCTCAACGAAGGCCTCGAAGGCGCGCAGGTGCTCCGGCGGCGCGTCGTGGTCGTCGTGGAAGGCGCGGTCGTCGTACCGCGCCCAGTCGACGTCCGCCATTGCCAGCGTCTCAGTGGACGGCCTTCTGATCATGGCCATTGCGGTCGCGCGCGCGGTAGGCGTTGCTGCTGGCTAGCTAGCTGCTGCTTGTGTGGTCGACGCACGTATCCCGGTGGATGGTGGTGTACGCTGTTCTAAGGGTCGTGTCGTGTGTAGCAGCATGAATTGATATGATAATAAAAATACAACACACGCCCGATTTGTATTTATACTGGTTACGATTTGACGGTGCCACGATATGCATGAGAAGCTTAAGCAGCAGTAGACAAGACTCGATGGGATTTAATTCACGGACGGCGCGTGGACTTGGAACTTGGAACTCTAGCACGTTTCCAAATCGGAGTACCGATCGAGTACGTACGTTGTTCATGTGTGACACGTGACTCTATTTTCGTACGTGCGTACGTCACGGTGCGGTGCGTTCATATTCCTACGCAGCATGCAGAGGCAGCACCTGCTGACAGCTCGTGTATAATGTATATAGAAAGTATTCAGCTGTGACGTTCGTAATCGTGTACGCGCGTGTGCAAACGTTCCCCGCACGCGGTACAGACGTGCTGCTGTGCATGCGTAGCTTTTGGGTTCCAATGCACTTATGAACAGCACGGGTCAGCTGTCACGTACGTACGAAACCAGTGGAAATATTTTTGCTTATATCGATTCGAATATCTCTCCTTATTAGCATAGCATGTATCATGTCATGCTTATTGCTTTCATATTTAAACAAAATATGCGACGTTAAAAAATTCTATTAATTATTGAGTCGTCTTTGTTTGTGTAACATAGCTAGTCTCCTTCGTGGAATAGTGGCCACTGAATCTACAGGACAAATCTCCAATGTTAGAAAATAAGGATAAACCTACACTTAGGGTGCTCTTGGTTCGTGAGTTATGAAAAATTTGCTATGTACCATAATTTTCGGATCTGCATAGAAATAGGAACCGCAAACATGTGTCTAGTGGTTGCCATAATTTTTAGATCTGCTAAAAATAGGGACCGTGTGAATGTTTAGATCAGTATTTACACTCATAACTGCATGTGTTTACGCTCAAAATTGGAAGTTTTTACTCTCGAACATGGAGATCCGTCCACTAGCGAATCGCATGCCAGATTTTTACGCATGTACCATATTGCATAAATACATACACTGTAGCATAATTAGTATCAATATATATAATAAAGTGGTTCCAACAAAACTAACTGCATAGTTGTTTGAGCGATTTTATATTTATGAACGAAATAAAGCATTTAAATAATTTTTTTTGTTTTCATGCATGTCAATCCATTTTTCTTTCATCGCACAATATTGTTATCATAAATTTGTGCGCATGCAGCAGGAAACGTTTTTTACACAGTATACTGAATTGCATAAATACATACATCGTGTATCATAATTACTATCAATATATATCATAAACTGGTTCTAACGAGCCTAACTACGTGAATGTTGGAGGGATCCTATATTTATGGAGCCATCCATTTTTTGTGCGCATTTAATGTAAACTCTCATGATCTACCATAATTATCGGATCTACCATAAAAACCGGATCTTCTTGTATGCGTCTGCATGTGTGGTTGTGGTCTAGTGTCTGGGCGAGGTTTTTATGCTATCGCTATGAACCATTTATGCTATTTTTGTGGAATATTTACGTTATATGCAAAAAAACGGAACCGTAATTTATGGCTTGCGTCCCACGCGGGAGGTTCGATGTTTGACCAAAGGTTTGACTGACGCGCATGGAAATGTTTGACCTGGTGCATGGCAATGTGGAACGTGACAACCGCATGCACCTAGTCCTTAGATGTGGACGAGAGGGTGGCTGGGCTTCGTGTGTTTGTGTATATATATATATATATATATATATATATATATATATATATATATATATATAGCATCACGCCAAGCACAAAATGACCGAGCAGCCCGCATGTAGGGGGTGATCCCCACACGCGCCGCACCTCATTGCACGCATACAGGGGAGCGCTTGCTTTTTAATTTTTTTGTGCAACCATGGTTAGACTTTTTACTTTTTATGCGGCACACATCATACATTTTTAATTTTTTTTATTCATTAGGGCGTGTACAACGCCATTTAATCAGGCGTCTCCACACCCGTCTCCAGGGGTTTTCTAAAAAAAATCTCTGCAGCCGTTGCCTTGGTGGGGAGACGTCTCTGGCTCCCGTCCCTAGCAAAAGAACCGACGACGCCTCTTCCGACTGTACGAGATCCGACCGTCTCTTGCAGATCCCGTGCGGTGGCAACGAGATTGGGTGGCAGACTCTTGCAGTTCCGGTAGTAGCTGATACAAAATGTGTGTGCACATTTGATCAAGAGTGTTTTTAAGTCTACTCTACATATGCATTTATTAACAGACTGCATTTATAGACACTCTATTGTATGAAAGAGTCTCTTAGATGTCTATTATACTTGGAGAACCGTTTTAGTGTCTAAGCATTATACATGCCCTTATGCTTGGTTTTTTATGCACATACACCCAGTAATTTTATAGTAATCGCTTTGTAATAGATGCAGTCGGTAATATTGCAGTCACCAGTCAGTAACAGATGCAATCAGTACTTTTACAGAGTCATCGCTCAGTAATAGATGCACTCAATAATATTGCAGTCATCAGTTCGTAATTTTACTGCAGTCATTGCTCAGAAATATATGCAATCAATATGTAATATTGCAGTCATCAGTCAGTAATTTTACAACAGTAATCGCTCAGTAATAATTCTAGCAGTGAAGAAGTGTTCGGTTATTATTAACGAAACGTTGGATTATTTAATAACAAAATGTTAGATTATTACTGATGAATCGTTAGGTTATTACTGACGAAACGTTCGATTATTACAGACGAAACATTGGGTTATTACCGATAAAATGATCGGTTATTACCGGCAAAGCGTTGGGTTATTACCGACGAAGCGTTGGGTTATTACCGACGAAATATTTGGTTAGCATCGACGAAGTGTTGGGTTGTTACCGATGAAATGTACAGACGAAACATTCGATTATTACAGACGAAACATTGGGTTTTTAGGTACGAAATGATCGGCGGCGAAGCGTTGTTTTATTACCCTCGAAGCGTTGAGTTATTACCGACGAAGCGTTGGGTTATTACCGATGAAGCATTGGATTAGTATCGACGAAGCGTTGGGTTATTATCTGAACTACCAACGAATATCACCTACAAAGTGAATGCACGCAAAAAAAAGAAAAAAATGTGATCATGTAGGCTGTATGGTAAAAAAAGGAAAAAAAAGGTGCGTCCGAGAGAGGCTTTCAAGTATGCACTCGCCCTGACTTAGTGTTTACCATCAGGATGCTTGGACGCTATCAGAAGAATCCAGGCATAGATTACTGGTAAGCAGTTAAGAAGGTCCTAAGGCACCTGCAAGGTACTAAAGGTCAATTTCTATAAATCAGTTTCTTAAAAACAGGATGCATCAAACAAGACCTTACTAGGAAGGTTCTTTGTGAATAATGTTTTTCAATCCACTCATTACAAATAGTTGATCGTGTTATGTTGTGGTTTGTGCAACCACTTATTATTATTGAGCTATTCAAAGGCAAGTAAATATTTAATTTATAAATTTTGAGTCATTTTTTAAAAAAGCAACAAATCATGACAAAAATAACTAGAGAATTATGTGCGCCTACTCCATGGAATTGTGCAAAAATGATGGGAACCCTAATTAATTAAGCAAGAGATCTATGAGCTAACTGGAAAATACATTAAAGATCCGGTTTGCTGCTTAGTGAATCGTCCTCGGAAAAACCGAGAGACTGCCATCTATCTAGTAAAAAAAACAAAGAGCTGGAATTGATAGAAAATAGTTAGAAAATGCTAGAATACTTGTTTTTTTTTAAAAAAAAGCAAGCATGCCCTCTAGACACGGTGCACGCAGGCATTCTGGTTGTCGTGTTTGATGATGTATTGTCGTCTCGCCTTGGCGGCCACAGCTTGAGCTTCTCGTTGACGTCGTCCTCCCGACGGTGGCCTGGGCGCCGAGCTTTCGCGCTCTGCTCGCGCTCGAACGCCAGTACCTTGTCCAGTGCGGCACCTCCCGTACGTCGTCCTCCCGAAGTCCCGACGGTGGCCTGGGCGGCGGTGAAGCTTCTTCTAATCTGATCTGGCGTACGCGTGGACTGGGCAGGCAACTGTCTCTAGCTCGTTTCCAAACCGGGGCATGCTTCCGTTTCCAAATCGGGGACGGAGTACCGTACGTGCTTCCGTTTCCGAATTCCGTGGTCTGGTCCGGCCGCCGCTGCAGGCCGTATGTGGTTCATGTGGCCTCTGAGTGACACGTGACTCGCTTGGTTTATTCGTACGTGCGTACGTCACGGCACGGGTCAGTGTTCCTACGTACGCAGCAGAGGGCAGCACGTACGTGCTGTGACCGATCGTGTAGTGTTCTATCTCAGATGCGGCGTTCGTAATCGTGTACGCGTGTGTGCAAACGTGCGGGGACGTACGCGGTACAAACGCGTGCATAGCTTTTGGGTTTCAATGCACTCGTGCACGCATGAACAGCACGGGTCAGCTGACTGCTGGTCGAGTACGTACGTGTCAACGCAGCCTGGGCGCTTCACCGTTGACTCCGAGGATGCTACAATTTAGGTTCTGTTTGGTTGAGTTGTGATTGTGAAAAAACCGTTGTATATTGTGAGCTGTGGAAAAAAAAACCGTTGTAAGCTGTGAGTCATTCCAAATCCTAAAAGCGTTTGGTAGAACCCACTAAAACCACTAAAAGTCTTTAGATATATATTTTTACAGTTCCATCCGAAAGCCGGTAAAAGAAGTTTTAGAGATGCTTTCAGTTTTGCACCGTGAGAAAGTCAACTATTATAAAAGGCTGCTTACTAGATCCAGCACTTTGGTTTGTCTTTTGGATTTTAGGGGGAAAAAGTAAAAGCCAAAAGCCAAACAAACACACCCTTAGTAGTCTCCCTCTCTCTATATACCATATAGGACACTACGGAAATGAGTCTTTACCAAGTGGCAAGTAATTTGTCGAATGTTTTTTTCGACACTCAGCAGAGAAACTATTTACCGAGTGCTAAATCTAAAACGCTCGCTAAAAGAAAACACTACTCGATAAAGAATTTTTTTGGCCGAGTGATCTCTTTTTACACTAGATAAATACAACTTTCAAATCACATTTTGAAGTAGTAAATTAATTTAAATGTAAAATGTTTTAACTATAAAGTTGTATAACTCATCAAGATAAACAATTTTTATTTTAGTCATTTCTTATATGAGAAAGTAAAAATAAATTTGTTCACAAAATTTATATATCTCTCTTATAGTTTATGAAACTACAAGATATATATATATATATATATAACATTTATTCATAAAACTTACATAGCTCTTATAAGATGTGTATTGTACGCGCGTGTGCAAACATGCGGGGACGTAAGCCGTACAAACGTGCATGGCTTTTGGGTTTCAATGCACTTGTGGACGCATGAACAGCACAGGTCGTCAGCTCACTGCTGGTCACGTAGGTACGTGTGATCGCAAGCTGGGCTTGACCGTTGACTCAGAGAATGCTACAACTAGTAGTCTATATATATACCTTATTGTTGGTATTTTGACGGGATGGTCCTAATCAAATAGTGAATTTATGTTACGTCTTCCGATCTAGATGATTGATACAAGAAGACATAAGATTTATCCTAATTTGGACAATAGAAAGCCTTCTAGCGGGAGAAAAGATTTATATTATCTTGCACTCGTTAAAAAAAATTTTTAGCCGAGTGTTGTCTTTTTACACTAGGTAAATACAATTTTCAAATCATATTTTGAAGCATTAAATTAATTTAAATGTAAAATGTTTTAACTATAAAATTGTATAACTCATCAAAATAAATAATTTTTATTTTGGTCATTTCTTATATGACAAAGTAAAAATAAATTTGTTTACAAAACTTACATATCTCTTATAAGATTTATTCACAACTTTCATAGCTCTTAGAGCATGTACAGTGGAGAGACACCAAAACGATTCTCTAAGCACAGGAGACAGCTAAGAGACTGTATTGTACAATGAAGTGTCTACAAACGTAGTCTATTAATAAATACAGAATTAAATGTATTTGTATAGCATCAGATTGATAGAACAGACGACAAATTCGTACAGTGGAAAGTGAGGCGTCTGTTGGTACTTGGTTTACGAGCCAGAGACGTCTCTTCGCGGAGAGACGACTCTAAGATTTTTTTGCAAATAACCCCCTTAAACATCTTAAGAGCCTCCACATTAAACATCACTGTACATGCCCTTATAAGATGTGTATCGTACGCGCGTGTGCAAACGTGCGGGGACGTACGCCGTACAAACGTGCATGGCTTTTTGGTTTCAATGTACTTGTGGACGCATGAACAGCACGGTTTAGCTCACCGCTGGACAGTCACGTACTTATGTGTGATCGCAAGCTGGGCTTATATATATATATATATATATATATATATATATATATATATATATATATATATATATATATATATATATATATATATATATATATATATATATATATATATAGTGGCGGACCTAGAATTTTTATATAGGGTGTACCGCAACAAAATTTTCATGTAGAATTCTATCTAATTATCGGCGTTTCGACCTCGGGGGGTCCCTGACCGACGAGTAAATTGTCGCCGCGTGTCCCAGCCTAGATGGGTCGGCGCGAGACGGAGCACGAAGGGGGGAAGAAACAGGCAAAGGGGAAACCCGCGGCCTTCGTGTTGTACTGCGTCCAGGTCGGATGCGCTTGCAGTAGGGGGTTATAAGCGTCCGCGAGGGAGAGTGAGAGAGGGAGAGACCGTCCGGCGGCCCGTTCTCCCGCGCTGCCAACCTTCTCGTACGAGAGCCCTGGACCTTCCTTTTATAGGCATAAGGAGAGGGCCCAGGTGTACAATGGGGGTTGTAGCAGTGTGCTAACGTGTCTAGCAGAGAGGAGCTAGAGCCCTAAGTACATGCCGTCGTGGCAGCCGGAGAGGTTTTGGCGCCCTGTTCATGTGATGTCGTGGCCGTCGGAGGAGTGCTTGAGCCTTGTGGAAGTACAGCTGTCGGCGCTGTCGGATCCTTGCTGACGTCTTCTTGCTTCCGTAAGGGGCTGAGAGCCGCCGTTCGTCATGGAGCACGCGGGGTGCCATCATTACTTGTTTACCAGGGCGAGCCAGATGGGACGCCGGTCTTGTTCCCCGTAGCCTGAGCTAGCTAGGGGTAAGGTAATGATGGCCTTCCCTGTGACGTGGCGGGTCCGAGCCCGAGGTCGGGCGAGGCGGAGGCTCCTCCGATGTCGAGGCTGAGTCCGAGCCCTAGGGTCGGGCGAGGCGGAGTTCGTCTTCCGAGGCCGAGGCTGAGTTCGAGCCCTAGGGTCGGGCGAGGCGGAGTCCGTCTTCCGAGGCCGAGGCTGAGTCCGAGCCCTGGGGTCGGGCGAGGCGGAGTCCGTCTTCCGGGGCCGAGGCTGAGTCCGAGCCCTGGGGTCGGGCGAGGCGGAGTCCGTCTTCCGGGGTCGAGGCTGAGTCCGAGCCCTGGGGTCGGGCGAGGCGGAGCTTCCCATGGCGCCCGAGGTTGGACTTAGCTGCTGTCAGCCTCACTCTGTCGAGTGGCACAGCAGTCGGAGCGGGGCAGGCGGCGCTGTTTTCCTGTCAGGTCGGTCAGTGGAGCGGCGAAGTGACTGCGGTCACTTCGGCTCTGTCGACTGAGGAGCGCGCGTCAGGATAAGGTGTCAGTCGATCCTTGCATTAAATGCTCCTGCGATACGGTCGGTTGACGTGGTGATCTGGCCAAGGTTGCTTCTCCGCGAAGACTGGGCCTCGGGCGAGCCGAAGGTGTGTCCGTCGCTTGAGGGGACCCTCGGGCGAGACGTGAATCCTTCGGGGTCGACTGCCTTTGCCCGAGGCTAGGCTCGGGCGAGGCGAGATCGTGTCCCTTGAGTGGACTGAGCCTTGACCTTAATCGCGCCCATCAGGCCTTTGCAGCTTTGTGCTGATGGGGGTTACCAGCTGAGATTAGGAGTCTTGGGGGTACCCCTAATTATGGTCCCCGACAGTAGCCCCCGAGCCTCGAAGGGAGTGTTGATACTCGCTTGGAGGCTTTTGTCGCACTTTTTTGCAAGGGGACCGGTCTTTCTCGGTTGCGTTTCGTTCCGGTGGGTGCGCGCGGGCGCACCTGCTGGGTGCAGCCCCCAAGGCCTCGGAGGAGTGGTTTGACTCCTTCGAGGTCTTAGCGCGTTGCGTGATGCTTCGGCCGGTCTGGTTGTTCCCTCATGCGAACTGGCCGTAGCCCGGGTGCATAGTCAGGTTCCAAGTTCTCGGGCTGGTATGTTGACGCTGTCAACGGTTTGGCCGGAGCCGGGTTTGCGAGAGCAGCCCCCGAGCCTCCGCGCAGAGCGAGAGGATGGTCAAGGACAGACTCGGCTTTTTTCATATGCCCCTGCGTCGCCTTTCCGCAAGGAGGAGGGGGGAAAGCGCCATGTTGCCCTCGGAGGGCGCCGAACATGGTGTCTCCAGTGAGTTGCTAGCGGGTGATCCGAGTGGACGCCCGTGCCCCGTTCGATAGGGGTCGGCTAGTGGCCCAGAGGCGCGCTCCAAAAGTACCTGCAGGTGATTTGCCGGACCCGGTCTCGTTTGATAGGGTCCGAGGGCTCGATGCCTCCCTCTGATGGGATTCTGTTACAAAATCGCTCCTGCTGGTCTCGGAAATGTCCTAGGGTACCTCGGGAGCGTAGCCCGAGCCTTGGTTGTGAATCGAACGTACCTAGAGTCATCCCTCGCTTTGCGTGCTCTGAGGCGGCTGTCGAACCCTTCGGGGGCCAGCCTATGAACCCCTGATCAGTAGTGGGCGTGGAGCCCGAGTGGCTGGAGGCGGCTGTCGAACCCCTCCGAGGGGCCAGCCTTCGAACCTCTGACTAGTAGTGGGCGCGGAGCCCGAGTGCTCTAAGGCGGCTGTCGAACCCTTCCGAGGGCCAGCCTTCGAACCTCTGATCAGTAGTAGGCGCGGAGCCTGAGTGCTCTGAGGCGGCTGTCGAACCCTTCCGAGGGGCCAGCCTTCGAACCTCTGATCAGTAGGAGGGCTCGGGGCCCGCTTCCTTCGCAGAGACGGATCCCTTTCGGAGTATCCCCTTTCTCGGTCCCTGTAGCAAGAGAGAGAAAGAGGAAGAGGAAAAGGATACGAATTTGAACGACATGGCGCACCTTTTCTGACGCGGACATTATGGCGGAGGTGAAGCGTCGCCTGCTTCGCCTGCCAAAGGTGCCGTCTGTCCTGCCGTAGAGTTAATGCGACGGGACGAGTGGTTCGCGGGGCAGCTGTTGTGCGCGTGCGAGCCGTTCGAGGAACGGGCGTCTCGCCTTTGAGTTTTGAATCTCGCGGCAGGTTCGGGCGAAGTGTTGAACGGGTCTCGCCTGGGCCTTTATATATTCGGGAGAGGGACCAGTGACGGTTCTTTACTCTGCTGCTCGCCTCCCACTTAGGGTTTCGCAACCTGAGGGAATAGCCAGAGAAAGGAAACCGCGCACCCTGTCCTCTCTGCCGCCACCTCTTCTGCTTGGTGATGGCCGACCGGGTGACCGTTGTTTCGCCGCGCGACCCGTGGCCTTTCTCCACCGTCACGGCGGATGATCTGGAGGCCCTTGTTGCTGATGGTTTGCTTCGCCCTCTCTCCGGTTACTCGCAGCTGGAGTGGATGGCCCCTCCGAGCGGAGCCGCCCCGTCCTCGCCGCCGGGGTATGTGCTGAGCTTCGTCTCTTTTCATGAGCGGGGGTTCGGTGTGCCGGCAAGTCGTTTCATGCGGGCGATTCTGCACGTCTACGGGGTGGAGCTGCACAATCTCAGTCCCAACTCCATCGCGCAAGCAGCCATCTTCGCGGCGGTTTGCGAAGGATTTTTGGGGATTGCCCCCCACTGGGACCTATGGACCCATCTCTTCTCCGCGGAGCTTTTTGCCTCGACGACGGGGGAAAGACGAGTTCGCATGGCGGTGCGGGCCGGTGGCTGCATCCTCCAGTTGAGGTAGGCACGGGCGCAGCAGTACATCCCTGTCATCCTCGCGTCTTCGAACAAGGGGTGGCAGCGCCAGTGGTTTTATCTCCGGAATGACGACGGGAGGCTCCCGTCGTTTTCTCAATGAGTGGTGACCGCCGCCGGCGGTAACTGGCGCTACGGGGCCCCGTGCGAGAGACAGAAGAATCTCCAGCCCCTTTTGAAGGCCTTGGAGGAGCTGCGAGAAGGAGGGCTCACCGCCGCGGGGGTGGTTGTCGCCATTCATCGCCGGAGGGTGCTCCCCTTGACGGAGCGGCGGCTGCCGCATTGGGAGATGACGCTGGGGGTTGACTTGGAGGGTTTGCAGATGTCCTCGAACCCCCTTCCCGCCGATGACCTCCATAGGCGGGTAGCCGGCACGGTAGGGAAGTTAGACGTCGGCGCCTTTTCCCAGCTCTCGATGCGTCCCGATCGCGGGTGTGTGTCCCTAGTGATTGTCTGCTCCTTCTTCCTTCTTGTGTCGGATTGCCCTTGGCTCTCACAGCCGAGACTTTTCGTCCGTCTCCAGGAGGTGGGGTTTCACAAGCCTTCCTTGCCACCGGTCCCGGATGACGCGGTGGACCGAGCCGCGTGGAGGGTCGTCGCGGAGAAGAGGAAGGAGAAGAAGGACACGAAGAAGGCTCGGGCCCGTGAGCGGATGCGGGCTCGGGACGCCTTGGAGAGGCTTCGTCGTCGGCAGGAGAGGGATGGGCTCCCGAGGGAGCCGTCGCCGGAGACGCCTAACGATGACGACGACAATGATGAAGATGATGATGAAGACGACGACATGGCTGCCTGCCTCAGCCTCAGCTCGGATCTGAGGCTGGGCCAGGGGTCGTCGAGCCAGCCCCCGAGCGGGCTGGTGCCGTCGGTATCCAGGGCCGGGACGTCGGGGTCTCGGTTCGAAGAACGGGGGCAGGCCGAGGGGGTACTTGACCCCTTGGCCGAGGTAGTTGAGGTGACCCCGGGGAGTCAGGCCGACCCGCCTGTTCCCCAAGAACCGTTGCCCGTGCCGACTGCACAGGAGGGTGATCCTCGGGTCTCCGTGGCTGCGCCTAGGCAGTCCGTCCCTCTGGTGCCTCGTGCGCCCGAGGCAAGGATGGTGCCGAAGCCGGCAGCGGGGCTAACCTCGGTGGTACCTTCGGGGACCGAGGCTCGAGGGACCTCCCCGCCGGCACGATTGGTCGTGGCCCGGAGTGGGTAAGTATCTTAAGATACCTCCGTCCCGGCTCCTCCTTTGTATGTCCTGATCCTGGTCTTCCCTTTCTCCCCAGCAAGCGGAGGCACGGTTCGACCGGTCTGGCTCCCCGGAAGGTCCTCAAGACGGCGTTGGCCTCTGCAGCTGGTGCCGCGCCGGGCCTCGCCGGCCAGCTGACCTCCTCGCAAGATGCCCCAAAGCGGGGGGCTCAGGCGGCACAAGTTGTCATGGGGCGAGCTCCCGAGGCTGACTCCTCTGTCGAGGCGGTCGTCGTGCTGAGGGAGACTGCTAACGCGGCTGCGGCCTCGAGCCCACCAGACGTGTTGCTGGCGCTGGCACCGGCTTCTGCCGAGGCCGTTGCCGTTCTGGCCGTGGAGTCGCCCGTCGCCGCTGATGCTGAGATGGCCGAGGCGTCGCTACCTGATGCCTCGGAGGAGGGGGCGCGGAACCGCGACCCGTCCTGGGGAGCGGCAGCCTCGTCCCCGCGCGGCGTAGTCCCGACAGGCGGCGTCAGTCGCTCTGGTTCTGGACCCGTGGTGCTTCGGATCCCCTCTTCGTTCTCGACGATGAGCGAGAGGAGCAGTCTTTGGACGAGCTTCGTGAGTGTGCCGAGGCGACGGTGGGGTCGCTTCGGTCGACCCTGGAGGTCCTTTGCAGGGACGTTCCCAAGATTCTCCAGGTAAGGATTTCAGGCATACCTTTCACGTGATCAAGGCATTTTTTGTTGACGCCCCGCTTCCTTTCCTCAGGATCTGACGGATCTGCGCGCCGCCAAGTCGTCGTTCATCCGCCGCGAGGCCGATGTCTGGGGTTCGCTGCGGTTCCTGAGGACCATGCTTGTCGAGACTACCCAGCGCCTCTCCCAACAGAGCGCCGAGGTGGCGGACCTTCGGTTGCTCTGCATCGATCTGGGAGCGGAGGCAGCGGCGGCACGCGCAGAGGCGCGACGGCAGCAGTTGGAGCTTGGCCAGGTCATCAGCGAGCGGGACCAATCTTGGGGCCGGGCCGTCGAGGCTGAAAGATGGGCTGAGGCCCTTGGAGACCAGCTAGCCGAGGCGTCTGCTCGGGCCGAAGCCCTTGCGGCAGACCTAGCCGTGGCCCAAGCCGCATCCTCGGAGCAGCGTGCCTGAGCCAAAGTTATGTCTTGGCTGTTTTAAGATTTTGATTCAGCTTCATTCTTCAACTCGTGTTTGAATACTTCTGCTTTGGCTGTTTGCAGAACTCGAGTCTGCCCTCGATGAGTCCACCAAGGCACTTGCCCAGGCGGTCGAGCAGAGGGAGGCCGACCACGTGGCCATGTCCGAGGCTATCTCAGCCTTCTGCCGGGTCTTTGGTCTCGACGACGTCCCCTCGGGAAGCTCCCCTCAGAGTCGCCTGCAGACCTTAGGTGACCACGCGCGCGGCAGACTCCGCGAGGCACTGCATCACGGCGTCAGGCGGGCCTTCGCCGTGCTCGCTTCCCACTACGACGTGGATCTGGAGCGGGTCAGCGAGGGGTATTGCCTTCCCGACGAAGATGAAGCTGCCCTGGCCGAAGTCCAGAGGCTTGACGCGGCCGCCGCGGGCCCAAGCGCGGTGCTGGCGACCACCTTCGAAGCAGAGATCCTTCCACTTGCGCCGTCGTTCGAGGCCGGGGCGGATCTTGCCGAGGGTGGAAACGAAGCCGAGGGCGCGGCTCCTTCTCCGGGCGATGCCTGATTCTGCCGGAGCAGTTTATTTTGAATGCGTAGTGCGTATGTGTCTTTTGCGGCCACCGAGGCCTGAACACTTTGTCGTCATAATATAAAGTCGTGTCTCTTTTCCTCCTGTTTTTTGTGTCCGGGCTCGTTCGTCAGTAGCAGGATTGCTTACCCAAGTAAGAGTTATTTTTCGCGGTAGGTGACGAGTGAGGTTTCCGTATCCCGGAGGCGTAGGAGTCCCTCGGCTCGGCCAACCTTGCCACTTACATGCACTCTTATTCGTTTCTCGGGGTCCTGTTACTGATATAGCCGGGAGACGCGAAAGTCGTTTTGGTGGATGACTTCTTTCGAGGAAAATTTTGACGCAGAGGGGGTTCGCCCCTTCTAGCCCCCGAGGGAGGGTTGGGCTTTGCCGAGGCAAGGCTGACCCTTCCTTGATGGTTAGACTTTGTATGTAAGCGAGGTATATGAACGACTTGAAAACATCTTAAGGGTAGAAGCGACGTAGCTGTCGGATGTTCCAAGCGTTGCTGAAGACCTCGCCTTGACTGTTGGCCAGCTTGTATGTTCCGGGCTTCAAAATCTTGGCGATGATGAATGGCCCTTCCCAGGGAGGCGTGAGCTTGTGACGCCCTCGGGCTTCTTGTCGTAGCCGAAGCACCAAGTTGCCCACCTGGAGGTCTCAGGACCGCACCCCTCGGGCGTGGTAGCGTCGCAGGGACTGCTGATACCTCGCCGAGTGTAGTAAGGCCATGTCCCGAGCCTCTTCCAGCTAGTCCAGTGAGTCTTCTCGGTTGGTTCGATTGCTTTGGTCGTCGCATGCCCTCGTCCTCGGGGAACCGTATTCTAAGTCTGTGGGCAAGATGGCCTCGGCCCCATAGACTAGAAAGAACGGCGTGAGGCCCGTGGCTCGGCTCGGCGTTGTCCTCAGACTCCAGACCACCGAGGGGAGTTCCTTCATCCATCGCCTGCCGAACTTGTTGAGGTCGTTGTAGATCCGTGGCTTGAGTCCTTGCAGAATCATGCCGTTGGCACGCTCTACTTGCCTATTCGTCATGGGGTGAGCTACGGCGTCCCAGTCCACCCGGATGTGGTGATCTTCGCAGAAGTCCAGGAACTTTCTGTCGGTGAACTGGGTGTTGTTGTCGGTGATGATGGAGTTCGGGACCCCAAAGCGATGGATGATGTTGGTGAAGAACGCCACCGCCTGTTCGGACCTGATGCTGTTAAGGGGTCGAACCTCGATCCACTTGGAGAATTTGTCGATAGCGACCAGCAGGTGCGTGTAGCCCCCGGGTGCCTTCTGCAAGGGACCGATGAGGTCCAGACCCCACACAGCAAACGACCAGGTGATGGGTATTGTCTGCAGAGCCTGAGCGGGCAGGTGGGTCTGCTTCGTGTAGAATTGACACCCTAGGCAGGTGCGTACAATCCTAGTGGCATCGACCACCGCGGTTGGCTAGTAAAAACCCTGTCGGAAGGCATTCCCAACGAGGGCTCGAGGTGCTGCGTGGTGACCGCAAGCCCCCGAGTGTATTTCTTGTAATAACTCCTGACCTTCGGTGATGGATATGCATCGCTGGAGGATGCCTGAGGGGCTGCGGTGGTAGAGCTCCTTCCTGTCCCCCAGCAAGACGAATGACTTCGCACGCCGCGCCAGTCGCCGAGCTTCGGCTCGGTCGAGGGGCAGCTCTCCTTGGTGGAGATATTGCAGATACGGGGTCTGCCAGTCTCGATTAGGCGGGACCCCATTCCGCTCTTCCTCGACGCGCAGTGCCTCACCCTCGGGGGCCGAGGGTGCCTCGAGCTGAGCCGAGGGCGCCTCGGGCAGGGCCGAGACCTTCTCGGGCTCGGGCGTGTCGTCGGTCTTGACTGAGGGTTGATGTAGGTCTCGGGAGAAGACGTCCAGGGGAACCGTTGTCCGCCCTGAGGCTATCTTAGCTAGCTCGTCCGCAGTCTCGTTGTATCGTCGGGCGATGTGGTTGAGCTCGAGCCCGTAGAACTTGTCCTCCAGGCGCCGAATCTCATCGCAGTAGGCTTCCATCTTTGGGTCGTGGCAATGGGAGTTCTTCATGACTTGGTCGATGGCAAGCTGCGAGTCGCCACGAGCGTCGAGGCGTCGGACCCCTAGCTCGATGGCGATGCGCAACCCGTTAACCAGAGCCTCGTACTCGGCCACATTGTTGGACACCGAGAAATGGAGGCGCAGCACGTAGCGGAGGTGCTTCCCGAGGGGTGAGATGAAGAGCAGGCCCGCGCCCGCTCCTGTTTTCATCAGCGACCCGTCGAAAAACATGGTCCAGAGTTCCGGTTGGATCGGAGCCGCTGGAAGCTGGGTGTCGACCCATTCAGCCACGAAGTCCGCCAAGACTTGGGACTTGATGGCCTTCCGAGGGGCGAACGAGATTGTCTCGCCCATGATCTCCACCGCCCACTTTGCAATCCTACCCGAGGCCTCTCGGCACTGGATGATCTCCCCCAGGGGGAAGGATGACACCACAGTCACCGGATGAGACTCGAAGTAGTGTCGCAACTTTCGTCGCGTCAGAATTACCGTGTATAGTAGCTTCTAGATTTGCGGGTAGCGGATTTTGGTCTCGGACAGTACTTCACTGATGAAGTAGACCGGCCTCTGGACGGGCAATGCATGCCCCTCTTCTCGTCTCTCAACCACGATCGCGGCGCTGACCACCTGAGTGGTAGCGGCGACGTAGATCAAGAGGGCTTCTCCGGCAGCGGGGGACACCAAGATGGGTGCGCTGGTAAGGAGCGCTTTTAGGTTCCCGAGGGCTTCCTCGGCCTCAGGGGTCCAAGTGAAGCGCTCGGTCTTCCTCAAGAGGCGGTACAGAGGTAGGCCTCTTTCGCCGAGGCGCGAGATGAAACGGCTCAGGGCCGCAAGACATCCCATGACCCTCTGTACTCCTTTCAAGTCCTTGATGGGGCCCATGTTGGTGATGGCCGCGATTTTCTCCGGGTTGGCCTCGATGCCCCGCTCGGAGACGATGAACCCCAAGAGCATGCCTCAGGGGACTCCGAAGACACACTTCTCGGGATTGAGTTTTACGCCTTTCGCCTTGAGACACCGGAATGTCGTTTCAAGGTCGGAGAGGAGGTCGGAGGCTTTCCTCGTCTTGACTACGATGTCATCGACGTAAGCCTCGACCGTTCGACCAATGTGCTCTCCGAACACGTGATTCATGCACCTTTGGTATGTCGCACCCGCATTCCTCAAACCGAATAGCATAGTAACGTAGCAGTACATGCCAAAAGGTGTGATGAAAGAGGTCGCGAGCTGGTTGGACTCTTTCATCCTGATTTGGTGATCCCCTGAGTAGGCATCAAGGAAAGACAGGGTTTCGCACCCAGCAGTGGAATCCACGATTTGATCAATGCGAGGCAGAGGGTAGGGAACCTTTGGACATGCTTTGTTTAGACCAGTGTAGTCTACACACATCCGCCATTTCCCTCCTTTCTTTCTCACAAGCACAGGGTTGGCAAGCCATTCGGGATGGAATACCTCTTTGATGAACCCTGTGGCCATCATCTTGTGGATCTCCTCGCCTATGGCTCTGCGCTTTTCTTCGTCGAATCGGCGCAGAGGCTGCTTCACGGGTCGGGCTCCAACTCGGATATCCAGCGAGTGCTCGGCGACATCCCTCGGTATGCCAGGCATGTCTGAGGGACTCCACGCAAAAACTTCGGCGTTCGTGCGGAGAAAGTCAACGAGCACTTCTTCCTATTTGGGGTCGAGCTCGGAGCCGATCCGTATCTGCTTGGAGGCGTCGTTGTTGGGGTCGAGAGGGACGGATTTGACCATCTCAGTTGGCTCGAAGTTGCCGGCGTGGCGCTTCACATCTGGCGCCTCCTTGGAGAGGCTCTCCAGGTCGGCGATGAGGGCCTCGGATTCGGCGAGGGCCTCAGCGTACTCCATGCACTCCACGTCGCATTCATACGCGTGTCGGTACGTGGAGCCGACGGTGATGACCCCGTTGGGGCCCGGCATCTTGAGCTTGAGGTAGGTGTAGTTGGGGACGGCCATGAACTTGGCGTAGCATGGCCTCCCCAGCACTGCATGGTACCTCGGAACCCGACCACCTCGAACATGAGGGTTTCCTTTCGGAAGTTGGAGGAAGTCCCGAAGCAGATGGGTAGATCGAGTTGCCCAAGGGGTTGGACGCGTTTCCCGGGGATGATCCCATGAAAAGGCGTCGCGCTGGCCCGGATCGAGGACAGATCGATCTGCAGGAGCCCGAGGGTCTCGGCGTAGATGATGTTGAGGCTGCTGCCTCCGTCCATGAGGGCCTTGGTAAGCCTGATGTTGCCGATGACGGGATTGACAACGAGAGGGTACTTCCCTGGGCTCGGCACGCGGTCGGGGTGGTCGCCTTGGTCGAAAGTGATGGGCTTGTCGGACCAGTCTAGGTAGACTGGCACCGCCACCTTTACCGAGCAGACCTCCAGGCGCTCTCGCTTGCGGTGCTGAGCCGAGGCATTCGCCACATGCCCACCGTAGATCATGAAGCAGTCGTGGACCTTGGGGAACTCCTTTGCCTTATGATCCTCCTTCTTGTCGTTGTCGTGGGCTCGGCCACCTTCCACCGGTGGCCCGGCCCTGTGGAAGTGGCGCCAAAGCATGACACATTCCTCAAGGGTGTGCTTAACGGGACACTGATGATAGGGGCACGACTCCTTGAGCATCTCGTCGAACAAGTTGGCGCCTCCGGGAGGCTTCCGCGGGTTCCTGTGCTCGGCGGCAGCGACAAGGTCCGCGTCGGCGGCGTCGCGTTTCGCTTGCGACTTCTTCTTGCCCTTCTTCCTCGCGCCGCGCTGAGCGGACGCCTCGGGGACGTCTTCCGGCTGGCGCCCCTGAGGCTGCTTGTCCTTCCGGAAGATGGCCTCGACCGCCTCCTGCCCAGAGGCGAACTTGGTGGCGATGTCCATCAGCTCGCTCGCCCTGGTGGGAGTCTTGCGACCCAGCTTGCTCACCAGGTCGCGGCAAGTGGTGCCGGCGAGGAACGCGTCGATGACATCCGAGTCGGTGATGTTGGGCAGCTCGTTGCGCTGCTTCGAAAATCGCCGGATGTAGTCCTGGAGGGACTCTCCCGGCTGCTGGCGGCAGCTTTGGAGATCCCAGGAGTTCCCAGGGCGCACGTATGTGCCTTGGAAGTTGCCGACGAAGGCTTTGACCAGGTTGTCCCAGTTGGAGATCTGCGCAGGAGGCAGATGCTCCAGCCAGGCTCGGGCAGCGTTAGAGAGGAACAGGGGAAGGTTGCGGATGATGAGGTTGTCATCGTCCGTGCCACCCAGCTGGCAGGCCAGCCGGTAGTCTGCGAGCCACAACTCCGGCTTTGACTCCCCTGAGTACTTAGTGATGGTAGTCGGGGTTCGGAACTGGGTCGAGAACAGCGCCCGTCGTATGGCCCGGCTGAAAGCCCGCGGACCAGGTGGTTCGGGCGAGGGGCTCCGATCCTCCCCGCTGTCGTAGCGTCCCCCACGCCTGAGGTGGTAGCCTCGGCGCACCTTCTCGTCGAGGTGGGCTCGACGGTCGCGGCGGTGGTGCTCGTTGCCGAGGCGACCCGAGGCCGCAGGCGTGGTGTTCCGCGTGTGCCTGGTGTGAACCGAGGCTTCCCGCATGAACCAGGAAGTCGTGGCGCGATGCTCCGGGGGGTACCCCTGCCTTCGGGAGGCAGAGCTCTCGGCCCGTCGGACCGCGGCATCTTCCAGGAGATTCTTGAGCTCTCCCTGGATACGCCGCCCCTTGGTGGTGGACGGTTCTGGCATCGCTCGGAGTAGCATTGCTGCTGCGGCCAGGTTCTGGCCGACCCCACTGGAAGCCGGAGGCAGCCTTGCCCTGGCATCGTCGGCGATGCGGTGCTGGATGTCCTGGGCCAGGTGACGCGCTTCTCTGGCCGGTGCTCGGCCTGCCCACTCCTGCCCGATATTTTGCCGAAGCTGCACAAGTTGTCCTGCTTCCCCGTCGAGCCTGGCCTGTACCTCACGGATTTGCTCGAGCTGTGCGTCCTGACCCCCCGCAGGGACTAGGACCACAACTAGCTCCCGAAGGATGTCAACGCGAGGCGCAGGCCTAGGGGGATCACCGTCCTCCGGCATACCAAGATGGTTGCCTTCGTCGAGACCCCCTAGATCGACGTGGAAGCATTCGCGACTTGGGCCACAGTCCTTGTCGCCGAGGCTGTGGCTGCTATCGGAGCAATCAGAGAGGCAGTAGTCACATGCGATCATGAAGTCCCGCATGGCACTGGGGTTATCGAGCCCGGAGAAATCCCAACCAGAGTCGGTCTCGTCATCTTCCACGGTACCCAGAGGTTCGTAGGTCGAGACGGCTGTCAGCCGGTCCCAGGGTGACCGCATATGATACCCCGGAGGGTTTGGACATGCCTTTACGAAAGCATCCACCGAAGCAGGGTCGCTTGGTGGGTCACAGCTGGATCTAAAAGGCATGGAACGGGAAACGTACGGTACCTCTTGATCGACGGGTGGTGACGAAGTCGCGTCAGGGATGGACTGCACCGTTGTCTCAGGTACGAGGCTAACGCCTAGCATGTCCTTCGCGAACGTGCTGGCGTCGTCCGTCTGCTTGGAGTTGGCGTGTTGCAGGGAAACGGCGCTCGTCTTCGTCTCAGACGCGAGGTCGACGCCCGACGTGTCCCCCGCTGGGGCGCCGGCGCCGTCGACTCGCTCGACAGTCGACGAGGTGCCGCCTCCTGCTTGGCCATGTCTGCCCCGCCTCCTCCTCTGTCGGCGGGGAAGGTGACAGGACAGACCCGGATGTTGCTCTTCCGCCACGAGGGGAAGACGTCGTCGATTCCACCGCCGGCGGGCGGGCTGACGGCCGCCATTATCGTTGTAGCGCGGCGGAGGAAGGAGTATCATGTCGTAGCTGCCGTCGAGGGACATGAACTCCAGACTCCCGAAACGAAGCATCGTCCCGGGTTGAAGAGGTTGCTGGAGACTACCCATCTGGAGCTTGACGGGAAGGTGTTCGTCAACACGCAGCAGGCCCCTACCTGGCGCGCCAACTGTCGGCGTTTTGACCCCGGGGGGTCCCTGGACCAACGAGTAAATTGTCGCCGCGTGTCCCAGCCCAGATGGGTCGGCGCGAGACGGAGCACGAAGGGGGGAAGAAACAGGCAAAGGGGAAACCTGTGGCCTTCGTGTTGTCCTGCGCCCAGGTCGGGTGCGCTTGCAGTAGGGGGGTTACAAGCATCCGCGAGGGAGAGTGAGATAGGGAGAGACCGTCCGGCGGCCCGTTCTCCCGTGCGGCCAACCTTCTCGTACGAGAGCCCTGGACCTTCCTTTTATAGGCGTAAGGAGAGGGCCCAGGTGTACAATGGGGGTGTAGCAGTGTGCTAACGTGTCTAGCAGAGAGGAGCTAGAGCCCTAAGTACATGCCATCGTGGCAGCCGGAGAGGTTTTGGCGCCCTGTTCATGTGATGTCGTGGCCGTCGGAGGAGTGCTTGAGCCTTGTGGAAGTATAGCTGTCGGGGCTGTCGGATCCTTGCTGACGTCTCCTTGCTTCCGTAAGGGGCTGAGAGCCACCGTTTGTCATGGAGCACGCGGGGTGCCATCATTACTTGTTTAACGGGGCGAGCCAGATGGGACGCCGGTCTTGTTCCCCGTAGCCTGAGCTAGCTAGGGGTAGGGTAATGATGGCCTTCCCTGTGACATGGCGGGTCCGAGCCCGAGGTCGGGCGAGGCGGAGGCTCCTCCGATGTCAAGGCTGAGTCCGAGCCCTGGGGTCGGGCGAGGCAGAGTTCGTCTTCCGAGGCTGAGGCTAAGTCCGAGCCCTGGGGTCGGGCGAGGCGGAGTCCGTCTTCCGAGGTCGAGGCTGAGTCCGAGCCCTGGGGTCGAGCGAGGCGGAGTCCGTCTTCCGGGGCCGAGGCTGAGTCGGAGCCCTGGGGTCGGGCGAGGCGGAGTCCGTCTTTCGGGGTCGAGGCTGAGTCCGAGCCCTGGGGTCGGGCGAGGCGGAGCTTCCCATGGCACCCGAGGTTGGGCGAGGCGGTCACTTCGGCTCTGTCGACTGAGGAGCGCGCGTCAGGATAAGGTGTCAGTCGATCCTTGCATGAAATGCTCCTACGATACGATCGGTTCGCGTGGTGATCTGGCCAAGGTTGCTTCTCCACGAAGACTGGGCCTCGGGCGAGCCGAAGGTGTGTCCATCGCTTGAGGGGACTCTCGGGCGAGACATGAATCCTTCGGGGTCGGCTGCCTTTGCCCGAGGCTAGGCTCGGGCGAGGCGAGATCGTGTCCCTTGAGTGGACTGAGCCTTGACCTTAATCGCGCCCATCAGGCCTTTGCAGCTTTGTGCTGATGGGGTTACCAGCTGAGATTAGGAGTCTTAGGGGTACCCCTAATTATGGTCCCCGACACTAATGTATATATAATTTTATAGTAAATTTGGTAAACAATTTAATATATAGATACAAAGTTTGACACTCAACAAATAAGCATGAAAATTGCATACATTAAACATAAAATTGCAATAATACTACTTATCTGGTCTGTGCTTCCTCAACACCATAAAAGTTTCAATTATATCTTCTTCATTTCATGGTTTGCGAAATTCACTGATTGTTACAAGATAACTCAACGGTGGCGTGCAACGAAAGAACCAAGGCAAACCAGATGTGTGGGAAATTTGATGGGTCGCTCAACCTAACATAGCATACCGTATACCACTGCCTTACTGAAATCACCAAACAGGCAGCAGCTAGTGAGCAGCGGACTTCAACCTTGCATCAGTCATTCAGTCGATATAGACCTTGGCACGTTGCAGCATGGAAAGGAAGAGGAAGGGGAGGAAGCTTGCCTTGCCTAGAGGGTAGAACCTGGCAACTTTCATTGAACCGTGGGGCAGGGGGCCGCACAAGACAAGTAGCCGGCCAGCTGCCAGCCCGCCAGGAACAGAAAGTCGAACCGACCGCGGAGAGAAGACGAGAAGTTGGAAACTTGGAACGGGCGTCGCGTCGGCCAACTGAGATGGCTGGGGTGGGGTCCCTGGTGGGCCTGGCTTAGGGTGTGACAGGGCCCACCCGGACCCCCCTGTGGGTCCGCCCCTGTATACCCTATTGTTGGTATTTTGACCGGAGTCCTAACCAACTAGTGAATTTGTGTTACGTGTTTCGGTCCAGATATGTGATGCAAGAAGACACAAGATTTATCCTAGTTCGGACAATAGAAGGCCTTACTTCTAGCAGGGGATGTGACTTATATTATCTTGCAACTAGGTGCCTGTAGTAGAGGATGCAAGCTGGTCGAGAGAGGGCATGGATCCCAAGTTTTCGTGCGCGATTGAGACTAGTGCCAATATCGATTGTGGGGGCAAATGGTGAAGTATTGTTCTCTATCCCTTGGAGTCTCTAGACTCCCTTTATAGTTGCAAGGAGGGAACCCAGGAGTACATGTGTTGTTGTAGTTGTTGACAGGGGGAGATCCCGAGCCCTTGTAGCAGTATGGCCACCGGGATGGCCCCTGACCTGGCTGTTGTCTTTAATCTGGAGGAGGGAGTCTGACCCCTTTATCCCATATCTTAACCAAGCATAGAGCCGAGGCTAAGGTTGGAGGCTCAGATGCGTACACGAGCCCATCTTGTGAACGAGATGTTTGAGCCGTAGTTGTTGAAATAGCGAAGAGTATGGTGAAAAGTGCATAGTAACCCGTCCCGTATGGCGTAAAGCGGACTTGACACCAACCATGTGATTTCTGTAGCCATCCCGTTGTCAGCGGTTTTGCGGAAAGGTTGGTGGCGTCGGGTGTCCTTCTGTCAATGTTATTTGGCTGAGGCCATGCTCGGGCGAGGCGGAGATTTCTCCCGAGGTCATGATCGGGCCTGCGCCTAGACACACACTCATACTGGGAGAGGTCAGAACAGTAGTGAGAGCACCTAGAGGGGGGGTGAATAGGTGATCCTGTAAAAATCAACAACTAATATCCACAAAACTTGGTTATAAAGATGTTAGTGCAATAGAACCAAGTGGCTATAGAGTGAGCTCTTGCGAATCACAATAATCACAAAAAAAGACAACACAAGAGACATAGTGGTTTATCCCGTGGTTCGGCCAAGTATAACACTTGCCTACCTCCACGTTGTGGTGTCCCAATGGACGAGGGTTGCACTCAACCCCTTTCAAGTGATCCAATGATCAACTTGAATACCACGGTATTCTTCCTTATATCTTATCCCGTTTGCGAGGAATCTCCACAAGTTGGAGCCTCTCGCCCTTACAAGATTGATCACAAAGAAAGCACGGAGTAAGGTTAGGGAGCAACACACACAAATCCGCAGCACACGCACGCACACAAGCCAAGACTTGAGCTCAAATGAAGCACGGAGAGTTCACAGCTAGAACGGAGCTCAAATCACTAACACGATCAATCAAGTGCGCGGATACGGAGTGTGGGAGTATTAGATTGCTTAGTGAATGCTTGGGTGACTCCTCCATGCGCCTAGGGGTCCATTTTATAGCCCCAAGGAAGCTAGGAGCCGTTGGAAGCCAACAAGGAAGGCCAAAGTTTCCTTCTGTCGGGTGGTGCACCGGACAGTCCCTGTAGCATGTCCGGTGCGGATCTCCTTCCTAATTTGGCGCAGACGACCGTTGCATATCGACGTCGGTTGGCGCACCGGACATTGTTTGGTGCCCCCTTCCGACCATTGGTGCAGGCCACGTGTCGCCCACCGATTTCGCTGCCGACCGTTGCGCAGTCGACCGTTGGCTCACCGAACAGTCCGGTGAATTTTAGCCGTACGCCGTTGAACTTTTCCCGAGAGCGACGACTTCGCCGCGGACGACTCACCGGACAGTCGGGTGCACCACCAGACAGTCCGGTGAATTATAGCCGTACGCTGTCGTCGAGTCCCGAGAGCGGCCGGTTCACCTTGGACTCGTCTGGCGCACCGAACACTGTCCGGTGCACCACTGGACAGTCCGGTGCACCCAGACCGAGCAGCAGTTGGCTGTATACAGCCAACTCTTTTCCAATCTATTTTCTCCTATTTCTAGCACTTAGACACAATACATTAGTACCCAAATCAATGTACTAAGTCTCGAAACGTACTTTGTTACATGATTTGTACTTCTTCAATCTTTGGCACAAATTAACACTTAGAGAATGTGTGTTGGGCACTTAATCACCAAAACACTATGGTAATGGCCCAAGGGCACATTTCCCTTTCAATCTCCCCCTTTTTGGTGATTTATGCCAACACATCCAAAAGCAACAAAAAGAAGTGCAATATCAATGCAAAAGAGAACCAAATTGTTTTTTACTCTAATTTGGCATATTTGGATCATACTTTGCCACCACTTGGTTTGTTTTTGCAAATCAAATTCATTTTCCTATCTCTAAGTCAAACTAACTTGTTTGGGCATTAAGAGAGATAATCCAAGAGTGAAAATGATCAAGATCCAAAAACTCCCCTTTTTTCTCATAATCATAAACTCTCCCCATAAGAGACCAAATTTTGACAATAAGAGTACTTTGACAAATCAAATTCTAACTCTACTATTTTCAAAATTCTCAAGTGGTAGCTGATCCATTTGCTTTGGCCTTAATTTCTCCCCCTTTGGCATTAAGCACCAAAACGGGATTATTATCGGCCCTTTAATCCCATTGCCTCACCAAAAATGTCAATTAAGAGCAAAAAGGCAATAGGAGCATAAGAATGAACTTGGAGGTGAGTACACTAGTACCGGAGTGCAGTGGAAGTCTTTGCATGGTCCAAGTTCACCTTTCCCTTTCAATTCACCTTTGAGACTACATCAAGTACACTTAAACACAAAGGTTAGTCTCAAGAGGTCAAGTTGTAGCACTTCTCCCCCTAAGTATGTGCATCATGCACACATGGACTTGGAAGGTCCAGGAATCCCTTGCAAAACTTGAGCACCATAAACAATAAATCTCATAAATGCATAAAGTAACTTGATCAAGGGCATAAAACACATGTATGTTATAAATCAATCCAAGTTACGCGAATCTAAGACATTTAGCTCACTACGCAGCCTACAAAAGGTTTTCTCATCTAAAGGCTTGGTAAAGATATCGGCTAGCTAGTTCTCGGTGCTAATATATAACACTTCGATATCTCCCTTTTGCTGGTGGTCTCTCAAAAAGTGATGCTGGATGTCTATGTGCTTAGTGCGGCTGTGTTCAACAGGATTATCCGCCATGCGGATTGCACTCTCATTGTCACATAGGAGTGGGACTTTGCTCAGATTGTAGCCAAAGTCCCGAAGGGTTTGCCTCATCCAAAGTAGTTGCGCGCAACACTGTCCTGCGGCAACATACTCGGCCTCAGCGGTGGAAAGGGCAACGGAGGTTTGTTTCTTAGAACTCCAAGATTCCATGGACCTTCCTAGGAATTGACACGTCCCTGATGTACTCTTCCTATCAACCTTGCATCCAGCATAATCGGAGTCTGAACATCCAATCAAGTGAAAGGTAGACCCCTTTGGATACCAGATCCCGAAGCAAGGCGTAGCAACTAAATATCTAAGAATCCGCTTAACGGCCACAAGGTGACATTCCCTTGGATCGAATTGAAATCTAGCACACATGCATACGCTAAGCATAATATCCGGTCTACTAGCACATAAATAAAGCAATGACCCTATCATAGACCAGTATGCCTTTTGATCAACTGACTTACCTCCTTTGTTGAGGTCGACATGTCCGTCGGTTCCCATTGGTGTCTTCGTGGGCTTGGCGTCCTTCATCCCAAACCGCTTGAGAAGATCTTGAGTGTACTTCGTTTGGGAGATGAAGGTGCCGTCCTTGAGTTGCTTTACTTGGAACCCAAGGAAGTAGTTCAACTCGCCCATCATCGACATCTCAAATTTCTGTGTCATCACCCTGCTAAACTCCTCATAAGACTTTTGATTAGTAGAACCAAATATTATGTCATCGACATAAATTTGGCACACAAAAAGGTCACCGTCACAAGTCTTAGTGAAAAGAGTGGGATCGGCTTTCCCAACCTTGAAAGCATTAGCAATTAAGAAATCTCTAAGGCATTCATACCATGCTCTTGGGGCTTGCTTAAGTCCATAGAGCGCCTTAGAGAGCTTAAAAACGTGGTCGGGATACCTGTCATCCTCAAAGCCAGGGGGTTGTTCCATGTACACCTCCTCCTTGATTGGCCCATTGAGGAAAGCGCTCTTCACATCCATTTGAAACAACCTGAAAGAATGGTGAGCGGCAGGCTAACAGAATGCGAATAGACTCTAGCCTAGCCACAAGAGCAAAAGTCTCCTCAAAATCCAAACCTACGACTTAGGCATAACCTTTTGCCACAAGTCGAGCCTTGTTTCTTGTCACCACCCCGTGCTCGTCTTGCTTGTTGCGGAACACCCACTTGGTTCCCACGATGTTTTGCTTTGGACGTGGCACCAGGCTCCAAACTTCATTTCGCTTGAAGTTGTTGAGCTCTTCCTGCATGGCCAGCACCCAGTCCGGATCTTGCAAGGCCTGTTCTACCCTGAAAGGCTCAATAGAAGAGACAAATGAGCAATGCTCACAAAAGTTAGCTAATCTTGAGCGAGTAGTTACTCCCTTGCTTATGTCACCCAGAATCTGGTCAACGGGGTGATTCCGTTGGATTGTCGCTCAGACTTGAGTTGGAGGGGCATGTGGTGCTTCTTCCTCCATAACTTGTTTTTCTTGTGCTCCCCCTTGATCACACGCCTCTTCTTGAGGAATCTGTTCATCATCTTGGGTTGGGGGATGCACCATTATTGAGGAAGAAGGTTGATCTTGTTCTTGTTGTTCCTGTGGTCGCACATCTCCAATCGCCATGGTGCGTATTGTGGCCGTTGGAACGTCATCTTCATCTACATCATCAAGATCAACTTGCTCTCTTGGAGAGCCATTAGTCTCATCAAATACAACATCGCTGGAGACTTCAACCAAACCTGAAGATTTGTTGAAGACTCTATACGCCCTCGTATTTGAGTCATACCCTAGTAAAAACCCTTCTACAACTTTGGGAGCAAATTTAGAATTTCTACCTTTCTTCACTAGAATGTAACATTTGCTCCCAAATACACGAAAGTATGAGAAATTGGGTTTGTTACCGGTAAGAAGTTCATACGAGGTCTTCTTGAGGAGGCGATGAAGATAGAGCCAATTTATGGCATGGCAAGCTGTGTTCACAGCTTCCGACCAAAACCGCTCAGGCGTCTTGAACTCTCCAAGCATTGTCCTCGCCATGTCGATAAGCGTCATGTTCTTCCTTTCTACCACACCATTTTGTTGTGGTGTGTAGGGAGCGGAGAACTCATGCTTGATGCCTTCCTCCTCAAGATACTCCTCCACTTGCAGATTCTTGAACTCGGACCCGTTGTCGCTTCTTATCTTTTTCACCTTGAGCTCAAACTCATTTTGAGCCCTCTTTAGAAAGCACTTTAGGGTCCTGTTGGGAACTTGCTCTCAAATGCTTCAGCTTAAGAGCAAGGCAACACAAAGAATGTTAAACGTTAAAGCCCTTCATCCTTCGAAGCATTATTTCCCTTAGGATATAACAACTTTCGGACGAAGGTTACCTTCGTAAGCACGACATATAAAAATAGAGAGGAAATCAAGAGACAACATGAACAATTAAATATGTTGTTATTATTGAATCATTTCTATTTTATTACTATGAAGAAATAGAAATGATATCATATTACAAGTGTACCTTCGGCCTGAGGGAAGGTAAAGAGTACAAGCGTGACGCAAAAGCAAATGCCAAGTCAGTGTGAATAGTACGGGAACACTGTTCATCTATTTATAGGCATGGGACGCAGCCCATGTAAAATTACACCCATGCCCTCTACATTTACTAATAATTCTATAGTAATCCATTGGGGTCTGAATAGCCTTTTCCCTTTTAAGTCGGTTTCCTTTTACGCCGAAGCTCCCCTGCGCATAGCTTCGGTCTGCATCATCCTTCGTATTCTTTGCGCTTCTTCACACTGTGGTCTTGACCCAAGTCCGAAGGATTTAAGTCCGAAGGTACCTGTTCATGTATTATACTCTAGAAACTTTGTTAAATCATGTTTTAAGGACCTTCGAAAGCCGAAGGCCCCCAACAGGTCCCTTGGGTTTCTGATTTATCCTACAAAAAGAATACTCAAGTGAAGTGGGAAAAATCATCAACAATAACAAGACCATACTTACTTCCCCCGATGCTAAGGTAGGCAATGGGTCCGAAAAGGTCCATATGTAGTAGCTCCAGTGGTCTTGATGTAGTCATCACATTCTTGTTGTGATGAGTGCTTCCCACCTGTTTCCCTGCTTGACAAGCTGCACAAGGTCTATCTTTTTCGAAGCATACATTGGTTAGTCCTAACACATGCTCTCCCTTTAGAAGTTTGTGAAGGTTCTTCATCCCAACATGTGCTAGACGGCGATGCCACAGCCAGCCCATACTAGTCTTAGCGATTAAGAATGCATCTAGATCGGTCTCCTCTTTCGAAAAATCAACTAAGTAGAGTTTGCCATCTAGTACACCCTTAAACGCTAATGAACCATCACTCCTTCCAAAGACAGATACATCAACATTTGTAAACAAACAATTGTAGCCCATGTCGCACAATTGACTTACAGACAGGAGATTATAGCCTAGCGACTCTACTAAAAATGCATTAGAAATAGAGTGCTCATTTGTGATGGCAATCTTGCCCAAGCCTTTGACCTTGCCTTGGTTTCCATATCCAAAGATAATTGTATCCTAGGAATCCTTGTTCTTGACGTAGGAGGTGAACATCTTCTTCTCCCCCGTCATGTGGTTTGTGCATCCACTGTTGATAATCCAGCTTGAGCCCCCGGATGCATAAACCTGCAAGACAATTTACGCTTGGGTTTTAGGTACCCAACTCTTGTTGGGTCCTACAAGGTTAGTTACAATAGCTTTTGGTACCCAAATGCAAGCCTTGTCTCCTTTGCTTTTGGGTCCCAATTTTTTAGCAACCACTTTTTCATTTTTACATGAAAGTACAAACGTAGTGTTGCAAGCATGAAAGACAGTAGTAGGTTTATTACACATTTTCCTATGAGCATGAGACACAAAATTTCTCCTAGGCCTACCATTAAAATTAGAACTTGAAGCCAGCATAGCATGTGAATCATAAGCATCATAATCATATCTCCTATTATGACTAACAATTTTCCTATTATACATGAAAGCATGATTCTTTTGAATGCTATTAGCCATAGGGGCCTTCCCTTTCTCCTTGTTGGAAATGGGAGCCCTTTGGCTTGTTAAGTTCTTGGCTTCCTTTCGAAAGCCAAGTCCATCCTTAATTGAGGGGTGTCTACCAATAGTGTAGGCATCCCTAGCAAATTTTAGTTTATCAAAATCAACCTTGCAAATCTTAAGTTGAGCATTAAGACTGCCACCTCATTATTTAATTTAGCAATAGAAGCAAGATGTTCATCACAAGCATTGATATCAAAATCCTTGCATCTATTGCAAATTACAACATGTTCAACACATGAACTTGATTTATTAGCTACCTCTAGCCTAGCACTTAAATCATCATTCAAAGTTTTTAAACTAGAGATAGATTCATTGCAAGTAGATAACTCAGAAGATAGTAATTCATTCCTCTTTATTTCTAAGGCAAGAGACTTTTGAACACTAACAAATTTGTCATGTTCCTCATACAAAATGTCCTCTTGCTTCTCTAGTAGTCTATCTTTCTCATTTAAGGCATCAATCAATTCATTAATCTTTTCTAATTTAGTTCTATCTAATCCTTTGAACAAGCTAGTGTAATCTACTTCATCATCACTAGAGTCCTCATCACTAGAAGTAGAATACTTAGGGGTTTCTCGAACGCTTACCTTTTTCTCCTTTGCCATGAGGCAAGTGTGGCGTTCGTTGGGGAAGAGAGAGGACTTGTTGAAGGCTGAGGCAGCAAGTCCTTCGTCGTTGGAGTCGGAAGAAGAGCAGTCCGAATCCCATTCTTTGCTAAGGTGCGCCTCGCCCTTCGCCTTCTTGTAGACCTTCTTCTTTTCCCTCTTCCCATGTCTTTCTTCCCCCTGGTCACTTTCATTATCGGGACATTGAGCAATAAAATGACCTGTCTTACCACATTTGAAGCTGGAGCGCTTTCTTCTTGCTTTATTCTTGTTGGGGTACTCCTTGTGTCCTTTTAATGCAGTCTTGAAGCGCTTGATGATGAGAGCCATCTCATCTTCGTTTAGCCCGACCGCCTCAACTTGTGCCACCTTGCTTGGTAGCACCTCCTTGCTACTTGTTGCTTTGAGAGCAATGGGTTGAGGCTCGTACACGGGTAATGGACCATTAAGCGTGTCGTCTACATATCGGGCTTCTTTTACGAGTATCTCCTCGGGCATCATCTTTGTGTACCTGGGATTTTCACGGATGAGGTTCACAAGATGAGGGTCAATAACAGTAAAAGACCTGAGCATAAGTCGGACGACGTCGTGGTCCGTCCATCTCGTGCTCCCATAGCTCCTAATCTTGTTGACTAGGTGAAGTGCCCCAGATCCTCTGGGACTCAAATGTGATACAATTACTAGTCCCAGGAGGCTAGTAAACACATTTATACATTAGATGATTCCAGATCTGCTTAAACGAGACAAACCTATAAAGGTGGCAATCAACTTTAAGAGTTGGTCCACAACTCGGGACATATCATCAGAGTGGGGCTGAAGCAGCCCGATATACGCAGCGAAGCAAATCAGCGGTCCAACAGCCACAGGCAAGGTTGGGAACAGTCGCAACTCTTACCCGATCTCCTTTTTCTGAAAAACACCAAATAAGCAAGGGTGAGTACAAACGTACTCAGCAGCCCACCTTCACTCGCGGAATGGGGAAATCAGATATAATGCATGGAATATGTGGAGCTCAGGATATTTTGCAGAAACAACAATATTTTATGCAGGGTTGTTTTGTAAAACATTTTGTATTTTTCAAAGCGCATCCTCTCCCAAAGGAGCATGAAGTTTTTCAATATTAGAACAAAATCCCCTGGACTAAACCATCCAGGTATCTCAGCAGTTTCCCACTGGTTTTCATTTTCAAAAACAGCTACTGGACTTCCCGTCCACCATAGCTCACGGCTCAACCGCTGGACCTTTTAAAAACCACTTTTCTCAAACGCACCTCTTTTTTTTGAAAACAAAACACTAATTTCCATACCACACCAAACTCGTCCATTCCTGTGGACACAGACTATTCGAATAGGTTTGAACTCTACGCAGAGGGGTACACTTTACCCACTAGTCCGGCTCTGCGATCTCATGGCCAATGAGATCCGAATCCGAATCTCTTTCTTTCCTCGCACGTCCTAACCTTAACTGTTATACCGGAAGGAGTCAGGCCATCACCATGTCCAAACCGGACAAAACATTCCCCCTCCTTATCCTCCTGGTGCTCCCCAGCCTTCATAACCCTGGGGTTGGACCGTACGAGTTCAGATTGAGTGACTGCCCATACAGTCTCGAGTGGTTGTACTTGTCATGAGTACAGGTAGTGAAGGATGACAAACCGGTCCTTATATGAGAGGACAATCCTTCTGCTCACACCTAAACCAGCTGAGCCATCACCTTAGGCCCTCCCCTAAACTAGGGAGTCCTTGATCATCCCTACTCAAAGGTGATAAGGATGAAAACCCTTCATCATACACATTTTGAAAAGCATCTTCTTTTGAAAACTCACACATTTTCTCAAATCATTTGTAACAAATATATCAAGGATTGATTGCGGCAAACAGCTGGGTGTCCATAATAACTTGTCTCAAAATCATATCATGCATAAAATAACAGGCTGAGGGTTGTGGTTGAAAAATCATAGGTAATTTATGCATCAAAGGGATCCAGTGAGCTTGTCGTGCTTATCCAGCGAAGGGGGAAGGAGAGCTCGCGGAACTGGCTTCTGGCTCCATCGCCTGGCGTAGACTTGCAGATCTGGCCTCCACGAGACGGCACGAACGCTCCGATAACTATGCAACATGAATAAGCAAACATACAAACCAGCAAGTATACCAACAAATATTCAGTATAGTGGTCAGAATAGCGATATATGGATGGGTAGAGTCTTGAGTAGAATCTGTGTCATGTGGTGTTGAGATACTACTAGTGGTGGAGCGGAGGTGCTTACCAGGAGGGTGGACTGGAGGCGAAGCGACACTATGCGTGTAGCCGGCAGAGCGGAGTAACTGAGTGGGTGGGTGTTTTCCTTGGCTGAGGGTGTTGAGTGTGTGTGGAGAGGGAGAGGGTAGCTGGGTGTATTTATAGCTAGGTGTATGTGGTGTAGCACAGTGAAGTTCACTGTTGGTAAGAATAGTGACGAATGAATCGCCTCACTTAGTATGAACATGAGAGTTATAGGCAGAATATGGGACAAGAGTATTTTGGGAGTTTTCTGGAATGTGGACCATGCTTAAGGGATGACATGGTTGAATAGGGAATAATTCGATAAAAATTTAGAAACAAGAATTATTGGAATCGGAGTTTGGAAGCCTGGTTCGAAGGAATCTCAAAGTTAAGCGTGCTCAACTTGGAGAAACCTGGGATGGGTGACCAGATGGGAAGTTCCCTACTGGAAGGAAAATCACAGTCACCGGAGTTCGTATGACTGGAATATGGGTCTGGCTGGTCTTAGGTGGACTAGACAACATGATGGATGAGTAGTTGAAATTTGGGGTGATCGGATGATCGATGAATAGTAACGATGAATAGCAACGACAAAAAATAATTATAGATATCATCGATGAATAGTAACGGTGCTGAACAGTGCCGGTAAATAGTAACGATGAATAGTAATGGTAGTGAATAGTGTCGATGAATAGTAACGATGAATAGTAACAATGGTGAATAGTGTCTATGAACGAACGATGAACGACCGATGAATAGTCAATAGTGTCTATGAACGAACGATGAGCGATCGAATGATCGAACAAACGAACGATCGGAATTTCGGCAGCATAACAGTAGGAAAAAGATTATTTGGACGAACGAATGGACGAACGATCGAACGATCAGACGGACGAACGAACAAACTAAGAACAGGGGGACGAACGATCGAAGAAAGACCGAACGATCTTTGTGCTAGTGTGTGCTTGTGTGGGAGGTGGAGTGGGTGTGTGGGGGGAGTGGAGAGAGTTGCCATGAAATGGCTTGGGGTGGGATGAGAGGAGGCCCTTGCTGAAAGGGAAATGTGCCCTTGTGCCATTTCTAAGTATTTTGGTGATTAAGTGCCAACACAAATGGTCTAAGTGTTAAACTATGCCAAATGGTGAATGAAGTGAAAATCAACACAAAGGTATGATTCTAGACTTAGTATATTGTTTTTTGTGTACTAAATATTTGTCTAAGTGCTAGAATCAGAGAAAAGACAAAAGGAAAAAGGACTTGGCTGTGCAGCCAAGACTCTGCGCAGTCTGGGTGCACCGGACTGCCCGGTGGTGCACCGGACAGTGTCCGGTGCGCCAGGCTGGCTTTGGTCAAACTGGCCGCTCTCGGGATTTCGTCGGCGGCGTACGGCTAAAAATCACCGGACTGTCCGGTGAGCCAACGGTCGGCCGCGCAATCCGCGCGTGACCCGTGGCCGAGCCAACGGTCTGATGGGGGCACCGGACTGTCCGGTGTGCACCGGACTGTCCGGTGTGCACTGGATAGTGTCCGGTGCGCCAACGGCTCCAAATCTTCAACAGTCAGTTGCGCCAAATTAGGAAAGCAATCTGCACCAGATAGTGAACAGTGCTTGTCCGGTGGCACACCGGACTGTCCGGTGTGCCACCCGACAGAAGGCAAGAATTGCCTTCCTGGATTGCTCTCAACGGCTCCTAGCTGCCTTGGGGCTATAAAAGGGACCCCTAGGCGCATGGAGGAGAACACCAAGTATACTTGGAGCATTCTTAATCATTCACACTCCGTCTTTGCGCACTTGATTGACATTCTTAGTGATTTGAGCTTCGTTCTAGTGGTGAACTTTATGCACAAGCTACTACTGTTCTTTTAGCATCCTTGTGCAGGGAAGAATACAATAAGGTGAGCGGCTTGGATAACGCCAAGCAGATCTAGGACACCCTCAAGATCTTGCATGAGGGGAACGACGCCACCATGCTCACCAAGATGGAGTTGGTGGAAGGCGAACTAGTAAGGTTCGCGATGATCAGGGGAGAGGAGCCAACTCAAACGTACAATAGGCTCAAGACCCTAGTCAACAAGATAAGGAGCTATGGGAGCACGAGATGGACGGACCACGACGTCGTCCGACTTATGCTAAGGTCCTTCACTGTCCTTGATCCTCATCTTGTAAACTCTATTCGTGAGAATCCTAGGTACATCAAGATGACGCCCGAGGAAATACTCGGAAAGTTCGTAAGCGGGCGAATGATGATCAAGGAGGCAAGATATGTTGATGAGGCGTTGAATGGCCCAATGCCGATCCACGAGCCTCAAACTGTTGCGCTCAAAGCAACAAGTAGCAGGGAGACGCTACCTAGCAAGGTGGCGCAAGTTGAGGCGGCCGGGCTAAATGAGAATGAAATGGCCCTCATCATCAAGCGCTTCAAGACGGCGCTCAAAGGTCACAAGGAGCATCCCAACAAGAGCAAGACGAAGGGAAAGCGCTCCTGCTTCAAGTGTGGTAAGATTGGTCACTTTATTGCTAACTGTCCCGACAATGATAGTGACCAGGAACAAGGAAAGAGTGGGAAGAGAGAGAACAAGAAGGTTTACAAGAAGGCTAAGGGCGAGGCACACCTTGGAAAAGAATGGGACTCAGATTGTTCGTCGTCCGACTCCGATGATGAAGGACTCGCCGCCACAGCCTTCAACAAATCGTCTCTCTTCCCCAACGAGCATCACACCTGCCTCATGGCAAAGGAGAAGAAGGTAAGTACTCGAAGTACTATTACGTATGCTTCTTCAAGTGATAATGAGTCTAGTGATGATGAAGTAGACTATGCAAGCTTATTCAAAGGTTTAGATAGAACTAAAATTGACAAGATCAATGAATTAATTGATGCTTTGAATGAGAAGAATAGATTGTTTGAGAAGCAAGAGGATCTTTTATATGAAGAGCATGATAAATTTGTTAGTGCGCAAAATTCTCTTACTTTAGAAGTTAAAAGAAATGAAATGCTTTCATGTGAATTATCTACATGCCATGAATCTATTTCTAGCTTAAAGAGTATTAATGATGATTTAAATACTAAGTTAGAAATAGCTAATAAATCAAGCTCTTGTGTAGAACATGTTGTGATTTGCAATAGGTGTAAGGATTTTAATGTTGATGCTTGTAGTGAACACTTAATTTTCATCTCCAAATTAAACGATGAAGTGGCTAGTCTTAGTGCCCAACTTAAGACCAGCAAGAATGACTTTGACAAACTAAAATTTGCAAGGGATGCCTACACTATTGGTAGACACCCCTCAATTAAGGATGGGCATGGCTTCAAGAGGGAAGCCAAGAACTTAACAAACCAAAGAGCTCCCATTTTCAACAAGGAAAAGGGGAAGGCTCCTATGGCTAATTGGAGTCAAAAGAATCATGCATTTATTTATGATAAAAAAATTTCTAGAAATGCTTATCATAATAGGAGTTGTAATGATTATGATTCACATGCCATGATTGCTTCAAGTTCTTCCTATGTGCATGGTAGAGATATGTCTAGGACAAATGTTATTCATCATATGCCTAGGAGAAATGTTGTCCATGTGCCTAGGAAAATGCATAATGCTACTGTTATTCATGCCTGCAACACTGATTTGTACTTCAATGTAAAAATAAGAAAGTGGTTGCTAGGAAATTAGGGGCAAAATGCAAAGGAGACAAAACTTGCATTTGGGTCCCTAAGGCTATTGTTACTAACCTTGTAGGACCCAACAAGAGTTGGGTACCTAAAACCCAAGCCTAATTTGCCTTGCAGGTTTATGCATACGGGGGCTCAAGCTGGATTATCGACAGCGGATGCACAAACCACATGACGGGGGAGAAGAAGATGTTCACCTCCTACGCCAATAACAAAGATTCCCAAGATTCAATCATATTCGGTGACGGAAATCAAGGCAAGGTTAAAGAACTAGGAAAAATAGCTATTTCATCCGAGCATTCCATCCCTAATGTGTTTTTAGTTTAATCGCTCGGGTATAACTTGTTGTCCGTTAGTCAACTTTGTAATATGTGTTATAATTGCTTATTTACAAATGTAGATGTGTCTGTCTTTAGAAGAAGTGATGGTTCATTAGCTTTTAAGGGTGTACTAGACGGCAAAGTCTATTTAGTTGATTTTGCAAAAGATGAGGTCGGTCTAGATGCATGCTTAATTGCTAAGACTAGCATGGGCTGGCTGTGGCATCGCCGTCTGGCACATGTAGGGATGAAGAACCTTCACAAACTTCTAAAGGGAGAACATGTGATAGGTCTAACAAATGTAACTTTCGAAAAAGATAGACCTTGTGCAGCTTGTCAAGCAGGTAAACAAGTGGGAAATGCTCATCATAGCAAAAATGTGATGACCACATCAAGACCCTTGGAGCTACTTCATATGGACCTCTTCGGACCCGTCGCCTACCTCAGCATCAGGGGAAGTAAGTATGGTCTTGTTATTGTTGATGATTTTTCCCGCTTCACTTGGGTATTCTTTTTGCAGGATAAATCTGAAACCCAAGGGACCCTCAAGCGCTTCCTAAGGAGAGCTCAAAAATAAATTTGAGCTCAAGGTGAAGAAGATAAGGAGTGACAATAGGTCCGAGTTCAAGAACCTTCAAGTAGAGGAGTACCTTGAGGAGGAAGGAATCAAGCACGAGTTCGTTGCTCCCTACACACCACAGCAAAACGGTGTGGTAGAGAGGAAGAACAGGACGCTCATAGACATGGCGAGGACGATGCTTAGAGAGTTCAAGACGCCTGAGCGGTTTTGGTCGGAAGCCGTGAACACGGCTTGCCACGCCATAAACCTGGTCTACCTTCATCGCCTCCTCAAGAAGATGTCGTACGAACTTCTAACCGGTAACAAACCCAACGTTTCATATTTTCGTGTATTTGGGAGTAAATACTACATTCTAGTGAAGAAAGGTAGGAATTCCAAATTTGCTCCCAAAGCTGTAGAAGGGTTTTTTGTTAGGTTATGACTCAAATGCAAAGGCGTATAGAGTCTTCAACAAATCATCGGGGTTGGTTGAAGTCTCTAGCGACATTGTATTTGATGAGACTAATGGCTCTCCAAGAGAGCAAGTTGATATTGATGATGTAGATGAAGAAGATGTTCCAACGGCCGCAATACGCACCATGGCGATTGGAGATGTGCGACCACAGGAACAAAAGGAGCAAGATCAACCTTCTTCCTCAACAATGGTGCATTCCCCAACTCAAACTGATGAACAGGTTCATCAAGAGGAGGCGTGTGATCAAGGGGGAGCACAAGATAATGATGTTATGGAGGAAGAAGCACCTCAAGCCCCTCCAACTCAAGTCCGAGCAACGATTCAAAGGAATCATCCCATCGATCAGATATTGGGTGATATAAGCAAGGGAGTAACTACTCGCTCTAGATTAGCTAATTTTTGTGAGCATTACTCTTTTGTCTCTTCTATTGAGCCTTTCAGGGTAGAAGAGGCCTTGCTAGATCCGGACTGGGTGTTGGCCATGCAGGAAGAGCTTAATAACTTCAAGCGAAATGAAGTTTGGACACTGGTGCCACGTCCCAAGCAAAACGTTGTGGGAACCAAGTGGGTGTTCCGCAACAAATAAGACGAGCACGAAGTGGTAACAAGGAACAAAGCTAGACTTGTGGCAAAAGGTTATGCCCAAGTCGCAGGTTTGGACTTTGAGGAGACTTTTGCTCCTGTGGCTAGGCTAGAGTCTATTCGCATTTTGTTAGCCTATGCCGCTCACCATTCTTTCAGGTTGTTCCAAATGGATGTGAAGAGTGCTTTCCTCAACGGGCCAATCAAGGAGGAGGTGTATGTAGAGCAACCCCCTGACTTTGAGGATGAACGGTACCCCGACCACCTGTGTAAGCTCTCTAAGGCGCTCTATGGACTTAAGCAAGCCCCAAGAGCATGGTATGAATGCCTTAGAGACTTTCTAATTGCTAATGCCTTCAAGGTTGGGAAAGCTGATCCAACTTTATTCACTAAGACTTGTGATGGTGACTTATTTGTGTGCCAAATTTATGTCGATGACATAATATTTGGTTCTACTAACCAAAAGTCTTGTGAAGAGTTTAGCAGGGTGATGACTCAAAAATTTGAGATGTCAATGATGGGCGAGTTGAACTACTTCCTTGGGTTCCAAGTGAAGCAACTCAAGGACGGCACCTTCATCTCCCAAACGAAGTACACACAAGATTTGATCAAGCGGTTGGGGATGAAGGACGCCAAGCCCGCGAAGACTCCAATGGGAACCGATGGACATGTCGACCTCAACAAAGGAGGTAAGTCCATTGATCAAAAGGCATACCGGTCTATGATAGTGTCTTTACTTTATTTATGTGCTAGTAGACCGGATATTATGATAAGTGTATGCATGTGTGCTAGATTTCAATCTGATCCAAGGGAGTGTCACCTTGTGGCCGTTAAGCGAATACTTAGATATTTAGTTGCTACGCCTTGCTTCGGGATCTGGTATCCAAAGGGGTCTACCTTTGACTTGATTGGATACTCAGCGTTCGATTATGCTGGATGCAAGGTTGATAGGAAAAGTACATCAGGGACGTGCCAATTCTTAGGAAGGTCCCTGGTGTCTTGGAGTTCTAAGAAACAAACTTCTGTTGCCCTATCCACCATTGAGGCCGAGTATGTTGCCGCAGGACAGTGTTGCGCGCAACTACTTTGGATGAGGCAAACCCTCAGGGACTTTGGCTACAATCTAAGCAAAGTCCCACTCCTATGTGACAATGAGAGTGCAATCCGCATGGCAGATAATCCTGTTGAACACAGCCGCACAAAGCACATAGACATCCGGCATCACTTTTTGAGAGATCACCAGCAAAGGGAGATATCGAAGTGTTTTATGTTAGCACGAAGAACCAGCTAGCCAATATCTTTACCAAGCCTTTAGACGAGAAGACCTTTTGCAGGCTGCGTAGTGAGCTAAATGTCTTAGATTCATGTAACTTGGATTGATCTATAGCATACATGTGTTTATGCCTTTGATCATGTTCCTTTATGCATATTGTTGCTTATTTATGGTGCTCAAGTTGTACACATGATCCCCGGACCTCACAAGTCCATTTGCAAGTGTTGCACTTATTTAGGGGGAGGCATGCTACAACTTGACACTTTGAGACTAACCTTGTGTTTGAGTTTACTTGTTTTAGTCTCAAAAGTGGATTGAAAGGGAAATGTGCACTTGGACCATGAAAGACTTCCACTGCACTCCGATGAGAGAGTAACTAATTCCGAGTTCATCTCTACGCTCTTATTGCCTTTTGCTCTTAATTGACAATTTTGGTGAAGCAATGAGGTTAAAGGGCCAACAATGATTCCATTTTGGTGCTTGATGCCAAAGGGGGAGAAATTAAGGCTAAAGCAAATGGATCAGCTACCACTTGAGAATTTTGAAAATAGTAGAGTTAGAACTTTTGTTTTGTCAAAATACTCTAAGTGTCTCTTTTTGTCAAAAGTTGGTCCCTTGTGGGGAGAATGTTTGATTATGGGAAAAAGGGGGAGTTTTTGAATCTTTGATCAATTTCTCTTGGAATACCTATCTTTATGCCTCAACAAGTATGTTTGACTTAGAGATAGGAAATTGAAGTTGATTTGCAAAAACAAAACCAAGTGGTGGCAAAGGATGATCCAAATATGCCAAATTTGAATCAAAAACAATTCTTGTTCTCATTTGCATTGATGTTGCACTTCTATGTGTTGCTTTTTGTTGTGTTGGCATAAATCACCAAAAAGGGGGAGATTGAAAGGGGAATGTGCCCTTGGGCCATTTCTAAGTATTTTGGTGATTTAGTGCCAACACAAATGGTCTAAGTGTTAAACTGTGCCAAATGGTGAATGAAGTGCAAATCAACACAAAGGTATGATTCTAGACTTAGTACATTGTTTTTTGTGTACTAACATATTTGTCTAAGTGCTAGAATCAGAGAAAAGACAAAAGGAAAAAGGACTTGGCTGTGCAGCCAAGACTCTGCGCAGTCTGGGTGCACCGGACTGTCCGGTGGGGCACCGGACAGTGTCCGGTGCGCCAGGCTGGCTTTGGTCAAACTGGCCGCTCTCGGGATTTCGTCGGCGGCATACAGCTAAAAATCACCGGACTATCCGGTGAGCCAACGGTCGGCCGCGCCAACGATCGGCCGCGCAATCCGCATGTGACGCGTGGCTGAGCCAACGGTCTGATGGGGGCACCGGACTGTCCGGTGTGCACCAGTCAGTGTTTGGTGCGCCAACGGCTCCAAATCTTCAACGGTCGGCTGTGCCAAATTAGGAAAGCAATATGCACCGGACAGTGAACAGTGCCTGTCCGGTGGCACACCGGACTGTCCGGTGTGCCACCCGACAGAAGGCAAGAATTGCCTTCTTGGATTGCTCTCAACGGCTCCTAGTTGCCTTGGGGCTATAAAAGGGACCCCTAGGCGCATGGAGGAGAACACCAAGTATACTTGGAGCATTCTTAATCATTCACACACCGTCTTTGCACACTTGATTGACATTCTTAGTGATTTGAGCTCAAGTCTTGGCTGTGTGTGTGTGCGTATTGCTGTGGATTTGTGTATGTTGCTTCCTTCCCTTAGTCTAGTACTTTCACTTTGATCCTTATTGTAAGGGCGAGAGACTCCAAGTTGTGGAGATTCCTCGCAAACGGGAAAGAATAAAGAAAGAAGAAAACCGTGGTATTCAAGTTGATCATTGGATCACTTGAGAGGAGTTGAGTGCAACTCTCGTCCGTTGGGACGCCACAACGTGGAGTAGGCAAGTGTTATACTTGGCCGAACCACGGGATAAATCATCGTGTCTCTTGTGCTTGTTCTCACTGTGACTATTGTGTTTCGCAAGAGCTCGGTCCTTAGCCACTTGATTTCATTGTACTAACACTTAACCAAGTTTTGTGGTTATAAGTTTTAAGTTTTTACAGGATCACCTATTCACCCCCCCCCTCTAGGTGCTCTCACTTGCCCCTCTATTTATAGCCATGGTGGGGGATTAGGGAAAGGGATGAGAGGATTAGTGGGAGGATGAGAGGATTAGTGGGAGATTAGCATGGATTTGTCTTATATGAGTGAGATTAGCTTGTAGAGCTCACCGTATGACACCGGAGGCATACGTATACGTATGAGCATGAGGAAAGTTATGAAGAAAATATTTGTAGGGACTTGAAAAATGATTCTGGAGGTATTTCTTAGGAAGAAAATACTTGGAGATATATCGGTGGAATATCTGGGCAATATTTCTGGAAAGAACCAGAGGGGATCACTAGGGAAATATCTAGACAGTATTTCTGGAAAGAATTTGAGGGTGATCACTGGGGAAATAATTGTAGGATATTTTGAGGAGGATTTTAGAGAGAATATAGACCACTATACTTTATTTGTTGATATCAATTCACAAACAAACATTTTGAAATGAAATTTGAAATTCATTTTGAATTTAGAGGGAGTTTGAGAAAATTTCAGGATTTGAATTTTTGGGATGCTACAAATCTACCCCACTTAAAATGAACCTCGTCCTCGAGATTCGACTTAGAAGGGTTATGGGTATAGCTTTACTTCAGCTACATATCTTCACTTTGCAACTCTTTGAGGAGATGGAACTTCAACAAAATCTGGCCTTTCAGGAGCATCCGGTTGCCGATTGCAAACGCTGATTATGGCTACTCAAAGATCATCTTCGGGCTTCTAGGTTTCGCTTGGCAGCTAGCTTATTGAGGAAGCATCGATGCCAACACACAAACCTTTCTCTTGCGAACTCCCACATGGATTTCTTCCTCGATTGGTCTTCTGGTGCTTCATCAAAGGAACTTGGGTGACCACTTCTCATCCAAAAACTTATAAGCTTTGATGATCTGGTCCTCCACAAGCTTGCTACATGCCTTCTTCTTTTTCTCCATAGCAGGAACTTTACTGGAACACTACCCCACTTAAAAAGAATGAGGGTAGAACTCTTGAATCTTGGGGATTTGAACTCCTTGAAGTACCTCATAACAAGGGTGTTACGGGGCCTTCTTCTACTATTGCTGCTTGAGCAGACTGCGGAGAGATGACTGACACAGGGTTGATTCTGCGGAGAGATGACTGACACAGGGTTGATTCTTTCTTTTTGCTCTTCCCACTGGAGGATTCTATCAAAGAGTACTACCATCATATAGAGGAGGAAACCAAAGACTATGAACCATGTGCAATAGTCTTCAACCCAAGAATCACCAAGCATTGTGATCTTAGGGGCGACGGAGTGGAAAAATGGAGCTGCTTGCGATTTGGCAGAGGGTATTTTATCTGGTGTGTGCTTTGCTTGGGATGGGAGTTGAGGGAGGTGGTGTGGGGAGTTTTATAGGCGAGCGTTGGTGTTCGGTTGCGGAGTAGTGGTGATGGAGTAGATGCTACGCGGCAGCGGGTGCGGGTGCGACAAGGGGAGGGGGAACAGTGTTGTTGGCGATAATGGCGATGGGTGCGCTGCAAAGGTAGCGTGGACGGCGGTAGTGCGCTGCAAAGGGGGGCATGGGCGGCGGAAGTGCGCATGGAGGCAGGCACGCGTGCAGGGGGCATGGGTGAGTGGTGGGGTCAATGACCGAGATGTTTGTGGTCTCTGGTTCCAAGAATCTTTGCCTCTCTGTATGGTAATAACTCCTTCTGTACTCTTTTCCTATTTACTTTGACTCAGGGGCAGTGCTTTGATTCTCAAGGTTGGTCCTTTTGACTGAGCGGCTGGACTGGTTTCTTCTCTAGCTTGTTCCAGGCTTCAAGGGTAAGCTTCCCGGTATCTTCTTGGGTAAGGTGCTTTTCTCTTGGGATGGGTTAAGATGAGAATGGAAGCATAAGGTGAGAATTAGCTTTAATTCCTGATCTATGTTTTTAGAGAAAACCTTTCTTAAAAAGAAAGAAAACATACAAGCTCAGCAATGATAAGCACAAACAAATCAAATGTTTTGAATAAGGGAAGAATAGAGTTTTTCCAAAGCATGGACTACTCAGATTTGGGGGCTAAGCATAACTACTATTGCTTGGCTCCTGAATTGAGAACTATGCTAAATGCAACTTATGAGCACTAACGTTAAAGCATCACATATGCACTCAAAAGGGGAGAAAACATCAAGCAAAATTCATTTTGAAATGCCCTAGGGGGCCACACAATTAGAGTTTTACAAAACATGAGTCTACACGATTACATCTCATACATGCAGGGCTCTAGCCAAAGCGAAGAAAAACTTCACTACCCAATGCATGTAGAGGACTGGGCATAACTAACTCAGATCTGGCAGCTTCTCTTCTAGCGAGCCTAACACACAACTTCAATCTGAGACATCTCCTGGATGGGTTAAGAGGGAGCTGATGTTGATGACTTCTTCTGGCGGCGACTGAGATGGCAATACGGGGTCGAACTCTTCTTCAAGCGGAACTGGCTCTTGTAGTTCCTCAGAGGGCAGCGGTGCTGGCGGGGTGCTTGCAGCTTCTTCTTTAATCTCACGGGACGGTGCTGGAATCTTCTTCATGGTGAGGGGCTCAAACAACTCTGGCGGGGGATCTTGGGAGGACTCGGGGTGCTCTTGCTTATCCATAGCCTTAGGGGAGATTGGAATTCCTTCCAAGACTATGGCTCCTTCCGGTAGTTCCCAAGCCTTCTTCTCTCCTCTGATAGAGACCAGGTGACCTTCAAGAATCTGGGGATCTTCAACTCTCATGGTTTGAACTAGGTTGGATGAAGCGGGTTCTTGGATCCGCAGGGCTCTACGTTGGTTATGGGTTACCAAGTAGGCATCCATCAACTTCTGGACATGCTCATCTTTGGCTTGCTTTAGGGCTTCAACAACAATGACTTCACGACTTTCCAATGCAGTTGCACGGGCTTGAGCTGTGGTGAGATCCACATGGAGCTTACGGTTGAGCTTCTCTGCGTCTTCTGCTCGGGCAATCATCTGACGGTGGTGTCGAGCCAAGAAATCATATTGTGCATCCAGGGTGAGCAGGTATGCAGTGAGATATACGACTGTGGGGTCGTCCTCAAGCAGCTGCTGCCCTTCCAATGCACGCATCCTGGCCATCCAAACTGGACAGTCTCTTTGAAAGGGAGGAAAGAATCTGAGCGGGGTGTCGGCCACTTCTTCTTCATATATCTGACACAGGGCTCTCAATGCCTTGCGAGCGACGACTTGGCGGGTGTCTTTGAATCTGTGCCCCGTAGCAATGACACTTCATTCCACATGGTGCGGACTGGATCCAATGTATATAGTCATGACACACTTCTCTGTGCCATGCTCGACGAATTCACGACCATCATACTCTGGTTGGCTCCTGATTCCGAGGCAAACTATGCATGCTCTCAGCAACTTGGGGAAACCATCTTCATTCTGGCAAAAGCTGGTTTGGCAGCGGACCTCCATCTGACTTCTGAGAGAAGGAAAGGGGAAGCATTTTTGAAATGAAGGGATGAGAGCAAGAATTTTTTTAAGAAAATAGTTTGGACTCAACTTTTGGATCAGGCTAAGGGTTACGTCCTGCGGCCAACCTAACAGCTCCGATACCACCTAAAGCGCCCTAGATCCTCTGGGACTCAAATGTGATACAATTACTAGTCCCAGCCCCCAGGAGGCTAGTAAACACATTTATACATCAGATGATTCCAGATCTGCTTAAACGAGACAAACCTATAAAGGTGGCGATCAACTTTAAGAGTTGGTCCACAACTCGGGACATAACATCAGAGTGGGGCTGAAGCAACCTGATATACGCAGCGAAGCAAATCAGCGGTCCAACAGCCACATGCAAGGTTGGGAACAGTCGCAACTCTTACCCGATCTCCTTTTTCTGAAAAACAACAAATAAGCAAGGGTGAGTACAAACGTACTCAGCAGCCCACCTTCACTCGCGGAATGGGGAAATCAGATATAATGCATGGAATATGTGGAGCTCAGGATATTTTGCAGAAACAACAATATTTTATGCAGGGTTGTTTTGTAAAACATTTTGTATTTTTCAAAGCGCATCCTCTCCCAAAGGAGCAGGAAGTTTTTCAATATTAGAACAAAATTCCCTGGACTAAACCATCCAGGTATCTCAGCAGTTTCCCACTGGTTTTCTTTTTCAAAAACAGCTACTGGACTTCCCGTCCACCATAGCTCACGGCTCAACCGTCGGACCTTTTAAAAACCACTTTTCTCAAACGCGCCTCTTTTTTTTGAAAACAAAACACTAATTGCCATACCACACCAGACTCATCCATTCCTGTGGACACAGACTATTCGAATAGGTTTGAACTCTGCGCAGAGGGGTACACTTTACCCACTAGTCCGGCTCTGCGATCTCATGGCCAATGAGATCCGAATCCGAATCTCTTTCTTTCCTCACACGTCCTAACCTTAACGGTTATACCGGAAGGAGTCAGGCCACCGCCATGTCCAAACCGGACAAAACATTCCCCCTCCTTATCCTCCCAGTACTCCCCAGCCTTCATAACCCTGGGGTTGGACCGTACGAGTTCAGATTGAGTGACTGCCCATATAGTCTCGAGTGGTTGTACTTGTCATGAGTACAGGTAGTGAAGGATGACAAACCGGTCCTTATATGAGAGGACAATCCTTCTGCTCACACCTAAACCAGCTAAGCCATCACCTTAGGCCCTCCTCTAAACCAGGGAGTCCCTGATCATCCCTACTCAAAGGTGATAAGGATGAAAACCCTTCATCATACACATTTTGAAAAGCATCTTCTTTTGAAAACTCACACATTTTCTCAAATCATTTGTAACAAATATATAAAGGATTGATTGCGGCAAGCGGCTGGGTGGCCATAATAACTTGTCTCAAAATCATATCATGCATAAAATAACAGGCTGAGGGTTGTGGTTGAAAAATCATAGGTAATTTATGCATCAAAGGGATCCAGTGAGCTTGTCGTGCTTATCCAGCGAAGGGAGAAGGAGAGCTCGCGGAACTGGCTTCTGGCTCCATCGCCTGGCGTAGACTTGCAGATCTGGCCTCCACGAGACGACACGAACGCTCCGATAACTATGCAACATGAATAAGCAAACATACAAACCAGCAAGTATACCAACAAATATTCAGTATAGTGGTCAGAATAGCGATATATGGATGGGTAGAGTCTTGAGTAGAATCTATGTCATGTGGTGTTGAGATACTACTAGTGGTGGAGCGGAGGTGCTTACCAGGAGGGTGGACTGGAGGCGAAGCGACACTATGTGTGTAGCTGGCAGAGCGGAGTAACTGAGTGGGTGGGGTGTTTTCCTTGGCTGAGGGTGTTGAGTGTGTGTGGAGAGGGAGATGGTAGCTGGGTGTATTTATAGCTAGGTGTATGTGGTGTAGCACAGTGAAGTTCACTGTTGGTGAGAATAGTGACGAATGAATCGCCTCACTTAGTATGAACATGAGAGTCATAGGCAGAATACGGGACAAGAGTATTTTGGGAGTTTTCTGGAATGTGGACCATGCTTAAGGGATGACATGGTTGGATAGGAAATAATTCGATAAGTATTTAGAAACAAGAATTATTGGAATCGGAGTTTGGAAGCCTGGTTCGAAGGAATCTTAAAGTTAAGCGTGCTCAACTTGGAGAAACCTGAGATGGGTGACCAGATGGGAAGTTCCCTACTGGAAGGAAAATCACAGTCACCGGAGTTCGTATGACTGGAATATGGGTCTGGCTGGTCTTAGGTGGACTGGACAGCATGATGGATGAGTAGTTGAAATTTGGGGTGATCGAATGATCGATGAATAGTAACGATGAATAGTAACGACAAAAAAGTAATTATAGATATCATCGATGAATAGTAACGATGATGAATAGTAATGGTGTTGAATAGTGACGGTAAATAGGAACAATGGTGAATAGTAACGATGAATAGTAGCAATGGTGAATAGTGTCTATGAACGAACGATGAATAGTAACAATAGTGTCTATGAACGAACGAACGATCGGAATTTCGGCAGCATAACGGCAGGAAAAAGATTATTTGGACGAACGATCGGACGAACGGACGGACGGACCATGAACGATCGGACGGACGATCGAACGATCGGACGAACGAACGAAAAACTAAGAACAGAGGGACGAACGATCGAAGAACGACCGAATGATCCTTGTGCTAGTGTGTGCTTGTGTGGGAGGTGGAGTGGGCGTGTGGGGGGGGGAGTGGAGAGAGTTGCCATGAAATGGCTTGGGGTGGGATGAGAGGAGGCCCTTGCCCCTCTCTTTATAGCCATGGTGGGGGATTAGGGGGAGGGATGAGAGGATTAGTGGGAGGATGAGAGGATTAGTGGGAGATTAGCATGGATTTGTCTTATATGAGTGAGATTAGCTTGTAGAGCTCACCGTATGACACCGGAGGCATACGTATACGTATGAGCATGAGGAAAGTTATGAAGAAAATATTTGTAGGGACTTGAAAAATGATTCTGAAGGTATTTCTCAGGAAGAAAATACTTGGAGATATATCGGTGGAATATTTGGGCAATATTTCTGGAAAGAACCAGAGGGGATCACTGGGAAATATCTGGGCAGTATTTCTGGAAAGAATTTGAGGGTGATCACTGGGGAAATATTTGTAGGATATTTTGAGGAGGATTTTAGAGAGAATATAGACCACTATACTTTATTTGTTGATATCAACTCGCAAACAAACATTTTGAAATGAAATTTGAAATTCATTTTGAATTTAGAGGGAGTTTGAGAAAATTTCAGGAATTGAATTTTTGGGATGCTACACCAGGGTCTTGAGCCTGTTGTACGTCTGTGTTGGCTCTTCTCCCCTGATCATAGCGAACCTTCCCAGCTCGCCTTCCACCAACTCCATTTTGGTGATCATGGTGGCATCGTTTCCCTCATGTGATATTTTGAGGGTGTCCCAGATTTGCTTGGCGTTGTCCAAGCCGCTCACCTTGTTGTACTCATCCCTGCACAAAGACGCTAGCAAAACAGTGGTAGCTTGTGCATTTTTATGGATTTGCTCGTTAATAAACACAGGGTTATCCGTACTATCAAATTGCATTCCATTTTCAACTATCTCCCAAATACTAGGATGGAGAGAGAATAGATGACTACACATTTTGTGACTCCAAAAAGAGTAGTCCTCTCCATCAAAGTGTGGAGGTTTGCCAAGTGGAATTGAAAGCAAATGAGCATTGGAATTAAAAGGAATACAAGAATAATCAAATGAATAATTTGAATTAACTGGTTTCTTTTTCTCGTCGTCGTCGTCTCTTGGTGAAGAAGAAGATTCGTCGCTGTCATAGTAGACGATCTTCTTGATGCGCCTCTTCTTCCCGTCCTTCTTCTTATGACTCGAGCCACAGTCGGTGGGCTTGTCGTCCATTGGCTCATTGAGGAAGGACTCCTTTTCCTTGTCATTAACCACCATCCCCTTTCCCTTAGGATCCATCTCTTCGGGCGATTAGTCCCTTACGTGAAGAGAACGGCTCTGATACCAATTGAGAGCACCTAGAGGGGGGTGAATAGGTGATCCTATAAAAATCAACAACTAATAGCCACAAAACTTGGTTATAAAGATGTTAGTGCAATAGAACCAAGTGGCTATAGAGTGAGCTCTTGCGAATCACAATAATCACAAAGAAAGACAACACAAGAGACACAGTGGTTTATCCCGTGGTTCGGCCAAGTATAACACTTGCCTACCTCCACGTTGTGGTGTCCCAATGGACGAGGGTTGCACTCAACCCCTTTCAAGTGATCCAATGATCAACTTGAATACCACGGTATTCTTCCTTATATCTTTTCCCGTTTGCGAGGAATCTCCACAAGTTGGAGCCTCTCGCCCTTACATGATTGATCACAAAGAAAGCACGGAGTAAGGTTGGGGAGCAACACACACAAATCTGCAGCACACGCACGCACACAAGCCAATACTTGAGCTCAAATGAAGCATAGAGAGTTCACAGCTAGAACGGAGCTCAAATCACTAACACGATCAATCAAGTGCGCGGAGACGGAGTGTGGGAGTGTTAGATTGCTTAGTGAATGCTTGGGTGACTCCTCCATGCACCTAGGGGTCCCTTTTATAGCCCCAAGGCAGCTAGGAGTCGTTGGAAGCCAACAAGGAAGGCCAAAGTTTCCTTCTGTCGGGTGGTGCACCGGACAGTCCGGTGCACCACCGGACAGTCCCTGTAGCATGTCCGGTGCGGATCTCCTTCCTAATTTGGCGCAGACGACCGTTGCACCTCGGCGTCGGTTGGCGCACCAGACACTGTCCGGTGCACACCGGACAGTCCGGTGCCCCCTTCCGACCGTTGGTGCGGGCCACGTGTCGCTTGCCGATTTCGCTGCCAACCGTTGCGCAGTCGGCCGTTGGCTCACCGGACAGTCCGGTGCACCACCGGACAGTCCGGTGAATTTTAGCCGTACGCCGTTGAACTTTTCCCGAGAGCGACGACTTCGCCGCTGAAGACTCACCGGACAGTCCGGTGCACCACCGGACAGTCCGGTGAATTATAGTCGTGCGCCGCCGTCGAGTCCCGAGAGCGGCCGGTTCACCTTGGACTCGTCTAGCGCACCAGACACTGTCCGGTGCACCACCGGACAGTCCGGTGCACCCAGACCGAGCAGCAGTTGGCTGTATACAGCCAACTCTTTTCCAATATATTTTCTCCTGTTTCTAGCACTTAGACACAATACATTAGTACCCAAATCAATGTACTAAGTCTCGAAATGTACCTTGTTACATGATTTGTACTTCTTCAATCTTTGGCACAAATTAACACTTAGAGAATGTGTGTTGGGCACTTAATCACCAAAACACTATGGAAATGGCCCAAGGGCACATTTCCCTTTCGAGTAGTCGGAGTGGTATTCTGCGAGATTCACGGGGAGTTGGTAGCATTTAATGTGTTACTCCCAGTGCAGTTGGCCGAGACTAAGCTCGGGCGAGGCAGAGTTTCCTCTCGAGGCCGAGGTCGACTTCGAGGCGAGGCGGAGTTCTCTCCTGAGGCTGAGATTGTGCCCAGACATCGCATGTCCCATCCGGAGGAGTTGAGAACAGTGACCGGAGCGGGGGAGCAGTGCCCGAAATTCACAGGCAGGCATCATCGTAGACGGTAAAGGTAGATGGGACCGCGGTCCCATCGTCCTCTGTTGACTGCGGTATCATTTGTTGGAGCAGGTATTTGTATCGGTTGCATTTAATGCGCACATCTTTGTGGTTCTCGGGAACTTGGGTCGAGGCCGAGCTCGAAATTGTCCTTCGTCCATGCCCTCGGGTGAGTCGAGGATCCACGCGGGCGCAGCCTTCGCCCAAGGATGTGCTCGGGCGAGGCGTAGTTTTGAGCAGCCATTGGGCGAGGTTTCGGACGAATCATGATTCGATCCTACATGTCCTCGAGGAGCGCGTTTTTTGGGTTATGATTTCGTAGTACTCAGGTGTTAGGTATGCGTAGGGGCATAATTTGGGTACCCCTAATTATGATACCCGATAGTAGCCCCTGAGCCTCCAAGGGAGGAGTGCATGCACTTGCTTGGGGGTTCTACCGAACTCTCACAGGCGTGTTGCTTAACCTTTTGAAAGGTGGTAGATTTATTTCCGATGGGTGTGCGCGAGTGCTCCCATCGGGTGTAGCCCCCAAGGCCTCGGAGGAGTGGTTACTCCTTCGAGGTCTTTATGTTTCCCTCCGTGGACCTCGTTGATTTGTCCATTGCACATCTCCTAGCTGCAATTTGGGTGCAAAGGCATCCCTAACTCTCTATGTTGGTTTGTTGGTGCTACCAACAATTCCACCACAACAATTGTGCAAGGATAGCCCCTGAGCCTCTTCACAGGGCGAGAGGGCGATCAGGGAACACCTTGACTTTTAATGATATGCCTCTTTGTTGCCTTACTGCAAGGAGGAAGAGGTGGAAGGCACCATGCTACCCTCAATGGGCAACGAGCATGATGTTTCCTGTGAGTTGTTAGCTGGTGATCTGAGTGGAGGCCCAAGCCCCGTTTGATAGGGGTCGGCTAGTGGTCCGGAGACGCGCCCCAATATACATGCGGGTGATTCGCTGGTCCTGGACCTGTTTGATGGGATCCAAGGGCTCGATGCCTCCCTCCGATGGGATACACCCTCGATCATTCTCGGGGGGGTCTCGGATATGTCTTAGGGTACCTCGAGATTGTAGCCTGAGCCTCGGCCATGAATGGACGTACCCATGGTTATCCAAACTATATGTTCTAGGGTGGTTGTCGAAACCCTGCCGAGGGGCCAACCTTCAAAGCCCTGATCAGTAAAGGGCTCGAAGCCCGTGTGCTCTGGGCAGCTAGCGAACCCCGCCTAGGGGCCAACCTTCGAGCCCCTGATTAGTAAGAGGCTTGGGGCCCATTTCCTTCGTTGGGAGAGCGATCCCAAGAGATATCCTTTCCCATCACCTGTGGAGAAGGAGAAGAGGAGAGAGAGAGACAGACACCTTTTTAGGCGCCTACCTTGAGGAGGCGGAATGGCCCATTGGTTGCGTCAGCTGGATGGGACGTGTGTCCCCTAGGTGGGAGTTAATGCGATGGGATGGAAAGCCGGTGGGCTATCCGTTGTGGCGCGTGTGCGTGCGGGGTTCGAAGAGACGAAATATGTTTCCAAATTCGATCTTACAATGCGGGGAGCTCGGTCCTGACCTCGGTGGGTTCGCTGGTCCCCATTTATATATATATATATCCAGAAGGGCCCCCCTCCAGGTTCTTAGCTTGCTCTCGCCTTCCCAGCCTTAGCTACTGCTGTCCTTTCTGGTCGCGTCCAAGGATTGCGCTTTGAGACACACACAAAAATCTGCATACCTTTTCGTCGTTGCCTTCCTATTTTGCCATGGCCAAGAAGTTGAACGTCCTTGCTCCCCACGGCCCATGGCCTTACTCCTCCGTGATCGATGAAGATTTGCAGAGCCTGGTCGACGGGGGGCTGCTCCACTCCCGCACCTTCGGAGCATACCCCAAGTAGCTTGCCCCTAGGGATGATGAGGAGCCAACCCCGTCCATGGGCTACATCATCAGCTTCGTACCCTTCCACGAGTGGGGTTCGGGGTGCCAGCGAGCTGCTTCATGCGGGCGCTCCCGCACTACTATGGGGTGGAGCTTCATAACTTCAACCCCAACTCCATAGCCCAGGCGGTGATCTATGCGACGGTCTGGAGGGGTACCTCGGGATCAATCCCCACTAGGATCTGTGGCTCCATCTCTTCTACATGGTGCAATTTTCCCTCCCTTCGGAGGTGAAGAAGATCCGCCATGCGATGAGGGTCGGCGGCTCCACGCTCCAGCTGCGCTCGGATCGAGCGCAGCTATACATCCCTACCTCTCTTACCTCTTCGAACAAGGGGTGGCAGAGTCGCTGGTTCTACCTTCACAACGGTGACGGGAGGTTGCCTGCGTACACCAAGCGGGCTGTGACCACCACGGGGGAAAACTAGCGGTGGTGCGCACCGTGGGAGCATCAGTCTTAGCTGCAGCCCCTCCTGGATGCCTTGTGGAAGGTCCACGACCAAGGGCTTACTGCAGCCCAGTTCGCCGCCGCCTTCCACCGTCGGAGGGTGCTGCCGCTAGTGGAGCGGCGTCTGTGCCTGGACGAGATGACGCCTGAGGCCTTAGTGGAGATTTCTCGGATGGCGTCGGCCACCCTCACCACCGACGACCTCCTCAAGCGGGTCAAGGGCATAGTGGGGAAGGTCGATTACACCGCCCCTGTCCCGATGCGCCTCGAGCCCGGCTACGTGTCCCTGGTAAGCCGTAGATCCTACTTCTGTTTTTGTCCTCGTTTCTTCATCTCAACCTGACCTCCCGTTCATCCATAGGGGCTACAAGGTTACCAAACCGCCTTGCCCTCGGTCCCAGAAGACGTGGCTAGTCGGGCGACGCGTAGGTTGGCTGCGGAGCAGCAAAATAGGAAGAAGGACGAGGAGAAGAAGCGGGCCCACTAGAAAAAGGCGGCTCGTGATGCTCTCATGAGGCACTATCGAGCACAGGAGAGGGAGGGCTGCCACTAGAGGCATCCATGATAACGATCAGCGAAAACGACGATGATGACGACGACGGTGAGGGGATGGAGATCTAGCTTGGCATCAGTCCTGAGGTTAGGCTCTAGTCCGAGTCGTCCTTAGTGGTCCCATCCGTCGGTCCGGATGCGCCGGTGCTTGGGCTCGAGGTGTTTGCACCTTTGCCCGAGACGTAGACGTCTGCTGAGCCGGGGTCTATCCCCACGGTGGAGGAGGCAGTGGCGGAGCGGCCTGCCGACCCACTTCCGGTGCCGACCTCGGAGACCAAGGGCCCGAGGAGTCTGGGTCCAAGGAGGTTAGGCCTGCCCGGGTCTGGCTAAATTGTCGTGAGATATCCGAAACTTGGTCTTTTTCTTGAGTATTTTGCATGAATTTCTACTCCTGTGTTCTTCATCCTGAAGCACAAAGCGGGTGCGTCGATCCTGACCCCCACGAAGGCTGTGAAGAGAGTCATGGGTTTGTCGGTCGAGGCTGCGGCTCACCCGATTCCTTGGTTGATGTCGCCTAGGATGCTCTCCAACGGGGGGTCCAGACGGCGTGGTAAATTCTAATTTGCATGCAAATAGATTTTATTTATTTCATTATAGCTTTAATATAATTCTATACTAACAAAAAAACTAAATTAGGATGATCATCCATGGTTTCATATCACCAGAGATAGAAACTATTTTCAGCAAAATAAATAAAGTAATAAAATATTCTTAATTTCATCTGGGACAAAAAATAAAGGCAGGAATTTGTATCAATAAGATCTTGAGACATCAATCCTTCCAAAGAAAGCACTAAGCTAATCACAACTAGCAACGTAACTGACTAACCACTTAACGCTTACAACACTTGAACAACATGTAGCTAACTGCAAAGGTAACACAATGCCTGAAGTCTCCAGCACATGCCACAATCCACACAACCACAAAATGGTTCTGACACCTGGTACCTACTTCACAATACCTGCAGAAATCGAAAGACCATAGTAGAAAATCATCTGCTCAATTGCAATGTGCTACTTCAAAATTCCCAGCCCAGATGTTTAAATATCAATATGGTATCAATTAAAACTATGACAATATAGATTTTCAAAGTATAGTTTACCTCAAAAGATTCCGTTAAATAAACCTAAATTTGGCTAATATGCTAAAGATCTTCGTACAGTGTTGATTCCGTATAATGATATTTTGGGAAAGGATGGCATTTGCCAAGATGTTTCGGAGAGGAACCTGGAGAAGATAAACAAATGAGTGACCACTTGACATGTTACAATAGCAGTAGCAGGACTAAATTTGCTAACTTACCTCGCATGTTTGAAGAGCAGTAGAGAGAGCGAAATTGGCAAACTCGTCTGTCACCAGATCTCTGAAGTGAGAATAGCTAATGAATTCATATACAATGACTGATCTCTCTTCTTCGTGGAATACCCTTAAACACCATTCGACTACATTGCTGCTATACTTATTTTTCGCGAGTGTCACGTAATGATTTCTCAGGCAGGAAGCAATGATTTCAATGTGGGAGGGATCTCCCTTCCGCAGAACGTCCTGAACAATCCAGTTTCTGTGGAAGAACATGAAAGATATCAGAAACAACAATGCAGCCATGAAGCAAGGCAAAAGAACTTTATGCACATTAAGGTTTTGGATGTTTGGAACAGTGCTATATATCCACATTCATACCCACTGGAATCTTGAGCAAGGAAAAGGCTCTGATAAGAGAGTTGGGTAAAAATATAATCCTTTTGTTTCTGGCTGACACGCTCTAGGCAATTCTGTAGTAGGCGCAGTCCATTTTGTTGATATGCAAGTCTTGTACAATTCTGAGCAACTGCTTCGAAAATGAACTGCTAACACAAAAACATCAAATAATGGGAATTAGAGTGCATATGAACACATACAGGAGCGAATTGTTGAAATGCATTACAGAAATGCAATAAGGTTTACAGATACTGCTTGTTTCGAAGGGAAGGGAATATATAAGCTAGTTTGCCATGAAGGATGGACGCTGAATTAGGATTTTCTTTTTGAGAGAGAGAGAGAGAGAGAGAGAGAGAGAGATAGAGAGCCTAAGTATTATTGTGGCTACTAGTGAGACGGCATGACTGTCTGAACTGAAGTAAATAGTTGTTGTATACTCTCTCCCAAAATATATTAGTCTTTTTAGCTCTTTGTTTTTATGTATATATTCAAACGGATGATGATGTATCTACTAGACACACATATACAAAACACATGCACCAAGAATTGTATGGACCTACTAATTTCCTAAAACGACTACTATTTTGGCACATGCACCAAGAATTGTATGGACCTACTAATTTCCTAAAACGACTACTATTTTGAGACGGAAGGAGTATATATCTAAACAATCTTGACGAACAAGATTTAAAGAGCACAAGAATAAAATTTGAAATTATAAAATCAGAAGAGTGAAAACCCAGTACGAAATACTAGATACCATTGTTGCTAGACTTTCGGCCATAACTTGAATGAATCAGAAAACTACCATTTGTTCCACTGGGACACACGTTTATCATACAGGAAAGTACCTGAGCAATATCTGGAGGAGATCTCAATATGAAAGTCTGCAGCACTTCTAATCTTTTTGAATCCGACAGGAGGTACCTCATCTGATTATGTGCCATCCATTGCAGCATGGCATCTCCAAGAAGCTGCATTGATCTCCGAGTTACACAGGAACTGATTATATGAACCACTTCATCTGGCCTGAAAAGACATAATCTATCAGTTAATTTATTGGCTGAAATAATAACAAACAAACAAAAAAACTGGAAGATAACTGAAGTACGGTATTTGATCAACAACCTCCGGGTGCAAAGGCTACCGAAACTCTTCTTGTCCCGGGTGATCGTAGCAACGATCCCATCCTGCAGCTGCTGGTTGCAGTGATTGAACACCAGACGGAATAGCCGCTGCCCATGTCTGCTCTCTAAGAGGTGGCAGGCGTACGACACGATAGTCTCGGGGGTTTCTTCGGAGAGCGCGAGGAGCAAGGCTTCCTCGTTCCCACGATGGAACGAGTTGGGGCGGTTGACAGACATCGTGCCACCTAGGTATGGCGGCGGCGCCATATACGCGTGGCCGTGGCCGTCAGGGCGGGGGCCGCGAGCTGCGGCGATTATTGCGGCAGGCGGCACGGTCGGCTCGTTCCAGGGCCCACGAGCTATGCTGCGCCCTTCCGCAGAGGGCCGCGCGTCTGGTACGCTAAGGTCGCAGGGCGGCAGCGGCATCCACACCGATGCAGGATGCATCTGCGACGGCGCTGACGGACCGGCTTCCTGCCCTACCGGAGGCGCTGGCGCGTATGCGCGCGGATAGATGATGTCGCGATCGCGATGATGCCCCAGAAAAGCAGGTGAGAAGCGATCCGCCGCTGCCGCCGCCCCCGCCGCGTCGTCGCCCTCTTCCCGACGCCCTTCCCGCATCCGCGGCAGCGCCAAGGCGGACTGCTGGTTGTTTATGGAAAGGCTCACCATCATCTCAAGCAGCTTGCCGTACTCCACCATGACGCTGGCTTGCTTCTCCTGATCACGATGATCCTGCGGCGGCGCCACGAATCGCACCCACGAGAACCCCGGGCTTACATACAGGAGACCAAACAGTCCACGACTAGGGGCTAAAGATTAGGATGTAGACTGCCCTTTTAAACTATTTCCCCTTCCCTATCTTCCGTAGAGCCCAAGAGAAGGAAGCCAGAGGTGGGTCCGAGGGAGGATTTAGGGTTAACAGAAGGGGCTGGTTGTTAATGTTTTTGATTGGATTAGTTAGAGATTGTTGCGGGCGCTTTGCTGGGTGGTTTGGGAGAAAGGTATTGCACCGGATTTAGGAAGCTAGGCAACGACGTCTCCTAAAAAATGCCATACTCCTATAATTTAAAAATGTAACACCTAAGGCTCTATTTATTTCGGATTATAATTTCTCCAGATTATATAATCCAGCGCAAATAATCTAATAAGTAAACAAACACATAGATTATGAATTCAGATTATATAATCTAAAGTCTAGATTATGATAATCTCATAATCTCCTCAAAAGTAGCTTATTTGAGATTATTTTGGCAAAAGACACACTACCCATGGTTATGTAAACAGAAATTACAATATATGTCATCCTTCTTTTCTCACCTCAAATAAACAAACGAGGGTATTACTGTCTTTATGAATAATCTATATTTGTATAATCTAGACTACCAAACAACTACATGTAAATTATAATATGTCTAGATTATAATCTAGACTATATAATTTAGGTTATAATCTAGATTATATAATCTACAAGCTGAAACAAACAGCCCCTAAGATTCTTGCTTAGGATTTTGGAGAAATTCTTTAAAAGTTTTGATTAATATATATATACCTTGGAAATTACTTCTCGTAAAATGAATAGAAATAGTGATATTGGCTTAATGGTAGTTTAAACATTTAAGATAAAAAAGGCAATACATTGGAATATCCTCACTTGGATATTGGACTAATATCTTATTTAGTAATCATATTTTTTCTAGTAAAAGGAATTAAATAAAAAGATATTGAAATATTGAATGTATCTTTTGACTCCACATTCAAATACTATCTTAAGTGACTAATGTATATTTCCTTTGCATAAATGAATGAATAGATAGAAAAACATCAAGCTTGCATTCATGCTGGGATTTGCTTGTGCATCTTTGAAGTTTAAACTTAGTTTGAATTTTAGATAATGGGATTAGAAGAGAAATGCAAAAAAAAAGAGCGAAAAAGAAAACAGAAAATAGAAGAGCAAATAAGAAAAGTTAAAAAGAAGAAAAACCTAAGCTTGGCCCAGGGTCGCCCTAGCAGCCCACTTTCTCCACATCCCACACCAGCCCAATTGCCTTGTCCGCTTTTCTTTTTCTTTGGGTCTACATAGGAGTATAAAGTCGAGCCCCCTGGTAACCCCATCCTCACCCGTCCTACCGCAACAACCGATGTTGAAGAAAGACCGAGAAGAGTCGAGAGAGAGAGTTCCGTACAACCGTCGTTGACCCGCGCAATCCTCGTCATAGTAGTCCTAGAGTGAGGCCATGAAACTTCACCAAGCTGCGCTGAGAATGTCTGTGGCCTCGCCTGGGCGAAGCTATGCTTTGGATCGCCTGAATTGTTCGTCGACGACCTGGCATCACTGTAGAGCCGCCGCATAGCGTGGGTAGGGATCTCCGTGCCACCAAATCCGGTAAGAACACGACCGAACAATTCGATTTCGTTTTTGCATCGTGTCGAACCTGTCGGTTTTGGGTCGAAGCATCGGAGCGCCTGTTCGGCATCGCGCCGGCAAGTTCTCCACCATGGAAGCACGCGCGCCGCCATGTCTGTCGGTGTTTAGAGCCCGACGGCACACCCAGGGTTACCCCTTGCGGTGCTTTTGGGTCGGACGGTGCTGTCGACTGTAGCTCAATGGTTCGTGCTAAGTGCACGAGAGATGGACAGGCAATTTTCTACAGGTTCGGACCGCTTGGAGAGGCGTAACACCCTACTTTCTGGTGTGGATCTTTATGTGGTGGGTTACAAGTGAAGTCTCCTAAATGGAAAAAACTAAGGAAATAGGTAGATGGTCGATGGAAATGATGGGGTACCCCTGGGCCTTATATACTCGACCGTGGGGCACTCCATATGTACATGAGGATCACACGTCTCCTAAATAATAGTGAACCGACTGAACTGACCTTCCTACAATCTTGCCGACTTACACCTAATCCGCTCCGATATTCAAGGACGCCATGCGCGGGAAAGTCGAGCGGTTGCTGTGGATAGCGCACGGGTTGACGGATCGCCTGGGCTTGAATCTGTTGTCTCCTCAGGTCGGCCCGTTCCACTAGTAGCCTAGCCCGGCCCACGAAGGGATGGCCTTGTGGGATAACTGCCCCGAGGCTGCACGCGAGGCCTTTTAGCCTTCTAGTGGACCCGGGGGATATCTGTCCCCCACAAGCCCCCGAGCTTTGAGTGGATTTTGAAAATAATCCATTCAAAGGTCTTCTTCTTATGCTTTAAAAATCAGCATTTTATAATCATCTTATGCTTTAAAAATCAGCATTTTGCCTCCATGGGACTGAAAATCTATTGGGTGGTGCACCCAAAGGGTGTAGCCCCCGAGCTCTGAGTGGATTTTGGAAATAATCCATTCAAAGGTCTTCAACGTATGCTTTAGAAAACAACATTTTGTCTTCACCTCATGCTTTAGAAATTAGCATTTTATCTTCGTCTCATGCTTTAGAGATTAGCATTTTGCCTCCGTGGGACTAAAAATCTATTGGGTGCACCGAAGGTGCACCCAATGGGTGTAGCCCTCGAGCTTTGAGTGGATTTTGGAAATAATCCATTCAAAGGTCTTCATTTTATGCTCTGGGAATTCAAACGATGTTATCTGTCCACGCCTTGCTAGGTCTGAAATTAATTTGATCAATGACAGATTGGACATCTGTCCAGCCGAGGCAGATGGTTCTCAGCTGGACATCACTCCACTCTATGCTTCAATGCTTCTGTTGATTGGACTTGCACTCCAGTAGCCACATTTGGACTTCCTTCCAACGTAGCCGATCTCCTTCTTTTGTCGCGGTACATTCATTGCATATATTTTGTGGATATGACTTCTTCAGAAAATCTTTGGAAATTTCTGGCGACACACCCAAATGGGTGTGCCCAAGGGGTGTCTTGGTATGCAGAGTGTTTTACCACACTGTCCTGGAGTAGTAACTTGATGTGACCGCGGGGCGTAATCATATTGCCTGAGCAGTTGACCTTGATCCAAATGGTGTTGTGTTACGTGAAGCGGCGCCTGTTGCTTGACTCATTTTCAGACCGCTTGAATTGCTTATTGAATTCTTGCGCCTATTCAGCGAGCATGGTAGGAAGTGGACGGTCACCTCCGGCCTCTATAAATAACCTGCTTGCCCCGTTATTCTCTTCACTCATCCTTTGATCTTCTGCTCTCTTCTTCTTCGCTCTCTCCTTTCTCCAACCAACCATGGGTAGAGGCAGGAGGGGGTCGAGGTTTGCCTCGCCATGCTAGCAACAAGCGGAAGCGCGCTCCGAGTCCTCCCTCGGAGGACTTCGGCGATTCAGAGTACTCGGAGGAGGCTTCCTCCGGGTCTGAGCGATCACCGGCTCCTGCTTCTCCCGCGGTGTCATCCGACGACTCGGATGACTCCAGGAGGGCTGTCCACTGCAGTCCGGGCGTACTGGCGTGCCATCGAGTGCGCCGGGCTCGGTGGATCGGATGAGTCGGGGGTCTCCTCGGATGAGGCGGACTCCTCCAACTCCTCTAAGGAGTGGAGCGGCGGCGACGATGATGACAAGGGCGATGGTAGTGGCAGCGACGACGACGGAGGCGACGACGACGGTGGGGGTGACAGCGGCAAGGGTGACGATAGCAGCGACGGCGGTAAGGGCGACAACGGTGACGGCGGTGGCAAGGGCGGCGGCGGTAGCAGCAAGACCAGTGACGCAATGCCACTGGTTAAATATTAGTATAGATAATAGTAGTAGTAAGTAGTAGTAGAATAAGGTAGTGTTAGTTAGTAGCATAGTGTAGTGTAAATAGTAAAGTAGTGTAATGTAATGTAATGGCAAGGGTAGAAGAAGTTGACTCGTAATGAGTCGGCTTCGAGTTTGTGTTACCCCTTCTACTATGAATCAAGGATGGAGTTGCTCCAAATGATCACTGTTATTTTGCTATTTATTTGTGTGCTCAAAAGTTTGCTCATGCGCTTGACAGTTATGGCATTTTAGAGGTAATGCCCGAGTGATGACTGCAGTTTTTTACTTTTCCGAGTGGTGATCTGGCACTTTAGAGGTAATGCCTGACCTTAGAAGCCCATTTATACTCTTGCTGACATGCCTTTTTGATTTCCGAGTCCTAACTTCACTTTTTCTTCTGTCGCTTCTCTGCTTTCTCGAATCCCTGAGCCCACTCGTTCCACCCGAGAGATTGCAATGGCTCCCAAACAAAAGAGACAGAGCGCCATTGTTCCAATCATCCTGCCCATCGATCCCAACAGCCAGCTTCCGTTCGCTGGTAATCATATGTCTGTCATCTCTGAATCTGATATTTTTCATCTTGTTGAGACTAGGGTTTTGCCGCCAAAAGAGCTCTGTTCTTGGCGGATCTGTCGTGGGATCACTGTTCCAACAGAAGACACCCATGAATCCGTTGTTTACGTGCCATTTCTAATCCGTGGACTTGCTCTTCCCGTCTCTTCTTTTTCTGCGGTCTCCTCGATTTCTATGATTTGAATCTGACACACTTAAACCCTAACTCCATTCTTCAAGTTGCCATTTTTGTACATCTGTGCGAGGCTTTTCTTGGAATTCTCCCCCATTTTGGACTCTGGAGGTACCTCTATCGCTGTCGGCCCGAGATGGCTGGAGGGCAGCATTAGCTCGTCGACGGCGCGAGTTTAGAACTTCACCGGGGGAGGAAAGTGGAATACCTCGACATTCCACTCAAATACAGCATTCAGGGATGGCACCTCGAGTGGTTCATCCTGGAGAATCACGGCGACTCCCTCCCCCTCGGTCAGGAAGGCAACCAGACGTTCGCATGCCTAGCTGGGTGGAGTCTCCCACTTTTTTGGAGGTAGCTGAAGCCAAAGTACTGCTCGTTGAAGGATAGGGGTCTGACTGTTGAGGCTGTAGTCACTGACTTTGTATTCAAGAATATTCAACCTTTGAAGGACAGAGTTTACCCTGCCTATTTGTATACCGGCATCAATGGTTCCACCCGGGTCACAAATAGAGAGTTTCCAAATGAGGACTTGCTGAGCCGACTGGATATGATGTTGAGGGGTAGGGTCTTGAATGCTGGTGCCATTCTCTGAATTTGTCTCCAATCCTCCTGCCCGTGATGGTAGCCCGGGCCATAGAGTGTGGCCCTCCCCTGAAGATATTGAAGCCTTGATTGCTCCGCTTCAGAATCTTCCCGAGGCTGAGAGGCAAACTCATTTCAATATGTCATCTAGCGCTGATGATGCTGAGATGGATGTCGTAATTAGCCTGTTGGCCGGGGAATCGTCTGACTCTACCCGTACCGCGTCGATGGCCATTACGATTGGACAAGAGTTTGGCGAGGATGTGGAAATCCAAAAACCCGAAGGTGCCCGCCCGAAGCATTCATGCCGAGTGAACCGCCCAACTGTACCTGTCGAGAGAAGAAGAAGAGGCGACTCCGGTGACTGTCGTGCCTGGATCAAGATGCTGGCCCTTCTGCATTATTCCTTAGGCACGGCCTGGTGGACGCCATTCCTGAGGTCAATGTTGATGATGCTCAGGCTGCTGGCGGTTTGTTTGACGAGGATGAAGAGGAAGAAGAGGAAGAAATTCCACTGATCCGCAAGAACAGCCGTCACTATAGAGGCAGCAAAGGGGGCAGCGATATTCCCTCCCAAGCCTTGTCAGCACTCATCAGCCTTCAAGGGCTATCGATATCAGACTTTGATCAAGCCCTAGAAGAGGTTGTTCCTGAGGATATCTTATCATAGCCTCCTAAGGCTGACATTCCGACCATCTGTTCAGAGGTCCCAGATGGTGGTCTTTCGCTGCATGATTTTTCTGGGCAAGAGGTAACCCGAGTGGTATCTCGTGCATCGTCGACTTTAGAAGGCAATTTTCCATGCAAAAGTGCTGACCCGAGTCATCCTGCTCCTATGGACGTGGCTGAGGGGCCTCCAGCCTTAGAGGAACCTTCTGCAGAGAACCCAGCCCTCGAGGGTGGTGCCGATGGCGGCCCAGCCCTCGAGGGTGTTGGAGCGGGCTCCCTCTCTGCTGCTTCTATGGGATGTCCATATTGGATCCCCCCAGTCCGGTCTAAGGAGGCTGTGGTGACGCACGCTTCTATAGCTGTTGCTGGTCAAGTCGCTTTAGAACTCAGCGAGCCAGACGTCAGGAGCCTGCTGCCTGCTGATGGAGTTGAAGTTATCCTGAGTCATGATCTTGAGATTTTTCCTGCTGATCTCCCCTCATCGAGCCATGCACCGACTCTTCCTGCTTTGGGTCTTCCCCTGTTCCTTCCCAATCTCCAGGTGAGTCAACTTATTGCTCTTTATTGTTTGTACTAGTGAATTATCTTTTTTGGTTATCTATTCATGACCACATGATTTTATTGGTGGTGTATCCGCCCAACTGAGATCTTGCGATGTTACTATTCCCGAGCAAGCTTCATCTCTAATGCAATGGAACCCTCTGCTGCTCCAAAAACAGATAGACGACCTAAAGGCGTCGAATATTGGTTGGTGAGCTCACAGTTTTCTTTTTTGCTTCCATTGCTTCAGATTATTCTTAATCATGTGTTCCTCTTCTGCTGCTTTATCAGATTTGGCTCAGCGGTACTCTCAGAGCCAGGCTGACTTAGCCTAGACTTCTGCTTTTCTAGATTGTGCTTGTTCTCTGAATTCCTCTTTGAATGCACAGCTTGATTCCGAGAAGATGGCACACGAGGTAAACTTCCCTAGCTGATCTTGCTTTGCTCTCCTTGCTTCGATGTTGAATGTTGTTTTCTGCTTGTAGGAAGAAAAACAAACACTTGTTGCTTCCCGTGACAAACTAGACAGACTGTACTGTGACGCTAGTAACTCCTTGACAATCCTGGAGAGGAGCCATCGCTTCACCATTTCTAACTTGGACCATCATCTCCACGACCTGCATGCATCTCAGGATGAGGTATCTCGACTTGGCCAGTTGTTGTCCACCAAGGAATCCATCATCAAGGAACTGCGCGCCTCCAAGAAGCTTGTCGCACAGGAGCTGGAGGCCCCTCAACTTGCTATCAAGACCATGGAGAGTAACTGTGTCGTCCTGAAGGCTCAACGCGACAAGGCCATGGACAAAGTCGTTCGCGCTGGGCGGATCCTGATGAGGAGGCCCGGCGTCGTAGTGCCCGATGATATTGTCGCTGATGTCAAGGCCGCGCCTGATGCCGCAAGCCGTCCATCCTCTTCTGTTGCACCTGCGAAGGATGCCGCCTGCAGAGATACTTCAGCGTAGTGATTTACCTGTAAGACACTTTATTTATCGAGTTAGCATCTTTTGGAGAGAATATGTAATATGAATTCTGCATGTGTGTAATAGTTATGTTAGAACTGATTGTTCTGTGGGTGGGGTGCTGGAAAACACCCCTGGCACTTGTAAGTGAGATATTTCTTTTTTTGAAGTACTCTCAATTCGCGTTGGTTATTCTGCTACTAGGGTACAGTGGTCACCCTAAATCATGTGAGTGTAAGCAGGCCATATCGACTTATGGCGTTTTCGACTTAAGCCGATTGGTCTGATAGTAGGGCATAGTGGTCGCCCTAAGTTAAGTAAGCATGACCATGCTGCACTGACTTAAAGCGTTTCCGACTTAAGCCGATTGCTCCATAAGTAGGGCATAGTGGTCACCCTAAGTTAAGTAAGTGTGAGCTTGTCACACCGACTTAAGGCGTTTCCAACTTAAGCCGATTGCTCTGTTAGTAGGGCATAGTGGTCACCTTAAGTTAAGTAAGCGTGAGCATGTCACACCGACTTAAGGCATTTCTGACTTAAGACGATTGATCCGTTAGTAGGGCATAGTGGTCACCCTAAGTTAAGTAAGCATGAGCATGTCACATCGACTTAAGGCGTTTCCGACTTAAGCCGATTGCACCGTTAATAGGGCATAGTGGTCACCCTAAGTTAAGTAAGCGTGAGCATGTCACACCGACTTAAGGCATTTCCGACTTAAGCCGATTGCTCCGTTAGTAGGGCATAGTGGTCACCCCAAGTCAAGTCATGCCGATTTCAAGTCAAGCCCAATCGAAGTCAGTTGTCAATCGAGAGTCAGAATGCCTTAGGAAAATGAAAACTTTATTGATGACGAAATCTTCTGGTCATAGAGTACAATTTTCTTTTGAAGGTTTTCGAGGCATCGCTAAGGGTAGAACTTTCTGAGGTGCTCTATGTTCCATGAGTTCCCCACTTCTGTGCCATCCATCTGAGTAAGTCAATATGATCCCAGCCGTGTGACCTCTGATATGATGAACGTTTCTTCCCATGGTGGTGACAGCTTGTGTCGTCCTTCCCCCGTTAGAATTCGGCGGAGGACCAAGTCTCCCACTGCAAAGGATCGGTGTCGCACAGCTTTGTCGTGGTAGCGTCTCAAGGTCTGCTGGTACCTGGCCGACTGAATTACTGTGTTCAATCGTTCTTCCTCCAGCACATCAATGTCTTCCAACCTGGTTGCTTCCGCCTTAGCTATGTTTTCGAAAGTCAACCTAGGTGCCCCGAATATTAGATCGGTAGGTAGCACTGCTTCTGACCCATAAATCATGAAGAACATGGTATTTCCATGCAGAGCTCGACTGGGTTGAGTTCGTAGGCTCCAGACCACGTATGGCAGTTCTCTGATCCATTTTCCTGCAAGCTTTTCACTCTTATCGAATACCTTTTTTCTGAGTGCTTCCAGTGTCATTCCGTTGGCTCTTTCCACCTAGCCATTGGCTCTTGGGTGTGCCACTGATGCGTATTGATCTGGATGCTTCTTTGCTCGTAGAAATCGAAGAACTTAGAGCTGGTGAAGTTGGATCCTAGGTCAGTGATGATGCTATTTGGTATTCTGAACCTGAATATTATATCCTGGATAAACTCCACTGCTTTTGCTGAGGTTAAGAAGGCAATTGGCTTGTACTCTATCCATTTTGTGAATTTGTCAATGGCAACCAGAACATGAGTATAACCTCCTTGAGCCTTCTTGAAAGGTCCGATCATGTCTAGCCCCCAGCATGCAAATGGCCAGGTTACAGGAATGGTCTTCAGCTGCTGCGCGGGCAACTGCTATTGCTTTGACAGGAATTGGCATGCTTCACACTTCTAAACTAACCCGGCAGCATCACTCTTCGTAGTTGGCCAGTAGAAATCGGATCTGAAAGCCTACCTGACCAAAGTCCTTGATGCAACATGTACCCCACACTGCCCGGCATGGATTTCACCTAACAATTGTCTCCCAGTGGCTGAGTGAATGCATTTCATGAAGACTCCTCCGGTGCCTCTCCTGTACAGTAAGCCCCCTATGCTGGTGTAGTGGGCTGACTGCCTTGCGATGCATTCTGCTGCAGCCTTGTCATCCGGCTCTTCTTCATTCTTTATGTACCTGATGATAGGCTCTCTCCAGTCGTTGGGATCTGCCTTTGGTTGGCTCAAGGTGTTGCATTCCTCCACCTAATCTGTGAGGATGCTCGGCTATGATACTTCTTGGACAAAGATCCCAGGTGGAGCCTAGGCCCGACTGGATCCCAGCTTTGATAATGCATCGGTTGCTGCATTGTGAGTTCTTTCCACGTGATGGAACTCCAATCCCTCAAACTTGTCTTCCAGTTTTTGCACAGCTACGCAGTACTTGCCCATTGAATTGGTCGAGCAATCCCAATCCTTGTTTATCTGGCTTATGACCACCAACGAGTCACCATATACCATCAGCTTCTTGATGTCGAGTGATACTGCAATGCTCAGCCCGTGGACTAGTGCTTCATACTCTACTGCATTATTTGATGCTGGAAACAGTAGCTGGAGTGCATACTTGAGCTGTTCACCTCCAGGAGCAATAAAGAGAATCACTGCACCTGCTCCTTGCAGCTTCAGTGAACCATCAAAGTACATTCTCCACACCTCAGTAACTTTCGGGCTATCTAGGACTTGGTGCTCAGTCCATTCTGATATGAAGTCGACCAGTGCCTGAGTTTTTATTGTCGTGCGAGGCCGGAACTCTATGTCGTGAGCTCCCAGCTCGCATGCCCATTTGGCTATCCTTCCAATAGCTTCTTTGTTGTGGAGAATGTCCCCTATCGGAAATCCTGTGACTACTATGACTTTGTGGTCGTCAATGTAGTGTCAAAGCTTGCGAGCGGTTAGAAGTACCGCGTACAGCAGCTTCTGGGCTTGAGGATACCTTATCTTGGAGGGCCCGAGGACTTCACTAATGAAGTAAACTGGATGCTGCACTGGGTATGCATGTCCTTCCTCCGCCCGCTCGACTACTAACGCGGTGCTTACCACGTGAGTCGTGCAGGAGATGTAAAGGAGCAAATCTTCTGTCGGCTGACCAAGCGTAGCTGTCACACCCGGCTTTAAGGAACAAAGCCAGGTGCATCTCATACATGCGCCAAGAAGACAACATATATAATAACAGAGTGTATAGAGATAAATGTCACAATAATCAGAGTATTTATTACATAGCGGAAGACTTATTACAAAATAAATATAAAACAAACTAAGGATCATCGGCGCCAATATCAACTGAGAAACGCCACCTAGATTAGATCATACTCCTCGCCTTGTGGCTCCTCCTGAACCACCTGCTCTTCTCCTGTGGGGGGGTGTGAGACAGCAAGGGTGAGCTCACACATGATCATAGCTCAACAAGTTGTGGGGAACCAGTGGTCATAAACTCACAAAGGTGTGAGTTCATGTGATGTGTAAGGCTAATCAATGATAGGGGTTAAAGCTGAGCATTGCTTTTAAGTAGTTGGTCCAAATTTTATTAGCAATTACTAAGTGTAAGTAAATACCAAACCATAAGTAAAGTAATAGAACAAAATTAATAATAAACCCATGCAATGCAAATGACAAAATTGAATTTAAGTTCCATAATTTAAACATCAGAGAGTCCTGAGCTGCTCATGACCGCGAGCTCTGCTAGTATACCAGTTTTACACTCTGCAGAGGTTGTACCCTTTACCCACAAGTCATGTTACCCATCTGCCAAGGGGTCGCGAATCCCATACACCTCTACCTAGGAAGCACGGCAGGGCAACACAACGAGGCCTTTACAAAGTTCCACTAGCTTCCGAAAACCCGCTACAGTTTATAGGAAGTTCCAATGCAGGGTTCTTGGCTGACCGCCATCGCAGCAAAATCAACCAAGGACCTCCCTACACTGACCACTCCCCTACTGCCCTTGCCCCTTTCGGGTAAGGTAGTCTTCCACTAGCTTTCCTAATTAGTCAGCCAAGGGCGTCCCATTAAACCCTTGTGGTGGCACGTGGTTCTCAAGTTAAGCTCTATGTTCCAATTAACATTAATGGACTTGACATGAACATAAATAGAATAACAATAGAATTGGAACATAGAGGTAATAAATGATTATCCCAAAACCAGGTAAAGCAATAGCAAACTACCCAAGTGATTCAGGGGTAAACAAGGTAATGAGATAAACAATCTAGGGTGACCTATTGGGTCCCATCAAAATTAACCTATGCATGGATAAATGATATTAAGGAACATTATTGGGTAAAAAGTGGTCAAGGGCACAACTTGCCTTCAATGAGCTCCTGCTCAGCTACTTCAACCTGCTGCTCACCAGGATCCTCAGCAACGGGCTCTTCTACTCGCCACAATACAAACAAGCACAGTGCATATAGAGAAATTAACATTACACCAAACATATAAACAAGATACACAGTAATAATCTACACATTAAAATAAAATTCTAGGAACAGGAATCATAATTTTTGGAGTTATAGAATTTAAGTTATGAATTTTCAAAGGTTTCATGTGTTTTAAATAGGATTAAGTGTGGGATTAATCTTCTTACTGTTGTCATGATAAAACAAAGACTCTAAGTGATAGAGAATGAAATTATAAAATTTTAGAAACTGGAATGGAGTGATTTGGAGTTCATATGCATTTTCTATGAATTATTGAAGTTCTAACAATTATTTTCCTATTAAAAATCTATTTATAAATCATTTTCCCTGATTTTATTATATTCTGGACTGGGCCTCAATAAATGGAAAATGCAGGGGGCACGGGGTAAGAATCCAGAGACACAGGGAATATCACTGGTGGACGGCGGGTTGATTATATAAAAACAGAGGGTCTCTTTTGCAAGAATGCCCGGCCGAAAGGGTATGAAGCCATCTCGGCCGTCCGATCAAGCGTGAGTGATCCAGATTAAATCAATCTTGACTACAAACCTAGCTGCGCCCACAACCCTTGGATCCCAGATCCACGGCGCATGGCGCACGATGCCCCCACTCCCTCTCTGCCACACGATTTCCTTTCAACGCGCCAGATCCAAAACGACGAAGGGGGGGGTATGCCTAGGCTAATCTGGGCCGCACATTCATGAATCAACGGCCATCTCCTATCTTCCCCACCCAGCTGAACGCAGCAACAGCGGTGCACGCCGGTCACGGCGGCGGCATGGCCGGAATACGGTCACTGAGTGGAATCACGCTTTAAACACGTCGGTCTTAGGCCTACAGAAGGAGGAGACCATGGCGAAACCAACCGAGGTACTATGGTTAGCTGCGGGGCACCGGTAGGAGCCGACCGCGCAATTGGGCGGACCCGAGCAGGATTAGAATTCCGGTGAGCAACCTACGGTGACCCATCACACTAAATCATCCAAGGTTTGTTGCAAATCACTACAGAGACGAGGGCGAACGTGTGGGAGGGGACCATACCCGAATTGGTGGCGCGAAACTTCCGGTCCGCAGCAGCGGCGTCACGCGGCGGAGTTCTCTCCCTCAACCCGACGACGGCGGCCGGATTCGATAAATGGGGAAGGCACGAGTCGGGCGCAATGAAATGGGCGAAGGGAGGCACGTTACCTGGCCATTTATTTCCCGGCGTGGTCAATCGCAGCAGCGATAATCGCAGCGGAGGCGGCGGTCGTCTGTTGCGCTGAGTGGTTGCGGCGACGAGGGAGAGGGATGACATGTGGGTCCGCAGTGGCAGAGGCGCGGCGCGTGCGGGAGTCCGGCCAGATGGGCCGCGCGGGTCAATTCCCTGGTGGGCCGAAAATGGGGTATGGAGCCCAGGTAAACTCCCATTACTTTTTCTTCTTTTATGTTTTATTTTCTGTTTTCTTTTATAATTATTTGAATCTAATTTGAATTTGAATATGATTTTCACTTTTGAGTCCATTATACAAATTCACACTCTAATGTTGGAATAATATATTTTCATTTACATACTTTTATCCTTACAATATTTATTTCCTTCTCTTTTCTAGATTCAAGAATTTCTTTTAGGTTCTAAATTCCCTTTTTGGTCTTTAATATTTTTCTTGTCACCAAATGCACACAAAAATAAAATATTCAGCATGATGCAATGATTTAGTAGCATATCTTTTTATTAATTGTTCTTGGACATGGTGTTCACATATGATGATGCATGAAGGTCAAACTCACATAAAGAGAAATTGTTTCTCTATTGGTATTATTTCTAGCAATTTACAAAGTGGGTGTTACAAATCCTACCCCCCTTAAAAATAATCTCGTCCTCGAGATTTAAGAAGATCTAGGGAAAAGGTGGGGAAAATCTATGCGAAGCTCTTCTTCTCTTTCCCAAGTTGCTTCATCTTCACCGTGGTGACTCCATTGCACTTTACACATCTTTATCACCTTATTTCTCGTAACCCGAGTCAAAGTATCCAAAATCTTGATCGGGTACTCCGTGTAAGTCAAATCACCCTGAACACTGAGCTCTTCCATCGGTAACTGTTCCTCAGGGACCCGGAGACACTTCTTTAGTTGAGATACGTGGAACACGTTATGCACATCCGATAAACTATCTGGTAACTCGAGTTGGTATGCCATCTCCCCAACTCTTCTAAAGATCAAGAATGGTCCAACATAGCGTGGGGACAATTTGCCCTTAACTTTGAATCTCCTCATTCCACGAAGTGGTGACACCTTGAGGTACACATAATCTCCTTCTTCAAATTCCAGTGGTCTTCTTCTATTATCAGCATAACTCTTTTTCCTGGTTTGAGCCACTCTCAAATTCTCTCGAATTATACGGACTTGTTCTTCTGCTTCTTGAATCAATTCAGGCCCAAAGAACTGTCTTTCTCCCGTCTGATCCCAATATAGAGGAGTCCTGCACTTCCTCCCATATAAAGCTTCAAAAGGTGACATCTTCAGACTGGCCTGATAACTATTGTTGTATGAGAACTCAGCGTACGGTAGACTCTTATCCCAACTTCCTCCATGCTGAAGAGCACATGCTCTCAACATATCTTCCAATACTTGGTTTGTCCTTTTAGTCTGTCCATCAGTCTGAGGGTGATAAGCTGTACTAAAATTCAACTTTGTACTCATATTCTCATGAAAGCTTCTCCAAAATCTTGAGGTAAACTGTGAACCTCGATCAGACACGATCTTCTTTGGTACTCCATGTAAACACACAATCCGAGCCATATATAACTCTGCTAGCTGAGAGCCTTTATAAGTAGTCTTCACCGGAATAAAGTGAGCCACTTTAGTCAATCTATCCACAATCACCCATATAGCATCATATCCTTTCTGGGTGCGAGGCAATCCAGTAATGAAATCCATACCAATCTCTTCCCATTTCCACTCGGGTATCTTCAGTGGATGCAATAGCCCAGCTGGCCTCTGGTGTTCAGCCTTAACTCTTTGACATACATCGCACATAGCCACATGTGCAGCCACATCTCTTTTCAATCCATACCACCAATACTTCCGTTTCAAATCCTGATACATCTTGGTACTACCAGGATGAATAGAATAATCCGAATCATGGGCCTCCTTTAAAATAGTCTCTCGAAGGCTTTTAATATCAGGAACACACATCCTGTCCTTGAACCATATAGTGCCTTGCTCATCTTCCGTAAATTCCGGAACTCGACCTTCAGTAATCAGATCCTTAATCTCTTTTATTTTAGCATCCTCAAGTTGACCTTTGCGGATTTCTTGCTCCAAGGTAGGTTCCACATCAATAGTGACTCCTTCAGTATGAGCAACTATCCCCAGGTTAAGTCTCCTAAAATCCTCAACAATCTCATCGGGTAGCTGGGCAACAATAGCTGAATGAACATGCTCCTTGCGACTCAAGGCATCTGCAACCAAATTTGCCTTGCCCGGGTGATAGTGAATCTCCAAATCATAATCCTTAATAAGCTCCAACCAACGGCGTTGCCTAAGGTTGAGATCCTTCTGAGTGAATATATACTTCAAACTCTTATGATCCGTATATACTTGACACTTGGTTCCCATAATGTAATGTCTCCAAATCTTAAGTGCATGCACAACGGCTGCCAATTCCAAGTCATGAGTGGGGTAGTTCAATTCATGTTTGCGTAACTGACGAGAAGCATATGCAATCACATGACCTTCTTGCATGAGCACACATCTTAAGCCTTGGCCACATGCATCACAATAGATATCAAACCCTTTCTGTAGGTCTGGCATAACTAATACTGGTGGCAACATCAACCTCTTCTTCAATTGATCAAAGCTGTCTTGACACTTCTCGTCCCACTTAAACTCTCTTCCTTTCTCCAAAAGCGAAGTCATAGGCTTAGCAATCTTAGAAAATCCTTCAATAAATCTCCGATAATAGCCTGCTAATCCCAAGAAACACCGAATCTCAGTCACTGTAGTGGGTACTCTCCACTCCATTATCTCCTTAACCTTAGCAGGATCCACTGAAATTCCTCCATTAGAAATAATATGCCCAAGAAATGGCACCTCGCCAATCCAAAACTCGCACTTGCTGAACTTGGCATATAGCTGGTTGTCTCGTAGCTTCTGTAGCACCAACCTCAGATGTTCCTCGTGATCACTATCACTCTTGGAATAGATAAGAATATCGTCGATGAATACCACGACGAATCTGTCCAAATACTCCATAAACACCTTGTTCATTAAGTTCATAAAATAAGCTGGTGCATTGGTTAATCCAAACGACATAACAGTAAACTCATATAATCCATATCTAGTCGAGAAAGCCGTCTTGGGAATATCTGATGGTCTAATCCTCATCTGATGGTAACCGGATCGGAGATCAATCTTCGAGAATACTCTAGCACCTCTCATCTGATCAAATAAATCCTCAATACGGGGCAACGGATACTTGTTCTTCACCGTAACATCATTAAGAGATCTATAATCCACACACATCCGCTGCGATCCATCCTTCTTCTGTACAAACAAGACCGGTGCTCCCCAAGGTGAGGAACTCGGACGAATGTACCCAACCTCTTGTAACTCAGTTAACTGCTTCTTAAGTTCCTTCAACTCCTCTACGGACATTCTATATGGTCGTTTAGAAATAGGGGCGGTTCCAGGTAGGAGATCAATAACAAACTCAACTTCTCTATCAGGTGGCATCCCTGGTAACTCCTCTAGAAAGACATCCGGAAAATCTCTAACCACCCGGATATTGTCACCAACAAACTCCTCAGGTATAAAGAACATTGCACGCATGGATGAGGAGGTTACTGCAATATTAACTTGAAATCTTTCTCCTTTAGTGGTAGTGAGTTCTACGGTACCTCTACCACATGCTATAACGACCTTTGCCTTTCTTAGCCATGACATACCAAGGATCAAATCTATACTGCTTGACTCTAATATTATAGCAGTAGCTCCAAATTCTCTACCCATAATGGTCAATGTCAATCTACGTGTCATTTGATTCGCCTCAACAGGCCCTCTAGGTGTAATTACTATCATGGGTTTTCTCATATTTAGCAGTGGTATTTCATTTGTGTTGGCATATCTAGCAGACATGAATGAATGTGTAGCACCAGAATCAAATAATATGGTTGCAGGAATTGCATTAACATAAAACATACCAATTACGAGGTCCCCACCATCCGGGGTAGCATCAACGCTGACTTGATTAACCTTGGCAATAGAATATCCCTTGCCAGATCCTGGAGTTTGCTGCCTGTTCTGAACTGGAGTAGTAGCAATCCTCTGTGGGCAGACATTTGCGTAGTGACCAGTCTTCCCACACTTGAAACAAGTAGTGCCGAGACTCTGTCCTGAAAACTTTGTCGGGGTGCCAGTAGGGGTAGCCTGTCGAGGAGGTGGAGTCCTCAGTGGTGATTGCTGAACTGGGCGTGGTCCTCCGGGTCGAGTTGGTGTACCCTGTGGTGAACTGTAGCGAGGACGAACACTGCTGCTTCCTTGTCCTTGAGATATTGCCTTTCTCTTCAAATCTCCCAGCTGAACACGCTTGTGTTCAATAGCCAGGGCCTTATCAAGCAGCCTCTGAAATGACGGAAATGTGTGTGCCACTAGAGCATACTGCAGTGGTCCATTAAGTCCTTCAATGAAATGCTCCTGCTTCCTCTCGTCTTCAGCAACTTCTTCAGGGGCATATCTGGATAACTGAATAAACTTGTCGCGGTACTCGCTGACTGACATACTTCCTTGCTTCAGCAACAGAAATTCCTTTTTCTTGATCTTTATCATACCAGCTGGAATATGGTAGTTTCTGAACTGTGTACTGAACTCCGCCCAAGTAATAGTATCAGCAGCGTCATGGGCAGCAGTATAAGAATCCCACCAGTCAGCAGCAGGACCTGTCAGACGTCCTGAAGCATAAAGAACTTTCTCCCGGTCCGTGCACTGTGCAATATTCAGCATCTTCTCAACGGACTTCAGCCAATCATCCGCGTCCAGTGGATCAGGTGAGCTAGCGAATGTTGGTGGTTTATGACTCATGAACTCCCGGTGCTTATCACGAGGTGGAACTGGTGGTGGTGGTGGAGGCAGTGGTACTTGTTGTTGTTGTTGCTGCTGTTGTTGTTGTTGCATTTGTTGTTGCAGCTGCTGTTGTTGTGCCCTCCTTTCCTGGCGTATCTCATCTCGCTCCTGGCGCAACTCCTGTCGTATATCTTCTCTTTCCTGACGCATCTCCTGGCGTTCTTGCTGCATCTGGGCACGCATATCAGCCATAGTGTCCGCCATTTGCTGCATCACCGCCATCTGAGCAGCAACCAGTGGGTCAACTCCGCCTGGTGGAGGATTAGGAGGATTCATCTCTGCAGGTTGTGGCTGGGGTTGTCTATGTATCCACCGAGTGTGTCGATTAGGAGGCAAATCAATTCCACCACCCCGCCTGGTATTGACCATCTGAGTTAGATACATATGGTAAGAGAATAGCAGACAAGGCAGGTATTTACAAATCAGGTTACTTTGGGGAATTTTATTAGCTAAGCAGATTAATATTTTACCTACCATAGCTAATTTATTACCTTATGGTGGTACACACTAAGATGTCCTTCTATAATAATTCAATCAATCAAAGAAGCAAATCAGGCATTTAGCATCATCACAATCAAACAACATTTTTTTTAAGAAAATAGTTTTAAATTTGTCTTAGGTTCCCTATCTCTTAAAAATGTCATAAGGGTAGGGATTCCAAGGTGTGAAATCCATCTTGTCTTAGGTAGTGTTTGGTTGAAGAGCTAAGTAGAACGGAACCGTTCTGTCCTAGTTTTGTTGCTGTTTGGTTACAAAGGAACTAGAACGGAATGACTCCAATTAGGAATATTCTCCTCAGATCCGGAACCATTCCGCTCCAAAAAATCAACCGGACGGAGCCGCTCCGTTCCCATCCCGCTCTCACAGTCACGCTCCGCTCCGTTCATTCTGCAACCAAACAAAAAACAGAGCCGCTCCGTTCCAGATTACCAAACACAGAACAGAGCGGCTCCGTTCCTAGAATCAGGGATGGAACGGCTCCGTTCTACTTGGCTCCACAACCAAACACTACCTTAGAGTAGAAGAGGTAAGAATGATCAGAGTAGAACAGTAGAAGGTGAGACAAGATCAAGATAAGGTAAGTATAGAATGAATCAGAGTAAGATAAGTAGGTAAGGGTTTGTCCATTTCTATCTAGGTTTCGCCCTACAGTCAACATTTCCTTTGATACCACTTCTGTCACACCCGGCTTTAAGGAACAAAGCCAGGTGCATCTCATACATGCGCCAAGAAGACAACATATATAATAACAGAGTGTATAGAGATAAATGTCACAATAATCAGAGTATTTATTACATAGCGGAAGACTTATTACAAAATAAATATAAAACAAACTAAGGATCGTCGGCGCCAATATCAACTGAGAAACGCCACCTAGATCAGATCATACTCCTCGCCTTGTGGCTCCTCCTGAACCACCTGCTCTTCTTCTGTGGGGGGGTGTGAGACAGCAAGGGTGAGCTCACACATGATCATAGCTCAACAAGTTGTGGGGAACCAGTGGTCATAAACTCACAAAGGTGTGAGTTCATGTGATGTGTAAGGCTAATCAATGATAGGGGTTAAAGCTGAGCATTGCTTTTAAGTAGTTGGTCCAAATTTTATTAGCAATTACTAAGTGTAAGTAAATACCAAACCATAAGTAAAGTAATAGAACAAAATTAATAATAAACCCATGCAATGCAAATGACAAAATTGAATTTAAGTTCCATAATTTAAACATCAGAGAGTCCTGAGCTGCTCATGACTGCGAGCTCGGCTAGTATACCAGTTTTACACTCTGCAGAGGTTGTACCCTTTACCCACAAGTCATGTTACCCATCTTCCAAGGGGTCACGAATCCCATACACCTCTACCTAGGAAGCGCGGCAGGGCAACACTACGAGGCCTTTACAAAGTTCCACTAGCTTCCGAAAACCCGCTACAGTTTATAGGAAGTTCCAATGCAGGGTTCTTGGCTGACCGCCATCGCAGCAAAATCAACCAAGGACCTCCCTACACTGACCACTCCCCTACTGCCCTTGCCCCTTTCAGGTAAGGTAGTCTTCCACTAGCTTTCCTAATTAGTCAGCCAAGGGCGTCCCATTAAACCCTTGTGGTGGCACGTGGTTCTCAAGTTAAGCTCTATGTTCCAATTAACATTAATGGACTTGACATGAACATAAATAGAATAACAACAGAATTGGAACATAGAGGTAATAAATGATTATCCCAAAACCAGGTAAAGCAATAGCAAACTACCCAAGTGATTCAGGGGTAAACAAGGTAATGAGATAAACAATCTAGGGTGACCTATTGGGTCCCATCAAAATTAACCTATGCATGGATAAATGATATTAAGGAACATTATTGGGTAAAAAGTGGTCAAGGGCACAACTTGTCTTCAATGAGCTCCTGCTCAGCTACTTCAACCTGCTGCTCACCAGGATCCTCAGCAACGGGCTCTTCTACTCGCCACAATACAAACAAGCACAGTGCATATAGAGAAATTAACATTACACCAAACATATAAACAAGATACACAATAATAATCTACACATTAAAATAAAATTCTAGGAACAGGAATCATAATTTTTGGAGTTATAGAATTTAAGTTATGAATTTTCAAAGATTTCATGTGTTTTAAATAGGATTAAGTGTGGGATTAATCTTCTTACTGTTGTCATGATAAAACAGAGACTCTAAGTGATAGAGAATGAAATTATAAAATTTTAGAAACTGGAATGGAGTGATTTGGAGTTCATATGCATTTTCTATGAATTATTGAAGTTCTAACAATTATTTTCCTATTAAAAATCTATTTATAAATCATTTTCCCTGATTTTATTATATTCTGGACTGGGCCTCAATAAATGGAAAACGCATGGGGCACGGGGTAAGAATCCAGAGACACAGGGAATATCACTGGTGGACGGCGGGTTGATTATATAAAAACAGAGGGTCTCTTTTGCAAGAATGCCCGACCGAAAGGGTATGAAGCCATCTCGGCCATCCGATCAAGCGTGAGTGATCCAGATTAAATCAATCCTGACTACAAACCTAGCTGCGCCCACAACCCTTGGATCCCAGATCCACGGCGCATGGCACACGATGCCCCCACTCCCTCTCTGCCACACGATTTCCTTTCAACGCGCCAGATCCAAAACGACGAAGGGGGGGTATGCCTAGGCTAATCTGGGCCGCACATTCATGAATCAACGGCCATCTCCTATCTTACCCACCCAGCCGAACGCAGCAACAGCGGTGCACGCCGGTCACGGCGGCGGCATGGCCGGAATCCGGTCACTGAGTGGAATCACGCTTTAAACACGCCGGTCTTAGGCCTACAGAAGGAGGAGACCATGGCGAAACCAACCGAGGTACTATGGTTAGCTGCGGGGCACCGGTAGGAGCCGACCGCGCAATTGGGCGGACCCGAGCAGGATTAGAATTCCGGTGAGCAACCTACGGTGACCCATCACACTAAATCGTCCAAGGTTTGTTGCAAATCACTACAGAGACGAGGGCGAACGTGTGGGAGGGGACCATACCAGAATTGGTGGCGTGAAACTTCCGGTCCGCAGCAGTGGCGTCACACGGCGGAGTTCTCTCCCTCAACCCGACGACGGCGGCCGGATTCGATAAATGGGGAAGGCACGAGTCGGGCGCAATGAAATGGGCGAAGGGAGGCACGTTACCTGGCCATTTATTTCCCGGCGTGGTCAATCGCAGCAGCAATAATCGCGGCGGAGGCGGCGGTCGTCTGTTGCGCTGAGTGGTTGCGGCGACGAGGGAGAGGGATGACATGTGGGTCCGCAGTGGCAGAGGCGCGGCGCGTGCGGGAGTCCGGCCAGATGGGCCGCGCGGGTCAATTCCCTGGTGGGCCGAAAATGGGGTATGGAGCCCAGGTAAACTCCCATTACTTTTTCTTCTTTTATGTTTTATTTTCTGTTTTCTTTTATAATTATTTGAATCTAATTTGAATTTGAATATGATTTTCACTTTTGAGTCCATTATACAAATTCACACTCTAATGTTGGAATAATATATTTTCATTTACATACTTTTATCCTTACAATATTTATTTCCTTCTCTTTTCTAGATTCAAGAATTTCTTTTAGGTTCTAAATTCCCTTTTTGGTCTTTAATATTTTTCTTGTCACCAAATGCACACAAAAATAAAATATTCAGCATGATGCAATGATTTAGTAGCATATCTTTTTATTAATTGTTCTTGGACATGGTGTTCACATATGATGATGCATGAAGGTCAAACTCACATAAAGAGAAATTGTTTCTCTATTGGTATTATTTCTAGCAATTTACAAAGTGGGTGTTACAGTAGCTCAACGCGGCGGCTTGAGTACTGGTGGTGTTGTCAAGAACTTCTTCAATGCCTCTAGAGCTTCCTGTCCCTCTGTGGTCCACTGAAATTTGTCCACCTTCTTGAGCAATTTGTAAAATGGCATCCCTTTCTCGCCTAGCCTTGATATGAACCTGCTCAGGGCTGCCATGCATCCGGTAAGCCTTTGCACCTTTTTCTGTGACTGCGGCGCTTCCATTCTCATGATGGCCTCGATCTTTTCTGGATTTGCTTCAATTCCTCGATGGCTGACAATAAACCCAAGTAGCTTCCCTGCCGGTACTCTGAAGACACACTTTTCTGTGTTTAGCTTCCACCGGTAGCGCCTCAGGCTGTTGAAGGCTAACTGCAAATCTTCGATGAAGTTTTCTGAGTTTTCTGTCTTGATAATCATATCATCGACGTAGGCTTCCACCTGCTTGCCCCAGTGATCGGCTAAGCATGTCTGGATGGCTCTCTGGTAAGTCGCTCTAGCGTTTTTGAGGCCGAACAGCATGGAAGTATAGCAGAAAGCTCCAAACAGGGTAATGAAAACAGTCTTCTTCTTATCTTCTTTTGCTAGGCTGATCTGATGATATCCGGAATAGCAGTCTAGGAAGGAGAGCATAGAACAGCCAGCAGTCGAGTCAACTACCTGATCTATTCTAGGGAGCCCGAAAGGATCCTTCGGACAATGCTTGTTGAGATTAGTATAGTCGACGCACATGCGCCAATCCACTTTATTCTTTTTGAGTACAAGAACGGGATTCGCTAGCCACTCGGGGTGCAGTACTTCCCTAATGAACCCTGCAGACACTAAGCGGGCTAACTCGGCGTGAATAGCTTCTCTTTTGTCAGGCGTGAAACGATGCAGCTTCTGTCGAATCGGACTTGCTTGAGGATAGACCTTCAATTTGTGCTCGGCCAGTTCTCTTAGGACTCCCGGCATATCCGCAGGTTGCCATGCGAATACATCTTGGTTATCTTGCAGGAACCGGACGAGCACGCTTTCTATTTGTCATCAAGGCTGGAACTAATGATGGCGGTCTTGCGCTCACCAGCAAATCCCAGATTGATCCTCTTAGTTTTTTCAGTCGGCCATATAGAGGTCACAGCTTGAGCTTCATTAGTGGGTATTGTGAGACCCTCCTCCTCCGACCTGGTGTTTGCCTGTGCAAGAGGAGTCGTCGGAGGCCCAGCAATGAGGGCTGCTTGGATGGCCCCCCGAAAGCACTCCGCGGCGCCTTGGAAGCCAGCGCGCACCATGATGATTCCTTGAGGTCCCGGCATCTTCAATATCATGTACGAGTAATGCGGAATGGCCATGAACTTTGCTAGTCCCGGCCTACCGATGATGGCATTTGTCGGAGAGGAAATTCTCCGGCCGGGTGGTGGAATGCACCCGCCCTAATCCTAAGATGAGGAGGGGGCTTTAGCGGTTTGCCTGTCTATTGGAAGGTGGATCAACACACGAGGACACAAGGGTTTAGAGTGGTTCAGGCCGCCGGAGCGTAAAACCCTACCTCCACTATGTGTATGTTGTATTGAGTTTGAGAGTCTGTGCGTGTGTGTACTTGAGAGCCTAGAGAACTTGTCCCTGTAACGTTGTGTGCCTTCCCTTTTATAGTTTAAGGGAGGCACATACAAGGGTGCTGAGCCCCGACATGCGGGCCCAGGAGCATAATGTGAGTAACAAATGCTGGTAACACCTAAGTAATCACCGGGAGTCTTGATGACTGCGGTCCATGCAGCATTGATAGCCGAAACGTACGAATAATGGTGAATAACAGCGCAGCCCACGTATCGTGGACTGCACGCGCCACCTGTCAACGGGATGGACAGGCGCACGTGTTATCCGTAATGAATGCGAGGGCGCGCATAGCCTAGAGGCGTCATGCTAGATTTCGCCCATTGGCTTAAGCCACGCACAGTATGCCACATGGCAGCAACAGGTCCCCGCCTGAGCGGGGAGCAGGAGTATATGCGGACAGGTCCAGAACCCACCAGGCTAGGTCCGGACATGTGTCGGCACCAAACCCCCGCCTGGGTCCTGTTCAAGGCCCGAGTATGTTCTGTCCTGGGACCTTGGGACCCCATTGTGGGCGGCCCGGACCCCATACGGGAGGGGTCCGGCTCCCATTCCAGGGGTCCAGTGCTCTCCCATGGGGGTCCGGACTTACTGTTGATGCCTTAGAGTATATCACCTTCTCTGGACACGTGGTGGCTCCAGACCCGCCCATGTGGTGGAGTCGGGTGCTGCTGTGGACCCAGAGTAGTCGCCCGAGACTGGGGGCGAGTTATGGCCTGGTCCCACATACAGCTCTTTACCACGCGACTAAGAGATAGCCGCGTGGGCACTGCGTCTTCATACAGTAGTAAGGGGTACCCTGGTTTCAGGGTACTGATAGTGTTGTATCCGTAGTCGAAGCGCGCCACCTCGAATCTCAGGAACTCGGTTCTGTAGTTCTCTAGAGTCCCGAAGGTGACGGGCATGTAGATGTGCCCGAGTCACCGAGTGGGTACTCTCCTTTAGTCGGCACGATACCAAAGAAGGGAGTATCTGACTCGGTGAGGTCTTTGAGTGCAACCCCCAAGGCTAGGAGCGTCCGGGGGAAGGTAACATTAATGCTACTTCCCCCGTCCACTAGTACTTTCTTCATTAGGCTTTCTCGGATCACTAGATCGATGAGGAGCGGGTACTTGCCGGGGTGGTCGAAGTTGAGCCATTGATCCGCTCGGCTGAAGGTTATTGTGTGCTCCAACCACCGGTAAGGAGCTGGGGCACTGGTGGGTGCCGCTAGGACCTATCGGTCGTTGAGCTTTTGTTGCCTCCTGTTCTCCTGTGATCCGTGTCCTCCGACAAGGAGCGGGTACCTCCCTATCAACATGCGGGAATGCTCCGCCCCCTCCCTCTTCTTGCTGTTGAGGCTGCCTGGGCTCGCCAGGCCCTCCTTGCAGTGGGGAGGTGGTAGAGGCGGGAATGGTCGGTCGTGCCCAACGGAGTGCTTGAAATCCCTGCAGTTTCATAAGGTGTGGTGCATGTCCTTGTGGTATGGGCACTGGGCATCGAGGATTTCATCCAATATCCATTCTCCTCCGCGGGGCGCACCACGGGCTCGAGCGACGGGTGGCCCGGCGGCATGTACCTCCTCACGAGGCCTCTTCTCCCAGCGCCTATCAGGTTGCTGGTTCGTGTCGCGCGGTGGCACGGGTGGTGCAAGTTTCGTTCCTCCGATGAGGTCATGGGCCCGCTCACCTACGGTGATGTAGAGGTCTGCCTCTCGGAACAGTTGTTTGGAGGTGGCAGGCGCTTTCTGTTGTATGGCTCGGGAGAAGGCCAAGTCATAGGAGCCCCGGTAGAAATCCTCAATCACCGTTGCCTCAACGACTTCAGGGATGCGGTTCCTCATGGTCTGAAACCTCTTGAGGTATGACCGGTGTGTTTCATCGCCCTGGCGCCTGATGGATTTGAGGTACCATGGCTATGCCGGCTTGTCTGAGAGAGACTGGAAGTTGGCGATGAAACACCGACTAAAGTCGCTCCAATCGTCGATGCAGTGTCGTGGCAGATGTCGTAGCCACTTTAGAGCGTCTTGGCCTAGGACGATAGGCAAATACGATGTCATTACGTCTTTCGTTGCCCCGACAGCCCGAGCAGCGGTCGTGTAAACGACCAACCAGCCCCCGGGTCCTGCTTGGGCTCGTACTTGTCGACATTGGAGACCTTGAAGTTGGGGGGCCACTAGATGGCCCGGAGACGCGAAGTAAGCACAGAGACCCCGCATGTGTCTTCCTGTCGTTGCTCATGAGGTTGGTCTTGGGGAGGGGAGCTGGTGGCGTGTCATCTCGACCGTCCCCGGGTCGGTCCACTAGTCGAGGCCGCAGCCGACTCAACTCAGGTGGCGCGACTTCGAGCCGGGACGCCGTGGTCCCGATCATACTCCTCCCGGCGCCTGATCTCACTTTCATGTCGTCGGTCAAGTGAAGCGTTGATGGAGCTCCGCGCGTCTCGTCGGCTGTTGATGGCGTGGCGTAGGTCGCTCGGGGGATGAGCAATGGGCAGAAGGTGATTAGCTGCTCGAGTAAGGAGCCACCGGTAGCCTTCTGCGTCCGAAGTTCGCAGGAGGCCATCAGCTATCCGAGCCAGCACCCCTCCGACTTCACTCGGCGTGTTCATTGCATGAGCGAAGTCGGGGTACAGGTTCCGAGCAAAGAGAGGATTTTCCCGGCGCAACCTTGCTCCTTGCTCGGCTTGCTCCCGCTCTAGGTCCTGAGCCTGCCGGCGATCATGGCGGCGAGAATTCCATCTTTCTCGGTGTACTCGCTCGTCCGGAGTTTCTCCTACTTTTGAAACTTCATCCTGGGACACGGGGCTGCGCCGGGTCCTGTTCCCTAGCCTCGTGATGTCGCCGCACATTCCGGCGTCTGTTACTTCGTCGCCGCGCTTTCCGCTGGGGAGGTTCTTCCCCTTGTATGGTCTGCTCATCGTCGAAGATAGGGGACGACTCCAATCTCCGCCCGATGAAGAGTATGTCCGGGTAGAAAGGAGTTGTTGCGATGGCGTGTTTCTTTCCGTCCTCCTTTGAGGGTGAAGGTGCCGGAAAGATGACTCAGCGAGGTCCCATCCCCTTACTCGGGACGTTTGTCTCCTTTCTAGTGATCAATGTCCACTCCTTTGTGGGCGAGGTGGACAGCGGAGTCCTTTGGGTAGATAAGCTCCCGATTTTTGATTTGTAAGAAGCCATCTTCGCTCGGGATGTGGGTAGCTGCGCCACCCGCTGTTCTGCTCTGGTTTTCTTTGGGATCTTCGAGGAAAGCTTCTTCTCCGGCGGGTCTGCTATGCGGCGCAGAGTCCCCTTCTCATCCACTATGGATGAGATGGTTCCGAAGCAGAACATGGATCTAGGGTGAAGAGCAATCTTGCACTGGGATGTGATGGCCATTGAACTAGCTTGGATCAACAACACACCCCCTACTTGGCGCGCCAGCTGTCGGTGTTTAGAGCCCGACCGCACACCTAGGGTTACCCCTTGTGGTGCTTTTGGGTAGGACGGTGTTGTCGACTGTAGCTCAATGGTTCGTGCTAATTGCATGAGAGATGGACAGGCAATTTTCTACAGGTTCGGGCCGCTTGGAGAGGCATAACACCCTACTTCCTGGTGTGGATCTTTATGTGGTGGGTTACAAGTGAAGTCTCCTGAATGGAGAAAAGCTAAGGAAATAGGTAGATGGTCGATGGAAATGATGGGGTACCCCTGGGCCTTATATACTCGACCGTGGGGCACTCCATGTGTACATGAGGATCACACGTCTCCTAAATAATAGTGAACCGACTGAACTGATCTTCCTACAATCTTGCCAACTTACACCTAATCCGCTCCGATATTCAAGGATGCCATGCGCGGGAAAGTCGGACGATTGCTGTGGATAGCGCACGGGTTGACGGATCGCCTTGGCTTGAATCTGTTGTCTCCTCAGGTCGGCCCGTTCCACTAGTAGCCTAGCCCGACTCACAAAGGGATGGCCTTGCGGGATAACTGGCCGAGGTACCGCGCGAGGCCTTTTAGCCTTCTAGTGGACCCAGGGGATATTTGTCCCCCATAGTGTCCAGCTACTGGGGGTAGGAGAGAGTCTGGGGGTCGTCGGTTCGTGATCTAACGGTCACCAGTCAAGTGGAATAGCCATTTGGGCTGAACCCATCACCACCGTAGAAATCAAATCCAACGGCTGCGGGCTAATCATCGGTTGATTAAATCCTTGGCACGAACCCTGGATCCAACGATGGAGCCCACGTAACGGTTCGTGCCCTGTGCGCTTTAATCGGGACCATCCGGGTTGGATCGCACGGCCTAGATGTCATGATACCCTTTCGGCCGAGACCTTTTTCATAAGAGACCCTGTGCTCTTACAAAAATAACCTACCATCCTCACAAGTATAGAAGATATTATATGTAGGTCCTCGGATTTCACTAATTAGTCCCTAGACGTTTTGAAATGCTTATTTGCGATCCAGATGTCTAGTGAACTTATAAAATAACACGAGAAATTGATTTTAAATGTGACAATAACTCTAAAAACCTTGGAAAAATCATATCTCCCTCATTTTAGCTCTGATTTAACTCGTTCCAGTTGCGCTAACTTCGTAAATAAATTGCCTACACGTTAACAACATTATTTTATCATACAACGTGTTTATGAAAATAAATAACTAATGTATTTAACCTATGGTTATTAAAGTAACATGTCTAATCAAAGTCTTCTAAAGTGGTTCATCTATAACTTGACTAAAATATAATAAATTAGATTAAAGTTAAAATGACTTATTTCTTTAGAGCATCTTTATTACATAAATTATAACCAATATAGAATATAGTTTCATACTTAATCATGTAGAGCTTCTGAAAACTATACCTTTTTAACCGTAACTCTGGTTCTAGTGATTCTCAAACCCACGATCTCGTAGCAGCGCGTAGAATATTTTTATGATGTTTGTTCTCATGTTTGATGTATTGTTATTTTTATGTGATCCGTGTTTATTTGTATGTATTGCTATGAATAACAGTGAGGTAACGAGAATCTGATGACCAACATGATACCTGGGAAATCTTGAGTCACATGCAAGTTGTGTTCTTGATCACTTTTCTTTACCTAATAATGTTCCCGTTAATCACTGCGACATGCTCAGGTTAATTTGATGGGATCTAATAGGTTTCCCTAGCATTGTTTATCCCTACCTTGCAAACAGAAGCACTATTGGGTAGTTTCGCTATTGCTCTACCTGGTTTTGGGAAATTAATGTTATATTATGATCATGTTCCAGTTATACTGTTGTTTTAATTATTGTTCATGACAAGATTATTGTGTTAATTGGAACATGGAGCGATCACCCGGAAAAATAGTGCTACCACAAGGTTGGTATGGGACGTCCTTGGCTGACTAATTACGAAAGCTAGTGGATGACTACCTTACCCGAAAGGGGCAAGGGCGGTAGAGGAGCTGCGTATAGGGAGGTTCTCGAGTCGATCATGCTGCGATGGCTTTTCGGACGAGCGATTCCTATATTGCCCTTCTCAGAAACCATAGCGGGTTTTCTGAAGCTAGTGGAACTTTGTAAAGGCCTCGTAGTGGTACCCTGGCTCGTCTCCTAGGCAGAAATGAATGGAAAGTCGTGATCCCTTGGCAAATGGGTAACATGACTTGTGGGTAAAGATGTGCAACCTCTGTAGAGTATCTGGTATATCAGTCGTGCTCATGGTCATGAGTAGCTCGGACCCTCACATGAGTAATTTATGGAACTAAATCTAATTTGTTATATACATTGCATTATGGGTGTTGTAATTAATTTTGATCTCTTACTTAATTGGGTTAGTATCTACTTATACTTAGTAACTGCTAATAAAATTTTGACCAATTTTAAAAGCAATGCTCAGCTTCAACCATCTCTTTTGGTAAGCCTTACGCTTCACATGAGCTCCCACCTTTGGTGAGTTCATGCACATTATTCTCCACAACTTGTTGAGCGATGAACGTACGTGAGCTCACCCTTGTTGTACTCACATCCTCCCATGTCAAGGACAGGTACCACAGGACGAGGCGCGTGAAGGATAGCGTGATGAGTTCATGAGTGGTCTAGGCCGTTGTCTCTCAGTAAACTGTGGTTGCTAGATTGTTGTCTTCATATGATGTAATTATTTAACTATTTTGTACAGAACTCTGTTATATATAAACGATGTGACATTTGTTTCTGTACCATGAGTCATCATATGTGTGAGACTTGTTTCTAGCACACTTGGTGATTATTTCTCTCCCGGGTTTTGGGACCCTAGAAACCCGGGTGTGACAAAAAATAAATATATTTTATAGGATTAAGGGCACCAACAAAATATTTTGTTCCAATCGTAAAGCTCTAATTCTAAAATATAGGGTAGCCCAGTAGGATGTAATATATTTAAGGCACATGAGAGTGTGCTCTATATGTTTCTGATAAAATTCTAATGTTGGAATTGTTTTTCAAGTGTATGGCCCTATATCTTTATCTCTTCTGTACTATATTAAAGTATCATTTTTATCGGTCGTTTCGCGTCTATCGGTACCCTGAAACTAGGGTACCCCCTGCTACTGTACAAAGACGAAGAACCCACGCGGCTATCCCTTAGTCACGTGGTAGAAGTGTTGTGTGTGGGACTAAGCCACGGCTCGCCCCAATCTCAGGCCGCTATTCTGGGTCCACAGCAGCGCCCGACTCCACCACATGGGCGGGTCCGAAGCCGCCACGTGTCCAGAGAAGGTGATATACTCCAAGGCGTCAACAGTGGTTCGGACCCCCACGAGAGAATGCCGGACCCCCGGATATACAGTCCAGACCCCCAAGGTTGGTCTCGGACCTCCACGTGTGCAAGCCGGACCTCTAGAATGGGATCCGGACCCCCCCCCCCCCCCCCGTATGGGGTCTGGGCCGCCCATAGTGGGGTCCCAAGGTCCCAGGACGGAACATACACAGGCCTTGAACAGGAACCAGGCGAGGGTCCAGTACCGACACATGTCCAGACCCAGCCTGGTGCGGACCGATGTTGCCACGTGGCCTACAGCGCGTGACGTAAGCCAACGGGCGGAGCCTAACATAAGGCCTCCGGGTTACGCGACCTCTGCATTTATTGCAGATAAGGCGTGCCACTTGTCCATTCCACTGACAGGCGATGCGCCACCTCGGCATTTAATGAGACCTGTCCATTCCGCTGGCAGTCGGCGACCTGTCTGCTGGCAGGCGGCAACCTGTCCATTTTGCAGGCGGCGTGCCTGTCGATTCTGCTGGCAGGCAGCACACCCATACTGTTGCGTGCACTACGCCCATCATTGTTCGTATATACCAAGGAAGCTATCGTTGCATATCAACACAGCGCGGGTTGCGGACATCTGGGCGCCAGGAAATCGCACAGGCGTTACTTGCATTAGTTACTCTAGGTATTCCTTCCATTATGCCCCTGGGCCCACATGTCAGGGCTCAGCACCCTTGTAAGTGCCTCCCTTGAGCTATAAAAGGGAGGACACATGACGTTACAAGGCAGACACTCAATACAACACATAGTGGAGTAGGGTTTTACGCTCCGGCGGCCTAAACCACTCTAAATCCTCGTGTTCACTTGTGTTCTTTGATCATCTAGCAAACAGGCAAAACGCTTAGGCCCCTCCTCATCTTAGGACTTAGGGCGGGTGCGTTCCGCCGCCCGGCCGGAGAATTTCCTCTCTGACATTTGGCGCGCCAGGTAGGGGGCTTGGCATTTAGTTTTTGCTTGTTTTCCTGCTCGACACCATGGTCCATATCATCGAGCACCATGACTTCATTCCCGAGGATTTCCCGACGGAGGAAGAGGCTGTGTCTTCCATGCCACGGGCCTCCAGCCGCCCTGCGCCTGGTGCTACTGTTGTGCGCTCTGCGCGGTAGCACACTCCTGCGCAGACATTCAAGGCATCAAGGGCTGCGCCTAGGGCCTTATCTGTAGCCAGGGAGTTGCTACGCCACCATACTAGCTCCACGGCCTCGCCGGGGGCCATGAAGCAGTGGCATAACGATGTCGACCGACTGCTCGGCATGGCGCATTCTGGCTTAGCCAGGCCCAGGCCTCGGTCATCCCGGCGTCAACACGAGGCGTCAGCGTCAGTGCGCTCACCCTCAGTGAGGGCCGCACTGACTGAGGACCTACGGGCGGTGCTCAACCGTAGGCGTGCGAGAGAGGATGCCCCAATCTCTCTGGAGAGGCCTGATGACCTATGGGCAGAACTCAACCGCAGGCGTGCGGGCGAGGATGCCCGAGTCTCTCTAGAGAGGGCGCGTGAGTGCTGGCAGAACATCAAGGGTCGCAACATCGACCAGCACTTCGCTGTGGTCGCGCCGCAAACTCCAAGGGGTGCCCGAATTCAGGCGGGTGTCCCATTGGCCGGCGCGCTGCGCTGCACTGGCAGATCATCTCCGCGCGATGACTTGGCCATCCAAGTTCCGGCCACACCTGCCAAAAAAGTACGACGGTACGTCAAACCTGTCGAAATTTTTGCAGGTATACGTCACCTCCATTACGGCAGCAGGTGGAGACACTGCTGTGATGGCAACATACTTCCATGTAGCCTTGTCTAGGCCGGCCCCGACCTGGCTCATGAACCATGCCCCAGGATCGATCTACTCCTGGGAAGAGCTCTGCGCACGGTTCACAGCAAACTTCGCTAGCGCTTATCAGCAACATGGCATGGAGGCTCACCTCCATGCAGTGAGGTAGGAACCCGGGGAAACTCTTCGGGCTTTCATCTTCCGCTTCACTAAGGTACGAGGGACTATACCCTGTATCACTGATGCTTCCATCATCACTGCTTTTCGCTCTAGAGAAGTTGCTGGAGAAGTTGGCCACGCATGACATGGAAACTGTCACCACGCTCTTCGCTCTGGCTGACAAGTGTGCCAGAGTTGCCGAGGGCCATGCATGGCACTCGGCCCCACAGACATGGGTCGCTTAGATGGGTGGCTCGGGTGCCGTCACTCAGGATGACAAAAAGAAGAAGAAGAACCACGGCCACGAGAGGCCACAGACTGCTGCTCCGGTCATCGCAGCTACGACAGGGGGCTGGAGCGAGCGCAACAAGCGCCCACAGCCACAGGGAGGCAACAGCGGCTCGTGCCCTGTGCACCCCAACAGTCGCCACGACGCCTCGAAGTGCTAGGAGATCATCAAGCTCGCGAAGCGCGTCAACGAGCGGCGCGAGCAGACCTCCAAGGATGGCTCCCCACCTCATCACCGGCCTGGCAAGGAGGGTCGACGACGATGATGTGGCCACGGGAGAGCGGGACCTCGGGTATCAGTCACCCAAGGGGTGCTAAAGGACGTCTTCACCGCACACTCCGACTCCAGTGGTGAGAGCGACCGCTGCAAGAAGTTGTATGTTATGTACGGCGGGAGCTAGGAGCTCGCCTCCCGCAGGAACGTCAAGTCCCTGCACCGAGAGGTCCAGTTAGCAACCCCAGGGGTCCCGAAGGCTGCTCCACATCAGCGGTGGAGGAGCACCACTATCTCCTTCGGGGCATCCGACTGCCCCGACAACATGGCAGGGGCTGGTATACTACCGCTCATCATCGCCCCTATCATCGCCAACATGCGGCTGCACCATGTGCTGATTGATGGCGGGGCAGGCCTCAACATCATCAGCCAAGCTGCATTCAAGCAGCTGCAGATCCCGGGGTGTCGTCTGGGACCCTCTCGCCCATTCTCCAGACTGGGCCCATAGCCGGTGTATCCCCTAGGGAGCATCGCACTCCCGGTAACATTCGAGACCGAGGAAAACTTCTGCACTGAGTACGTCCAGTTCGATGTCGCGGAGGTTAACCTCCCCTTCAATGCCATCATTGGCAGGCCGGCCCTATACCGGTTCATGGCCATTGCCCGTTACGAGTATTTGGTCCTCAAGATGTCGTCCCCGGCTGGGTCCTTACCGTGCCGGGAGACCGCACCGCTGCAGTGGCGGCTGTCGAGGAGCTGCACGCCCTGGCGGCAGAAGCTGCTCGCCCGGATGACGGGGGGAAGGACCCCTCGACCTCCGGTACCAAGGCACCTGCCAAGGTGCCAAAGGTGCAGCTATCCAGAGCAGACGATGGACCCGTAAAGACCATCTAGGTCAGCACGAACTCCTCCTAGACCACCCGCATCACGGGCAATCTGGGGGAGAAATAGGAACTCGCGCTCGTCGCCTTCCTCTGGGCAAATGTCGACGTTTTCGCATGGGAACCGTCGTAGATGCCTGGGATCCCTAGGGAGGTGATTGAGCACCATCTGAAGATCCACCCTGACGCTAAACCGGTGAGTCAGAAGCCTCGTAGACAGTCCCTCGAGCGGTAGGACTTCATTCGCCAGGAGGTCCGGAAGCTACTTGATGCTGGCTTCATCGAAGAGGTCCATCACCCCGCGTGGCTAGCCAACCTAGTTATCGTTCCAAAGGCAAACGGGAAGCTTTGGATGTGCATTGACTACACCTGCCTGAATAAGGCTTGTCCCAAGGACCCGTATCCACTTCCACGCATAGATCAAATCGTGGACTCTACCTCCAGGTGCGACCTCTTGTCCTTCCTAGATGCCTACTCTGGTTTCCATCAAGTCCAGATGTCTAGGGAGGATAGGAAGCATACCGCTTTTGTAACAGTGGATGGGCTATACTGCTATGTCGTAATGCCTTACGGTCTGAAAAACGCCTTACCGACATTTGCACGGGCGATGAGTAAGACCTTTGGGGACCTGATTAGGGACAAGGTAGAGATATACGTCAATGACATCGTGGTCAAGACTAGGAGGGGGTCGACTCTGGTGGAAGACCTGACCCTGGTCTTTGATAAGATGCGGGTGACGCGCACGAAGATGAACCTGGACAAGTGCGTCTTTGGTGTCTCTGCTAGGAAGTTGTTGGGATTTCTGGTTTCACACCGGGGCATTGAAGCAAACCAAGAGAAGATCAGGGCAATTGAGGCGATGAGGCCTCCGACCCATATCAAGGATGTCTAGAAGCTTACAGGGTCATTAGCCGCCCTTAGCCGCTTCATCTCACGGCTGGCTAAGAGGCGCTACCCTTCTTCAAGCTCCTGCGGAAGTCCAGTCCATTCTCTTGGACCAAAGAGGCGGAACAAGCCTTTCAAGAGTTGAAGCAGCACCTAGTGTTCCTACTAGTACTGGTAGCTCCAGACCCTGGGGAGCCGTTGTATTTATACATCGTGGCGGTCGCAGAAGTGGTGAGCATGGTGATGGTTGTGGAAAGGATGGTGCAAGAAGGCCAAGAGCCTGTGGGCTCTAGACCAGCTATAGGGGTCCGGACCATCCAGAGGCCAGTCTACTATGTCAGTGAGGTCCTCCATGAGGCAAAGACCAGATACCTTGAGACACACAAGCTTCTCTATACTGTACTTGTTGCGTCCAGGAAGCTGCGCCACTATTTCTAGGCACATAGGGTTGTGGTGGTGACCTCCTTCCTGTTAAGGGCCATCCTCCACAACTCTAACGCCACAGGAAACATCGCCAAGTGGGCCACGGAGCTCGCAGAGTTCCAGCTGGACTTCTAGCCTCGCCACTCCGTCAAGAGCATGTGGCAGAACCACCCGAATTATTCCAGCTTAAGTGCCTAAGTCACGCCTCAGGGGCCGTGACACACTTAAATCGGAATAACCCGTCAGTCCTTCAGATCTAGTCTGATAGAGCCACTTAACCAGGATCAAATTCCACAATCTCACTCGAAGGTGAGTCACAGAAGAAATACAATAAAACAGGAAACCTCAAATTAAGTACTGAATTATTACATAAATCGGAGTTCTTGAGTAGCAATAAAGTTCATAAAGTAAAGTGCAGCGGATAATCGATGTCGTCGGTAATGAGGAAATGGGCAAGGCCTAGCCCACTACTCCTCATGCTCCTCTCCTGCCGGAGCAACATCCCACTCGACCGTCCAACCCGGTGGCAAGGTGGTAGGCCAAGTCACACCATCAACCAATTCCTGCATGGTGCCTGCAAAAAGGGTGCCACAAGCAAGGCTTAGTATACTAATACTCAGCTAGACTTACCCGGTGTGAGGAGTCTACTCCTCTACCTCTAGACTATGCAGCTGTTTGGCTGAGGGGTTTGGTTTGCCAAAAGCACTAGCTGTTACTAAAATCCATTTTCAGCTTTTCAACTTTTATCATCATTAACTTAGCTAGATTTGCTCCTTCTAAGCATACATGGTAACAATCAATTAGTTCAATCAACAAGTTATCTCATGTAACCTCATTTCACTTCTTACTCGATGCAGTACAAGGAATCAAGCAGTCTCATTAGCTGCGAGAAGCAGACGATTCGAATCGAGTTTTAACCTTGCAAGGTAAACCTAAACACACGGCATGTCAGGGTACTCTGACCCTGCGCATGACAACCGTCCCCATCGATTCCCCGTTCGCGTCCAGGCCTCACCGTCTTGGCATACAATGCTCCACTGACCCCGGCTGCCGCCGTGCAGTGACCGCACTTGTACCCACCATAGCTAGCATGGGAGATCCAGTCTCAGGTCGCATGAGGGATAAAGTCCGCGCCCGGCTTCACTCAGGTACTAGGTTTACCGGTTACCATATTTCCCGGCATGTGCTTAGTACGTTCAAAAGCTTGACTCAGGTATCCACACATTAATCCTTAATTCATTTTCCCGTCTCATAGACAAGGCATCCTCCCTGGATCCAAGTCCATAGACCAACATATATCCCATTATCAAGATGAATACAATCAATTCCTGACCTCGCGCGAGTGCTAGAAAAATCACTCGACTTCTACCGAGATCCTGATTAGCAAGCAGCTACTCGACCTAGTATGCTAGTATTCATCTCAAAAAGGAGTCCTAAGTTCATGCAACTAGAGGTTTCAAGCAACTCCTACACTTAAGTGCACATTGCAATCCTACAAGCATTAAGTGTAGTAAAATAGCATAATTAATAGGTTATGCATAAAACCGGGGCTTGCCTTCAATTGCTGGGGCTGCGGGGAGATCCTCGATAGCAGCCTCTGAAGCCTGCTCCTGGTCCTCCTCTTGGACAGGTCCTTGCTCGGGGATGAGCACGTACTCTCCGTCGGCAAGATTACAATCTAATGAATGCAATGCGTAAGATATATGCATGATATGATACGTGCATTTAGAAATCACAACTTTAAAGGTGTATGATCTTTCTTGAGTTAAACAAGGTTAACTTTACTTATGCAAGACCCTTGGGTGGTATACTTGGTAAACTGGTTCAAATTTAGCTAAGGTAAGAGGTAGGTTTAATTTTGGGGTTCCTCTGAATTCTTTTTAAGTCTTAGGGATAAATGATAAGTACTCAAGTTAGACTTATTGAGGTGGGGTTTATTTCTTCTTTCCTTTTCTTTTATTCTCTTTAATGTTTTGGAGTAGGTTTGAATTACAAGTTGCTTTTATAAAATTCTAAAAATTCTGCAAAAATTACAGTGGCTTGCTACTGGTGTGTGTTTCTCTGTCTCAAAATTTGGGGATCAGAAAGTGAATAGTTTTCTCTGTACAAAATTATTAAACTCTAGGGCAGAAGGGGTGCTTTGAACTACAACTACTATTTAACAGTGGGTAATTCTTCAGAACTTATTTTTGCTGGCTTTTAGGTGTTATAACATGACTTGATACAAATTTCTAGGCATTAATACCTTTTAATTATTTTTCTATGGTTTTCTCAAGTTTCTAGCCAAATGGGTGCTTTCTACTACCACTATATTGGAAAAACATCAAACAACATAGTTCTTATTTTTCTTAGTTATTGTTTTGTGCAAGAGCAATCATTCTGAAGTTTGGCATCTTTTTGCTTAAGGGAAGGGGTGGTATGCATTATTTGAATTAAATGGCCTTTCTCTTAAATCATTAGCAATTGGTAAGAGTTTGCTTCTTCTTCATGGGTTTGCATTTTTCTCTGGTAGTTTGCCTCATCATAGACTTAGTAAATTTTTGGTTGCCCATTATCACATTATTTGAGGTTGTTCATGATTTAGTTGAAAAATGCCTTATTATCACTTTGTATTTATTTCCCTTACTTAAAGAGTTGGACTGAGGTGCTCTGTATTTTTGTAGTGGGGCTCTGGTGGTTATAAGTCCACTGGAATTTTGTTAAGCATTTTGGTTATAGTTTTGCCTCTTTAATAATTGATTTTCAGTCTTATTTCGGCTAAACAAATCATTTTAATTTAAAACCGGTCCAAATTAATGGTCTCTGTATTTTTCTTAAGTCCTCTGTTACATAAGTAAACTAGGAAAAATAATATTAATCACTGTTCATTAATTTCTAATATCTTTCTGATTTTCTCTAAGTTTCGGACAAAACATCTTTAAATGAGAAACTACATCATAATTTCTAATGCTGGGGTTCCTACTATTTTTAAACAGTGTCTACAAGAGGTTTGAATACCCACAAATTTTCTTAAGTCTAGTACAGAAGAAAAACTAATTTTCCTTGATTAAATAGGGTTTAGTGGGTTTCTGTTTTTATTTTTAAACTCTAAAATTTTGAACAGAAAGTATAGGGTCTACTATTTTTAAATGATAGATTATAATATACAAGAGCTAGCAAAATTGGTTTGACATCTTTTGATTAGAAATTCATCAAGTTATGAATTTTATAAGTTCTCTGGTTATTTAAAAAGAATAACAGAATTGATTTAAATGAAAATCTACTTTGCACTGGGGTCCCTGGCGGGTTTTCTAAGTTTTCTTCACGAATCAGTCCTCAGGCTACTATTCACATGAGTCTCTGACATTACAGAAAACCCCTCGGGTTCTACAAAACCTAACCCGAGGTCCTTCTTCTTCCTTAACAGTAGCCGCGGCGGAGAAAAGGGCGGAGGGGCTTACTGGCGGCGAGACTGTTCCGGTGAATTGGTCGAGGATGAAGGGGAGGTCTCGGGGATCACAACGGTGTGCGGAACGCCGTCGGAGATGGCCGGAGTCGGTCGGTCCACGCACGCAGGCGGGGATGCTCGTCGGCGGCGAGGAGACCGGCCTGGTCACGGCGAGATAGTTCAATCAAATGGGTCAGGGAGGACCACGGGGTGCCAGAGAAGTCATGAGCGAAAGGAATTGGGCGGAGACTCACTGGATAGCTCGGTCCACGCGCGGCGGCGGAAGACCGAAGTCCGGTGAAGTCAATCTCGGGCCTCCGGTGAAGTCCGGCCGGGTCCGAGGGCTTGGCAAGCTTCACGGGCTACTGGCGGAGCTAGCCGACGCACTGGCTTGCCCGGAGGATGGCTGGGGTGGGCTGGCCACGGTGGCCCAAGCTCTGGCGGCAATGGCGGGCGGAATTGAGCTCGCCGGAGCTAAGGGAAAGTGGCTGGCCGGTGAGGGTGAGTGCGGGGCGAAGTGAGGTGCGCCTGGGGAGGCTTTATAGGCACGGCGCGGTGCACGGGCGGTCGTGGACCGGCGAGTGCGCGCGGGCGTGCACTGGGAAGGCGCGGTGCGCGAACGGGCGTGAACCGGGGGTGTCAGCCACGGTCGAACACGTGTTCCCGTTGCCTCTGCCCCTGTTCAAGCGCCGATTGGGAGCAAATCTTCGCGAATTTGGGCAAGATCACTGCAAGGGGTTTGTTCACCAGACCAAGCTTTGTCTTTTGTGTATGGACGACGTGCGGTTTTAGGCTAGGGACAGGGAGTTGTAGCGTCACCAAGGTGCCAGTGTCAGAATGCCTGGTCCCGAGGTTAAGCTGCGCCAAAATCGTGTCAAATGAATTTGGTTTGAATTCAAACTTTCCCAGAATGTGTTCAAGGTAATTTGGCACGACTTTGATATTTGGATCTTCTGGCTTTGAGTTTTGAAAAGCAGAGAACACAGATGATCTTTGGAAAGAGGTCTGAAATTCAGAAATTCAGAAATCTGAATTTCCCAAGGGTTCATTGATCAAGGGCTGATTTGGGGATTTAATTGAATTATTTTGGCTAAGCCTTCTCAATCTTTCTTGTTGCTTAATAAACATACTTTAACTTATATAATTGGCTCAACTCAAAATTTTAAACTTTTCATTGCCTTTTTCTTATTCTCTTGAATTTTGCTCATGGGGCTCATTTAGGGTTTTTAATTAGGGTTGCACAATCTTATCTTTTAGAGGACTCAATTGCTTTGATCATGACACCTTTAAGTATATACTTGGTGAATTCTTTCTCACTTAAATTGTTTTGTTGCTCATGCTTACTTTGGTTCACATAAAATGATGGTTCTTGGTTTGGCTTTTGAGAGAAAAACCCTGAGTGACACTGGGGTGTCACAGCCTTCCCCCTTTAAAGGAATCTCATCCCGAGATTCGGGCCAGAGTCCTCCCGGGGTAAAGCGAAGGGTGAGACTGATAGGAAAAAGGGTGATGATTGCCATTATTAGGATAAACTGCTCTTCGAATGTCATTCTCTTTGCAACTTCAGAAGGAAGCCCTTTTAAGTTTTACTTTATAGTTACTTCATTCTAAATTAAGATCATATTTTTGAAAATTAGATTCGAAGGGCAGGAGGAGGGGTTGGGGGTGATTACGTACCAGCTTCCTTAGGTGGGCAATCAGGGAAGTTGGATCTCAGGAATTCCTCGGTTTCCCAAGTAGCTTCCTCCTCTGAGTGATTACTCCACTGGACCTTGTACATCTTGATCGATTTAGCCCGAGTTGATCTTTCTTTGCAATCCAGAATCTTGGAGGGGTACTCTTGGTACGAGAGATCTGGCTCTATCTCCAATTCTGGCTCTGCTATGATCTCAGTCGGCAATCGAACACACTTCTTCAGCTGAGATACATGAAAAACACTGTGAATGGCAGACATCTTTGAAGGTAACTTCAGCTTGTATGCCACGGGTCCACATGCTTCTATGATCTCATAGGGTCCAATGTAACGAGGGGCTAGCTTGCCTTTGATCCCAAACCTCTGCATTCCCTTGGTGGGTGATACCTTGAGGTATACAAAACTTCCCACCTCGAACTGGAGAGGTTTCCTTCTTCTATCATGGTAACTCTTCTGCCTGGCCTGAGCAGCTTCTAGATTCTTCCTGATTAGCTTGACCTTCCTTTCGGCTTCAGTCACTAAATCAGGTCCAAAAACTTCTCTTTCACCAGGTTGAGACCAATTGAGCGGTGTCCTGCACCTTCTTCCATAGAGAGCTTCAAAAGGTGCCATCTTTAGGCTGGATTGATAACTATTGTTATAAGCAAACTCTGCCAAGGAGAGGTGCTTATCCCAGTTCTTGCCACAATCGATCGCACAAGCTCTCAGCATATCTTCCAGGATTTGGTTTACCCTTTCCGTCTGACCATCAGTTTGTGGGTGGTAAGCTGAACTCCTGATTAGCTTGGTTCCCAAAGACTCTTGCAATTGTTCCCAAAATCTGGCAACAAATTGGGCTCCTCGGTCAGAAACAATGGTCTGAGGTAATCCGTGCAAACACACGATCCGGTCGATATACAATTCTGCATACCTCTGAGCCTTATCAGTGGTGTGCACAGGAAGAAAATGTGCCACTTTTGTCAATCGGTCCACAATAACCCAAATTGAATCATGATGACGAGAGGTGTTAGGCAGACCCACAATGAAATCCATGCTGATGTCGTCCCACTTCCACGAAGGTACGGGTAGTGGTTGCAAAGCTCCAGCTGACTTCAAGTGGCTTGCCTTTACCCTCTGACAAGTGTCACACTCTGATACATACTGGGCTATCTCCCTCTTCATTCTGGTCCACCAGTACAAAGGCTTCAAATCATGGTACATCTTGGTGCTTCCCGGATGCATAGAGAATTTGGAGAGATGAGCTTCATCCAAAATTTTCCTCTTGAGATCCTGGTCTTTAGGAATTACCAATCTGCTTTTGAACCATAACACACCCTTCTCATCCTGGCAGAAACAATTATACTTCTCAACCTTCTGATGGAGATTCTTCTTGATAATCTGCACTCCCTTGTCACTGAGCTGGGCCCTGATAATCTGGTCTTGCAAAGCTGGCTCAACAGAAATGTGAGACAAAGAACCAGAAGGAATCACTTCAATTTGCATCTTGCTCAACTCATCACACAAGGTGTTAATGCGAGAATCCATCAGAACACAGTTGCACTGCAACTTCCGACTCAAGGCATCAGCTACCACATTAGCCTTCCCTGGGTGATAATGTACCTCCAGGTCATAATCCTTGATCAGCTCTAGCCATCTTCTCTGCCTCATGTTAAGATCAGCCTGAGTAAAAATGTACTTAAGGCTCTTATGATCAGTGAAGATGTTGCAGTGGGTTCCCATTAGATAGTGCCTCCACATCTTCAATGCATGAACCACTGCTGCTAACTCAAGGTCATGAGTGGGATAATTTTGCTCATGAGGCCTAAGTGCTCTTGAAGCATAAGCAATGACTCGGTTGTCTTGCATCAAGACACAACCTAGCCCGGTGCCCGAGGCATCACAATATACATCAAAAGGTTTGCTGCTATCGGGTTGCGCCAATACTGGTGCTGTGGTCAGATGCTGCCTTAATGCATGGAAGGCATCCTCGCACTTCTGACTCCACACAAATTTGACTTCTTTCTTCAGCAACTCAGTAATAGGCTTCGCAATTCGAGAGAAATCCGGAATAAATCTTCGGTAATAACCAGCTAATCCCAGAAAACTCCGAATCTGGCGAACAGTTGTTGGTGGCTTCCAGTTCATCACCTCTTGCACTTTATCAGGATCAACAGCTATTCCAGCTTGAGAGATAGTGTGACCCAAGAATTTGATTTCCTTTAGCCAAAAATCACACTTGGATAACTTGGCATAAAGGTGGTGCTCTCGCAGACGTTGAAGCACTACATGCAAATGCCCGGCATGTTCTTCTTCATTCTTTGAGTACACCAGAATATCATCGATGAAGACCACCACGAACTTGTCCAATTCAGGCATAAAAACAGAATTCATCAGATACATGAAATATGCTGGTGCATTTGTCAGCCCAAATGACATCACCAAGAATTCATATAGCCCATATCTGGTTGAGAATGCCGTCTTCGGAATATCACTTGCTCGTATTTTGATCTGATGGTAGCCAGAGCGAAGGTCTATCTTGGAAAACACCTTGGCTCCGACCAACTGGTCAAAGAGAACATCAATACGAGGCAAAGGATACTTGTTCTTGATAGTTACCGCATTAAGAGGGCGGTAATCTATACACAGCCTCAAGCTTTCATCCTTCTTCTTCACAAACAGTGCTGGACATCCCCAAGGCGAAGTGCTTAGGCGAATGAAACCCTTATCCAGCAACTCTTGCAATTGCTTCTTCAACTCTGCCAATTCAGCGGGTGGCATTCGGTAGGGCCTCTTGGAAATTGGGGCCGTTCCCGGTTGCAACTCGATGGCGAATTCAATATCCCGGTATGGTGGCATTCCCGGCAATTCATCAGGAAAGACATCTGCATACTCACAGACCACTGGGATCTTCTTCAGGGGTAACTCCGTCATAGAGAAAGCACACGACTGAGTAGAACCCTGACTAGGCAAAATCAAAGTGAAGTTCCCGCAGAAAGGAGAATTAACTTCCACGGTACGACTGGCTACATCAAGCACAACTTGGTGCAAGGTCATCCAATTTGCCCCTAGAATAATATCCACATTTTCCAATCCCAACACAAGAAGAGTGGTTTTGACAATGTGGCTTCCCAGTTGAATAGGCACACTTTGGTTTAATTGATTAGTTGCAATTTTACCCCCAGGTGTGACTATCATGAATGACCCTTTTGAGTGAGAGAATGGCAGTTTGCATTTAGCACTGAACTTTTGGCTAATGAAACTATGAGATGCACCAGAATCAAATAGAATTAAAGCAGGTTGATTATAAACTGAAAAGATACCAGTCATGATAGGAGCTCCTTCAGGTACTTCCTCTAGAGCAGTGAAGTTGAGCTTCCCTTGCCTGACTTGCACCTTCTGCTTTCTTCCCTTGTCTTGATTTGGTGCTGGCATCTGCTTCTGCTGGTTCCTGGGACAATTCTTGGCATAGTGGCCCACATTGCCACAAGTGAAACACTTGTTCCCATTGCCCTGGCGGAACTGCTGCTGCTGCGGAGGTTGATTGTTCCTTGGGGCGGGAGCTGGGTAGCGGTTGGGTGCCGGCTGCTGCTGCTGCTGAGGTGGCCTGATCACCCATCTGCCTGCCTGCTGCTGAAAACCCCTGCTCTGATTGTGGGAAACAATCCGGAACCTCTAAGCCTGAGCGGATGGTGCTGCCATTGGTGCCTTTCTCTTCTTCTCTGCCCGGTGAGCAACAATGCAATCCTCCTGAGAGATGGCCATGTTGACCAACTCATTGAAGCTATCAGCCCGGACAGTGTTGAGTCGTTCCCGCAGCTTGGTATTGAGACCCCTGCGGAAGCGATCCCTCTTTTTCTCATCGGAATCAGCATGATACCCGGCATACTGGCATAAGTCGTTGAAGGCTTGCGCATACTGCAGTACCGTGCGGGTTCCTTGATTGAGGGCCAGAAATTCATTCAGCTTCCGATCAAGAATGCCAGCTGGAATGTGGTGTCCTCTGAAGGCGGTCTTGAATTCCTCCCAAGATACCTCACGATCATCAGAGAGCATAGCACGGAAGTGATCCCACCAAGTCCGAGCAGATCCGCGAAGCTGCTGCGCGGCGAAGCGGGTCTTGGTAGCATCAGGGCAGTCTCCTGTGAGGAGGGGAAACTTGGACTCGACGACGCGAAGCCATACGTCGGCGTCCAACGGATCCTCTGCCTTGGCGAACAAGGGCGGCTGCGTGCTCAGAAACTCCTGGTATGTTGCCATAGCCGGAGGTCGCTGAGGCTGGCCTCCACCATGCTGCTGGGGGTGGGGCTGGCGCTGCAAGAGCTGTCGCAGAATCTCATTCTGCTGGGCCATCAGCTCCTGCACTGTGGGAGCTGGAGGAGGTGGCGGGGGAACTTGCTCGTTCTGCCCGCGACGCTGCCTAGCTGCCATCTGAAAACAGAGATTGTCGCCATTGTTATCCCAACTCACAGTTTCGAACGGCAAGATATCATTTCATATGGGAAAAAATGCCATAATCATAATATTAGGTTCGAAATGAAGATAACATGGTGACAAGGATCCCACAGATTTCAAAAGTTTACAGGGCTACATCATTCAGGGGAAAGTACCCATAAGCCTAGTCCAAATTCTGACATCAACTAAGCTCGCATAGGTTTCTATCCGCCCAAAAGTGTCGAAGCGACTGCTCAACCCTAAGCGGTGGAAGCGACACTGGATGCGGGTGAAGGAGGCATCGCGGAGGTAGTCCCATTGGCACCAGGGGCTGGTCCTAGCTCCTCGGGAGCCTCTTCTCCCTCGCTTCCTACTTCATTGGCCTCCATCTCCAGGTGGTGCATGTCCAAGTGGTCATTTGCTTCCTCGAGTTCCCTCTGCACATCGTGAAGCTGGTTCTCCAAGACATCAATAGTGTTGTCTCGGATCTCCACTTGCTGCTCCAAAGTAGCGATACGCTGGCGCAGCCTCTCCACCTGCAGATCCTTCTCCACCAACTCTGTGGATAGGTCGACCACAAAATCTTCCCGACTGTCGAGAGTGAGCTTAGTGGTTTGAGCGGTGTTAGCAAGAAGTGCCATAGCATCGCTCTGAAGGGCCTGAAGGCGGTACAGCGCACTCATGCACTGAACGGTGACCCTCCCAACCAAGTCAGGATACATTGCCCACACATCCTTCACATGGCTCACGCGGTTACACCACATGGGATCATCCTTCTTCTCAGCAGGGAAGAGTCCCAAGGGGTGCATCACCAACTCCAGGGGATGGTAGCCACAGAAAGTCGTCAGAGCCTTCATGGCTGCTGCCTCAACGGTGTCGTCCGTCCTGAGTCCAATCGTCTCGGAGTCAAGAGAACGCCAACCCGGCTGAAGGGGATGAGCCTCCAAGGTCAGCCAGACCCGACAACGAGGTACCCGATGCTCCTCATACAACTGCACCGTGTACAAAGGGGGCGTAGGGTAACCGGCGGAGTTAAGCACTTCCCACAAGATGGAAGGAAAGCCATCGCGAGAAAGGAAGTCAGAACTGAAACGAGAGTCTCCTCCACTGGCGGGGGTGGGTGAATTCATCTGCGGAAGGGAATCAGAGATAAAGATTATGGTGGAAGGAAAAAGAAAAAGAGAGCCCGGATGGTTTTAAAGAAAAAGGGGTTAGCTCAAATTTTAATTCCTCTTTATGTTTTATAATGCATGCATGCTGGAAGAAACGTTGCCTCTCAAAAAGAAAATAGGGTGCCTTTTTAGGGCATCCTAAAATATAAGTATTGGCCCACGGGGCCTAATTAATTAGCCACCTATTTCCCTCTATGCCTAGGGCCTTTCGTCCTAGGTCTAACGGTCTAGTCCTGACGATCCTTAGCAGTTTCTAGGCAAGTTTTAGATTTTGAAAATTGGTATTCATGGTTTATTGTCCTTCTCTGTGGTGGAATTTGCTCCGATACCAGCTGTGGCAGAACCACCCGAATTATTCCAGCTTAAGTGCCTAAGTCACGCCTCAGGGGCCGTGACACACTTAAATCGGAATAACCCGTCAGTCCTTCAGATCTAGTCTGATAGAGCCACTTAACCAGGATCAAATTCCACAATCTCACTCGAAGGTGAGTCACAGAAGAAATACAATAAAACAGGAAACCTCAAATTAAGTACTGAATTATTACATAAATCGGAGTTCTTGAGTAGCAATAAAGTTCATAAAGTAAAGTGCAGCGGATAATCGATGTCGTCGGTAATGAGGAAATGGGCAAGGCCTAGCCCACTACTCCTCATGCTCCTCTCCTGCCGGAGCAACATCCCACTCGACCGTCCAACCCGGTGGCAGGGTGGTAGGCCAAGTCACACCATCAACCAATTCCTGCATGGTGCCTGCAAAAAGGGTGCCACAAGCAAGGCTGAGTATACTAATACTCAGCTAGACTTACCCGGTGTGAGGAGTCTACTCCTCTACCTCTAGACTATGCAGCTGTTTGGCTGAGGGGTTTGGTTTGCCAAAAGCACTAGCTGTTACTAAAATCCATTTTCAGCTTTTCAACTTTTATCATCATTAACTTAGCTAGATTTGCTCCTTCTAAGCATACATGGTAACAATCAATTAGTTCAATCAACAAGTTATCTCATGTAACCTCATTTCACTTCTTACTCGATGCAGTACAAGGAATCAAGCAGTCTCATTAGCTGCGAGAAGCAGACGATTCGAATCGAGTTTTAACCTTGCAAGGTAAACCTAAACACACGGCATGTCAGGGTACTCCGACCCTGCACATGACAACCGTCCCCATCGATTCCCCATTCGCGTCCAGGCCTCACCGCCTTGGCATACAATGCTCCACTGACCCCGGCTGCCGCCGTGCAGTGACCGCACTTGTACCCACCATAGCTAGCATGGGAGATCCAGTCTCAGGTCGCATGAGGGATAAAGTCCGCGCCCGGCTTCACTCAGGTACTAGGTTTACTGGTTACCATATTTCCCGGCATGTGCTTAGTACGTTCAAAAGCTTGACTCAGGTATCCACACATTAATCCTTAATTCATTTTCCCGTCTCATAGACAAGGCATCCTCCCTGGATCCAAGTCCATAGACCAACATATATCCCATTATCAAGATGAATACAATCAATTCCTGACCTCGCGCGAGTGCTAGAAAAATCACTCGACTTCTACCGAGATCCTGATTAGCAAGCAGCTACTCGACCTAGTATGCTAGTATTCATCTCAAAAAGGAGTCCTAAGTTCATGCAACTAGAGGTTTCAAGCAACTCCTACACTTAAGTGCACATTGCAATCCTACAAGCATTAAGTGTAGTAAAATAGCATAATTAATAGGTTATGCATAAAACCGGGGCTTGCCTTCAATTGCTGGGGCTGCGGGGAGATCCTCGATAGCAGCCTCTGAAGCCTGCTCCTGGTCCTCCTCTTGGACAGGTCCTTGCTCGGGGATGAGCACGTACTCTCTGTCGGCAAGATTACAATCTAATGAATGCAATGCGTAAGATATATGCATGATATGATACGTGCATTTAGAAATCACAACATTAAAGGTGTATGATCTTTCTTGAGTTAAACAAGGTTAACTTTACTTATGCAAGACCCTTGGGTGGTATACTTGGTAAACTGGTTCAAATTTAGCTAAGGTAAGAGGTAGGTTTAGTTTTGAGGTTCCTCTGAATTCTTTTTAAGTCTTAGGGATAAATGATAAGTACTCAAGTTAGACTTATTGAGGTGGGGTTTATTTCTTCTTTCCTTTTCTTTTATTCTCTTTAATGTTTTGGAGTAGGTTTGAATTACAAGCTGCTTTTATAAAATTCTAAAAATTCTGCAAAAATTACAGTGGCTTGCTACTGGTGTGTGTTTCTCTGTCTCAAAATTTGGGGATCAGAAAGTGAATAGTTTTCTCTGTACAAAATTATTAAACTCTAGGGCAGAAGGGGTGCTTTGAACTACAACTACTATTTAACAGTGGGTAATTCTTCAGAACTTATTTTTGCTGGCTTTTAGGTGTTATAACATGACTTGATACAAATTTCTAGGCATTAATACCTTTTAATTATTTTTCTATGGTTTTCTCAAGTTTCTAGCCAAATGGGTGCTTTCTACTACCACTATATTGGAAAAACATCAAACAACAGAGTTCTTATTTTTCTTAGTTATTGTTTTGTGCAAGAGCAATCATTCTGAAGTTTGGCATCTTTTTGCTTAAGGGAAGGGGTGGTATGCATTATTTGAATTAAATGGCCTTTCTCTTAAATCATTAGCAATTGGTAAGAGTTTGCTTCTTTTTCATGGGTTTGCATTTTTTTCTGGTAGTTTGCCTCATCATAGACTTAGTAAATTTTTGGTTGCCCATTATCACATTATTTGAGGTTGTTCATGATTTAGTTGAAAAATGCCTTATTATCACTTTGTATTTAATTCTCTTACTTAAAGAGTTGGACTGAGGTGCTCTGTATTTTTGTAGTGGGGCTCTGGTGGTTATAAGTCCACTGGAATTTTGTTAAGCATTTTGGTTATAGTTTTGTCTCTTTAATAATTGATTTTCAGTCTTATTTAGGCTAAACAAATCATTTTAATTTAAAACCGGTCCAAATTAATGGTCTCTGTATTTTTCCTAAGTCCTCTGTTACATAAGTAAACTAGGAAAAATAATATTAATCACTGTTCATTAATTTCTAATATCTTTCTGATTTTCTCTAAGTTTCGGACAAAACATCTTTAAATGAGAAACTACATCATAATTTCTAATGCTGGGGTTCCTACTATTTTTAAACAGTGTCTACAAGAGGTTTGAATACCCACAAATTTTCTTAAGTCTAGTACAGAAGAAAAACTAATTTTCCTTGATTAAATAAGGTTTAGTGGGTTTCTGTTTTTAATTTTAAACTCTAAAATTTTGAACAGAAAGTATAGGGTCTACTATTTTTAAATGATAGATTATAATATACAGGAGCTAGCAAAATTGGTTTGACATCTTTTGATTAGAAATTCATCAAGTTATGAATTTTATAAGTTCTCTGGTTATTTGAAAAGAATAACAGAATTGATTTAAATGAAAATCTACTTTGCACTGGGGTCCCTGGCGGGTTTTCTAAGTTTTCTTCGCGAATCAGTCCTCAGGCTACTATTCACATGAGTCTCTGACATTACAGAAAACCCCTCGGGTTCTACAAAACCTAACCCGAGGTCCTTCTTCTTCCTTAACAGTAGCCGTGGCGGAGAAAAGGGCGAAGGGGCTTACCGGCGGCGAGACTGTTCCGGTGAAGTGGTCGAGGATGAAGGGGAGGTCTCGGGGATCACAACGGTGTGCGGAACGCCGTCGGAGATGGCCAGAGTCGGTCGGTCCACGCACGCAGGCGGGGATGCTCGTCGGCGGCGAGGAGACCGGCCTGGTCACAGCGAGATAGTTCAATCAAATGGGTCAGGGAGGACCACGGGGTGCCAGAGAAGTCATGAGCGAAAGGAATTGGGCGGAGACTCACTGGATAGCTCGGTCCACGCGCGGCGGCGGAAGACCGAAGTCCGGTGAAGTCAATCTCGGGCCTCCGGTGAAGTCCGGCCGGGTCCGAGGGCTTGGCAAGCTTCACGGGCTACTGGCGGAGCTAGCCGACGCACTGGCTTGCCCGGAGGATGGCTGGGGTGGGCTGGCCACGGTGGCCGAAGCTCTGGCGGTAATGGCGGGCGGAATTGAGCTCGCCGGAGCTAAGGGAAAGTGGCTGGCCGGTGAGGGTGAGTGCGGGGCGAAGTGAGGTGCGCCTGGGGAGGCTTTATAGGCACGGCGCGGTGCACGGGCGGTCGTGGACCGGCGAGTGCGCGCGGGCGTGCACTGGGAAGGCGCGGTGCGCGAACGGGCGTGAACCGGGGGTGTCAGCCACGGTCGAACACGTGTTCCCGTTGCCTCTGCCCCTGTTCAAGCGCCGATTGGGAGCAAATCTTCGCGAATTTGGGCAAGATCACTGCAAGGGGTTTGTTCACCAGACCAAGCTTTGTCTTTTGTGTATGGACGACGTGCGGTTTTAGGCTAGGGACAGGGAGTTGTAGCGTCACCAAGGTGCCAGTGTCAGAATGCCTGGTCCCGAGGTTAAGCTGCGCCAAAATCGTGTCAAATGAATTTGGTTTGAATTCAAACTTTCCCAGAATGTGTTCAAGGTAATTTGGCACGACTTTGATATTTGGATCTTCTGGCTTTGAGTTTTGAAAAGCAGAGAACACAGATGATCTTTGGAAAGAGGTCTGAAATTCAGAAATTCAGAAATCTGAATTTCCCAAGGGTTCATTGATCAAGGGCTGATTTGGGGATTTAATTGAATTATTTTGGCTAAGCCTTCTGAATCTTTCTTGTTGCTTAATAAACATACTTTAACTTATATAATTGGCTCAACTCAAAATTTTAAACTTTTCATTGCCTTTTTCTTATTCTCTTAAATTTTGCTCATGGGGCTCATTTAGGGTTTTTAATTAGGGTTGCACAATCTTATCTTTTAGAGGACTCAATTGCTTTGATCATGACACCTTTAAGTATATACTTGGTGAATTCTTTCTCACTTAAATTGTTTTGTTGCTCATGCTTACTTTGGTTCACATAAAATGATGGTTCTTGGTTTGGCTTTTGAGAGAAAAACCCTGAGTGACACTGGGGTGTCACAGAGCATGGACCTGGCTGACTTCATCGTGGAGTGGACACCTCCCCCGAGCGCTCCTGGGGGTCCGGATCCCGATTCAGACCCCACACCTACGGAGCCTAGGGGTCCAGTCTTCACCGAGCCCCACTGGATGCTCTTCTTTGATGGATCCACCCGTCAGCAAGTTGGCGGGGCTAGGGTGGTCCTCATCGACCCAAGCGGAGATCAAGTGAAGTACATGGTGCACCTTGAGTTCAAGGCCACCAACAATATGGCAGAGTACGAAGCACTGATCTTCGGCTTGTCGGCCACCCTGTCCTTGGGGATTCGCCAGCTCCTCGTGAAGGGGGACTCCCAGCTAATCATCAAGCAAGTCCGCGGGGAATGTAGCTGCAACGAGCCGAGGCTCGTAGCTTATCTCCTCCATGTAAGGAAGCTGGAAAAAGACTTCACGACCCTGGAACTGCAACATGTTCCTCAGGCTGACAACTCGGCGGCAGATGAACTCTTCCAGAGGGCATCAACTTGGGCACCCATGCTCGAGGGCGTCTTCGAAAGGTGGCTACTGAGACCCACCGCCCAGCCTGCCGAACTGGGTGAAGGGGGCGAGACTAGCACCTCGAAGCTAGCGGTCCCGATGGCGTTACTTCTACAGCACCCACCGAAGACTGTGTGTGATATAGGGGGTCCTGCCTACCCCTTAGTGCCACAGCCAATATCTCAAAGTGGTCCCGATGCATGGATCTCCGAGATCCAGGACTACCTGATGGAAAATATCCTTCCTGAAGACCATGTGTCCGCAGAGCGCATAGTGCGGTTGGCTAAACGCTACACGGTGGTAGAGGGGGATCTCTACCGCCGTGGCGCCAACGGCATTCTTATGCGGTGCATTACCCAGGAGGAGGGCCGTGAGTTGCTCACGGAGATCCATGGAGGTGAGTGTGGAAGTCATTCCTCATCCCGCACACTGGCCGGTAAGGCCTTCCGGCATGGCTTTTACTAGCCAACCGCCCTCCAGGATGCAGCTGAGATGGTAAAGTCCTGCAAAGCATGTCAATTCCATGCAAAGCAGATACACACACACCAGCTCAGGCTTTGCAGATGATCCCACCCTCCTGACCATTCGCCGTATGGGGGGTGGATATCCTGGGGCCATTCCCCAGGGCCGTCGGCAGGTACCGGTACCTCTTCGTCGCCATCGACAAGTTCACCAAGTGGCCAGAGGCCACCCCTATGGTCAACATCATCCAGGGTGCTGTTGTTGCTTTCCTCAGGTCGATTGTCTATAGATTTGGGGTCCCGAGCCGTATCATTATGGACAATGGGACCTAGTTTACAAGTTGGCTTTTCCAGGAGTATTGCGAGGGCATCGGCACCCAGCTCCGCTTTGCGTCTGTGGCTCATCCCAGGAGCAACGACCAGGCAGAGAGGGCAAATGCAGAAATCCTCAGGGGACTCAAGACACGCACCTACGACTGCTTGAAAAAGCATGGTGCAAATTGGGTCAACGAGCTTCCGTCCGTGCTATGGGGGAACCGGACCACACACAGCCGAGCCACCAGGGAGACCCCGTTCTTCCTGGTCTACGGGGCCGAAGCCTGCCTTCCCCCGGAAATCATTATGGGCTCCCCATGGGTCCAAGCTTTCTATGAGTCTATGCAGGAACAGCTACGGCGTGAGGACGTGGACTTCATCGACGAGCGCAGATGACGAGCGGCGATCCGAAATGCACGGTACAACCAGGCGCTCAGGCGCTACCACCAACAGTTCGTGCATAGTATGGAGCTCAAGGTCGGGGACCTGGTCCTAAGGCAAGTACTGAACCGAGAAGGGCTCCACAAACTCTCCCCTAGCTAGGAAGGACCCTTCAAGGTGATGGAAATATGCCGACCCGGGTGTGTCCGCCTTGCTACAACTGAAGGAGAGCCTCTTCCCAATCCTTGGAACATAGAGCATCTCCGTAAGTTTTCACATAAAAACAAACCTGGGGATTTAGTTTTCTTCCTTTGTAACTAGGTTACGCATATATGTACGCTAGCCCGGTGAGGTCCGCCCTCATAAACCCGGTCTGTTGGCCTACACTCATGTATATCAAGTTATAAAGAAAAGATTCACCCCCAGATTTGTTTTTGTGTTGGTTTTATTCTGCTTCAATCTACGAGCATTATTTTTTATCTAACCCACCCATACAGTTCCCACCCTTGCTGGTATAATGACATCCGAATTGAGTAGTCAGGCTTGCAGTTTGGGACCCCTCGGCAGGGGGGTCCGGTAGCCTGGGGGCCAGTTCTAGAGAACGGGTACTTGTCTCCTAGGGTGGTCCGGAGCCGTGTAGCCGCTTAGCTTGGTTCCGTACCCTAAGCCTGCACGCTCCACCACTCCGTGACGGGTATCTTAGTATTTGGAACTATAGTCCTGTGGGTCCGGCAACCTGGGGTCTGGTTCTAAAGAATGGACACTTGTCTCCTGGGGTGGTTCAGAGCTGTGTAGCCTCTTAGCCTGGTCCTGTACCCTAAGCCTACACGCTCCACCACTCTGCGATGGGTGTCCTAGTATTTGGAGCCATGATCCAGGGGTGTCCAGGCATGCGGCTTGGCTTCCCAGGCTGAGTCCTACAGGTCCTGTTGCATGAATCAAAGGATAGAAGATACCAATTGGTGGGTCCTATGGGTGTGCTACTAAAACCCCCTAGCCAAGGTGTGTACAGGTCCGTCCAGGTCCCAGTCGAGACTATCTCCTAGGGGTCGGGTCACCAATTCTTTCTCAGGTAGACTGGTATCCAGCCTCGACACGTCGAGCCTGCATCCCAGGGGGGCCAAGTACCAGGGAGAAGTTGGTAACGACGCACACAGCAAATGCAAATAGTATACAGATAAGTTCTGTCACTATTAGATTAATACTTCTCAAAAGTATCTTACTGTCGGAGAGGGAATTCTCCGGCTGGGTGGCGGAGTGCACCCGCCCGAAGTCCTAAGATGAGGAGGGGGCTTAAGCATTTTGCCTGTTTAGCTAAGTGATTGTCAAGCACATGAACACGCGAGGATTTAGAGTGGTTCGGGCCACCGGAGCGTAATACCCTACTCCACTGTGTGTTGGATTGTTCTGGAAGCTTGAGCTGTGTGTAAGCCTGGACGACTTGTGTCTATCCTTGTTTATGTTGTATGCCTCCCCTTTTATAGCTCAAGGGGGGCATGTACAAGGGTTCTGAGCCCCGACACGTGGGCCCAGGGACAAATGGAAGGGTGGAACTACTGCTTACCATGCCCGTGTAATCTCCGTGTGCCCTGACACCCGAGATCCACGTCGACTCAGTGCGCAGGGGGAAGCTTCTCGTATAAGGGACGAGTATAGTGCACCGCGTAGCACGGGCGCACTGTTTCATCAACAGACTGGACAGGTACGCTGTCTGCAGGGTGGCCCTGGCACCGCCTGACAGTGGAATGGACAGGACGCAATAAATGCTGTGGAGGCACATCATCTGCCAGAAGGGTGGTTAGGCGGCGTGAACTCTCCGCAATAAATGCGGAGGCTGTGTGGCCCAGAACCCTTACATCATGCTCCGCCCATCGGCCCACGTCACGGACAATAAGCCATATGGCTGCATTAGATCCTTGGCCGAGCAGGGGGGCGGAGGAGCCATGGATAGAGTCAGGACATGTGTCAACCCCGGACCTATGCCCAAGTCACGACACTTCCTTCCCCAGGCCCTTGTTATGGGTGGTCCAGAGCTCACTTGGTGGGGTCCAAACCTCATCAAATGGTTTCGGGCTGCTTTACCTCGGGGGTCCGGGTTGTGCGCACAGGGGTCCCGAGCCTACTGGGCCCGAGCGCGTTGTCTCTGAGAGCGCCACCTTAACTGCCCACGAGACACTCCTAGGGCTGTTCTCCGTAAGGCTAAGGGTAGCCGCACAGGCATCGAGCCTTCATACCGCAGTAAGGGGTACCCCTAATCCAGGGTACCGACACTTACAAAACCAGAAATTATTACAAGTCGCTGCCCAGCGGAACCCATGCCCTGTTTCTGTAGATCTAGCTACTCATCGACGGGATCCCGCTGGAAGCACTCGACCACCACCTCCACGATGTCTTGTACGGCCTCTCGGGCGGCGTCTTCAGTGTCGACCACCGGACCAGCGATCACCGGCTCCAAGGAGATGGCCAGGTCATGGCTCCGGAAGAACATCAGGATGTACTCGATCACTGCCCGGCAAAGCCTACTACCATCAGCCTCCAGGCGGGCGCCAAGAACCTGGTCCAAGCATCGGAGGCGGTTGGTGGTGGAGTCCAGCACTGGGAGCGCGTCGAAGATAGACGTCGGCAGCTTCGACACCGGGATGGGACTCATCCCGAGCGGCACCAGTGTCGTGTTTGCCTAGCCAGCCCATGCAGCAATGCGCTGGACCCTGGCGCAATGCTTCGCCTGGAGATCTTCAAGTGCCTTCTTCATCACCTCCACCGCCTGGGGCCCCGGTGCCGCCTGCGCCGCCTAGAACTGGCGGAACCGCTACTTCTCCTCCGCCTCGAGCTCATGCTCGGCCTGCAACTTCTCCCGCCTTTCAAGCATTTCCTCCTTGAAGGCGAGATCCTTCTCCCGCCTGGTGAGGTCTGTCTCCCGCCTGGCGAGGTCCATCTCCCGCCTCTCCACGGATTGCTCCTTCGCTTTAAGTTTCTCCTCGGCGAGGGCGGCAGCACTGGCCTTGTCGTTGAGCTCTCGCTGCAACTTTTGCAGCCTCTCCACAACCGCGGTCTGCTGGGTCCGCTGCTCTTCCAAGATTGCGTTCATGGCACTCAGCTTAGCACTCCACTCTGTGATGACCTCCTCCCTCTGATTCAAGGCCTCCTCCCACTTGGCCAGCCTCTTCTCCTTCCGGCTCGCCTCCAGCTCCCTGGCGTACACCTTCTGGAGGTCCTTCTTGTAGTCTTTGCGGTCCCGCGCCAGTTCAAACCGCTCAAAGGCGAACTGCTGGGACGCTGCCTTGGTGCGCTCCTCCAGCTGGGAGCGCCAGTCGCTGAGGCGCTGGTGCTTAGATGCCAGCGCCTCCCATTCCCGCCGGATCGCTGCCTCGGTCTCATGACGAGCCTGATGGGCACGAGACAGCACTCGGGGGAGGGGAACCAGCATCGCTTCTGGCTCGGCGCCGGATCGGAGCCGCCGCCCAAAAATCACCTCCGTCTCCTCCGGAGTGGGCGGCAGGATAGAGCTGGATGCGCCCCTGCGTCACCTCCCATGGCAGGGGTAGGCGCAGCTGGGACCTCCTCCGCCGCTGCCGACGGTGTACTCGACAGCGTCGCCGTTGTTGGGGCTGCGATAGCCGTCGGCGGTTCACCGGCACCGCTCCCAGCAGATGCCTGCTGCTGGGGGCCAGACCCGCCGGTGGGCATGGTGACCGGCGGAGGAGGCGTGACCTTGGGAGTAGAGGGGGAGGAAGCCCTGACAAGCAAAGGATGGGTTAAGACTCGTCGGCATGATAATTACACTCGTGGAAAAAAGGGGCTACACTTACTTGGGGCCCTAGACCTTCCAGCGACCCTGGAAGCGAGACGTCCGTTGTTGTTGCTGCTGCTGCTGTGGCTGTTGCTGCTGGTGCCCCTGGGGGAGATCACCCCCAGGCGATGGTGGTGGCAGCAGGACTGACGGTGGTGGTGGCGGTGGATCTGATGGTGGTGGTGGCAGAGGACTGACGTGCCTCTGAGCGCCCTGGGCCTGGGAGCCGGTCTCTGTGGCAGAACCACCCGAATTATTCCAGCTTAAGTGCCTAAGTCATGCCTCAAGGGCCGTGACACACTTAAATCGGAATAACCCGTCGGTCCTTCAGATCTAGTCTGATAGAGCCACTTAACCAGGATGAAATTCCACAATCTCACTCGAAGGTGAGTCACAGAAGAATTACAATAAAACAGGAATCCTCAAATTAAGTACTGAATTATTACATAAATCGGAGTTTTGGAGTAGCAAATAAAGTTCATTAAGTAAAGTGCAGCGGATAATCGATGTCGTCAGTAATGAGGAAATGAGCAAGGCCTAGCCCACTACTCCTCATGCTCCTCTCCTGCCGGAGCAACGTCCCACTCGACCGTCCAACCCGGTGGCAGGGTGGTAGGCCAAGTCACACCATCAATCAAATCCTGCATGGTACCTGCAAAAATGGTGCCACAAGCAAGGCTGAGTATACTAATACTCAGCTAGACTTACCCGGTGTGAGGAGTCTACTCCTCTACCTCTAGACTATGCAGCTGTTTGGCTGAGGGGTTTGGTTTGCCAAAAGCACTAGCTGTTTCTAAAATCATCTTTTAGCTTTTCAATTTCTACCATCATTAACTTAGCTAGATTTGCTCCTTCTAAGCATACATGGTAACAACCAATTAGTTCAATCAACAAGTTATCTCATGTAACCACATTTCACTTCTTACTCGATGCAGTACAAGGAATCAAGCAGTCTCATTAGCTGCGAGAAGCAGACGATTCGAATCGAGTTTTAAACCTTGCAAGGTAAACCTAAACACACGGCATGTCAGGGCACTCCGACCCTACACATGACAACCGTCCCCATTGATTCCCCGTTCGCGTCCAGGCCTCACCGCCTTGGCATACAATGCTCCACTGACCCCGGCTGCCGCCGTGCAGTGACCGCACTTGTACCCACCATAGCTAGCATGGGAGAACCAGTCTCAGGTCGCATGAGGGATAAAGTCCGCGCCCGGCTTCACTCAGGTACTAGGTTTACCGGTTACCATTTTTCCCGGCATGTGTTTAGTACGTTCAAAAGCTTGACTCAGGTATCCACACATTAATCCTTAATTCATTTTCCCGTCTCATGGACAAGGCATCCTCCCTGGATCCAAGTCCATAGACCAACATATATCCCATTATCAAGATGAATACAATCAATTCCTGACCTCGCGCGAGTGCTAGAAAAATCACTCGACTTCTACCGAGATCCTGATTAGCAAGCAGCTACTCGGCCTAACATACTAGTATTCATCTCAAAAGGGGATCCTAAGTTCATGCAATCTAGAGGTTTCAAGCAACTCCTACACTTAAGTGCACATTACAATCCTACAAGCATTAAGTGTAGTAAAATAACATAATTAACAGGTTATGCATAAAACCGGGGCTTGCCTTCAATTGCTGGGGCTGCGGGGAGATCCTCAATGGCAGCCTCGGAAGCCTGCTCCTGGTCCTCCTCTTGGACAGGTCCTTGCTCGGGGATGAGCACGTACTCTCCGTCGGCTAGATTACAATCTAATGAATGCAATGCGTAAGATATATGCATGATATGATATGTGCTTTTAGAAATCACAACTTAAAAGGTGTATGATCTTTCTTGAGTTAAACAAAGTTAACTTTACTTATGCAAGACCCTTGGGTGGTATACTTGGTAAACTAGTTCAAATTTAGCTAAGGTAAATGGTAGGTTTACTTTTGGGGTTCCACTGAATTCTTTTTAAGTCCTTTAGGGACAAATGATAAGTACTCAAGTTAGACTGATTGAGGTGGGGTTTATTTCTTCTTTCCTTTTTCTTTATTCTCTTTAATGTTTTGGAGTAGGTTTGAACTACAAGTTGCTTTTATAAAATTCTAAAAATTCTGTAAAAATTACAGTGGCTTGCTACTGGTGTGTGTTTTTCTGCCTTAAAATTTGGGGATCAGAAAGTGAATAGTTTTCTCTGCACAAAATTATTAAACTCTAGGGTAGAAGGGGTGCTTTGAACTACAACCATTATTTAACAGTGGGTAATTCTTCAGAACTTATTTTTGCTGGCTTTTAGGTGTTATAACATGACTTGATACAAATTTCTAGCCATTAATACCTTTTAATTATTTTTCTATGGTTTTCTCAAGTTTCTAGCCAAATAGGTGCTTTCTACTACCACTATATTTGAAAAATATCAAACAACAGAGTTCTTATTTTTCTTAGTTATTGTTTTGTGCAAGAGCAATCATTCTGAAGTTTGGCATCTTTTTGCTTAAGGGAAAGGGTGGTATGCATTATTTGAATTAAATGGCTTTTCTCTTAAATCATTAGCAATTGGTAAGAGTTTGCCTCCTATTCATGGGTTTGCATTTTTCTCTGGTAGTTCACCTCATCATGGACTTGGCTAATTTTTGGTTGCCCATTATCACATTATTTGAGGTTGCTCATGATTTAATTGGAAAATGCCTTATTATCACTTTGTATTTATTTCCCTTACTTAAAAAGTTGGACTGAGGTGCTCTGCATTTTTGTAGTGGGGTTCTGGTGGTTATAAGTTCACTGGATTTTTGTTAAGCATTTTGGTTATAGTTTTGCCTCTTTAATAATTGATTTTCAGTCTTATTTAGGCTAAACAAATCATTTTAATTTAGCATTGATCCAAATTAATGGTCTCTGTATTTTTCCTAAGTCCTCTGTTACATAAGTAAACTAGGAAAAATAATATTAATCACTGTTCATTAATTTCTAATATCTTTCTGATTTTCTCTAAGTTTTGGACAAAACATCATTAAATGAGGAACTACATCATAATTTCTAATGTTGGGGTTCCCATTATTTTTAAACAGTGTCTAAATAGGGTATAAACATCTACAAATTTTCTTAAGTCTAGCACAGAAGAAAAACTAATTTTCCTTGATTAAATAAGGTTTAGTGGGTTTCTGTTTTTAATTTTAAACTCTAAAATTTTGAACAGAAGGCATAGGGTCTACTATTTTTAAATGATAGATTATAATATACAGGGGCTAGCAAAATTGGTTTGACATTTTTTGATTAAGAATTCATCAAGTTATGAATTTTACAAGTTCTTTGGTTATTTAAAAAGAATATCAGAATCGATTTAAAAGAAAATCTACTTTGCACTGGGGTCCCTGGCGGTTTTCTAAGTTTTTCCTCGCGAATCAGTCCTTAGGCTACTATTCACCAGAGTCTCTGACATTACAGAAAACCCCTCGGGTTCTTCACCTCCTAACCCGAGGTCCTTAGTTTAACGTAAACAGTAGCCGCGGCGGGGAAAAGGGCGGAGGGGCTTACCGGCGGCGAGACTGGTCCGGTGAAGAGGTCGAGGATAAAGGGGAGGTCCTGGGGATCACAACGGTGTGCGGAACGCCGTCGGAGATGGCCGGAGTCGGTCGGTCCACGCGCGCAGGCGGGGATGCTCGTCGGCGGCGAGGAGACCGGCCTGGTCACGGCGAGACAGTTCAATCAAATGGGTCAGGGAGGTCCACGGGATGCCAGAGAAGACATGAGCGAGAGGAATTGGGTGGAGACTCACTGGATAGCTCAGTCCACGCGCAGCGGCGGAAGACCGAAGTCCGGTGAAGTCGATCTCGGGCCTCCGGTGAAGTCCGGCTGGGTCCGAGGGCTTGGCAAGCTTCACGGGCTGCTGGTGGAGCTAGCCGAAGCACTGGCTTGACTTGGGGGTGGCTGGAGGGAGCTGGCCACGGTGGCCGAAGCTCGGGCGGCAATGGCGAGCGGAAATCAAGCTCGCCGGAGCTAAGGAAAGCGGCTGGCCGACGAGGGTGAGTGCGGGGCGAAGTGAGGCGCGCCTGGGGAGGCTTTATAGGCGCGGGCGGGCACGACCGAGGGCGTGAGCGCGCGGCGGACTTGACCGAACGCCGGGGAGCGCGCGCGCGGGGGTTGGGCGAGCTCTGGCGTGCCGACCAGGGTCGAACACGTGTGAGCGCGCGTTCTGCCCAAGCTCTGGCGCGTGTAGTCGCTCATCTGAGCCTGCTCTCGCCTTGGTCAATGCACAAAACCTCTTCCCCTCCCTACAAGCTACCAATCTTGTGTGGAGGTCATAGGATTTTGCCTACTGGTTGCAGAGATATGGAGCCAGGAAATCTGGTCTGTCTCCCTGCGCAAATCCGAGGCAAATCCAAGGTTTAGTCGTGTCTAGGTCTCGCGTCCCAATGCCATCTTCTGGCACACGACAGAGGGGTTAGTTAGGCACATTTTTGTCAATGGGGCCATTAGGATTTGAGTTAGGGATCAAGGTGAACATCCCTGATCTTTGGCTCAAGGTCTGAATTTCAGAAATCTGAATTTCAGAATTCTCATTAAGTCCACACATGGAAAGCTTGATTTGGGGTTTTATTTGAGTTATTTTGGCTAAGCTTTCTCAACCTTTCTTGTTGCCCATTAAATATACTTCAATTTTTATAATTGGCTCAACTCAAAATTTTAAACTTTTCACTCCCTTTTTCTTATTTTTTTGAATTTTGCTCATGGGGCTCATTTAGGATTTTTAAACTAGGGTTGTACAATCTGATCTTTTAAGGGACTTAATTGCTTTGATCATGACACTTTTAAGTATGAACTTGGTGACTTCATTATTACTTAAGTTATTTTGATGCTCATGCTTACATTGGTTCACAAAAAATGATGGCTCTTGGTTTGGCTTTTTGAGAAAAACCCTGAGTGACACTGGGGTGTCACAGCCTTCCCCCCTTAAAGGAATCTCGTCCCGAGATTCGGGCCAGAGTCCTCCCGGGGTAAAGCGAAGGGTGAGACTGATAGGAAAAAGGGTGATGATTGCTATTATTAGGATAAACTGCTCTTCGAATGTCATTCTCTTTGCAACTTCAGAAGGAAGTCCTTTTAAGTTTTACTTTATAGTTACTTCATTCTGAATTAAGATCATATTTTTGGAAATTAGATTCGAAAGGCAGGAGGAGGGGTTGGGGGTGATTACGTACCAGCTTCCTTAGGTAGGCAATCGGGGAAGTTGGATCTCAGGAATTCCTCGGTTTCCCAAGTAGCTTCCTCCTCTGAGTGATTACTCCACTGGACCTTGAACATCTTGATCGATTTAGCCCGAGTTGATCTTTCCTTGCAATCCAGAATCTTGGAGGGGTACTCTTGGTACGATAGATCTGGCTCTATCTCCAATTCTGGCTCTGCTAAGATTTCAGTCGGCAATCGAACACACTTCTTCAGTTGAGATACATGAAAAACATTGTGAATGGCAGACATCCCCGAAGGTAACTTCAGCTTGTATGCCACGGGTCCACATGCTTCTATGATCTCATAAGGTCCAATGTAACGAGGGGCTAGCTTGCCTTTGATCCCAAACCTCTGCATTCCCTTGGTGGGTGATACCTTGAGGTATACAAAACTTCCCACCTCGAACTGGAGAGGTTTCCTTCTTCTATCATGATAACTCTTCTGTCTGGCCTGAGCAGCTTCTAGATTCTTCCTGATTAGCTTGACCTTCCTTTCGGCTTCAGTCACTAAATCAGGTCCAAAAACTTCTCTTTCACCAGACTGAGACCAATTGAGTGGTGTCCTGCACCTTCTTCCATAGAGAGCTTCAAAAGGTGCCATCTTTAGGCTGGATTGATAACTATTGTTATAAGCAAACTCTGCCAAGGAGAGGTGCTTATCCCAGTTCTTTCCGCAATCGATCGCACAAGCTCTCAGCATATCTTCCAGAATCTGGTTTACCCTTTCCGTCTGACCATCAGTCTGTGGGTGGTAAGCTGAACTTCTGATTAGCTTGGTCCCCAAAGACTTTTGCAATTGTTCCCAAAATCTGGCAACAAATTGGGCTCCTCGGTCAGAAACAATGGTCCGAGGTAATCCGTGCAAACACACGATCCGGTCGATATACAATTCTGCATATTTCTGAGCCTTATCAGTGGTGTGCACAGGAAGAAAATGTGCCACTTTCGTCAATCGGTCCACAATAACCCAAATTGAATCATGATGACGAGAGGTGTTGGGCAGACCCACAATGAAATCCATGCTGATGTCGTCCCACTTCCACGAAGGTACGGAGAGTGGTTGCAAAGCTCCAGCTGACTTCAAGTGGCTTGCCTTTACCCTCTGACAGGTGTCACATTCTGATACATACTGGGCTATCTCCCTCTTCATTCTGGTCCACCAGTACAAAGGCTTCAAATCATGGTACATCTTGGTGCTTCCCGGATGCATATAGAATTTGGAGAGATGAGCTTCATCCAAAATTTTCCTCTTGAGATCCTGGTCTTTAGGAATTACCAATCTGCTTTTGAACCATAACACACCCTTCTCATCCTGGCGGAAACAATTATACTTCTCAACCTTCTGATGGAGATTCTTCTTGATAATTTGCACTCCCTTGTCACTGAGCTGGGCCATGATAATCTGGTCTTGCAAAGCTGGCTCAATAGGAATATGAGACAAAGAACCAGAAGAAATCACTTCAATTTGCATCTTGCTCAACTCATCACACAAGGTGTTAATGCGGGAATCCATCAGAACACAGTTGCACTGCAACTTCCGACTCAAGGCATCAGCTACCACATTAGCCTTCCCTGGGTGATAATGTACCTCCAGGTCATAATCCTTGATCAGCTCTAGCCATCTTCTCTGCCTCATGTTAAGATCAGCCTGAGTAAAAATGTACTTAAGGCTCTTACGATCAGTGAAGATGTTGCAGTGGGTTCCCATTAGATAGTGCCTCCACATCTTCAATGCATGAACCACTGCTGCTAACTCAAGGTCATGAGTGGGGTAATTTTGCTCGTGAGGCCTGAGTGCTCTTGAAGCATAAGCAATGACTCGGTTGTCTTGCATCAAGACACAACCTAGCCCGGTGCCCGAGGCATCACAATATACATCAAAAGGTTTGCTGCTGTCGGGTTGCGCCAATACTGGTGCCGTGGTCAGATGTTGCCTTAATGCATGGAAAGCATCTTCGCACTTCTAACTCCACACAAATCTGACTTCTTTCTTCAGCAACTCAGTAATAGGCTTCGCAATTCGAGAGAAGTCCGGAATAAATCTTCGGTAATAACCAGCTAATCCCAGAAAACTCCGAATCTGACGAACAGTCGTTGGTGGCTTCCAGTTCATCACCTCTTGCACTTTATCCGGATCAACAGCTATTCCAGCTTGAGAGATAGTGTGACCCAAGAATTTGATTTCCTTTAGCCAAAAGTCACACTTGGATAACTTGGCATAAAGGTGGTGCTCTCGCAGACGTTGAAGCACTACATGCAAATGCCCGGCATGTTCTTCTTCGTTCTTTGAGTACACCAGAATATCATCGATGAAAACCACCACGAACTTATCCAATTCCGGCATAAAAACAGAATTCATCAGATACATGAAATATGCTGGTGCATTTGTCAGCCCGAATGACATCACCAAGAATTCATATAGCCCATATCTGGTTGAGAATGCCGTCTTCGGAATATCACTTGCTCGTATTTTGATCTGATGGTAGCCAGAGCGAAGGTCTATCTTGGAGAATACCTTGGCCCCGACCAACTGGTCAAAGAGAACATCAATACGAGGCAAAGGATACTTGTTCTTGATAGTTACCGCATTAAGAGGGCGGTAATCTATACACAGCCTCAAGCTTTCATCCTTCTTCTTCACAAACAGTGCTGGACATCCCCAAGGCGAAGTGCTTGGGCGAATAAAACCCTTATCCAGCAACTCTTGCAATTGCTTCTTCAATTCTGCCAACTCAGCGGGTGGCATTCGGTAGGGCCTTTTGGAAATTGGGGCCGTTCCCGGTTGCAACTCGATGGCGAATTCAATATCCCGGTCCGGTGGCATTCCTGACAATTCATCAGGAAAGACATCTGCATACTCACAGACCACTGGGATCTTCTTCAGGGGTATCTCCGTCATAGAGAAAGCACATGACTGAGAAGAACCCCGACTAGGCAAAATCAAGGTGAAGTTCCCGCAGAAAGGAGAATTAACTTCCACGGTACGGCTGGCTACATCAAGCACAACTTGGTGAAAGGTCATCCAATTTGCCCCTAGAATAATGTCCACATTTTCCAATCCCAACACAAGAAGAGTGGTTTTGATAATGTGGCTTCCCAGTTGAATAGGCACACTTTGGTTTAATTGATTAGTTGCAATTTTACCCCCAGGTGTGACTATCATGAATGACCCTTTTGAGTGAGAGAATGGCAGTTTGCAATTAGCACTGAACTTTTGGCTAATGAAACTATGGGATGCACCAGAATCAAATAGAATTAAAGCAGGTTGATTATAAACTGAAAAGGTACCAGTCATGATAGGAGCTCCTTCTGGCACTTCCTCAAGAGTAGTGAAGTTGAGCTTCCCTTGCCTGACTTGCACCTTCTGCTTTCTTCCCTTGTCTTGATTCGGTGCTGGCATCTGCCTCTGCTGGTTCCTGGGACAATTCTTGGCATAGTGGCCCACATTGCCACAAGTGAAACACTTGTTCCCATTGCCCTGGCGGAACTGCTGCTGCTGCGGAGGCTGATTGCTCCTTGGGGCGGGAGCTGGGTAGCGGTTGGGTGCCGGCTGCTGCTGCTGCTGAGGTGGCCTGATCACCCATCTGCCTGCCTGCTGCTGAAAACCCCTGCTCTGATTGTGGGAAACAATCCGGAACCTCTGAGCCTGAGCGGATGGTGCTGCCATTGGTGCCTTTCTCTTCTTCTCTTCTCGGTGAGCAACAATGCAATCCTCCTGAGAGATGGCCATATTGACCAACTCATTGAAGCTATCAGCCCGGACAGTGTTGAGGCGTTCCCGCAGTTTGGTATTGAGACCCCTGCGGAAGCGATCCCTCTTTTTCTCATCAGAATCAGCATGATACCCTGCATACTGGCATAAGTCATTGAAGGCTTGTGCATACTGCAGTACCGTGCGGGTTCCTTGATTGAGGGCCAGAAATTCATTCAACTTCCGATCAAGAATGCCAGCTGGAATGTGGTGTCCTCTGAAGGCAGTCTTGAATTCCTCCCAAGATACTTCACGATCAGCGGGGAGCATAGCACGGAAGTGATCCCACCAAGTCCGAGCAGATCCGCGAAGCTGCTGCGCGGCGAAGCGGGTCTTGGTAGCATCAGGGCAGTCTCCCGTGAGGAGGGGAAACTTGGACTCGACGACGCGAAGCCATACGTCGGCGTCCAACGGATCCTCTGCCTTGGCGAACAAGGGCGGCTGCGTGCTCAGAAACTCCTGGTATGTTGCCATAGCCGGAGGTCGCTGAGGCTGGCCTCCACCATGCTGCTGGGGGTGGGGCTGGCGCTGCAAGAGCTGTCGCAGAATCTCATTCTGCTGGGCCATCAGCTCCTGCACTGTGGGAGCTGGGGGAGGTGGCGGGGGAACTTGCTCGTTCTGCCCGCGACGCTGCCTAGCTGCCATCTGAAAACAGAGATTGTCGCCATTGTTATCCCAACTCACAATTTCGAACGGCAAAATATCATTTCATATGGAAGGAAAAATGCCATAATCATAATATTAGGTTCGAAATGAAGATAACATGGTGACAAATATCCCACAGATTTCAAAAGTTCACAGGGTTACATTAATCAGGGGAAAGTACCCACAAGCCTAGTCCAAAATGTGATACTACTAAGCTCGCATAGGTTCCTATCCACCTAAAAATGTCGAAGCGACTGCTTAACCCTGAGCGGTGGAAGCGACACTGGATACGGGTGAAGGGGGCATCGCGGAGGTAGTCCCATTGGCACCAGGGGCTGGTCCTAGCTCCTCGGGAGCCTCTTCTCCCTCGCTTCCTGCTTCATTGGCCTCCATCTCCAGGTGGTGCATGTCCAAGTGGTCATTTGCTTCCTCGAGTTCCCTCTGCACATCGTGAAGTTGGTTCTCCAAGACATCAATAGTGTTGTCTCGGATCTCCACTTGCTGCTCCAGGGTAGCGATACACTGGTTCAGCCTCTCCACCTGCAGATCCTTCTCCACCAACTCTGTGGATAGGTCGACCACAAAATCTTCCCGACTGTCGAGAGTGAGCTTGGCAGTCTGAGCGGTGTTAGCAAGAAGTGTCATAGCATCGCTCTGAAGGGCCTGAAGGCGGTACAGCGCACTCATGCACTGAACAGTGACCCTCCCAACCAAGTCAGGATACATGGCCCACATGTCCTTCACATGGCTCACACGGTTACACCACATGGGATCATCCTTCCTCTTAGCAGGGAAGAGTCCCAAGGGGTGCATCACCATCTCCAGGGGATGGTAGCCACAGAAAGTCGTCAGAGCCTTCATGGCTGCTGCCTCAACGGTGTCGTCCGTCCTGAGTCCAATCGTCTCAGAGTCAAGAGAACGCCAACCCGGCTGAAGGGGATGAGCCTCCAAAGTCAGCCAAACCCGACAACGAGGTACCCGATGCTCCTCATATAGCTGCACCGTGTACAAAGGGGGCATAGGGTAACCGGCGGAGTTAAGCACTTCCCACAAGATGGAAGGAAAGCCATCGCGAGAAAGGAAGTCAGAACTGAAACGAGAGTCTCCTCCACTAGCGGGGGTGGGTGAATTCATCTACGGAAGGGAATCAAAGATAAAGATTATGGTGGAAGGAAAAGAAAAAGAGAGCCCGAATGGTTTTAAGGAAAAAGGGGTTAGCTCAAATTTTAATTCCTCTTCATGTTTCATAATGCATGCATGCTGGAAGAAACGTTGCCTCTCAAAAAGAAAATAGGGTGCCTATTTAGGGCATCCTAAAATATAAGTATTGGCCCACGGGGCCTAATTAATTAGCCACCTATTTCCCTCTATGCCTAAGGCCTTTCGTCCTAGGTCTAGCGGTCTAGTCCTGACGATCCTTAGCAGTTTCTAAGCAAGTTTTAGGTTTTGAAAATTGGTATTCATGGTTTATTGTCCTTCTCTGTGGTGAAATTTGCTCCGATACCAGCTGTGGCAGAACCACCCGAATTATTCCAGCTTAAGTGCCTAAGTCATGCCTCAAGGGCCGTGACACACTTAAATCGGAATAACCCGTCGGTCCTTCAGATCTAGTCTGATAGAGCCACTTAACCAGGATCAAATTCCACAATCTCACTCGAAGGTGAGTCACAGAAGAATTACAATAAAACAGGAATCCTCAAATTAAGTACTGAATTATTACATAAATCGGAGTTTTGGAGTAGCAAATAAAGTTCATTAAGTAAAGTGCAGCGGATAATCGATGTCATCAGTAATGAGGAAATGAGCAAGGCCTAGCCCACTACTCCTCATGCTCCTCTCCTGCCGGAGCAACGTCCCACTCGACCGTCCAACCCGGTGGCAGGGTGGTAGGCCAAGTCACACCATCAATCAAATCCTGCATGGTACCTGCAAAAATGGTGCCACAAGCAAGGCTGAGTATACTAATACTCAGCTAGACTTACCCGGTGTGAGGAGTCTACTCCTCTACCTCTAGACTATGCAGCTGTTTGGCTGAGGGGTTTGGTTTGCCAAAAGCACTAGCTGTTTCTAAAATCATCTTTTAGCTTTTCAATTTCTACCATCATTAACTTAGCTAGATTTGCTCCTTCTAAGCATACATGGTAACAACCAATTAGTTCAATCAACAAGTTATCTCATGTAACCACATTTCACTTCTTACTCGATGCAGTACAAGGAATCAAGCAGTCTCATTAGCTGCGAGAAGCAGACGATTCGAATCGAGTTTTAAACCTTGCAAGGTAAACCTAAACACACGGCATGTCAGGGCACTCCGACCCTACACATGACAACCGTCCCCATTGATTCCCCGTTCGCGTCCAGGCCTCACCGCCTTGGCATACAATGCTCCACTGACCCCGGCTGCCGCCGTGCAGTGACCGCACTTGTACCCACCATAGCTAGCATGGGAGAACCAGTCTCAGGTCGCATGAGGGATAAAGTCCGCGCCCGGCTTCACTCAGGTACTAGGTTTACCGGTTACCATTTTTCCCGGCATGTGTTTAGTACGTTCAAAAGCTTGACTCAGGTATCCACACATTAATCCTTAATTCATTTTCCCGTCTCATGGACAAGGCATCCTCCCTGGATCCAAGTCCATAGACCAACATATATCCCATTATCAAGATGAATACAATCAATTCCTGACCTCGCGCGAGTGCTAGAAAAATCACTCGACTTCTACCGAGATCCTGATTAGCAAGCAGCTACTCGGCCTAACATACTAGTATTCATCTCAAAAGGGGATCCTAAGTTCATGCAATCTAGAGGTTTCAAGCAACTCCTACACTTAAGTGCACATTACAATCCTACAAGCATTAAGTGTAGTAAAATAACATAATTAACAGGTTATGCATAAAACCGGGGCTTGCCTTCAATTGCTGGGGCTGCGGGGAGATCCTCAATGGCAGCCTCGGAAGCCTGCTCCTGGTCCTCCTCTTGGACAGGTCCTTGCTCGGGGATGAGCACGTACTCTCCGTCGGCTAGATTACAATCTAATGAATGCAATGCGTAAGATATATGCATGATATGATATGTGCTTTTAGAAATCACAACTTAAAAGGTGTATGATCTTTCTTGAGTTAAACAAAGTTAACTTTACTTATGCAAGACCCTTGGGTGGTATACTTGGTAAACTAGTTCAAATTTAGCTAAGGTAAATGGTAGGTTTACTTTTGGGGTTCCACTGAATTCTTTTTAAGTCTTTTAGGGACAAATGATAAGTACTCAAGTTAGACTGATTGAGGTGGGGTTTATTTCTTCTTTCCTTTTTCTTTATTCTCTTTAATGTTTTGGAGTAGGTTTGAACTACAAGTTGCTTTTATAAAATTCTAAAAATTCTGTAAAAATTACAGTGGCTTGCTACTGGTGTGTGTTTTTCTGCCTTAAAATTTGGGGATCAGAAAGTGAATAGTTTTCTCTGCACAAAATTATTAAACTCTAGGGTAGAAGGGGTGCTTTGAACTACAACCATTATTTAACAGTGGGTAATTCTTCAGAACTTATTTTTGCTGGCTTTTAGGTGTTATAACATGACTTGATACAAATTTCTAGCCATTAATACCTTTTAATTATTTTTCTATGGTTTTCTCAAGTTTCTAGCCAAATAGGTGCTTTCTACTACCACTATATTTGAAAAATATCAAACAACAGAGTTCTTATTTTTCTTAGTTATTGTTTTGTGCAAGAGCAATCATTCTGAAGTTTGGCATCTTTTTGCTTAAGGGAAGGGGTGGTATGCATTATTTGAATTAAATGGCTTTTCTCTTAAATCATTAGCAATTGGTAAGAGTTTGCCTCCTATTCATGGGTTTGCATTTTTCTCTGGTAGTTCACCTCATCATGGACTTGGCTAATTTTTGGTTGCCCATTATCACATTATTTGAGGTTGCTCATGATTTAATTGGAAAATGCCTTATTATCACTTTGTATTTATTTCCCTTACTTAAAAAGTTGGACTGAGGTGCTCTGCATTTTTGTAGTGGGGTTCTGATGGTTATAAGTTCACTGGATTTTTGTTAAGCATTTTGGTTATAGTTTTGCCTCTTTAATAATTGATTTTCAGTCTTATTTAGGCTAAACAAATCATTTTAATTTAGTATTGATCCAAATTAATGGTCTCTGTATTTTTCCTAAGTCCTCTGTTACATAAGTAAACTAGGAAAAATAATATTAATCACTGTTCATTAATTTCTAATATCTTTCTGATTTTCTCTAAGTTTTGGACAAAACATCATTAAATGAGGAACTACATCATAATTTCTAATGCTGGGGTTCCCATTATTTTTAAACAGTGTCTAAATAGGGTATAAACATCTACAAATTTTCTTAAGTCTAGCACAGAAGAAAAACTAATTTTCCTTGATTAAATAAGGTTTAGTGGGTTTCTGTTTTTAATTTTAAACTCTAAAATTTTGAACAGAAGGCATAGGGTCTACTATTTTTAAATGATAGATTATAATATACAGGGGCTAGCAAAATTGGTTTGACATTTTTTGATTAAGAATTCATCAAGTTATGAATTTTACAAGTTCTTTGGTTATTTAAAAAGAATATCAGAATCGATTTAAAAGAAAATCTACTTTGCACTGGGGTCCCTGGCGGTTTTCTAAGTTTTTCCTCGCGAATCAGTCCTTAGGCTACTATTCACTAGAGTCTCTGACATTACAGAAAACCCCTCGGGTTCTTCACCTCCTAACCCGAGGTCCTTAGTTTAACGTAAACAGTAGCCGCGGCGGGGAAAAGGGCGGAGGGGCTTACCGGCGGCGAGACTGGTCCGGTGAAGAGGTCGAGGATGAAGGGGAGGTCCTGGGGATCACAACGGTGTGCGGAACGCCGTCGGAGATGGCCGGAGTCGGTCGGTCCACGCGCGCAGGCGGGGATGCTCGTCGGCGGCGAGGAGACCGGCCTGGTCACGGCGAGACAGTTCAATCAAATGGGTCAGGGAGGTCCACGGGATGCCAGAGAAGACATGAGCGAGAGGAATTGGGCGGAGACTCACTGGATAGCTCAGTCCACGCGCGGCGGCGGAAGACCGAAGTCCGGTGAAGTCGATCTCGGGTCTCCGGTGAAGTCCGGCTGGGTCCGAGGGCTTGGCAAGCTTCACGGGCTGCTGGTGGAGCTAGCCGAAGCACTGGCTTGACTTGGGGGTGGCTGGAGGGAGCTGGCCACGGTGGCCGAAGCTCGGGCGGCAATGGCGGGCGGAAATCAAGCTCGCCGGAGCTAAGGAAAGCGGCTGGCCGACGAGGGTGAGTGCGGGGCGAAGTGAGGCGCGCCTGGGGAGGCTTTATAGGCGCGGGCGGGCACGGCCGAGGGCGTGAGCGCGCGGCGGACTTGACCGAACGCCGGGGAGCGCGCGCGCGCGGGTTGGGCGAGCTCTGGCGTGCCAACCAGGGTCGAACACGTGTGAGCGCGCGTTCTGCCCAAGCTCTGGCGCGTGTAGTCGCTCATTCGAGCCTGCTCTCGCCTTGGTCAATGCACAAAACCTCTTCCCCTCCCTACAAGCTACCAATCTTGTGTGGGGGTCATAGGATTTTGCCTACTGGTTGCAGAGATATGGAGCCAGGAAATCTGGTCTGTCTCCCTGCGCAAATCCGAGGCAAATCCAAGGTTTAGTCGTGTCTAGGTCTCGCGTCCCAATGCCATCTTCTGGCACACGACAGAGGGGTTAGTTAGGCACATTTTTGTCAATGGGGCCATTAGGATTTGAGTTAGGGATCAAGGTGAACATCCCTGATCTTTGGCTCAAGGTCTGAATTTCAGAAATCTGAATTTCAGAATTCTCATTAAGTCCACACATGGAAAGCTTGATTTGGGGTTTTATTTGAGTTATTTTGGCTAAGCTTTCTCAACCTTTCTTGTTGCCCATTAAATATACTTCAATTTTTATAATTGGCTCAACTCAAAATTTTAAACTTTTCACTCCCTTTTTCTTATTTTTTTGAATTTTGCTCATGGGGCTCATTTAGGATTTTTAAACTAGGGTTGTACAATCTGATCTTTTAAGGGACTTAATTGCTTTGATCATGACACTTTTAAGTATGAACTTGGTGACTTCATTATTACTTAAGTTATTTTGATGCTCATGCTTACTTTGGTTCACAAAAAATGATGGCTCTTGGTTTGGCTTTTTGAGAAAAACCCTGAGTGACACTGGGGTGTCACAGTCTCCTCGGCCCCACCAGCTGTCCTCTGACGCTTCTGGGGAGGTCCAAAACAAGCGACCCGTCGGCGCAATGCAGCCGGCGTCGCCTCTCTTCCTCCAACCCCCTGGTGCCACCTGGGGCATAGGAACTGCCTACAGCCCCTTTGCCCTTGTCCAAGGGGCTTGGGGCCGCTACGGGGGCACTGGGAGCCGCACCGGCAGACTGGGGACCCCCAGACGGTACACCGGGGATCTGGATCCCGCGGAGGGGGTCCCAACCGCTGGTCTGACAAACTGCCACGCTGCTCTCGTCGAGGGTCGGCAGCGTGGCCAAGATCACCGTCCTCAACCCTGGGTCATCGCAGAGCGCAGGGATGCCCTGGGGGAGGATTAGGGATTCAGGGATAAACGACTCACCAGTAATCCCCTTCACTAGGAGTTCCATCTCCTCCCAGGACAGGTCGGTCCCTGGCCCGCGCTGGATCCTGCCAATGTCATTTGAGCCGGTAAACTAGCAGCACAGACGCGACCTCCTCTGCAGCGACATGATCTAGCGCTTCAGGAAATCGCCGACCACGTGCATCGAGGTCAGGCCACCGGCTGCCAAGGCCTTGATCCTGTCCAACACGGGCAGGAACTCTAGCGCGAGGGATGGCTTGGCCCTCCATTGCTTCTGGTCGAGTCTTGGCCCGCCGCTCGGCAGCGCGAGACGGTCGTTGGCCTCGATGCTGACGATCACCCAGTCGGCGCGCCAGTTTTCCCACCTCGCGCCACCGAGGGAGGAGATGTAGGAGCCGGGCGAATCTGGCTTCTTCTGGAAGTAGTAGGCGCCGAGATGATCCTTGGCCTTCCCAGACTTCACCAACATGAAGAAATGGCAGAAGAGGGAGGTATAGGGTGCCACCCCCATGAACATCTCGCAGAGGTGGGCGAAGATGGCCGCCTAGAGGATGGAGTGGGGCGTGAGGTGCTGAAGCTGAAGCCCGAGCTCCTCCAACAGCAGCAGGAAGAAGGGCGAGATCGGCAGCGCCAACCCGCAGGAGATGTAGGAGACGAACAGAACAAACTCCCCAACGGTGAGGAAACCAAGGGGGACGGCGCCGGTGCAGACTCTTCCGGCGAGCCCCGGCGCGCTCCACCCGAGCAGACCGCGCACCAGGTTGAGCGTCGCCTTGGTCTGGAAACGATCGGGAAGGCCAAGTGAAGCCATGGCAACGGCGGCGGCGCAGGTGGGGAGCAGGAGAGCGTGAATGCAAAGGGGCGCAGAGAGCTCGAAGGCGAAAGGGCGCTGCGATTGGGAGAGAATGCGAAAGCGTAACTGTTGCACGCGGGGTGAATACCTTTTCAAGGAAGACTCTCCCGCTCGCGCTCCGAGACGCTGCGGGAAATCCTGTCCGACGCGCACCTAGTGCCCATGCGACCCAGTCTCTCACATAGGAGCCCGGGCCCACAAGTCATGCAGCTAGTGTGCCGGTCTCCGAGTGCGGAAGAAGCGAACCGTCACGCGGGGAGCGAACCACCGCGCACGATCGCGCACCGCCTCGGGGCTGTTCCGAAGAGATATTTATTGACCAAGGCGGCGACAATGAGGCGCACCACGCGTGGCCCGATGGAACCGCCAGACGTGGGGCAGTGGGTCAGTCAGTCGCGGGGACAGATATGGTAGTTGACATGACCGAGGGCGGACTGACAGCGCGTGCGTCACCAGATGCGCTGAGTTAATGCGGCGCGTGCTGAGGTGGCGCCCCAGTCACCGGTCATGCCATGTTGACGCGAAGTACAAGTTTTGGCCCCACCTGTAGGCTCGCATCCTCCCCTGAGGTGGGCCCGAGGGCCACTGTCAGTACCCTGAAACTAGGGTACCCCTGCTACTGTAAAAGACGAAGAACCCACGCGGCTATCCCTTAGTCGCGTGGTAGAAGTGCTATGTGTGGGACCAAGCCACGGCTCGCCCTAATCTTAAGCGGCTATTCTGGGTCCACAGCAGCGCTCGACTCCACCACATGGGCGGGTCCGAAGCCGCCACGTGTCTAGAGAAGGTGATATACTCCAAGGCGTCAATAGTGGTCCGGACCCCCACGGGAGAACGCCGGACCCCCGGATATACAGTCCGTACCCCCAAGGTTAGTCCCGGACCTCCACGTGTGCAAGTGAAAGGGAAATGTGCCCTTGGGACATTTCTAAAGTATTTTGGTGATTAAGTGTCCAACACAATTGCCTTAAGTATTAGTAAGTGCCAAATGGTGGATGAAGTGCAAATCAACACAAAGGTATGATTCTAGACTTAGTACATTGGTTTTTGTGCACTAACATATTTGTCTAAGTGCTAGAATCAGAGAAAATACAAAAGGAAAAAGACTTGGCTGAAGCAGCCAAGACTCTGCGCAGTTTGGGTGCACCGGACAGTGTCCGGTGTGCCGGGCTGGCGTCTCGTCAACTGGCCGCTCTCGGGAATTCGTCGGCGGCGTGCGGCTAAAATTCACCGGACTGTCCGATGGTGCACCGGACTGTCCGGTGAGCCAACAGTCGGCCGCGCCAACGGTCGGCCGCGCAATCCACGCGTGACGTGTGGTCGAGCCGACAGTCTGATGGGGGCACTGGACTATCCGGTGTGCACCGGACAGTGTCTGGTGCGCCAACGGCTCCAAATCTTCAACGGTCGACTGCGCCAATTTAGGAAAGCAATCTGCACCGGACAGTGTACAGTGGATGTCCAGTGGTGCACCGGACTGTCTGGTGCGCCACCCGGCAGAAGGCAAGAATTGCCTTCCAAGATTGCTTCCAATGGCTCCTAGCTGCCTTGGGGCTATAAAAGGGACCCCTAGGTGCATGGAGGAGTACACCAAGCATTCTTTGATCATCTCTAAGCACCAAGACTTCATTCTAGCGCATTTGATTCGTTGTGATAGCAATTTGAGCTCATCTTGAGTTGAGAACTCCGTGTGTGAACTTAGAGCTCAAGTTGTGACTAGTGTGCGTGTTTGTCTCTTGCTTTGAGTCTTGTGTATGTTGCTTTTCCCTCCCTTACATCCGTGCTTCTTTGTGATCATCAATTGTAAGGGCGAGAGGCTCCAAGTTGTGGAGATTTCTCGCAAACGAGATATAGTGAAAGAAATAAAAACACCATGGTTGTCACACCCGGTTTCAGAAGGCAAACCGAATGCGAACTATGTACGTGCCAGGATCAGAATTCACGTACACAGTGATTACATAAATGAACATCATCGCACAGTGCTCGATTAATAACATAAAAGAGTATTAACTTATTACATCACAGAGTCAGAGACATCCACATAGTCATCAACTTAACGGGTAAATCAAAGTGCTAAGCAAAACACAGTAAACATAGGGCCATCACAGGCAGCTGACTGGGGGTTTGCCGCCAACCCACACCTAGAACTCGTCGTAGTCTTGGAACTCCTGGAAGTCTCCTTCCACGGCTTCGCCTTCTCCTGAGCAGTGGTTGCAATGTGGACAACCTGGTGTTTTGTGGTAAAGCAAGGATGAGTACACATCAACGTACTCAGCAAATGCCCCGTTTGGCTGAAGTGGACTAGCTTTTTATGTGGGGTTAGGCTCAAGCGGTTGCTTTTAGTTGGTCAGGTATTTATTGTTAGTAGAAGCCAGATTTTATCGTAAAACTCAAGTTATAATCCCAAAAAGTACCTCGTTAGAGAGGAAATACTAGAATACATAATTAAAGTCACCATCATTAACCATCATCACTAAAGTCATCATCTGAGGTGCATCCGAAGTATCTCTAATCAAAGATGATCCCAAGGCTGCTCTTAACCGTGAGCACGGCTGATATATCAGTTTCATTACCCTCTGCAGAGGTCGCACACTTTACCCATGAGCCGTGATTCCCATTTTGCCCGGGGATCATGACTCCCCATTGATCACTTCCTAGGTGGTCCGGTAGGGTATCACTATGTAACTTTTACAAAGATTCCCTAGAGGTCATAGCCGCCCGTTAGATTTCTCCAGTTTGATAAACACAGTACCCCTCCCCGCAGGGGGGTGACTAACAAAAGCAAAACGAAAGAACCTCGGCACCCAGCCTCGGCAGAGCAAGCACTGTGCCAAGACCCCATTGACGGCACGACGGCGAAGCAACTACACCCCTAGTTCCTCTAATTAATTAGCTAAGGGCGCCCCATTTCACCCTCATGGTTGCACTATTATCCCGTGTGGTCTCTCAACGAACAGGTCCTTATGAAGAGGTACTCGGGAAACAGCTCGAGTCCCCTAAAATATCACAAGATCATCGGGACAACATCATCGTATCATAAATATTCACATCATGTTCGTTGATTAAGTGAAAGCAATAGCATAAAGCTAACCATAGTAACCCACTAGGTAATCAAGTATAAGGTAAATACAAAGCTAGTCAATCCTTAGGTTTCAATTAAGTAATGCGGGACAGTGTATTATAAGTGAAAGGGACATAATGGGTCAGAGGACACTTGCCTTCACCAAGCTGCTGCTCAGGGACTTCTCCTGCAACTTCCACGGGAAACACAGACTGCTCGTTGTCTACGCAAAGCAATCATTCATTCTATACACTTGGGAAATAACAAAAGAGCAATATACCAAACATGTGCAGCAGAGAGATCACAGGTTCAAATAGAAAAAGATTGGCAATATGGTGTTCCCTAGGTCTAGGGTAGATGACTACACAAAGTGATTCATTATTCACTAACCAGGTCTATGTCACTATCATATTGTTTAGATAAAGTTAGTTTAGTGGTGGGGTTAATCATTATATGGTGTTAAGTCTATAAACTTAAGTACTCCAACTTTTATTAGAGTCTACTATCTTTATTTTATTTCTATTAGGGTTCCAATAACATTAATTCTAAACTAGAGATCAACTATTAATTGGGACATAAAAACGGTAGGGGAACATTGTTTTAAACAGGTAGATAAAAACATTATGAACATTTTGCAATTTGAAGCACCTAATTTGGAGTTCATATGACAAAGTTATGAATTTTACAAGATTAGGGATTAAAAATACTCTTTTAAATACTTATTCCTGATTAAATAGAAGTCCGAGGACCTATCTGCAAAATACCAGGGACGGCGGGTTAATTTGTAGAAAACCGAGGGTCCCTTTAAGAAATTTGCGCGGGCGAAGGGGTATCGGGCTCCCTCGGTCGTTGGATCTCGGATCGACGCTCGAGATTAGATCGGCGGGCAGGCGCGCGAGCGCGTGGGGGCACGAGCGGCTGACAGGCGGGGCCGCGCGGGCAGGGGCTCGGGCGTGGGCGGCTGATAAACGGGGCCCAGCGACAGGAAGGCGGGGTGCGGGGGCGGCTCTGGGCCGTCAGATTCCAGGCGGACGGTTAAGATTAGACTTGGGTTATTTAAAAAGGAACCGTCCGATCTGAGATGGACGACGGGGATCGGGCGGCCGGCTTCGGCCCACTTCTCCGGCCAGCAGAGGTGACAGCGCTCGTACCCGCGGCGGGGAGCTCGCAGGAGACAAGGGGCGCGGGGGCTCCGCGGGTCTTAGGGCGACCGGGATGGTCTGGGAGGTTGGGGAAGGCGCGGGGAACCCAATGGCGAGGGCTAAGTCGCGATAGGGGCACCGGAGGGTGGCGGCCCACGGCGAGACGGCTCGGCGGCGGCGCCAACCGACTCCGACGAGAAATCAAGCACAACAGAGAGCAAGGGAGGGAAAAGGAGAGGGCAGGGGAGGTTCCTTACCTCAAGGCGTACCCCAGGAACCTCTCGGTGGCGGTGAAGGCGCGACGATGGCTCGGGTCAACGGTGGCGGCACCGGGACTGCGCGGAGGACGGCAGGTGAGCGCGGCCAGAGGAAATTAGGGAGGGAGAGGAGAAATTGGAGTGTGTCCCGAGTTGCGGACGTCGAGGCAGAGCTCACCGTGGCAGAGGGCACGGCAGGGCTCCGACGTCGACGGGGAAACGGGCTCGGGACGGCAGCGGACAACGGCGGCTCCTCCCTGGCGTGCGCGCAGCGCGGGGGGTTGAAATGAGGCTCTGCAGGTGTGCAAATGAGGGAGGGGGAGAGTGAGTGGGGCTCTGGGGTCTCAAGTGGCCGAGGGCGGGGCGGTTGCGAGCTCGACGCGCGACGTGGGCGCGGAGTCCTCGGTGTGCGCGCAGCTCGGGAGAGCGGTTACGCGGGGACGAGGGAGCTGACAGAGGGGGCCCACGAGCAGAGAGAGAGAGGGAGCGAGCGCATGCGCGGGGGAAGCGGCAGCGCCGACAGGGCGGGCCCGCCGGGGCAAAGAGAGAAAGAGGGAACAGGCGCGCGCGCGCGGTGGGCCGGCTGGGCCGAAAGGCCGAGGGGAAAAGGGGTTGCGGGCCACTTTACCCTTTTCTTTTATTTTGGAAATTGTTTTCCCTTTTCTTTTTATTTACTCCATTTGACTCAAATCCAAATATGCCACAATTTCAAATTAGCACCCTCAAGCATATGCATCAAACAAAAGTGAAGTTTAGGGTTCAACATGATGCAACATTTCATACTCCCTTGGAGTTTAGCCTACTAGATTATAATTACATTTACAAATAAAAATAACCACTCTTCTTCTATAGAAAAGAGAAAGAGGAGATTGGGGGAGATGAGAAGAGAGGAGTAACACCTGAATTTGTGAATATGATCAAAGAAATTTTATACACCAAATTCAGGGTGTTACAAACCTATCCCCCTTAAAAGAATCTCGCCCCGAGATTCAAGGTTGGTCTGCAAAGAGTTCAGGGTATTTGGCTTTCAGATCATCTTCTCGTTCCCAGGTTGCTTCTTCCTCAGAGTGGTGACCCCATCTGACTTTGCACATTCTGATGGTGTTCCTCCGGGTGACTCTATCTGCAAACTCCAGAATCTGCGTTGGCTTCTCTATGTATGTCAGATCCTCTTGGACTTCCAAATCCTCCACTAGCAACTGTTCTTCTGGTACTCGCAGACACTTCTTCAATTGCGACACGTGGAACACATTATGCACTGCCGACAAACTTTCTGGTAGGTTGAGCTGGTAGGCCACTTCTCCACGCTTTGCTTGAATCTGATATGGTCCAACGTACTGGGGTGCTAACTTGCCCTTGACTCCAAACCTTCTGACTCCTCTGATAGGCGACACCTTCAGATAGACGTAATCTCCCACTTCAAAACTCAGTTCTCTTCTCCTTCTGTCAGCATAGCTTCGCTGCCTTGATTGTGCTATCTTCAGATTCTCCCGAACCATTTTGATATTCTCTTCGGCTTCAAGCAAAATGTCGGGGCCAAACACCTGTCTCTCTCCAGGCTGGTCCCAATGCAGCGGAGTCCTACAACTCCGTCCATAGAGCGCCTGAAACGGTGACATCTTCAAGCTGGCCTGGTAACTATTGTTGTAGGAGAATTCTGCATAAGGTAATCTTTTGTCCCATCCTGACTTGTCTTGCAACGCACAGGCTCTCAACATATCTTCTAGGATCTGATTAGTTCTTTAAGTCTGACCGTCTGTCTGTGGGTGATAAGCCGAGCTGAAGTTCAAATGCGTGCCCAAAGCTTCTTGTAGCTGCTGCCAAAAATGAGAGGTGAACTGTGTTCCTCGATCTGACACTATCTTCTTCGGCACACCATGTAGGCAGACTATCCGGGACATGTATAATGTAACACCCCTGGTGTTACTGTAACTAAAACTTGAGCATGGCATCATAAGCATTGACATTGCATATGTTTGATACACCTAGAGTGCATTCACTGGGTAAAAATTTCAATCAAGTGTATTGTTTCTGGTGTTTTGCAAATAGGACCCTAGATAGGGGACCTAACCCTAAATCAGGCTCAAAGGGGCAAAACTTAACCCAAGTTGAGAAAACCTAAAGACTTTAGGGAAATAGTTATAAAATATCCCCAAAAATAAAGTTGAATCATATTTATATCCCTCGGATACCAGAAACCCTAAATAGAACCCTAGAAAACCCTAAAACCCAACCCTAGGGACCTATGTGCAAAATTAGTCCACTTTTGGGCTAAAGTGCAAAAACCAAGTCAAATATGTATTTTAAGTCATTTGGTTCACAAATATGTGGACTTGAAAGCCAAACCCTAAGTTTTGGACTCATTTGCAAAAAGGACCCCAATTTTGATTCCTATGCTAAGTCTGAAATCAGGGTTATAGGCCCAACTTTGGGGCTGTGTAGCTTTCAAAATAGTGAGAATTCATATTAGGTCACCACATCAAAATTGTAACCTGATTATAGAAGAACAACTTTGCTTAAGGTGGTAAGCTCACTTGTTGAGAAAAATCCAGAGATAATCTTGCCTGAAGTTGCTCTGTCAGGCTTGTATCAAGAAACTGAAACTGAACCTGAAGTCAGAAGTGGTCACAGTGATATGGGACCGATTTAAGCACGCCATAACTTTTAATATGTTCGGTTTTAATATGTTCGGTTTTGATCCAGAGATAATCGGGTGGGATCATGGCCGGTTCAGGCGACTGAAATAGATGTGCCATGATACAGTGTTCTGGATGGATCAGAACGCCAGCTCAGCTCGCCGTCGTTGATCGCCGTCCGGAATCGTGCAGGGTATTGGGAGGATAACACCGGGAAAAGGTAGCTCGTACGTGGCACCATCTCCTGTGCTCGGCCGGAGTTACTCACTGGCGGCCGCCGTGACTCAGTGGATTCCGCCGCAGTGGCACTCATGCCGTAGTTCTCCCTCACTGTACCGTCTACCGACGTGGTCGACATGCGATTGTGGTGTTGTCCGGGGCCGCGAGGTGATCGCCGGACCGCCACGGCTATAAATAGCCATTGGGATCACGGCGAGGTGCTCGCTGTTCAAGTGAGCTCGAGCACAACCAGAAATTCACACTGCCCTCTCCACCTTCTCTCAAATCGATTGCGCACGGTGAAAGCACAGTCTCTTACGATCCTATAGCCTCAATCCCCACCCCCAATTTCATCCAGAGTCGTTGAATTGCCGCTTTCCCCCAATTCAGTCCGCCGCGCCACCCAAAACTGCCCGCCCGTGGCCAGCTTACTCTGGTAAGTCATTGTCCAATCCTTGTGTCGTTCTAGTGCTCTTGCATACTCGCGAAGCTCATGGTGGCGTCCGTTTGCTCTGATCCACCATGGTTTGGCGGGAACATGTACTTCCGTGCTCGGTTTCCGCCGTGCACGTGGACCGGCTGTTCTCGGGGTGTTCGAATCAAATTAGTGTGTGTTCCGAGGCCGTCTTAGGTCGGTAAAGCCTCCCCGATAATCGGCTTGAGCAATCATCACCGGCCATAGCCGATATGTGCCTCGGCAGGCGTGAACGATGAGCGCGCCGCGGTCGAGGACTAATTTGGAGAAGAAAAAGAATTCCAGGGACCCTTGTGTAAGCTGTCAGCGAGACATTGAATAGTGGTCGAGGATTCTTAGCGCATTCCTTAGATCATCGGGGGCTTTTCTGCAAAACTGCCAGCACGCGCGCGGGCGCGCGAGGGCACTCCACTGTTTTCCCTGTGTTGCCGGGCCAACGGGCTAGATTGTGGCCCAACACTATTGAATATTTTCCTTTTTCTTTTTCAGCAAAGCCTTAGAAAAATGTAGAAAAATGGTAAAATTGTAAAACCAATTTTCCTAGGCTTGTTATTTTCCCTAGAATTTAATAAAAATAGTTTTGTGATTTTTAGGTTAAATAAGGAATTTTGAGGCATTTAAAGTAGTTAAAAGTATTAGTTATGGATTTTTAGAAAATAATTGGTAAGTCCAAAAATGCCCAAACTTTTTATGGGAACTTGAAACAATATTTAGAAGCCTGGGGTAGAGTTTGAATTGATTTGGACTATGTTTGATAACTAGAACCCAAAACCCCCCCTGCCCTGTGAACTCCTTTACCGACTCCGGAAACCCTAAGTTCTCGGAGTTCCGTGAAGGAAAGTTGTATTCAAGACTTAGATAATAAATCTTTATTGTCTTCGCACTCTCATGAGCATTACATGACATTCATTCTTATATATATATATGGTTATGTTAGAACACGAAGAAGTGGAAGTCACCGAAGAAAGGACACCACCACCCTCGGATTCTCAAGCAAGCAACTGCTTCTACTTTGATATTTGTGGATCCGAGCCAGACTCACCTGTTAACGAAGGCAAGCCCTGGTGCATGCAACCCCTTTCCTTGTGTTTTTAAATACTTTTCGCACACTTTAAGTCAAGTGAAATGTGCATTAGGTTCATAGGAAATTGCTTGGAACCCTTTGATGCATTGTTTTCCTTGATATCCATACCTTTATAGATACTTCGGGTGAAGTATCAAAATTTGATTTACAAAAATGCTTAGCCCTGCTTAGATCTTGTGGATAGAGGTTGTCTTTTGCAATACTGCCTAGCTCAGGGGTTATCCTGAGGAAAGATGACTTCTACCTGCAAGAATACTTTCATTGAGAGCGTGGTGGGATCTTACTGCAAAGTTCCCTGTGATGCTCTTTTCATCCTAAGGAATAGAAATAATCCTAAGGATGGAAGTACTTAAAACGAGACTTGGGTTAGGAACAGGTGATGTTCTACCCAGGTTGATTAAGGATTGAATGCGTATGTAGGCGTGCTGATCGAGGACCCTTTAACTGGTCACATGCCTCGTCATGGGTAAGCCTTGCCTCGAGCAGACTAAGGCCAGAATAAGATAACACAAAATGGGCGTGGAGCGGTGGCGAGAGTAGCGTGTACCCTCCGTGGCAAGAGGCTGGACGGTGGTGTATCTGTGCTCTCGGTTTGCGTGAACCTGATCTAGTCTTAAGAACCCCGGTGGCGGGTTGACATATGCAAGGGTTAAGTGCTACATATGTCGTGTGATTGGAGATCCTCAGCTGAGTATAATCGATTCGGATCGCCGTACCTTCGCGGTTATGAAGACTTGGTCACTTCCCTACAACCTAAGTCAGGATGAGAACACTATGGATAAAAATGAAATTGTATTGATGAGATGGTAAAATTAGACTAGATGCAAATAGAGTCTATTAATACTTAACATGGCATTAAAAGATTGAAAGTAAGGACTCACTATAGTAAGCTATTTCTGCAAAGGTATCTAAGTTGATTTTTGCTAAAGCCTCTCCTTGATTCCTACCTATCTAGCATACCCTTGAGAGTCTTTTCCTTAGTCGGGTAAGACTTGCTGAGTAATTCCATACTCAGGGTTTATTCCCTCGTTGTTTTTAGGTGAGGAAGCAGCAGATTTTTGTTGCTTCTGTACCAAGGTGGTTCCTACTGAAGATAAGCAAGAGTGAAGTGCGGGAGGAAAGGATCCTCCATTAGGACTTTTTGTGTGATGACTGTCGGGAGGAGTTTTTGCCTCCCTTGGTATGTGTAATAATATTATTCGGCACTCGTTATATAGTTCTGGGCTGTAATAAACAACTTGATCTTACTTTTTAATAAATGTAAGCTTATGTAATCGCTTCTGCATATCTATATCTCCGATGTTCTGTAATGTCTACAAGACAGGTGAGACGTTCCTGGAAAGGTAAGGAAAGATACCGAGCTTGTCAAGTAGTTCAGGGGCACCTGTAGGGTTGTCTGAGGTCCGTTGGACAAAGACAACTGTAGGTGGGCCTAATTACTTGGGAGGTTCCGTCACAGCTGGTATCGGAGCGTAGCCCTTCTTGACAGATATTATGTAGCATCTTCAAAAGAATTTTCTAAGACTGATCCAGAAAATTTCTTCTCTTCTTACCTAAGCATCTCCGAAGAGTTTATTTCAAAGACCAGATAGAAAGAGTGCAATGTATAGAAGGTTGAATCGACTAAGGTTGATTCTGTACTTATTCATGCATCATGCTAAGAATTATACTAATGAATTTTCCCCCTTAGCAAATGCCACCACGTACAAGGAAAACGGCACGAAAGCATACTGGACCTATCGGTGTGCCTCGACACCAACTTGCCCCACGGGAGCAAGAGCAAGATAGCAGTAGCGGGAGAAATGATCCTATTGGGGATCTCGAAGCTCGCGTGAATCAACTTCAAGCAGAACTGCATCGCAGGACCAATTTATGGGTTGCGGACGGTGGCTGAATAAATGATTTGAGAAGTTACATCCGCACCCTGCAAGATCAACTGGCTGACCGAGATCTGGCGCTTGATTGGGCGGTACAATCTCGCTCAGTAGCTTTAGCTAAGGAAGCGAAGGCTCGAGCACGAGTCAACGAACTTAGCATTGCTATTGACAACTTGCAGGTATATTGCAATACTTTACATGAGGAGGTTCATGTACTGTATTCGCAATTACACCCAAATGTCCCTGTGGATCCCGTCAGGTCAGAAGCTGGACCCTCGCATACTGCGGGAGAAGCGCTTGGTGGGGAGTTAGACCTTTTTAGGCCCCCTCCTTCTTTGAGGCTGGTCGACGTATGGTCTCCCACCCCTGACGATGAAGCTACCAAGAATAATCAGAAGCAGGAGTAGTAGTGTAGTTGTAGAAGTAGAAGTAGTAAGTTGTATAATAGGTTAAACTCTTGTATAGTGGATAATGTATCCTGTTATGTAACATCGAGTCTGTATCATTACTTTTTATAGTAATGTAAAATGGAAGGTTTCTTTGGCATTTTATGTTTACTTCAAATGTTCTTTGCCTCAGATGCCTACCCGGACCCGAGGACAGGATGCAGCAGGAACTTCTGGGGGAAGGGATGTCACCCCAAATCCACCTCCGGTTCCTCCCACATTGGCCGAGGCGATTGCCGCCTTGGTAAACGCGACTGCGGACAATACCCGCTTTCTTAGAGAAATGGCGGACCAACAGCTCTAGCAGCAGGGTGGAAGGGGTTATCAGCAAGGCCCCCGTGAAACCACCTATCTGGATTTCTCTGAAACCCGTCCACCACTATTCGTCAAGGCAGAGGACCCGTTGGAAGCCGATGAGTGGATTCGGGTTATTGAACAAAAGTTTGGTCTTCTCCGTTGTTCAGAGACGCAAAAGCCGTTATTCGCAGCACAACAACTACGTGGCCCTGCCAGTACTTGGTGGGGGGATTTTGTGGCTATTCAACCTGCCAACCATCAAGTCACATGGGAAGAATTTAAAGCAGCCTTCCGTGAGCACTACATACCCGAAGGTGTTCTGCATATGAAACAAGAAGAATTCATGAAGCTGAAACAAGGAGGAGATACCATCAATCAGTATCTCAACAAGTTTAATCACCTGTCGCAGTATGCCATCGACCAGGTGAATACTGATTTAAAGAAGAAGAACTACTTTATGAGGGGTCTAAATGACCGATTACAGAGAAAGATGGCCACATGCATAGATCTCACGTATGGAAAGGCTGTCAGTACAGCCTTATCTGTTGAAGCAAAATACGCAAGTTCTAGGAAGAATAAGGGATTCGGTGGTGAGAAGCCTAATCAGGGCCAGGCGAAGAGGCAACGGTTTGTGATCCGACCTTCTAGCCAAAATCGCACTTTTTCTCGTCCACCCTCATTCCCTTTCAAGCAGCCAATTATCATCCGTCCCAACAATACCCCCACTACCCCAAATCAGCCGGGTGCCCCGGGCACTCGATTCCCTGCTTTGCCCAGCTCTTCAACCGGGTGTTTCAATTGCGGCAAGTCGGGACATTTCATCAAAGACTACCCATATCCCAAGCAAAATCAATCAAATGCTCAGCAAGGATCTGGGAAATCAGCTCAGCCCAAGGGAAATACTGTGGGGAAGAATACAAAGAAGACGGGGCATGTATACTACACCCAAGTGGCCACTACACCGGAAGGAGAGCCGTGATGATGGGTACGTTTCCCGTGGCCAGTCACCCTGCAATTATTCTTTTTGATTCTGGTGCTTCGCATACGTTCATTAGCAAGAAATTTGTGGAGCAACATCACATTGCATGCCATGAATCAAAAGAGGGATTTAAAATTCATTCACCTGGGGGACACATTTTTACTAGAGAAGTGGCCTATGAAGTGCCAGTAACAATGGTCGGATGGAACTTTCCTGCTAACATGATTGTTCTGAAAGGCCAGGATATAGATGTAATTTTGGGTATGAATTGGTTAACCCAACACAAGGCAATTCTCAACACTGAACTTAGAACCGTCAGGTTGAGTTATAATCAAGAAGAGATTCTTTTATCTCTCCCCGTAACCAATCCAGCCAAAGCTTCTAGTAGAGTATATGAAGCCATTGTACCGGAGATCAAGGATATTCCGGTAGTATGTGAGTTTCCAGATGTATTTCCGGAAGATTTGCCTGGACTGCCCCCTGAAAGAGATGTAGAATTTGTAATTGAGCTAAAGCCCGGTACGGCTCCCATCTCCCGAAGATCGTACCATATGCCCCCTAATGAGTTGGCGGAATTAAAGATTCAATTACAAGATCTACTGAATAAGGGATTCATCCGGCCAAGCTCGTCTCCATGGGGTTGCCCCGCCATTTTTGTTAAAAAGAAGGATCAAACCTTGCGAATGTGCGTGGATTATCGACCCCTGAATGAGGTCACCATCAAGAACAAGTACCCTCTTCCAAGGATCGACATCTTATTTGATCAACTGACTGGGGCGAGGGTATTTTCCAAAATTGATCTCAGGTCGGGCTATCACCAAATCCGTATTCGGCCCGAGGATATACCGAAGACCGCGTTTACTACGCGGTACGGTCTATTTGAATATTTGGTAATGTCTTTCGGGCTAACAAATGCTCCTGCCCACTTCACCTATTTGATGAACTCGGTGTTCATGCCCGAGTTGGACAAGTTCGTAGTGGTCTTCATCGACGATATCTTGATATACTCTAAAAATGAAGAGGAGCATGCTCAACATCTACGGATTGTATTGACGCGCCTGAGGGAACATCAGCTGTATGCCAAGTTCAGCAAGTGCGCGTTCTGGCTGGAGGAAATTCAATTTTTGGGCACGTGTTATCGGCCAAAGGAATTGCGGTAGATCCTAGCAAAGTCAAAGATATTCTGGAGTGGAAACCCCCAACCACTGTTCACCAAGTCCGGAGTTTTCTTGGACTAGCTGGGTATTATCGCAGATTCATACCAGATTTTTCTAAGCTTGTGAAGCCAATCACAAGTTTATTGAAGAGTGACATTAAATTCAATTGGTCTTCTAAGTGTAATGAAGCCTTTGAGCAATTGAAGACATTATTAACCACTGCTCTGGTATTGGCTCAACCGGACATCACTAAGCCTTTTGATGTATATTGTGATGCGTCTGGTAGTGCACTCGGCTGTGTATTAATGCAAGAGGGCCGAGTAATTGCATATGCTTCAAGGCAGTTGCGCCGACATGAGGAGCATTACCCAACTCATGATCTGGAGCTAGCTGCTGTGGTTCATGCCCTGAAAATTTGGCGTCACTATCTGCTGGGAAATATCTGCCACATATATACAGATCATAAAAGTTTGAAGTACATCTTCACCCAGTCAGAATTAAATATGAGGCAAAGACGATGGCTTGAGCTTATTAAGGACTATGAACTGGAGATCCATTATCACCCAGGCAAAGCCAATGTGGTGGCAGATGCACTAAGCCGTAAGGCTTCCTGCCACTGTCTTATGGTGAAGACCTCTGACAACACTTTATGTCAGGAAATGGAAAAGTTAAACCTGGGGATAATCCAACAAGGGACTCTGAATCAGCTAAAGCTTGAGTCAATCATTTTGCAAAGGATAATCGATGCTCAAAGGGATAATCTGGGTATGAAGCACATACGAGAGAAAATAAGGGCTGGAACAGCCAAATGTTTCAAAGAAGACGATCAAGGTGTGTTATGGTTTAAAAACCGTATAGTAGTGCCAAAGAATGAAGAACTCTGCCAGCAAATTCTTGATGAAGCACATCTTAGTCGCTATTTTATTCATCCCAGAAGCACTAAGATGTACCAAGACTTGAAGCAACATTACTGGTGGACAAAGATGAAGATCGAAATTGCATGCTATGTGGCTAAGTGTGACACTTGCAGACGTGTCAAGGCCATACACATGAAAACTGCTGGTCCATTACAATCTTTGCCAATCCCAACATGGAAATGGGAAGACATCAGTATGGACTTTATTGTGGGACTGCCCAGGACGGCCAAAGGGTATGATTCTATTTGGGTTATCGTTGATCGACTCACAAAGATTGCCCACTTCTTACCCGTCAGGGCCAAATATACAGTAGCCACTTATGCAGCATTATATATTGCCCGTATTCTCAGTTTGCATGGTATTCCAAAAACTATAGTGTCGGATCGTGGACCTCAGTTCGTATCCAAGTTTTGGGAAGAACTTCATAAATCCTTGGGTACCAAATTGCTCCACAGTTCGGCCTATCATCCTCAAACAAGTGGACAGACTGAGAGGGTCAATCAAATACTTGAGGATATGCTGCGGGCGTGTGTTCTGGACTTCTCACAGAAATGGGATGAATGTTTGCCCTTAGCGGAGTTTTCATACAATAACAGCTATCAAGAAAGTATCAAGATGGCACCTTTTGAAGCTTTATATGGGCGACGGTGTCGAACTCCACTAAATTGGTCTGAACCTGGAGAAAGGTACTTCTTTAGGCCTGATATGGTGAAAGAGGTCGAAGAAAAGGTTCAGAAAATTATTCATAATATGAAGAAAGCTCAGACTCGACAAAAGAGTTACGCAGACCGACGACGACAACCCTTATGTTTTCTGGTGGGCGATTATGTCTACTTAAAAGTGTCACCAACAAAGGGTGTATCGCGTTTCGGGGTTAAAGGGAAACTTGCACCCAGGTATATTGGTCCATTTCCGGTACTTGAGCAATGTGGGCCAGTGGCATATCGACTGCAACTCCCCGAAATTTTGTCTGCTATCCATAATGTGTTCCATGTGTCGCAATTGAAGAAGTGTCTTCGGGTTCCCGATCGAACCATTGAAGTGACAGATGTTGTCCTGGAACCAGATTTAACATACTCAGAACATCCTATTCGAGTTCTGGATCAAAAGGACAGGGTTACCCGGAGAAAGACTCTCAAGTTTTACAAGATACAATGGAACCAACATTCTGAGGAAGAGGCTACATGGGAAACTCAAGACTTTTTGAATAAGAATTTCCCAGGCTTTCTAGCCTCATGTAATTTGTAAAGTGTATATAGTTATTGCAATAAAGGAGTGAACCCCCACACCACCCCTGCCTTGTACCAGAAATAAGGGAATAAAAATGTGACACATTTCCTTTTCCATTACTCACCCTAGGACTTTAAATCTCGGGACGAGATTCTTTTATGGGGGGAAGGATGTAACACCCCTGGTGTTACTGTAACTAAAACTTGAGCATGGCATCATAAGCATTGACATTGCATATGTTTGATACACCTAGAGTGCATTCACTAGGTAAAATTTTGTAACACCCGGTTTTAATGGACAAAGCCGGGTGCATCTCATACATGCGCCAAGAAGACAACATATACAATAACAGAGTGTATAGAGATAAATGTCATAAAACATCAGAGTACTTATTACATAGCGGAAGTCTTATTACAAAGTAAAAGAATAAATATAAAACGAACTAAGGATCGTCGGCGCCAATGTCGACTGGGAAACGCCACGTAGATCAGATCGAACTCCTCAGTGTTAGGCGGCTCCTCCTGAACCACCTGCTCTTCTCCTGTGGGGGGGGTGTGAGACAGCAAGAGTGAGCTCACATACGATCATAGCTCAACAAGTCGTGGGGAATAATGTGGCATGAACTCACCAAAGGTGGGAGTTCATGAAGTGTAAGGCTGATCAATGAAATAAAGGCTGAAGCTGAGCATTGCTTTTATAAGTTGGTCAAAATTTTATCAGCAGTTACTAAGTGTAAATAAATACCAAACCATAGTAATAATAAATAAAAGTAATTAATAAAATAATCCCAAATGCAATGAAATGACAGGTTAAGTTTAAGTTCCATAATTTAATCATGTGAGTGTCCGAGCCGCTCATGACCGTGAGCACGGCTAGTATACCAGTTTTACACTCTGCAGAGGTTGCGCATCTTTACCCACAAGTCGTGTTACCCATTTGCCACGGAGTTGATCAGACTCCATACACCTCTACCTAGGAAGCGAGGCAGGGTACCACTACGAGGCCTTTACAAAGTTCCACTAGCTTCAGACTACCCGCTACAGTTTATAGGAAGTTCCAATGCAGGGTTCCTGGCTGACCGCCATCGCAGCAAAATCAACCAGGGACCTCCCTACACTGACCACTCCCCTACTGCCCTTGCCCCTTTCGGGTAAGGTAGCCCTCCCCTAGCTTTCCTAGTTAATCAGCCAAGGGCGTCCCATTAAACCCTTGTGGTAGCACTGTTTTCCCGGGTGGTTCTCCATGTTCCCATTAACATAATGATCTTAACATGAACAAGGAAGAATAAAACAAATAACAATAAATAGTATAACAATGAGTGATGAATATCTCTATACCCAAATCCACATAAAGCAATAGCATGTACTACCCAAAACTTTAGTAGTAAAACCAGTGGTGAAGCAAGGTATAAAGATAGTCAAATCTAGGGTATCCTATTGGGTCCCATCAAAATTAACCTATGCAGATCATTATGAATAATAAGAACATGAATAGGTAAAAGAAGTGATCAAGGGCACAACTTGCCTTCAATGAGCTCCTGCTCAGCTGTCTCAACTTGTTGAAGCTCAGGTTCCACAGTGGGTTGCTCGTCTACTCGCATCAATACAATACATACATGGCATAGCATAAATTAACATCACATCAAACATGCAAATAGAATATACAGTAATAAACTAGACATTAAAATAAGATCACAGGAACTGGAATCATTAAATTTGGACTTATAGATTTTAAGATATGGATTTTCTAAGGTTTTATGCATTTAATACAAGATTAAGTGAAAGAATAATTTTAATGTGTTTGTCATGCCAGAACAGAGGCACAAATAGATAGACAATAATATTATGAAAATTTAGAAACTGGAATGGACCAATTTGGAGTTCATATGAATTTTCTACAAATTAAACAAGTTCTATGATTTATTTTCACACTAAAAATCCTTTTTCTAATAAGTTTTCTCTGATTTTATAATTCTCTGGCCTAGACGTCAAAATCTGTAAAGCGCAGGGGCTAGCTCGCAAGTTTGCCCGAGACTCAGAATAACCCCAAGGTGGACGGCGGGTTGATTTCCGCAAAGTCCAGGGACTCTTATGCAAAACGACCCGGCCGAAGGGGTATCCAACGACCCTGGCCGCAGGATCACTATCTGACGGTCACAATTAGATCGAATCACTTAACGAACCGGTACGCTACGTAGCTCGTTGGATTGGAAATCTACGGTCCGCGTTTAACATAACCGAGATCGAAGCGCAGCCCGTTGGATCGCGGATCAACGGTCGCGGTTCTTTTTACCTAAACGATACCCATACTCCTAATCTCAGCCGTTCGCTGTGAGATCGACGATCCACCGCCCTCCTTCAACCTACGGCTACACACTGGGCGGCGCAGCCACCCCCAACCGGCGAAGCTCGCCGGCGCTAACCAATTCGCCTCGCCAGTGGACGACTCGCGCCCAAACTATGCAGTCCCCAAATTTGATGCCACCCGAATCGATTGAGATAAAGTCTGCCCCGAATTGCGATCGCTATAGCACTGCCCACCACCGACCGCGGCCATGGGTTAGCGCGTGGCGGTGCCCGGCCGTTCAACCCAACGAAACCTACGTTTAGCGCGGATATGCACTAAGGTACACGGAGATAAGCACGAGTATGGAAGGAATTGCTCACTGGCGTCGGAGACGGTGATGTGCTTACTCACGCGCCGAAGGAGACCCGCGGCGACGAGGAAGCGCCGATCAGCAATCGCCAACCCTCCGTGCACCAATCACGCACGGCGAGGCTACGGACACCAACTTGGGGACCTGTTGGAGCTCCCTGGCCCGTCACCGAGGCCCCGCCGATGGAGCAAGCACGACACCGCGGTTTTGAAGGGGGGGGGTCCGCGTGGTTCCGAGCGTTGGGCCGCGCGCGACTCGGGCGTTCGGCAACGGCCGGTGAGCTCGCCGCGGAATCCACGCGCGCGAAGAGACGAAGTCGCGTTCTGTTGAGGAGATGACCGAGCTGACAAAACAGGCCCAGGTGTAGGTGTCTAAAAGGTGTGTGCCGGCGCTGCGGGACCCAGCCGCCGGTGCAGAGGATCGGCGTATGAGCGACTGATCGCACGGGCCCGCCAGTCAGTGACTCAATTGGTTGGATGGGCTGCGCAGTGTAACTCTCTGATGGGCTGAGAACCCAGGATTGGGCCCAAGCGCAGTTTCCCTTTTTATTTCTCTTTTCCCATTTTGTTTTCTTTTTATTTTGGATTTCTCATTTCAAATTCCACTTTTTGTGCCCAAACTTGTCCAGATCAAGTATAAAATTTGAACACTCTAGTATGGGATGAATCCATTATTTAAATTTATTTTTCTACCTTTGTGTAGTATTTTTATCCTTTCTTTTCTTGATGCTTTCTCATCCTTTTCAAATATTCAAGTTAGTCATTAACTCTCAAATTTGGATTTGAATTCATTTCTATTAATGTGACTACTATTATTATTGAATGCGCATACAAATAAAAGCCAACATGATGCAACATTTATTATATAGGTTATTGGTTATTTACTCAATAAAAAGGTGTTTATTCACATGTACTGTAAAGTGGAAGCCACACACATAACGAGATAAATCTCTATTTTTATTATTTACAAGTTTGGGCTTTACA